>OW387134.1:49454866-50080564 GCA_936440205.1 Lepidonotus clava | reverse complement strand
TAATGGACAATTAACAAATGTATACACCTTCAAAATCTTACCTTTCATTTTCTGTAATCCTGCTCTACATCTTAATGAATAGATCAGCATTATACGAGCATTGTAGTGTATACACTTATTTTCTAGTCTGTATCATTAAGGCAGGAAAGGTTTATATGTGGTACGAGCTTCTACTTGCTGTTTACTTTTTCCTAAGTGTGAAGGATTGTCAATCACCTTTTTCATTTTGAAAAAGGATAATTGATTGGGTATCTCGGATATTCAGCCTATGTGCTATTCCATAACATGTTAAGGTGGTCTGTTGCCGAAGGCACTACTTCACAGCTTACTAGGGTGACCATCTCTTTCTCTGTAGTTTATAAGAAACTTTCATTTCAACCCACAACTTTGTAGTTGCAACGCATTATACTTATTAAGTCACACATAGCTAAGACAGTAACCACACCGTCGCTACTTAGCTGAAATATAATATGATATCAAGTATTAGTGCTCAACCACACATTCAGTTTAAGGACTACAGATTGCCCTTACTCCCTGATCTAGGAATTATAAAATATCAGCGTTACAGTGGTGTACATTCATTAGGTATTGTAACATAGCAGTGTACTGCTCTTTCTATATATGTCATGACGGTTATAAGGTCCTTTCACTGGATCTTCAATAAATTAACAATTGTAATATTTGTTCCTGCTTTAGATGCATCTATGTAGAAATGAGAGCAACATTATTGCCACGTCTTTGTCTGTCAACTACACATATAAAGATCAGCAGTCATATATGATACTGCATTCAAACTGAAAACAAATTGATTTCCATAATTTCTCCACTATAAACGAATTGGAGTATGGATCAATGCCCATAGGCCTAAAATACCACAGTCTTTTTAATATCCATGCCCATTCGTTTGATGAACATTGCCTAAACCTTGGCATAGTCATGATGGATTGTCGCCCCCTATGACGATGATGGGAATGTTCCCGTTTGGCACTATGAAGGTGGGTCCTTCCGGTTCCTCCTGTCTCAAGCTCTCTCGGAGGTCCATAACGTCGTCGTCCATTCTGGGCACGGTTAGCAGTGTGGGTTGCAGAGTGTTAGCGCCGTGGCCGCACGCCGCGTACGTCGGCGGGATGGGTGCGTCCAGGAGCCACCTACCGGCCGAGGGCTCATTCTGACCCCGCATCCCCACCACTTCCGGGCCGGCCTCGGCCTGGTAGGCGTCGGGCATCCGGTCCCTGGCGGCGGCCGGCACGACGGCGGGCGGCGGTTTGAGCACGGCGTCCGTCTTCATCTCCATTACCACCCCCGAGTCGACGGAGGGGCGCGAGTGGAGCCGGAAGCTCTCGACCATGGAGTCGCGGTGGCCGGCCATCTTGGCCTTGTGGACGGCCTCCTCCTCTCCTAGCAGCTGCATGAGGCGCGCCACCATCAGCCGCAGGGCGTACCTAACCACAGGGAGAAAGGAGGGGGAATATGAGACTGATGGTACGTGGCGATAACAGGGTATAATGCATTAATATTAGTACAAATTCAAAGAAAGAAAACAATCAAATCAATATGCCATGTTGCTTCATGTTCTTACCATAAAAAGGTATCTATCGTGTTTCCGACATTGTATGAGATATGGGAGGGATGAGCTTCAAATTCCCATTTCCATACACTACTTGCACAATCATCGTCGTGTATACAATCATTAATTCGACATTGTCGTGTACAAAATAAATCATGTTGAGGCGGCTTTGCACAGATAAGTAGGGCCAGGTACACGACAAACATCAAATACCATACTTTTTGTACTACCCATTTTATATAAAATGATTATCATTGCATGTACAAATATGTACAAATATACGGATTGCAACATATCTATGCTTTGCTTCCACAAAAACGCACATGTCTCATTCGCTAATTATCTAGCGTTGAGATAGCTATTCCTTTTCATGCACAGACGCTCAGAAACAGACTTATGAGTACAGCCTAAAAAATGTGTTTCTTACTCTACAGTCATTATGAAAGAATTATTTATGTAGGCCTACAAGTATATTCCTGATATTATGCCTGGCTCCTTTGGTCGAACTATTGTTGACAGCCACAGCCTAATTCCTGCTTAATGCAATTTTCTAACGGTGCAAATGAATACAAAGAAGAATTGATAGTGACGGCTCTGAATGGGTAATGTATTCGTACTTTTACAGATGCAGGAAACCAATCTTACAACAAAAGAACACAATTCAAAAACATTTCAATATTGAGAAAAATATTTGGCGGCGGCTTGTGCGGTCCATCTGTCATGTTCCCCACTGAGTACTATTTTTGGGGGTGGGACTAAGGTTAGGTAAAGATTTCATGCATTACGCGATTTCCCAAATTTCTATAGAAACTGCTGCTCTCACAGTGAATATTTTAGTTTGAACTAAATCATCACTAGGTTTTCAATGGAAACTGAAATGATAATTATATATTATGCAGATAGAAAATTCACTTATTCTCTTTACAAAGTAGTAAATAGTAGATAGGCTGGTGATATCAGGAAATCTCTTTTACTGTTGCCCTGGTAAATGCGCAGATGAGGACTGGACACTGTAAAGATATTCTGTTATGTTGGAAAGGTTATAATGCCACCGTATGATTCATGGGATATGCGGCGTTTTCCCTCAGAACTACATTAAAGAGATAAATAGAATACAGTTAGAAAAATGGACCTTTCATTTTTGTCGCCGGAACCTATATATTTTGCGACCTATTGTGCCCTTTATAACGCTGTAGGGTCATAGTGTTGTCGACATACCAGATCAATCATCGCCAAGGCCAACGGCGTGGTAGGAGATCGGTCGACTAGGGGACATTTTTAGTATTCCAGAGTGGCATGTATAGTGACCATTACCTGGAAACAATAGATCTCTTTAATAGAAAATCTAAATGAAATTTGAAAAATGCTGACTACATGTATACCCAAATGATGCTAGCAAATTGTATAAATGCAAAATCATTACATCATTCTTTATACTTAATGTGTAGGCCTGTACCGGAATTAGGCTGAGCTGGATCGAATGTTATTAAATGACCTTATATTCAACTTGTCTCAAATTCCCTTTACATGGGGGGAAGGTGTCTTATGCACGGTTGATTGTTGAGAAAAGTGGTGAAAGACCACCCAATTTGACCATGTGCATGACGGACAAGACCACGACATGACCAAGAAGCACATGATGCATTGTCTGTCATTATTATCTACCTAATTAAGTGTACTCGTCCACAACACTAGCGTTGTTTTCAGTTAGTTTGGACTAGTGCCCCCACGGTATAAACGTATAATAAGGAGCTCCAAAATTAGTTGAGAACTGGTCATGAAGATGGTAACATCTTTGTATTGATCATACCTTTACAGCTTTACTCCATGCATGCTCCACTCTTAAGCACTTATTCGTTCTAGACTCACGTTGGGGCTTTCCGATGTACATCATTGAAATCATCATAATAATTTTTTTAATAATCTTTCTACTTATCTACAAGCGAGTAGACTCACATGCCTTGTCTTATTGAACAAGGAGTTAGGAGAATGGCTGTAGACCCTTTTACGAACCCCATTAACCTACTGCGCAAGATGACCCACCCTTGTTCAACCAACTTGTTGTGTCTTTTAGCTCTGGCTAACGGTGTAGAAACGCCATACATTATAATTTTTTAACTATCTATATTTGTCTGATGCAAATCAAATGCTTATCATGAACACGCTGACCATAACTACTGATCACAACCGAAATTGATCTCAGGGATATGGGACACTAATAGCTAATTCTGTTTCGCTCCCGATAACTTTCTTCAGCCATGTATGTAAAGGTCATGCCCGCCCCCTAAAGCTTGTCATCCTACCCCAGAGCGACGTGCCGAAAACAGCTTCCCCTTTCAAGTCCATGCAGTGTCCCGCGGGGGATTAGGGCCTGAGCGATGGCACCGTGGTAGAACCCACTGGGAAGCAGTGGCGCCTTGTCACGTGTGGCTACCGGCCCCGTCGGCTATGCATGTTTCATGAGGACTCAGCCATGCCCAGTTAGGCCTATTTAGGCACATTCCTAGCCATGTTCGTTTACTAGGTGACGTTACCCCATCTGGCAGATCCCATAACGACTTACCCTTGAGGAGTTGGCCTTTCAAGGGATATGTTAGTAGTCAAACACTCAGCAGTTTGAAATATAAGGTGCTTTTCAAAAGATTCTAAAGTTGTGGAAAATACATCCAACTCAACGACGGCTTGGTGTAGACTTGATGTTTATTTAAGACAAAATATTTTGTTCGGAGGATGTTGAATGCCTCCCCCAAGCTTGAGAGATAGGCCTTTTATGACTGGAAAGATGGACGGGTTCGCACTGATATTCATTTGTTTTGACTTTATTAATACTAGATGGGCCTACATTTCCTATCTACGTTCTTCCTATTTGGCACATGTTATTAGGCTGTTATTTAATTTCGAAACTTCCCTGTCC
Source organism: Lepidonotus clava (assembly GCA_936440205.1). Classification (NCBI taxonomy): domain Eukaryota; kingdom Metazoa; phylum Annelida; class Polychaeta; order Phyllodocida; family Polynoidae; genus Lepidonotus; species Lepidonotus clava. Next base: position 50,076,083 of record OW387134.1, on the reverse strand, counting down.
AGGATTATTAAAAGTCAGACCATGCTCTGATGGCATGTGGGATATGATCAGCACTTTTCTATATGAGTGGTTGAAGCAGCCACACGGCAGGTTATTATGGAGATCAGAGGTGCCAGACATCTGTAATCTATAGTTGACCGTTGGCTGTTTGATATAGTGCCGACGGAAGGGCATACATCAAGCAGCATTGAACGTGGGAGGGGGAATATCGATACCCCTTCGCCATCTTTTATACGCTACGCCGCCAGCAATATAGAAAGATAAATCGCGAGTGATATTTACACAATTTACTGTCTTCTATAATCTCCTTTTGTATTATGGAGGTATGTAAAGTCAAAAGAAAAAGTTTTATTTGTTTTGTCTTAAACATTTTCATTAATTCTACCGAGCCCTATCACTAGCGATCAATTTATTTCCTTCTCTTTTCATGATTAAAATACCAAGTTATCATTCTCTTTCTATGATCTTCATCTTCCAAACCTTATCGGTCGTATAAGTCTTCTATAAAACAATTCATTGTTCATCTATATCGTATGCATAAAGAGCACGTTGTTCAAATTCATATGCAACGAAAGAAAATTTGGAGAACTCTTCCGAAGACAATGGAAGTTATTGCACTGAGGTGAGCCCACTGCATGCTGTTGTTTCCAAACGGCAGTTAATAAGCTCAAGGATATGCGAAAGTAATTAAGTATAACATTTAGCATACACCCCCATAACCTCGTGTACGGGGGTGTAGGCCTATATATACATCCAGTCACACAATCACCCACCTAGTCACGCTCATTTGGTGATGTACATAATATATATAAAACCTTTTTACTTCTCATTCTGAATATCAGGCAGCCTCTAGTTTGTATATGTAATATGCAACCGGTAGTTATAGTAGTTGGACTTACCTGAAGTCTCTGTTGAGCAGCATGAACATGAACGGGTTGATGGCGCTGTTGCTGAAGGCGAGCAGAGTGGTGAAGAGGTCGGCCAGGTAGGGCAGGGGTCGGCCGGGGTGGTTGGCCGCCCACAGCTGTACCACCACGTACGGCCCCCAGCACACGAAGAACACACCTACAGGAAGAGAAAGACATAGGATTAGCGGAGAAAAACAGTGTTTGTGGAGAAGGACATGTCATAAGTGGAAAAAAATACTTAGTGAAGAAGAACATGCCATTAGTAGGATTTAGTGGATTTAGTGGAGAACTGTGTGACATTCATTAGCGGAGAAACACGTCGTGGAGTTGAGGAAAGAGATGGGAATAATGTAGAAAGAAGGCTGTTTGCAGAAAACAGATGGAGTTTGTGGAGAAAAACATGGCATTTGCAAGGAAATATATACTATGGTATTTGCAAAGAATAACAAGAAACGCGTCTACTTTCTATCTATCTGTCTATTTGAATGTGATAACACAAAAGTTTTACTTCAGTAAAACTGTGTTTTCAATACAAGATTTCTGATTTCCTCTACTTTGGCTTCAGGGTTAAATGTGTTGAAGCATTGCTTATAACATCCCTGAAGGACTTCTGTTTTCACATAATAATTATGCATATTTTATTGTTATTGACAAAGAATGGTAGTGGCAGGAATCTAATATCATATGCTATGATCTTGGCCGCTTAGCATTTAGGATTCTGTCTGGAGGCATATAAAAAGCCAATTGGTTGTTTCCAGGAAAATAAACTAGTAGTCAACTAATTGCTCAAACGATTTACATCTTGTCCATTAGTCTGATTTCGGTAAGTAGCACCAAACACCCATAGAATGGTTGCAACGACACAGAGAAGGCGAGCTAGATCCGGGCCTCTAGCTACTTGTGTGGGAGCCAAACACAAAACAGCGATGGCGAGACAAGCCCAAAGGCCGGCATGTGGGGCTCTGCGGACACAAAGGTCAGAGCACAATTAAGGCACTGAGACCGTTGACTTTACCCCAATCCCCAGATTTACGAGAAACACCCTAATCCGAGGATATCACCCCAACACAACATCCTGACCCAAAGTCCAGTGCACAATCTCCGAATAGCATCTTAATCAAAGCGAAGGGCGTTTTCGTGTTGCACTTTACAGAGGCGGATCCAACTTTTTAAAAGGATGGGGGCGCCCCTTTCCCCCGGAATTTTACATTAAGAATTATAGATTTCACACACACAAAAAAGGAGGGCCCCCCGCGTCCCTCTCTAAATCCACCAGTGCTTTAAACATAGAACCAAGGCCAAACAATCTCTCCGCGACTGGCTAGGTTGGAGATACGCATGTAATAGGAGATGTCCAAGATGGAGATAAGTGGGCGGGCAGCGTGGTGTGTGGGTAGAGATGGGACAAGGGGAAGCAGGTTACTGGAGTAGGTAGAATGCAAGGAGGAACGGGAGCAGGAGGTGAATCCGGGAAATACCCTGCTTTCCAATACCTTCACGTCTTTCGCCATTCGTCTTCTGGTCAATATTGGCCTGTACAGCTGAGGGCCACATATCGGCCTCTCCTCCCGGCCTGTTTGCCACTACTCCCTCTTAAGGCCCCAACTCAGGGCGTTTAGGGCCAGCATTGATCCGTGCCCCTGCCATTATTATCGGCCCGGGCTGGGATAGCGGGCCGATACGAACCAGTAGGCCCTTTGGGGGTATCCCCGACCCCTCCGGGCACCCGCCCCACCCCACAGGCCTCCCACCAGACCATGATATGACCACGCCTGCCCGCTTTATAATCTCATGGAGAATAACCCTGAGAGCAAAGATCGAAACTCACATCCGTCTCCGTAGGCCTACACTCTACCAATCCTAATTCTCACCCCATACTCAATGCCGGCCAACCAACCTCAAATCCTCTTTCACATTCCCACATCCTCACCCATTCAATATCCAACGCCCTCTGCGATCCTTGCCACCTTGCGGACCGACCCAGCCAGGTCAAAACTTCAATAGGGCTTCTGGTATTAAAGGCCAGATCCGTGGTTTTTATTTTGTTCTTTTTGTTGGGAGTTGAGATATAGGAGATGGGGAGGTCTGTGTGTTCTCCGGTCTGATCGATACTCCGGCCGTGTAGGCAGTCCTGTCCCGGCCGGCCCCGGCCCCGATCATCGGCCCATTCTGCTCACAGCCTTTCCCAAACTTTCTGCCCCGGGCAGTGATGGTTTACACCAGGAATGGATGGTCATCGGCAAACAGTACACGGACGCCAGGGGCGTTACCATGTTTTTCACTAGATAAAGCATCACAACCTGTATACAAAAATCTGGTATGAAAATAATTGATCAATTGATTCAAGCATTCCTGTTGAATTATTGATTTGTATGGAGCCTTGGGGAATTCTTTTAGTCGAAACTAGGTTCAATTAACAATTAAGGTTACTAAAGTAAATTGAGAGAAGGCGTGATTAACACATTCCAATTGCTTTATCATAATGATATTGAGCGATAATGAAGTGTACTAAATCAAAATAAACCTACTACTAAATTGGTTATATAGCCGCAACATTATATGCAATTAAACATAGCCCTAGATGATGTAGTACCGCGTATGGATAAGAAAACATTCAAAGTAAAATATACAATTCCATCAATGTATTACAACCGCCACCAACGCATAACCTCAGGCAATACTTCTTTTGAAAACAGTTTTTTTCTTCTCGGATATTTGAATGGTGGTTTCGAAGTTGGCTGCCATGTCTACCACCACTCGGCCGGCTGATTAATACGTCGGGGGCCAGCCCCGTGAGACCTCTCTCCGACCGGCAGCCCCCCTACATCCATCTCAGCGGGATCAGAAAGCATGTCGGTTTTACCTTGATAATGACACGTCGGAGGGACAGGGCGCCACTAGAAGTCCTCAGTGGGCAGCGGTCTAGGCCGACGGACAGGCTCTCACCAGTCTCCGATTTCTGCCTACTTATCAACAGTCATCATCTGGTTCACCGACGCCCTCTAAAGTATTTCCATACGTTAGTGATTCTTATATTGGTTAATGATTTAATTCTATGAATTGGTAAAACTAAATTAGAAAATTTGTTGTACAAAAAATGCAGTGCATTTATTTAGAAATATGAGGAAAAGACTGGTTTGGTTGCATACACTTGACCTTAGATACTTTCTACACACTCTGCATGGTAAATGCTCTAATCAGTTAGCAGGTTTCCCTTCGTTACCTTCAAACAATGTTCTCTTGTGTTTCGATTCCATTTATAAACTATCTGCATTTGAAGGCCCTGACCAACAAACAGATGCTATGCAACATGATTGTATTTTTGTGGGATAGGAATTACACAAGATACTATATGCACTGAAAACCGGATTGCCCAATTACATCAGTACCTCAGTATCCAGCCTTTTGCTTACTGCCTTTTCATATAGGCCTGTATATAATATACATGAAGTATACTGGAGTATTATTGTTACATTTTCTAATCCTAATTTCCAGTCCCAGTCATCCGGATGGTAACTTATTCAGCCAACCAGTGACTCAATAACCTGAACCATCTATTGGCATACATTCAAATAAACCATGTTAAAAGTTCTAGTCAACCAATAAATCTTTTCCCACCAGGTGGCGTGTCACGAGGCACTGGTCACGTGACAGATATAGGTAAGATTCGCCATCTTAGTTGCCCTTTGAAATAGGACTTCCGGTCGGGGCCAGGTTTTGTGTGGCCTCAATGGACGGTGTGCTAGGAAGCATGGAGGCTGTGGTTATGGGGCTTGGCCTCTTCTAATCACAGCTGAAGAGCAGCCCAATGGGCGGTCCGGGAGGGCAGTGGTTGGTGGCGCGGGTCGGCGAAATAAGTACAAAAATAGGAGGTCCTTTAGAGGAGGATATTAGTCTGGAGCACGCTTCCTATAACGCGGAAAGGGATCGGAATGGAGCTGCATTGAGCTTGGTTGACTTTGTGAGACTTGTGTTAACAAAAACTGATATAAAAGTATCAGTCCCAATTCCAGGCCGTTTGTGGCATTGTTATTAGCGCTATGGCACTCCAACGCCCGACTCAAGACTAAAGCCCCATACCCGTCTTGACTAGAATAGTAGGTGATTTTGACTAGAGTCAAAATGGTGCTAAAATCGGCCGGACTAGTTCGGACTCATATCAAACATATATTTTCAATATAACATACTGACAGGATATCTCAATTGGTGCTAAAATTGCCTGATTTTATATATGAGAATAATCGGCCGATTCTAGTCGTCCGACCCAGTCAAACTCACCTAGTGGGTATGGGGCTTAACTATCCTTAAAGGAATTTTTTAAGAATGTGGCAAGGTTCTCAACCCTGGGCTGAGTCGCTGAGTCACATCAAATCTAATGTCGAGTCTAGAATAGAAAAGAAAACTCTTGGAGGGCATGGAGAAGTCCAGCTTATGCCATACCACATAGCTGGGTGGGTGTGTATCACTGTGTATGACCTGTAATCATCGGGATGTACTTAAACAAGAAAATCCACCCTAACAACTACAATCCGAAAATGGTCACTCAATGAACACTGACCCAGCAAGAATCTAGGAGGAAGGTTAGTGCAGGTGGTGAAGACATGAGTCAGAGCTAGAATGAGCAATATTTGCTAGACACGACAAAGGCCTATTTGAGGGTAAGGTCTGGAGGGGCATTCTGATACGTGAGCTTGGTGGACAATGTACAAGATACAATTTTGGTCCTGTGTGAACTCATGCCAAGTACATCCGTGTACATAATGTCTTTTTAGGAATTGGGCAGATCGTATCCATTGATAATTTATGGAGGGATACATGATAAAAATCAAATTACTCTATGGGTATGGCAATTATAAACGTAATTAAACTGGCAACAACATGGCAAAGTTAATGAGACATGGGCTGCCGATCAATAGAAATAATTAATAACCCTACTGAATCCATGTACACGACGTTGTGTATAAGACGTCATTTGTATAACAATCGTTATGTCGTGTCGTATATAAGATAAAGTATTTATGTGACAACCTCCAAAGTCATATTTTCATATACCATTACCAACGAGTATTAATTCACAGGTCGCGTATTGTAAATCTAATGCAGGCGACGTCACGTATAAGTAGTGTTATATACATGCGAGGCGTATTGCAAGTATGGTTCATACAATAAAACTCGTATGCACATGACATACAATGTACGCAACACACTTCAAATCCGCATTTATATATACTACTCATACCATTGTACATTGTCTTATACATAATCAAATCAGTTCAGGTCATATTGTTGCGTAAATTGGGAGCCAATTAACGTGCTGTCAAGTGTGTAGACAGTCGGCAGCATTTCATACACGTCGTCATTCACATTAAAGCAGTTTTGTCAATGATTAAGTCGCGTGTACATGGAAAATTATAGGCCAATATCCGACAAGCTCCAAATTTCTATTTGATTATACTACTAGCGTGCTCATACCTTTTCGCGCATACAATTATTTTGATTCACGCAATATTGTCACCTGAATGGTGGGATCTATAGAGACAACGTCGCTCATATAGGCAGAACCGACCCTATACAATATGATTAACCCTAACTCTGGTCTTAAAGACATAATGCCTCCCTACATATAACCTGATAACGTCCTGCTGTCCCTACTTGGTCCGTGATAAGAGATGGATAGTGTAATAAGAACCTTGTCTGATGGAGCTCCTTCAGGAACGACTCCGTTTTATCGGAGTAAATGACGGTAATCCGGAAGGATATGATATTGTGCATGATTTACGGCGACGGAATCCTCAATATATAAACATCCTATTACCCAAAAGGATGGGCAAAGCAAGAACAGCAGAAACACAACAAAATTCCCATAAGATAAAAATACCAAACAGCCATGGTAATTGGATATTGTGGTGATCGTTCAGGTTTGGATGTCCAAGCGAGTTGCCATGACGCTCGTCGGTGGTTTGATTGCGTTTCTAACTAGGCTTTATTAGAATCACAAAATTATTCAGCAGGATAAAAATAATGAATAATGCAAAGTCTAGGGTAAGCGTTTTCTGCTTGCACCAGGCAGGAAATACTGGGTCACTTGACAAAACGTTTCTCTTGTGTTGCACTGGCGATCTACCGGTGTTTTGTCTAAGTCAAATCTTGACTCTACTGAACATCTGAGTTGACACCGTTATCATTTTCGGTAAATAACGTATTGGGTGAAGATAGAACTACACTCTTACTTAGAACTATACACTACAAGACAATCTGTATGTGATCGAAATCTCATAGACTGAAGGAGACTAAACGAACCCTGTACAATTAGCTGATATCGCTCATGCTGTACTGAAGATGACAAAACTAAGTTTGTAGCTACGATGCCTTCAGATCTTTATGATACAGGCAGCCTTCACACATGTCTGTTGGAAACGTAAGTCTCAGGGATGCTTAACGTTTGAAGGTGAAATAAAAGGGAACACAAATTTGTATAAAACGTGAAATTCTTGTTCATTGGCTCATAAAACTGAATATTTTACATTTTTTTAAATCTTAAAGCACCACAAAATACTGAAAGATTATATCGAATTAATTAGAACATGAAGATGTATTTTACAGAAAGGAACACCACGCAAGATTACAAAGATCACCAACTGGGTTTAATCTGTCAAATTACATCGTTTAAAGGGATCTTATTCTACTCTAATTGCAGTTCAAAATGAAAAAGACGGGGATCTTGTCTAGGTAAAATCCCCAAGCATTCCCCTGACCATATGGAATGGTACAAAAACCATCAGCTTTGCGCAAAACAATCCATCGTTATTCTGTGCTAGTGCAGTTTTGCGGAGAAAGTGTCATTCTATCTTATCGGTATTAGTAATGGATATACTTAATCATCTTTGGTAATTATCAGGCAGGAACATCTTCAATTAGTGGCCGTCTCATTTAACAAGCATAGATAGGCTCAGAGGAGTTAATTATCTTTAACCTACTGAAAAGGGAGACAGTTCAAAAGTATTGAAATTTAACCCATTGCTCATTATGGTAACGATTACAAAATTATTTCTTATTGGAAACGATTATTTCAAATAACCTTTACTTTAACATTGATGCATTTTCGATACCGTCATAGTTTCAAACAGATATTTGATTAGTTGTTTATATCTATAAGTTCAAAAGCTGTCATTCGAAGGCACACCATCTATAGTCATTAAAGGCACTACAACTGCAAACCACCTAAAGGCCTTAGCCTATAGCTTTCCAAGGTTCCCTTACCAGCTGCTTACAATAATCTCAAGCTTTCATTCCAGTTTTTTCTCTCTGTAGACCAAAAAAAAAAAAAGATTGTGACCATTAAAAACAACTTCATCAACAGGTACCTACCCAGCATGAGAATGGGGATAACGGTTGGTTCAAACTGTTGCTCTGATGAACGTGTGGTCAATGCGGTTGTATTCCACGCTGTAAAATATGTGACTGTAATTGTACAGCTACATCTGCTGGCAGCAACCGTTCCAGCAATATTTACTGTACGTTTATAAAACATTATGTACCGCAGATAGCTTAAAGCAAAATGTTCTGCAAGTGTGCAACAAATGAAGCACTGTGAACTTGCCGGCAACATAGGTTCCAGCGTAGATTAATGGCGCGATGAGGCACTATCACAAGTCGTGCTTAGGCTTAGTAGTGCTGTAAAATGATCCTTTAACTCAGGCAATATGTAGAGTGTCTTGGCCAAGGTACCCAATGTTGTCAGTGTCCAGATGTTTTAAAAGGTTTAGTGCACTGTAAAATGTTTACAAAAGATCTGACCATGTGAAAGCTGGCTTTAATCGATAAGATAAATCATATACCCAACATGATTTCTTGTTAATGCCTACAACCTCAACGGCGTGCCACACTCACAAAAAAGATATACATGTATAACCTGCTTTAACAAATATCCCACTTAATGTAATACCTATTCTTAAGTGACACATTTCAGTAGCAGATTTAGAGGGGGGTACAGGGGGCATGCGCTTCCGATTTTTGGACAAATATTAACATTTTAAATGTAAAGTACATGGGCCCAGAGGGTCCGGCGCAAATTCTGGCTTTGCACCCACCTGCAGCTGTTCAATGAATGCTTAGGAGGAACCAGTATAATCTAATTACCATTAGATACTAGCTCTCTAACAAACAAACGCATTAGTCAATTAGATATACCTACTGTAAATAATACCATTTAAGTCATAGGAAATACACATGCATGCTATTATGGGCGGTGCATGTACCCTGTTACCCGTACATATTGGTACATTAGTCTTGAGTGTATGGAAATAAATATATCTGGCTGAGTTTTCCTTCGTCTTACTACCCCTCGACTAGAGATTCCTTTTCGTGCTCCAGTTTTCACATAAATGCCATACATACGGTTTTTTTTAGAGACATCCGTTTCTTCAGTCCATGAGAAGTACATGTACATCTATCTAGTTCTTTTCATTATTACATGTGTATACACAAATAAAACTAATAATGAATCAGTGAATTGCTTGTTGGTTTAGAGAAAGAAAATCTCATTAACCCCTGGCCTTAATTGCTGTGAAATGGATAGTATCATGTGGGCGATGTGACGAAGGTTTTCAATTAGTATTCTCATATTCCTTCCGACCCCGGCAAACTGAAGAGGCATATAATTATGGTGAACACATAAGACACCGATTATAACTCAGGTGTTGACATATCCCCCCGAATTTAACACGCCCATGCATGTCTTACTCCCGTTAAACCCCCTTTCACCTTCATTTCATCTTCCCTTGTAGTTTGCATAGCCATGGAGGCAGATGACAAGGCTGTGAGATCTGTCCATATCGAGGCCTGACGTCGGCGGTACTACGCCCCCGTAGGAGGACGGACTGAGACTCCTCCAGTACATTATTGAGGAGCCCGGGCGGCGGTGGGCGCCCGCCCCCACACCGGGCTGATTGTGGGGCCAGGTAAGGAAGGCGATACGTCAAGGGCAGACGGCTGGGGCAGGCAAAGTGTAAACTGTCTAAAGCTTAGTGATCACGCACTTGTATATCAGCGACTATTTGTAAAGGTCATCGTAGATCTACCGATTCATTGTCATGAAGGGCACCCACATTCTAACATTTTCACTGTCCTATAACCAATGAGTCCATTTCCTTCAATACACTGATGTCTGACAAATTAGTTCCAGATTTTAATTGCTTTTAATATATGGACACTCTATCAGGTTTCCTTATTCAAACAAGCTAGTAGGAATAAAAAGAAATCTGCCAAATATGCCTTGGGTAAACTCTTTTCGGTGACCAACACTAAGATTCCCATAGGCCCCGACGTTCAGGAATGGGATAGGCTTTATGCCCGGGGAAAGCTCGTTTTTCACGCAAATCGCTGCGGTCTTCAAGCAAATCCGAGGGTAGCGTATAAAAGGGCGCAGGATCGTTTACTTTGTACTTATCTAAAGTTTGATTTGATTGCCTTTAAAGCTACTGTTACAGCGTTCTAAAATTACCTTTAGGCAAACATTTCTTTCCGGGGAACTAGTCTAATCTAATACTGTATCCCTGATATGAATAAGAAGAAAGGAGAAGCAGTACAATTAATCACCATACGCATCTAATAAGTCATCCCAGTCTAATTGAAATATTGAATGCTATTAACAATGTTCAGGACTATATAACTCTTTAATTCATTCCCTGTATAAGCGTGACCTTTAACACAAAGAATGAGGGCAATTTATTGAGAAACTCACAAGTTATCTATAGTAATGTCTGTTCATGTTTGAACAATATTGGGCGAACAGAATTGCATGTTGTTTTTGGAATATCCATTCAATTCCATTATCTCTTTATACATAGCGCACGTGTAAATTCACACTAAAATATAACGTGGATTTATAGATGTATGCATCCTAAGTTCTTTAGGATAAAACGATTTAACGCATATTTCTGAAATAAAAATGTAGATAACAACTGAAGGACTACGTTAAAATTAAATGACTGTTGGTCAGGGAATGATCATCATACCACTGGTTATGTTTCCCCAAAATAATTCTGCACATACTCAATCTAGGACAGATTGTAAATGTTTGATTAAATCTCACATGCTTTGGTTCTAGGTGAGCTGTAGATGAGTACATCGAAGCGACGGCTCTGCCTCCAATAGAAAGTAAGTTTTTCTCTGGAAATTTCAAAATAGAGTACTGTACTCACCGACAACAATGAAGATAGTCTTGAGCGTGCGCAGGTTCTTGGCGATGTTGGAGTAGGACGCGCTGAGGCTGGCCGTACTCCCCTTCCGGCTCAACAGGCGCCGGAAGATGCTGGGTCGCGACCGGAAGCCGCGTCCGACGTCACCTACCTCGGCGGTATCCTCCTCGTCGGAGGACGACCCGCCGTACTGCTGGTGCTGGGACTGCGCCAACTGTCGCTGGATCTCGGCAATCCGCGCCCACTGACGACGGGCCGCCTGCAACAAGCAAAATAAAAGCCTTGATCACTTTTTGAGGGGATCCATCAAGGGTGGCTGATGAAGTGGGATGGGGGGGGGGGGGGGGCATAAGAAGATAAGTTGGTGAAGAATGCAATTTGTTCTCAGTTTTATCACCTTTTTTGCGGAGTTCGTTTTATCATCTTTAATTGCCCTTACCTCATAGACATGCCAGTGATAGGCCCTATTGATAAAAACAGGTTTAATTTCGTTTGTGCTCCGTTTCAAACTATTCATCAATGAATCCGTTCTTTTCTTTGCCTCCATTAAGTCCTATTCTCAAAGGATATACATCTAGAGTGTAATCGGAAATGGAACTACCACTCTCCACTACCTTCCCGTGGGAGTCTCTTCTCTGAGAACAAGCTCATGGGAAAAGAGAGAAAGGAAACTTTTTATGGTCAATAAGATTTATAACTATCCAACCAGATTTCTTGTGTTTACGCGAACAAAGCCTGGTGAAGCTGAGGTCCCCGGTGATGAATACTGGATACTCTCAAGGGAACCTGTGTAAGCATTGATTTACATGGCAGAACAAAAACGGCGTTCTCGCCATCTTAGTCTCATTTTATTTCCGCTCCTTTTGAGCCTTTTATTCCCCATTGGTCATCTTTCTTTTTTAGGTTTGAGAATAAAATATTTCAGGGTGAGCGATGAACGCTCATGAGCAACAAACACCTTTAAGACTCTCCTTCTACCAGAATAACAAATAACAGAATAGCAGAATAACATGTATACATGAAACTGTGGCAACCTGTTATGGACAAAATCTTAATCATTCTTGGTTAAAGCATACCTTAGTGTTATACCCTAAGGAGTTCATAGAATCATAAAACGGCGAAGGTGCGATAAAAAGGCTCTTTAAATCTCCTTTCCACCGTCTTTTTATACTCGTATAAGTCCCATGTCCTGACGAAGGCACAGTCAAGCCCCGAGCACACCATCACTTCTTTCACCACCTCCCACGCCCACCGCCACCTTCAGACCAGTGATCAGGTTGTTCAGACCGCCCGGCCTCCCCCTCCTTCCCTTAGTAGAAGTGTGTGGAGACAGGCACCTACACTGACACGCCTACCTGACGGCTACACGGCAGGTACACGGGCTAACCCTCTGATCAATCACCTAATGGTTGTTACCACACCTCCCAGGTGCAAATAACCCACCACCCAGGCATGTTCCCATCAGCACCAAGTGACCCCAACACGGCCCACAGACGGGGGGATTACTACCTGACATGACGTCAAAGATCATGTTTCAGGGCACGAGACGCAGGATTGAATCTTTTATCGACGAATAAGTAGGCAGAGGAAGTCAAGTTTTTCGGGTTAGGGCATATTCATAATTTTGGCATCAATTAATTAGTTAATTGTGTTAAGTTCATAAACCTTAGTTCTAGGAAAGGTAGACTTAATTCGACAGCCACTTTTGGTGGAGCAGAAGCTTAACTACGGTTGGAACCCTAATAATTATGAATATGAGTGCCCACCGAACATGTTTTGCGAATTTGTTATGATGCAACATTAAAACTCACATAGGGTACATAGATCACGTAGATTTCCATGGTCAATCCCCATATGACGTACGTCTGTGAACATAACCAATTTTGAAACATATTTGACCAATTGCGGAAGTTTATGACTGGAAGATTGGAGCTTTTTATAACAGACTTAACCGAATCTTTGTAATTTTAATTTTAGGGTTCCTATTACCTGATTACCTAATTGGAAATTGAACCAAGCTATCCATGATCTTGCACGAGAAATACTGTGCAGGATCGTATCCTTCAAAATTTTCTTTGGTATGATGAATGATTAATTTACGAATATAAATACTATTCATAGAATACCATATTAGGCACCATATTATGGTGTACATTGTTACACTTGATCATGAATTTAGAACGTCACTCGAAGGTTCCAACAGTGGACACGTGTGTGGCAATCCGTCATCGAAAGTGACATCTCCTGATAATCACGTTCCAACATAGTTTTCTTTTTATTCATTTCGTCATTTCAAACAGCTCACACAACTTTATGGTATTTTCTATGAAAATAGGGAAAGGCCTACAAAGAAGAGTCCAGCAGATACATTTGGCAAGTAATTTTGAAAGGTCCTGTTCACTTTTTAGTTTAATTCTAAGAATATATAAGTCAACTAACTAAATACCAAATGTAAAGCACATCTTAGATACTGTATAAGTTTAATTAGGGTTATATTGGGGACAGAAGGAGAAAATTGATCAGGTCAGTGGGGTCATCCCTTTGTATGCAGGAATCAACTCGTGTACATCATGCTGTTAATCTGTCCAGAAAATAAATTATTGGAATGTTTTGGACCTTTTGATTTCGCCTATGTCGTTAGGTACCATGGGCCCTTTAAACTATCACTTTATGACAGACCCTCCAATGAGTTTTGTCTGTATTCTCTTTGCAAGCGCCGACAATTCTAACCACTCCAAATCATTCCGTGCTTGCACGGTTTTAGCAACATCAACCTCAGGACTAATGACCCATTGTCTCTTAGTTCAGACACAAACTTCAGAAACGTGATTCAAACGTTCAGCATTTTTTGATGTCGGTTCAGACGGTGATCATGAAATCCTCCTTCAATGAAATTGACAAGTAACCAACTAGACCTACACTGAACTCTTTAGTACCTGACACAACATAAGATGTTCAACATGCATTATGTTTTTCCATCGACTAGATATCAGAAGTCAATTAGCAACTTGTACTAGTATCTTTTGTGACGATGACAGACTGCTCCATCGAATGTGGAGGTCCCTAATGTCAGTACAAACCTCCTCAGTACCAAGAATGATGGAATCCATAAATAGGCGGACCGAGGGAAGAAACAAAAAAATAATCCCATGAGAAATTTGAAAGAGCTTGTCAGGATGGGCAGGCACGCTATCTGACAGGCCACTGCCAGGGCGGGTGGGGACCTTCCGCTGTGGCCGGGAAGGCGTAAAAATTCTAGAGTCAGCCACTTTAACTGACGCCGCCGGGAGATACTGAATTGTCACATTGGAACAAACCGCCCACAGGAAATTGGCTGGGGGGAGATATGCATATTAAGACAGAGACATGCAGATCCCTCAACCGATAGAATTGGAGCTGAAATTTGAAAAGAAAGTCCCCTTTCAATTATTGAATTTTAGGCGCCTTGCCTAATGAGGTAGCAATTTCAAATTGCCATTGAAAGGTTAGGAACGAGTCTTTATTCTTGCAATGATACAGCATTTTGAATCGATTCATGATATGACAGCATTGCTTATTCTTCCTGACTCATCTATTTCATTATGGTTTTTATATTTTCTACATTGTTTGATACAAAGATTAAAAAAAAGAAATCCGAACCGCAGAAATTGTTTTCATCATCAAATGATATCATTTATATATAATACCTTTCCGCAGGTGTCTCCGAGCTAGGGGAAAATACTAAATAATTCGTTTGATTGAGATGGGAGCCTTTGTTAAACTATTGATTTTGAAATGAACGATATTATCTTATCATAATACGCCTGTGTGGCAAGAATTAACAACAACGTGTGCTATGGCAACAGTGCAATCTATAAGGGGGCGGGGTATGTCTTCCGCCAAGAAACCACAATCTCAAACAGTTGTGTGTATCCTAAAGGCTGAGATTCAGTATGAGGAACGTGTATATTACATCCTGAGTGTTTCGTTGGTCAGTATCCAGCAATAAAGTCTCTACTTGTAGTATCGTAGGACTCTTTAGATATGGTTACTTAAGTTCAGGAGCCATCTTTACCTAGGGAATATTTTCAACAAGTGTAAAATAATTAGTCATGTGGGGTAGAAACAATAATATCCCGCATAAGCTCAATCATTTACGCACGATCATGAGTGGCCAACAAAAACTAAAAGAATTGAATTAGGTGTAGGGTCTTTCCCGATGGTCATTTGTAATTATCTCTTCGATATCCGTCATTATGGTCAACGAACATAAAGGATACATGCATATCTAAATCACAGCATACTATATGCTAAGCACGCCAAATTTATATCCCTTGATATCGAGTCTTGCGGAAATACATTTTGAGAAGGCTTGAGGAAAACCGACCTCTAGTATGCTATCTATTGAATTGCCCTCTCAGCTATAGCGTCTCCTAGTTGGCGCACGTGTAACAGGATATCAACTGACCGTCTACCATTTACTTGTGCTCAATGAGGTTCGCCAATTTTATTATGTCCTTGGATTTCTGTTGCCATTTAGGAAATGGAGATAAAATGATCTGATATCAGCATTGCCAGTTAAATACTGGCAACATTGATGGGGGTCTGGATATAAAGTGGTCTAATTCATTTTCTAGAAAAAAAAAACCAACAATATTATGTCGCGTATCATGTATGGCCACGTAAGTATAGAGCCATTCAGTAGCGCTCAGGTTCAATTGCTAGAGTTGGCCCTCGGTAACCCCTGCCTCCCATGGGCTTGACCGAGACAGGATTATGATAGCCCACGTATACAGAGGGGTACTAAATAAAGAGGAAGATGAGCTAGCGCTTTTCAGTTTTGCTTCGAGAGGGATTAAGAACATTAGATGTTGTCATATACATGGAGATGTATTGTCCCTAACTACGAGGCTTAACATTTAAAATGTACAGGAAACAGTCAGAGTGGATTTTATTCGCTTTCAAGGCAATGCCCCTTTTTTGTATAACGCTTCTTTGGGCCTGTTAGCAAGGGGCTCTGTTTACTTGTCTCAAACTAAGTCAAATAATGTGATTCTACACGTTAGTATTCAAATGAGGTCCATGTGAGTCGTAGTGAATTTTCACATCATTTGGGTTGCGGCTCAAAGAATAGAATATACAATATGGATTCCCCTTGCTATTGCCTACAAGTAATAACTCAAGACTAAACAATTATTTCCAGGTTTTAGACGACAACCAATCACCATTGAATCAGAATTAACAGACACCCCATCTGTTGTGCACATTTATTTCAGATTTATACTTTCGAAAAGGAACCGTTTTTCAAATGTGTGTATATTCAATTGAATACTAAAATTCTTTAGAAAATGGGATAGTGCAAGGCACAAGAAATGACCAAGACATTCTCCCTGAACAAAAATATCGGAGGCAATGCCTAACTGGCGAAAGACGTCTAGTGGCATGTGTGATGTGGAATCATTTGTTGTCCCCTTTTCAGACAAGTTCGTGATCATGCATTTCTCAGCCAACTTTAAATCTGTTTTTGAGGATTCTATTTTCATTGTATCTGACAATTATTTGACGCGGCAAATGATATCCCCTCTGTGGTACAACTGAGCAATTCCCTCTGTTGTAAAGGAGCATTGTCCTGATAAGAACTTTTTTTTGCAGTAAGCAGGCCCTTTCAAAATGTTTGTAGTGTCTATAAAGTATTACACGGTATCTAGTTACTTAGCCCTGAACAGGATTGGAAGGTTGCGGAGCTATCGAAAAACAATGATAAAGTTGCAATAAGTGAGACGGTTCACTGGAAACAATCAAAGTGATCATTTGAAATCGCTTTCAAGATGAACCATTCATTACTTTCAGAACTATATGATCTTATACACTGCTGAAGATTAATTAGAAATTGGAACGAAAATAATCGAAAGGAGGCCAGATATCCAATATCATTGGAGTTTTGAAAAAAAATCCATCTGGTGGCAAGATTGATATTCAACCTAAATGCAATCAATGTGAGAATGGAAGAAGATTTTTACTTGTACACTACAAAAGAGCATGGATAGGATTACCATCCCAACGTTCATAAATGGGAATCTCATGAATGCGAAACGACTGTCCTTGGCAGTCACTTTATAAAAGCTATATGTTTTCATATAATCGTTTTTTTCTATTATTCTACACACGATACACTCGTCTTTTTGCGGGAGCCTCAAATGTCCCTCTCACCTCGTGCGTCACCTTCTCAGGGGCCATACAATGAATACGAGTGGAGGCGACTGACCTGGACGACCCTGGTGTAGGAGAAGATCATGACGGCGAAGGGGATGGCCATGCCGACCAGTATGAGGAAGGAGGCGTGTGCCGGCGCCCAGCCCCAGGCCGGGTTACAGATGGCGATAGTCTGCGGGCGGAAGGCGTAGCGGCCCCAGCCCAGCAGCGGGGTGGCGGCGAGCAGGGTGCTCTGCGCCCAGATGTAGACGAGGACGGAGTAGACCCGGCGCGGCGTGATCTCCATCGGGTAGCGCAGCGGGTGGCAGATGATGAAGTAGCGGTCCAGGCTGATGCCGGCCAGCGTGGCGATGGACACGAGCAGGAGGAGCACAGTGACGAAGGCGGTGGCCTGGCAGAGGCCGGCCGAGAAGGGCGGCTGGTTGGGCGGGTTGGCGGCGCCCGAGGTGAGGGCCGACATCCAGACGGGCAGGACGACGGCGGCCAGGGACAGGTCGCTGATGCCCAGGTTGATGGTGAACAGGTTGGCCATGGTGCGCAGGCTGGGCGTGCGGTACACGGCGTAACACATGAGCAGGTTGCCAAAGACGGCGGCCGCCATGATAATTAGTATGACCAACACCTGGCCGCCCACCGACCCGGCCGAGCTGTAGGCCAGGTACTCCGGGGGGCGCGTCTTGTGGGGGATCCACGTGTAGTTCACCATGCTACCACTCGACCCGTTGACCACAGGCCCCACGCCTACTCCTCCAGGGTGTCCTCCAACAGCCCATCCTGGCATCTCACCAACGCCTCCGAATGAGGAAATGTTCAACCTCTCTTGAGGCACAATGGCCACCACAGTCTCCATGTCTATACTTTGGTCTCCTTACTTCTTCCAATAAGGTCCATCACCATAAATCTGTGTATTTTTCATAAGGACGTCGAGCTTCAAAGTCTTTTGTTGTCGCGCCCATGACACACCTGCAATAGATAAGCAACAGATTAGTGCGAGTCACTCATATAACTTCCTGCTTGAAAACACATCATTCAATTCTTCTTGATAAAAATAATGACAAATCGTGATGTAATTGGAGTTCTTAAAGTGAATTAACCCAATTGACAAATCTGTGGAGATTCGTAGATAACTGTTGGCGAGGGAAATATTGGGATTTCATTGCTATTACCATGATTAAATGACAGGCAAGCCGAGGTCTTATAGCTAGTCCAAAGCAGAAGAGAACTATATTTTAGTAGGGACCCTCCTCTCATTTCATCTTGACTATCAGTTGGCAGGGTGCGATCTGCCCGATCCATTGCGTCTAGTCAGACATCCTGATATTTCCTTCGCCAAGAAAGAATCATTGCGATGGCTCCCTGCTCTGTTAGCTGAGACTAGTATATATATATATATTCCAGAGAGGCTACAATATCATTGGGATCTTTGGTAGATCCTTCATGTATCTCATGATATATACGTATATTCAACGATCGATTTCTTGAAGCATTCTATGTATACAACAATATGAGAGAAAACTTTAAAAAAATGTTTGCAAAGGATAGAAAATTGCAAGGTTACTCAAAAGTTAAAAAAAATCACATAATTATCCAGGTGAGCTTATCCACTCCGTAACATCTACGTATACATCCTAATTTCATTAGTTAGCCTTAAATTTGAAACGTGTAAATGATGGTTGGCTAGGTGGTTATGTAGGTTAAAGCATGGTGGATACTTTACCCAAGCTATACATGCTCAATCCAGTTCAGTTACAATATTAATACAGCTCTATGATTTGCCCAAAGTATACCGCCTCTGAAGACCATTAAATCACACATTCATGATCCACTAACCACCCGCCTTGTTCATAAACACGACATACACCGTTACACGTCCCAGGCATTACTCAACTCGATAAGACTTCATATACCCGCACAATGAGAAGCCTCTCCCGGTCTACGTGGATCGTATCTCGAATAAGGCACATCAACTCACTTTTAGTCTCCGCCCCTCGCCCCTTGTATATACACTGACGCCGAAGCCAGGCCAGATGTAGGATCAATCCCGGCACAAACAGCAGCCCCGCCAACAATCCATTACCCTCCGTGGCCTTTTTTTTCTTAACCTTTAAGATCCCGCGCCACTTAAGCGGGGCCAGACACGATAATGTAGTAAGTGGCGCCCACTCGGGGAGACCCTAATAAGGTAGGTTGTATGTAGAAGGAGGGGGACTTCTCCATAGGGCTTGTCCATCGTCTTCTGGTGAATGACAGTGGACCGGCTAACGCATTTGCCGAGAGAGTGCATTTGACCTTTAGCCATTCTTCTTACCTATATAGAAAACTTGAATGTATAGAATTTGGTCCATTATTCTTGCACTATAACGTAAAATGCCGCAGAAGAAACATAAAAAAGGATAACTTAATGGAAATAGTATTTTATGGTCTTTGAAAATGAAATTCCTTCTGAAAACAAGCAATTCTACTGAGGAAAATATGTTCAGATATAGAGCTTTGGCCACTAATTCCCACAGACTCACAGACTCACATCACAGGCTAGGAACTAGAAAGAACAAAGTAAATCACTCAAAGAGTACACCCGGGGGTGTAGGAAGTGATTCTCTTGTATACACGCAGCGCAGCCATTAGATAATTCCCTCAGCAGTACTAATTCAGCTGTTAGGGGCCTGCACAGACACAAAGGGGTTTCCCCTGACCACGGGGAGCACTTACCTCTCAGATGCTGCAACGGGGCTGGGTCTAGCCGCCTCTTACACACTTCCCCGGAGCCAAACACTTAATCAACTGGTTCTTGATCCACATTGATCCACGAGAATCCGGCGACCACTTCATGTATCATTAGGTAAGGCCGGGGACTTATTCCTTCCTTCCCGTCGCAGCAGCGCATCAAGGCCGCGACACCGCGACTTCCGGTCGACGGCAGCAGCGGCGGAAGTAGTTTGTCACCCTCTTTCTGTCTGGTCCTCCATGACGTCGGGTCTGGGGGATTCGGAGTTGAGTGATTCTGAGCCACTGAGGCGAATAAACTGTGTGATGTTACAGGATTGAGTACTGCCTCCAGGGTGAGCAGATGACCAGTTGCTCCTCCTGTGTAATGCCTCCCGGCACAGCTGGCCGCGCCGCAGGGTACTGGCGCGTGAAACCGAGTAGAAAACCGTAACCCAGAAATGGCTGGGCCCACTTTTCTCCACTCTCCTATTTTCTCATGAGCCACCTGCGCTGTATGTGAGATGGTTCCCTGAGTAGAGGTGCCTTGTCTTTGTTCTATATATAGACAGAGGAGCCGCTCACACCTCCTGTCTGGCGTTGACTGCGCCTGTTTGAGTTGCTCGGCGAGGCAGTGGTAATGACCCTCTCCGGCAGGTACCGAGTGATTAGTTCCCATTCACAGACACACAGTGGGCTGGGGCGGCGAGCAGAACAGGCCAAAGTGAGCTGCTCCCGGCTGTGGGTTGGCAGCAGTCAGGTCTGGGTCAATACAGCCCATCGATTGGCGGTAGGAGGCACCGAGACGCCGAGACACCGCGGAGGAGGGGTGCTGTAAGAGGGGAGGGGTGCAGCGCTGTACCCCCTCAGAATTATAGGGTCCTACTCCTTGTAGTAACAGTCTGGTCGACTGGGAGACCAATTGTGTCCCGGGAACTACACAAACCGAAGCCTTCTACTTTCTCCACTCTCTCGCTCCTTCTGTCCCTTCGTCAGTTCCTCCTGCTGCCGTCGCCTTCTCCTGCTCCACCCCACTCCAGACAGTCAGTGCGGGGACAATGCCTCGTCTGCCAGCCCACCACAGACCATGACTCGCCGCGCGACACTGATGGAGTGAGGCTTAAAAGTTGAGCAGCTCGGCCCGACACCCTGTTGGGGGCCCACCGCTCCGGCCTACAGTCTCAACTTAAAGTCACGGGCGTCAGAGACACCTAGCAGCGGACAAGCAAACCACGTACTGCTTAAGGGCAACAGTCGTTTCCTGCTAATGGTACTACGATGTGGGTGGTGCCTGTAGGTGGCTGTCGGGTTAGTTTGTCTGTAGTAGTTTGGGGAATTAATTTGTGTAGGCGAAAGAATTTCAGGAAAATCTTCGCAAGGGTGTCACTCTTGATAGAAGGAACTTTATTTGAGACTTCACGAGCTCCAAATTAATTCTAAAGGTAATGACAGAAAGATGGACGTTAAAATCGCCTTTGTGATGGGAAATGGGGTTTGGTTCTATTTCCATGTTGAGTTCAGACTCTAGCTGTGGTCCAACTGTTCTTCGCAGCAAGAGAGAATGGATAGGACAGCCGGAATGGACGCTCACTTGAGTCCCAAGCCTGGCTGCAGGACTACAGGCCGAGCACGGTGGGTGTCGAGGGAGAGACCCTGTGCCTCGGAGTCGTGCCTCACACACAAGGGTGGTTGGGGATTGGGTCGTTAATAGGGTGCGCCTGGTGTGGGCTCGGTGATTCTGGATCAAGGAGGGGGAAGGGGACTCTATGCTTTCTCCGTTGTGTTGGTGAGGTTTCTCAGGCCTTGCAGTATTCTGGGCTTCGTGCTGTTGTGTTAACAGTCCCACACTGAGGGATGGCCATCGGGCTGTCACCAAAAATAAAGGGGTGGTAGTGTGTCAGCCGGCTGCCCGTTGCATCATTATTGGTGAAATTATGGTTTGCACTGATTCGTTGTATACAGTATTTGGTATTTAGTCGGCTGCCCGTTGCATCATTCCCCATACATCATTGCCCTAATTGTACTTCAGACATCATGCCCTTCATTCCCATTTTTGTGCCTTACTTTGTACAAGTCCAGCATCCCATTTAACCCTAACTTGGTCCTAATTCGGCTGCTTGCGCCTCATGCACCATAATTATATAGGCTCTAATCATCTAAGTCTGGAGATGGTTCGTGCCCAAGAAGAAAGAGGTGTGAACACAGTGAGTATGTAAAAGGGACTGTTTATTTCGTGCTACTCCATGCTTTATATGGCCTCGAATGGCATCCTATTGGTCAGTTACAATCACGTCATCTCGTTGACCCTTAAAGGGATCACTTCTGGTTACATGCTTCCTTAATTACTTGTGTATTTGTTACTTTATTTCATACTTACATGTCATTTCTCGTGCTGTTACGCATATTTTGTTCTACAGGCTAATTAACTATATATCATAATTCGATTGCGTGAATTGATTCTACATTTTTTACTTATAATTATGGCCAACTTACAGGCTTCTTAAATTCGTGCCAACAATCATGGAGAGGGTCATCATATATTATGTAGTAGACTTATGACCAACACTAAAATATTTGTGTTTACGATCTGGGCGATTGTCCTTAGATACAAGTATATATAATGTTATGTCTGAAGGTGTATAGGACTGATCATATCCCTGTACATGAATTACACCGTAACTTGTTAGTTTAGAACAGAGAAGGATTGTTCAATTATCATGTATATTATTCACATACTGTAAAACTGACAGTAATATTGCTGTACCAGAATGCTTGACACTTGCTGCAGACAACTTTTTTTCGGTCCCCACGTGTATCAAGACTCACTATAGGAACATTCCTTCTAACAGAGGGACTCTTCCCTAGAACAAATTACAAAAAGGATATATTTTGTTAACTGCCAAGTAAAACTACTAGACACAGAATACCGTGATTATGCTAACCTGAGTCTATACCATGTGATGATTATCATTTGCATGACCTACCTGCTGAGCTGTATTCTAATATTGGTGAAATTATGGTTTGCACTGATTTGTTGTATACAGTATTTAGTTGACAATTAATTTTGATCGTGGATGAAAATTAATATTGATTTTTGTAAACATCATTGAATTGTAATGTATTGTAATTACTCTGAAAACTAAGGGCAGTCTTGATGCATATTATTATTACCAATCAAAGCATTAAATAAGTACGAGTTTAAAGACATTGTAAGTATTTTTACTATAATGGCTGTCAATTGTATTAACCCGTTAGTGGTTGGTGCAAGTATATACGCCTAAACTGACGGGTTCGTCCATATTTTATAATGGTACGAGTAAAACTGTGAGTACATGATCATGGTAAGAAAGTTGCCATGTGACCCTATGTAGCCTATCAACATGCAGCATAGTTCACCCTGGGCTGATAAAGGATGAAGCACTGCCTCTGAAAAAGCAGTCGCGCGGCAGCTACTTAATACACTCCAGAAGGGGAAAAATCCCTCTAAATAGGTCACTTGTACTCAGACTATAAGCACTAATAGTCCACACAACGGATTAACACCATAACATAATGTCATTTTACATCCTGAAATTATAGACACATCTATAGATTGCTTTGGCACAAATCAAATTGAATGTCTTTATCGGGCGCTAGAGACGATTATTTATTTAAACTCATCATTGTTTTCCTGAACAGACATTGACACACACCAGCTTTCGTTATCAATCTAGTAAAGTAACTGTTGCATCAATTGAGCTGGATGAGGTATGTGAAGTGGAACAATTAACATTCAGAACAGGTTTGTTTAAACAATTGCTGGGTATACAAGTCAATATAAGACACAGAATATTTCTTTACTGATAAAGAGTATTTGCATTGGGCTCATATTCTCATACAACCGGAAACAAAGAAGAGAACGTCACAATATTATGTTTGTATACACAACTGTGCAAATATATGATCCACAGGTCCCACAGCCTTTATTGTAAATCCTGTTGTTCGTTTTCTTGCTTTTTCTTGCTTTTTTATTCTATCTAAATTCCGTTTCTAGATACAAAAAGAAACCTTAATAAGATATTCGTGATTTTAATTTAGCTCTATTTGATTCTGTTATTAATTGAGAATCTATTTCAGATGGATGTTGATTGGTCACATATATTATATGATATATGATAACGCGACCTCGTTGTATCCAGCCATTGTGTTGTACAGTAATTCGCACCTTTCAAAAAATGTCATCAAGTGACGTCGCGTGCATATAATTCCCAATGTACGCAATAAGCACCGAATTCCCATTTCTCTTGTCTTGTCAATTATCTTGTCGCGTAGGCTTATAGGTCATTCGAAGCGGTATTTTCGCGTTTACTCTTCAATGTATTAAGTCGTTGGCAGGGCCCACTGGGCCCAGTGCGTCCGTTCAACTCAGTTTGGACCATTGGGCCTATAGCCTAGTTTTGGTAATGAGGTGGACAAGGTGACGGCTGTTCTTATAAGGAGTGGCGTCGATTAACATGTTATTGTGATGGAAATACAAATCTTTGAGGGATTAGATATACAGCGATGGACTTAGAGGAAATCTCCAGACGGGGACATAGTGGTTGAAGTGTTATTCAGCATGTCTATAATCCAGCCCTGGAGCGAACATCCCCAGTTTCTGCGTTCTACGAGCCTGGGGAAGGTATTGCGACAAACGTCCTTGCGTAAACCACATATAGTCAACATTTCAATAAAAATGACCACGCACATGTTCATGACTTTCCTTACTAAATAACAATGTCCCGTCTCTCTCTTTTGTCTCTTTTACTAAGGATAGTGATGAAACCTGTGCTAAATGGCCCAACAGTGCAGTGGGCATGCAGCAACATGTGTTTTATAACCTTTTAACGATTACTTTAAATGTGTACTCATCATTAATTTTGCTGAATGTTATTCTTGTTACTCCTTTAGCTTTCTTAATGAACGGCAAAAGATTATGTTACTTTGCGTTGTTCACCTCCCTGTACATTGCATAACAAAGATCAGCGGTAATGAGCAAGATTAAAAATATCTTGTCGTCCTGCGTGTCTGCTCTACAGACAATTTCTTTCACTAAAAGAAATGTTCCGACAGATATTTACATCATGATCAGCTGATGATAGGTCGAATGATCATATATAATGGTGTATTAAATCAAAATAATTATAAAGTCTTGAATTATGATAACCACAGTATGTTATCCTCTCCACTCAGTGTTCAATTCTAAATTCTAAATTTGTTGTCATCTTTTCCGATTGCAGATAAATTATAAGGATACATAACAATCATATAGTCCTACTTCATTCCACGCACAATAGGATGCATTTTCTTATTTATCTTATCACTTAGTTTTGATTGTTTTTGGAGGTAAACCATCGTACTCTAGGAAAATAACCCCTTTGGACAATTACCCCTGGGATAACTACCCTGGGGACAACTACTTCCTAGGACTATTACCCCCTAGGACTATTATCCCCATAAGACAACTACCCCTGGACAACTACCCCTTAGGACAACTACCCCATAGGACAATTACCCCTATGGGTAGGACAACTACCCCTATAGGACAGCTACCCCTGTAGGACAACTACCCCTGTAGGACAACTGCCCTCCTTTTTTTTTTATTTGTCCACTTCCTACGAAAAACATAAGATCTTCCAGCGGAACAATGATAAATTATAACTTTTATACATCGAGATGATAATGGTAATGTGATATTGTACAATGAATATGGAGTGCCAAATTAATGATTTGACAGAATATTATGGATATAATGGAACGTAATGTTATTGTAACACACTAATAATATTTCATCTCATTATAAATTTCCATATGATTAGCTAGCGTTCACCAGGATAGCAGTAAGCACCGCATATCTGATAAATCAATTTGTAACAAAACATTGCAAATCAATTATAACTAACAGTTATTACTACAAATGTGTTTTTTAATTCCAGTTTTTAATTTCGCTTTTGTTGTGGCCCGTTGCAACAATTCAGGCAGGGTATTCCATAAGGCAATAGCTCTATATGAAGGACTTTTTTGTACTTTGGTCAATTTTGTATGGGCATACTTAAATTTGATCTTAGATGAACTTCTAAAATTATTCACAGGTCTGTATTAATCTAAATATGAATCATCTAAACTTAGCTTGTACATCAAGGTTAACAAGTGTTGTTTCCTCCTATCTAACAGGTTAGACAAATTATACTTGATCAACAAATTTCCTTTATCAGCCCGCTTTTCACAATTGAGACAATTTTCTATTTTCCTGATATCTCGCCAGAATAGTCTATCAAGCTTGTCTATTTTACTCTGAAGACCAGAATCTATAATAAAATCAGTATAATAAAAATGAGGTAAAATCATGGTTTTGAACAACCGTTCTGCTATTTTTTCACTAAGAAAACGACGTATTATTGAAAAAGTGTATAGTTTTGAATTAACAGTTTTAATCACAGAATCAATTTGAAGGTCATGTTGAGTTTGTCATCAAGTATCACTCCCAGATACCCATACCCATTTGCTAATATTAGATAGGTTAGTTCCAGCGAGGTTTACATATATATCTACACAATGATTCTTATTACATACCATCATATGTTTAGTTTTAGCAATATTCATAGAGAGCTTATTTTCATAACACCATAATTATGTACACATGATCTAACAATTTTTCGCTCTTAGATATAGCATTTGCATGATCATTGTCGGCAGTAATCAATAAAGTATCGTCTGCATACATATATGCATTACTCTTGTTACCAATTATAGAGAACAAATCATTTGTGTAAATTATGAATAACAAAGGTCCAATAATAGAACCCTGGGGAACACCACAGGTAATTTTGCCAACTTTAGATAGTATATTTTGTACAGCCACATATTATTTTCTAGACTCAAAATATGAAGATAAAATTTTTAAAGACAATTTGTCAAATCCATATAACTTTAAATTTTCAAGTAATATCGAGTGGTTAATCGTGTCGAAGGCTTTAGCATAATCAACATATATGCAGCTACTGAATAATTTGTAGTTCCAATTTTGGTACAATTTTGATAATACATTAAAAATAGCAGTAGCTGTACTATGATTCTGTCTTAAGCCATGCTGTTCACTATGTAAAACATTATTGCCCTCCATATAAGAGGATATTTGCATATGTATGAGCCGTTCTAAAAGTTTTCATGGAAGTGGTATTTGACTAATAGGTCTCCAATTCTTTGCAATATATGAATCACCCTCTTTGGGAATGGGAGTAACAGATGCCACTCCCCATTTAACAGGAAATTTACCAAATGACAAACAATTATTAAACAAATGAATAAGTTCCGCCACTAAAATTAAAAATGCATCCTTCAATACTCTTGAACTAATATCATCAATCACAGACAATTTAAATATCTTGATCTCATTAACAATTTTCCTAACATCATTTATATCAATCATCTTAAAACAAAAGGTTGAATCTATATCTTTTAGAAATTCATTCGGTTCCCAATTACTGTTAATATTTTCAGCCAGTTTTGGACCAGCATGAAAGTAATAATCATTAATATAATCCACAGCAGCTTGCCCCGTTAGTAATGTGCCCTCATGATTTTTTATTTCCGAAAAAGATTGAGTATTTTTCGACCTACCTAAACCAAAGTGTTGATAGTTGTTCTATCAATGGGGGTAGTTGTACTATCAAGGGGGGGGTAGTTGTCCTATCTGTAGGGGTAATTGTCCTAAAGGGGTAATTATCCTAACTATAAGGGTAATTGTCATATCTAGGGGGTAATTGTCCTACAGGGGTAGTTGTCCTACCCGTAGGGGTATTTGACCCATAGTGGTAATTGTCCTAATGGGTAGTTGTCCTATGGGGTAATCCTATGGGGTAATAGTCCTATGGGGTAGTTGTCCCAGGGGTAGTTGTCCTGTCACCCATATGATTATCTCTCAGACTCGGCATGTTGGTTACTATGATTGAAGCTACACATAATTAGAGACATCCCATCAATTATATATAAACTCATCTTTGTTTACCAGAACAGACATTGACACACGCCAGCTTTCGTTGTCAATCTAGCAGTAAGTGTTACGTCAATAGAGCTAACGCGTAGTTGTCCTATGGGGGTAATCCTATGGGGTAATAGTCCTATGGGGTAGTTGTCCCAGGGGTAGTTGTCCTGTCACCCATATGATTATCTGTCAGACTAGGCATGTTGGTTACTATGATTAAAGCTACACATAATTATTTTTCATTTGTCTATTCGACGGAGAGAAGGGATAGTTTTTAAGTAGATTAAAGGTGCGTACACAGCACTTTTACAACGATCGTCGAGGCTCATAAGTTAAGCCAAACCGGGATAAATTGTTATTCAATTTCTATTTGTCCTATGGTAGCTGAGACAGTGGTGTTCAATAATTAGTCATTGAATATCGATTAACTGTCTCTACCAACTGTCTCTACTGTCTCTACCAACTGTATCTCGGTGAATCTTCACTGTAACTGATTTGATTTACTTTTGCTTTTTCTCATATATAATATGTTAGTTCACCAACTGTTGTTCTTGCGCTCTGGGGGTTGGCTGCCACTTCATCCTTGTACCAGGGGGCAGGAGTGCACAGAGAATGGGGATAAAGGGAGGGATGTTTGGAGGTTGTGTCTCGCATACAAGGGTTGGCTGCATTGTACCTCAGAGAAGAATGACGAAGGGGAAAAGGGAGAATGAGTGGGCAGGGCGGGCATCTTAGGCTGGACTTCTACTGTGCGACTCGCACACTGACAGGTGGAATCTATTTGGGATCTTTGCCATTTAGGGTAGGGTGGTAGTGTGTTGGCCTCACACCCCACATCTTGTTCCCAATGCCTATCTGGTTGCTCATGCTAACCTCATGTCGTACTTTTATCATAGTCTAGTTGTTCTGCTGGCCTCAATCTGTTTTGTGTCCATTCATAGATGATAATCAACCTCACTGTACTGTATAGGCATGGCACTCATGGCTCATGATCATTTATCTCTATGTCTTCCAAGTTCTTGACCCTTTGCACTACCTTTACTTTCATGCTGCATGACGAGCACTTCTTCCAAAAGGAGAACCTCCGTTATTTCATAGAATTACCCAACTAATCACAGATATACAATAAGTGGTGCCTGAACAATTTGTACAAGACTGTAACCTGTTGTTTATACCTTATTTCATCCCCAAAAGCTCGTGCCTCAAGAATGATAAGTCTCCAAATGCTTCTACTAACAGATTCATCACACTCACAAGAAAACTCATGTATACCAATCTTGAATACCATATATTTTGCACGAGGTCAGGGGGGTTCCATGAGGGGGTTCGTTTTTTGAGTAATCGGGCTCAAATACCTTTTTGAATTACTTGTAAAATAAAAGTCCCAGTAATATTAATATTTTTCATAAATCATTCTTTTCATGCAGGGAGGGGAGGTCGGAACACCACCCTGGCTACGGGCCTGGAGGTGAATCAAAATGAAATAAAGCTGGAAATGAATCTAGTTCAGACCAACAGAGGGCATTTTGCAGAAGGTACATTTGAAGCTGGAAATGAAGCTACTACAAACCAAAAGGGGGCATAACGGTGCAGCGCTGTAGCGCACAATACCTCGACTGAGCGATTTCTAATGCATAATTATGTCTTTTCTCTAGGATAGGATGATTGTCTTTGTTGGGAAGCTTTTTGAACGATCTTTAGCTAAAAGCCTATGTGGTCCAGATACGTTTATCCAACTAAAATGTTGTAAATGTGTGGAACAAGGTTCGATAGAGATAAGGCATATTGTTTATCTTTCATTTTATCACATGCATTCCCTCAATGGTGTGCATCATCATAGCCAGTAGGAGCACCCCATGTTCTATGTCATAAGGCGTGATGCCCTATGTGGAAATTCATAATATTGTTTGAACATCCTGCAATAAGGGTAAATAATGACAATATTGATTAGATTGTCATCAATGATTTCATGACGAATTATTATAATATCATATTTCAAAATTGAGAGGAACACTTATTTGGTGATTACAAAAACAAATTTAGGAAATAGAACACAAACCGGTTGTAAGAATTATTGTTTATGAAATTCTTCAAACATGTTATAAATTACCGTGGCTGAAAGGAAGATTAGTTGCATCCTCTGCAGTCTGGTAGCAATTGATTCGGATTCAGGACCCCGGTCGTTTGCCTTAGTTCCGTTAGATGGAGACACAATCTGTAGGGTCGATGTCATTACAGCTGTATAGTGAAACAGGGACAATAGAAACAACCAATACACACAAATATATTACCAAATATATGGAAAAGTTACATAGTCAGATTGGCATGGTTCTGTTTGCTAACCCTTTCGCTACTGAATAATTATTCTACAGTTCGTAATTACTGAAAAGTGACCCCAAATATGAAAATATCTTTACCATTCGACTCAAACTCAAATTTTCTCTAGATTCTTCTGGCAGAAATAGTTTTTATGTAATTCGGTGAAAACATTACAATGTTGGCACTGTGCTAATGTGGCAAATTTGTCCTTGTTGGAAATATTCGCACCATATTCCACCTAATTTTCCATAGGATTGGAATTTCCGTGGATTATCTTTTTGGTCGGCAACCCAGTTATCAACTAGAATTTATCACCTAGTACCAAGCTGTACTTATGGTAATATTATTGTGATATTATTGACAAAAATGTCCGATTGTTGATAACCAATGACAATAAGTTTTACTTTAGGTCATCAGACGCGACTAACAAAACCGGCTAGTAAATAGTAACGTAAGTGTTAAATGTCACAATCATGTAAAACAGTAAAACGCATTGCGATCGAAGGTATTGGAAAAGAGCTGTTCTGCTGCATAGTTAATACAGCTATATACACATTTTGTTGACCCTTGGGGAGGGAACCACTCATGTGAGAGGTGTTTACACGTGCTGGTCGTAGTCTGCTCTGCTTAACGTCCGCACCTTACGTAAAACCGGGGAGAGAGACGCGGTGTTACACTCATGGACATGTACAGTACGACGAAATTATGATGGCCCCTGTCCCTTGGTATGTGTGGGGTTCTGGGAGTGCGCATACAAACAGTATATTTACGGCATCATTGTCAACCTCACGTTTTACATGGGGTCTTCCAGTCAATTAGTGATATGAACATTTAATATGATTTGAAAATGTGATTTCGAATGACAGATAATCTGATAATGGCATCTATTCCTACGTATACATCTCGTGACCCTGCGCAGTGCAGATCTACTTACCAGTAAGTCCATCACCAACCTGGGTCAGTGCAATTCATATAGGCTAACACAGGGACCTTTTTAAACTTTTTCTCTAGATCTCATCAATTGATACGCTAACAAAAAAAACCAATTTATCATTATTAGCACTCATGTTAGCATGCAAAAACGTTTGTTCTTTGCAACAAGTAATAACCCAATTTCATGATAAAAGATGTATTTCATAACATTAAGGAATCTTTCAGACTAGTTTGATTTATATTTGCAATGACGTCAGCTCTAAAAATAAGTTAATTACAGATACTCACCAAAAGTAATTATTTTGGATCTCAGTCACCACAACTACAATTACTCATTCTTCCCCTCCCCTCCCACATACACATTTCACATAGTACTAATAATATCTGACCCTTGACCACCTGAATGGGTAGCGATTCTCACTGTGCTCTGTTCCAACCATAGTGGTCAGTTCTGTAGACTAGATTGGACAGCATTCCTCCCAGCAGGGTTCATATTTCTAGAAAGAGGAGGGGCCACCCTTAATAAGAAGAATGTATATTCAATTAGTAAGGGAACATTTCGCCATTTCATATCCGTCCTGGTTTTAACAGTTCTAATTCCCCTATTACGACTAAGGCACACTGAACTAATGAATTGTTAACTATTGCAAATAATTATTCAATAGGTATCTGTATGAAGTGATACATTAAAATAATAGGAGTTCATATCCTTGCCATGTTATATTTTTACTGTTACAATACCATGTAGTCTATTAACCATTGGCCAAACACGACTCACCACATGCACAGTGGCCTATACTCCTGTTGATCCTACATATTTATGTCGCACTGTAGCTACGCCTCCCCCGCTTCCACTACTTGTATAAACCGACCGGACCACACTAAAGCGGACCCAGTAACACATTGCATTAGGCGGTACCTTATCAGTACAGAGCGAGGACTCAACCGTGTACAGGCCAGTAACATACAACATCTATCATCATGGTGCACATGCTCACAACCAAAGTAAGTGCTACATTTACATAAAACATTCGATAATTTAACACGTTATAAAGGATTTATCGCTTGTAAAAAGTTATCATTATAAACTGTATAGTCAGGGCTGACAAATTTATATAGCATATGAGTTGTCAACTGGTCACAGAGGGGGAATGACTTTTCAGTTATAAAACCTCATAACATGTAATTCCCAATGAACTGATTATTTCCATGGCCAAGTGCACGGTTATTCCTTCTACACGTACTAGTTAGAGCACACCACTCCCATTTCTATGTTTTTGGTAATTATTTTTGGTGATTTTACTGAAGCAAAAAGCTTATCATTCACAACGGATAATACATAATACGTAACGCGATAGACATTTTGCTTGAATACGTTAGGTTTTGCATGGTCAATAATGCGAAGTAATAACAGTCAGGTAGAAGCTTTGGGGTCGTGGGTCCCACGCTTGCGGACACCTTGCAGGTTTTACCTGTTGGGTCATGCTTACTTACTTCATTATTCATTGGAACAAATAGGCACAACGTGCATACACTCTGTCGGATCCATAGTGAACACCCTGTAGGGGTGCCGTTGCATTAGAATAAACAAAAGGGAGAAATAGAAGGCTACTATCGGTTCAATAAAACACACACAAAAACACTGCATAATACAGATTGGTACTTCTATTATGCCAATATCCACAACTGAATTCAACCCTATACAAATATGACAAAATACCATACGAGAAAATCAATGGAAACAAGTGTAATGCTTATTAATTTTCATGTCTGAATAACGAAATTTTTTTTTTTAAAAGACAAACGAAAGAAAGTACATTCGAATGTGACCTATAAACATATTTTAGGGTACATTATGACACAATATTAAGGCCATGGCAAGAATGCGGGCTAAAGCTGTCACACTGTGCTGTGTACTTGAATAGCAGTCTGAACTGCACTAGTATTTAGACGCAGATCAGGCGATTAATCCCACCTTATCCATCGCGACCATATTCTCTAACCCAAGGTCCCCGCACACTAAAGCCCTGTTTCCACCAGCCGATTTTACTACCGATTTGTTGGTATTTTATTACTTTTAACTAGCTATTATAACAAAAGACTATATATCTTACATATCATTTAAAAGAGAATTAAAAACCCTTTCTAATGGTATATGAAATGTTCATGATTAGCTAATATTTCCACTGCCGATTTTTGAAATCGGTGGTAAAATCGGTTGGTGGAAACAGGGCTTTAGTGGCTGGCTTTCCCTTTTCAAACGTGAGGGCGAATATGTTACATACTATAAGGTGGCCAATAGTACATATATGTGACAATTTTATTATGACAATCATAATAATTATTATCTGGGTTACGTGGGAAGGTTGGAAAAATAATATTTAGGCCAAACAATAGTTGTGTTCGAATGACATCTGTCAAAGAACAGGAAAAATAGCCCCCCTCCCTCCCTAATATTTTGCACTCTTATTTATGAAAAATTAAGAATTTCATCCTGCCCAAGAGCAATCTTTGCCATCTTAAATCATTTTCTGCATTTTTTGTCATTTTAATTTCTTATTGAATTTAAACAGGGGAATGAAACTACAGTAGGAGATTAGATTTGGGGCATTCCATTAAGTGCATGCGCACATTTTCAAAGATTTCTGAATTTACCCCCCCCCCCCCCTTAGGCTAAGTATGCATTAGATTTATTCAGGAATGTATGCATATTTTCAAAAATGTCAGACCCCCAGTCAGACCTTTAGGTGTACCTACTTAATGGAAGGCCCCTTTATGGTAGCTGGTGCATCCCATACATACAACTTCTTTCTTTATGTATATAATTATGATGAAAGCATTACATTAAATGTATGTCATTGTGGTGAATCAAGAAGTACGAATGTTTAAAAACCAATAATTCTCAGGGTATGAGCTTTTGAGGATCAGCTAATGTAGTAAAAGCACATTATATTCTCATATAAGTTTCACGCTTACCGCCGATAAATATCTGTGATTACTCAAGTAATTCTATGAAATTGTTAACGTTCTGTTTTGGAACGAGTGTTTGTAATGTGGCATGAGGGTAAAGAAACATGCAAGAGATCACGAGTATTGAGTATGAGAAATTAACACCGGAAGTGATATCACAAGGTATCATGATGATCGTGTGACCTGTATTAGCCAATCAACATGAGTCTTGGGGATAAAAGCCCAAATTTTTTTATGGAATAAACAGTTCCTTTTCGGTTCTTAGTGTGTCAACACTGACTTCCTTCTTGTGTCCCACTCTTTTAAGGGGTTAAGGAACGAAGAATGACTGATAACCCAGATGATTACCTTAACTGTACAGTTAGGCCAGTTAGCCTCTAGAATTGGACTTAGATGATAAGAGTTAGATAGGAAACGAAGTTTTGCTAATTATCCACCATGAGCTTAGACTGATCAACATGATAGGAATCGGGAATGAGACATTGGGTATTAGGACAGCATGCTACCACTGTATTCTCTGTATTGGTGCAAACCTGAGGTGCATTTCCCCAGCCATTGGCTCACCATCTGAGTAGTCTGACTTATACCTCCCTTTCCCTTCCCCTCAGCTCCTACCACTCTGCTACACAGTTGACCCTTGTGCCTGAGGCAGGGCCTCCCTTCCAGTCTGCCCCTTCACTTTATATTTCATGCGTTCCCATGTCCAGGCAGGAGGTCAATATGGCGTCTAACCTCATTAGTGGATCAAAAAATCACGGCCGGTGAAACACCCGCACCACATTATCACAATTTCTGTAACAATCTAATTTTATGATATGGATTATCATTCATCAATAAAAAATTGAACACAATTATGTCAATCAGTCCCTTTCTTTCGTGCTCTACATCATCTGAAAGCCTTTTATGTAGTCGCTAAATATTCAAGGCCATACTGCTTGGAGTTGGCATTAACGTTTAAGTACCTTAAATAAAATGGTCAACCAAATGGTCAATCTACTTATCAGTTTACTCATTACTTAATGGTATTTTAGGTGAAGTTGGCCTCAAGCTTGATTATATATAGGTTTTATATTTAGGCATTACCAAAATCTCTTTCATTAAGGGCTTGGACATTAACCTACCTAGGCCATATAAACCTCATTTCTTGAATTAACACAGGCTTGCATAACCCCAATTGCAAGTCAACAGTTAATAATTGATAGGAATAGCTATATTCATAAATATATGCACTAGGTTAGTGGAAATCCACAGAGTCTCTGAAATCCAACCTCTCTAAAGCCGACCCACCCATACCACCCCTACCGACAGCTTCAAGCAGTTTCCAAGCATATTCTGTTTTTTGTCATGCAATAATCTCCATTTCATATTTCATATTGAATTGAGTATAATACAAAGAGAAAAATAACGGGAAAAAAGCATTTCTCAGAATAAAGAATAGCATTATCTTCAAGCATTTTTTTTCAGTCCCAAGGGATAAACCCTTTCATGTGAAGTTGAAGGCATTGTTGGCACTCTCCAAAACAATTCCAGGTCAATATGGACAGCTTAGTGATAAAACAAGGTTACCTGACTAATGCACAGGATGAGATGCGTGGGTACACATAGGCCAGTAGTTCAAACCTCTATATCAGTAAATTAAATGAGAGAAATATTTTTTTCTCAACATTGGGTCAACATTGGTTACTAGCTGTTGAATCGATTTTTGGAAATCAACATTGTTAAGCATTTAGATACGATTGATTGCTCGCTCAATGAATTTTGAATATCGAATCAACAGTAACTGTTATTGATTCCTGGTATGTTTGTTTGATTTGTATTTGCAAGTCCTTTTACTTGTTGGGTCTGATAAAATGATTTCTACATACATTGTATCTGGTATCATTGCAGGCTGCTTTTGACAGCGCCCTGACCAAGGCCGGGAACACGCTGGTCGTGATCGACTTTACCGCCTCCTGGTGTGGACCATGCCGCTTGGTGGCACCAAAATACCAGGTAGGAAATATATTATATAGTGGGCAACATCGGCAGTATATGTTATCTTTTTAAAAGGATAGTCATACACAGTTTTATCTTTGGCTCTTAGTGCATTTTTGGTATTGTGGTATACATCCAGTCTGATGCTGCATTGTTTTGTAAATTGTTTAATACAAAAGTTATACAGGGATACTGTGCAACAGAAAACCGTAACCTTAATTAGTTAACCCTTATAGTTATTGCATCAAACTGAATATGTTTACTAAATCTTTTTTGACAGGCTCTTGCTGAGAAGCTTGGGGATGCCGTTCAATTGTACAAAGTCGACGTAGATGAAAACGAGGTACGTGTTATACTGGGGATACACACACAGATGACGCTGTGACATAGACATCCTCCTCACAGCCATTATCACTAATAGTAAAAGCTCAGCTTGAAACATTAGGTTTAGGGCTCTAGGGCCATTATATCAGGAATAACAATAATTATATAACATTAAGCCATTCAAATAATGAGTGAACGATTGCTTTATGAAGGGCGACATTATTCTAGTGCCCCGAAATAAAGCAAGATGCCGTAAGCCAATCCAATTCAGGCACCAAAATACCTCTCTTCGGAACTAAGAGCAACTAATCTTTGCTTTGTACACATTTACAAAGTTTCAAGCGGAATGTTGCTTCCAACACTTGTGAATGCAATGCAATTACAATAAACTCGGTGTTTGTTACGACTGCATTCCGAATCTGTCAAAAGCCGATAAGCTTTGTATGCTTTGCAAAAAAAAAGTGTGAACTAGGCATTATTCCTGGAGGACAGTATGAACATAACATATAATGTGATAATAGGCGTCTGTTATATCAGAAAGCTTATATCAAGTTTACAATGAAATCACAACACGAATTCTCTCCCGGTTCTGTTACGTAGCGTTATAGACATTGCTTAAGGCCCGACCTTGGGGACCATAACGTTGACATTATGATGCCTATCATCATACACCTCAAAGTTAGCATTGTCAGCTGCAGCAATACCTCAACTATTTCCTTTCCCAGTACGTGTTTGTTTGGTTACAATAAATTTGTGTTATATTTTCAGGAGACATCAGAGGCTTGCGGTATCAGTTGTATGCCCACCTTCCAGTTATACAAACAAGGCAAAAAGGTAACAAACCTTACTATGATTTCCCGGAATCATTCATCTTTAGCAGTTATAAAAAACATTAAAGGTGAAATAGTCAGTTCACCAAACTCTAATACGTTTAGGCCTTCAGATAATTATTCCCGTTATTCAGTTATTCCCGGGTATGCGGAACTACTGCATTGTCCGATAAAGATTACCTAGAGAGGCACCAAAACCAGAAAACATGCCTAGCTAACTCATTCTCATCATTGCAGAAATACGTGTAAGATAGATACACATGAGGTAATGTGAAATTTCGTATGAAAGTTTAGTGTAAAGAGGTCTGAATTATATTCATTGGTATTATTTTGTGGTGCTGTAACATTGACTTCTGCTTATTGGATTGTACGATGTTCAATTGATTCTGTTTATAACATCCATGTATTTCTGCTATGCACCTTACGCTTCTGTGCTCTATTATATTGTTTTCAAAGTTGCTTTGTAATTATCTATTGCAGATCACTGAGATCCAAGGAGCGAACATTGAAGCAGTAGAGAAGGCGATTGAGGAAAACAAATAAGAATATGATGTGATCTCTGCATCTCTAACAGTCCATCTATTTCTAGTCTCTCATACTCATCTAGTCCTATTAAATGTGTAAACGGTTACATATTAAGGAATGCTGCTTTTCTACGATTGTAACACTGTAGGATGATTGTAGTTGGTGTTTCTTGTCATGTTGTTTTATCCATGTGAATAAAGTCACTGAATCCAGATAGTACACACAGTTCAAGAGTCAGAGCCATTTTCATTGCGCGTGGGGGTTAGGTTCCTCTCACTGAATCGTCATTATAATCCAGTTTACCGTTGACATAGTTGCCCACGGCCGCAGGGTCATCTGACCGGAAGTACTCCAGTGCCATCGAGCGGAAATAGTCAAAATCAACGCGCCTGCCACCACTCTGTCACAAAATGATGAATGTACTTTTATACGATAAATAATAATAGATAAAATAAAAATTACAATTAGGCCAAATATAATTATTATAGTATTCACATTCCCTACTAGTCATAATACTTTTTTTCTTTCGAGGTTAGTGCTTTTCTAATTACAATGGGTAAATGGATCAATGTAATTCTGTTTGGGTAAGTGTAACACAGTTTGGCCATCTGAGAATCGGGCTGATGCTCTGTCTCTCAAGCCCTTGAACTATATGTTTACAATTTACAGTTATCCGACAAACGGTATTTTTTTTTTTTAAAGAGCAGAGCTTTATTCACTTATAAATGTTACAGACAATACTTTTTAACATTCTGCTTCCACTTTTTTCTTCTGTATATATAAGTTCTCAGAAATACCATAAACATGTCTCAATATTCCTACAGAAGTCTTGAAATATATAAAGGGAAAAAAACAAAAAAGAGGAACAGTCCAAGTGGTATTTTAAATATATGAGTCTGGTTATGATTCATTAACTCCAGTCTACCATGGCAAACGGTATTTTAAATATAAAAAGATATCGAGAAAATCAAGTTTTACTGTGTTAAGCCTCACAGAGATACTTGTCTTGTTTTACAAACTTACCAGAGACAGAATTCTGAAGGCAGCTCTACAGTCTTGTACTGGGACGTCAAACCACGACAACACATACTCAAACTCATCAATGTCAATGTGACCATCGGCTGAATAGACACAATGATAAAGGTTATCATCTTAGCTTTGGGAATCTTCCTTTTAACATGAATACTGCGTATATCGAGCATTTTGACATGGAAACATCGTACATAATTCTATTGGTGCTAAACAGTAGGCCTATTACAAACGCAAAGAAAGTATATGTTTTATCAAAACATAAGAAATGAGGTTTAGCATTTGAGGCAGTTTTCCTGAATCATATTATTACATGATAGAAGTTATTGATGCTATGATAAGCGAGAAATAATGTTTGTCCTTTATCATATCGTTGCTTCGTTTTAAGAATACTCTCATATGTGACCAAACGAGGAAGAAGGTTGCTCCATGCGGGATTTCTTCAAATTTCATTAATGTAGAATACATTCTTAGCTTTCAAATGATAGTAAACCTGCCTAAATTTGAAAAGTATTGAGTGAGTTATGTCCCGCTTAACATGCAATGGTTGGGATACAGGACAATGGCTTTTATGATAATTATGGATAGAATAGTAAAAAATACAATTGTATTAACCAATTTACATTGAAAAATGACATTCCATTAAGTTTTCGATG
This sequence comes from Lepidonotus clava, assembly GCA_936440205.1. Classification (NCBI taxonomy): domain Eukaryota; kingdom Metazoa; phylum Annelida; class Polychaeta; order Phyllodocida; family Polynoidae; genus Lepidonotus; species Lepidonotus clava. The sequence goes on along the minus strand of OW387134.1, from coordinate 50,036,519 downwards.
TAGAGATCTTTAGAAAATAGATCCTAATGCATACCCCTTTTTATTTAGATTAGCTAAGATCTAGTTACCATGGTAACCAAGGAAGGAATAAGATAACTTTTCAAAATTTTCCATTGAAATTCAAAATGAGGGAATTTTACATTAGAATGGAATGTTTGAATCTGAGTGTGATAGCTGGCTTCTACACAAAATTTTGGTCTAATGAAATATTTCCATCATTTTCACAAATGTACTCATAATAAAGGAATATATTGTATTGATCTCAAGGTATAGGCCTATAGTTATAATTTGCACAATCTGTATGTACTACATTTTATACTCATTGTGATATCACCGAAAACCAGGGGCAACCCTGGAGTGAATTACTACTACTACTAATATATATATATATATCTCCTTAAATATTAGTCTTAGGATAGGAAATATAGGAACCTCGGAGGATCCTTTCTCTTCGTTTGGTTACAGTCATGTTATTACGATACTATTCTCACGATACAAATCAATAATGCTTTTCCTGTTTATGCCTCTCAATTTTCTGGAATAGCTGTGAACATAGCACAAATATTCATTTGGTAAAAATGTTCTCATTAGATCCATACCTAAAGTGGATCAATTGATTAATAGTTTTTATATACTCATTTCGTTTTTTAAGCCTCAAAATATTGCGATTGCTGATAATAATATGATAATGAAAATAGGAAGTTGGGTAGATAACGTAATGTTAAAGCAAAATTTAATTTAAACTGATTCAATAATAGATATTCTTTGGCATGTTCGATTTGGGTAAAGGAAATGCTAAGCCTATTTATCAAGGACTTCTATTTTGTCCGATTTTGTTTTTAGGGAATCATAACCGAATTCAAAATATAATTCACATAGTCAACATCGACGCATTGATTAGATGTCTCATTTCAATGAACTTGGTATAGCGGCGCATATGTGGACATTGTTCTCACTTGCCTGCTCTGTCATACAAGTCAAATTTGTAACGGATGTACTTTTCCAACCAGACTGGTACCTCCTCCTCAACCTCCATCTGTTCATCTTCATGGTTGTGCTTGTGCTTGTCCTTTTTCTGATTCTTTTCTTCCATGTTCTTTTCACCAATGGTTGTCCACATGTGAACCTGGTGAAAACATTTGACTGCTAGTGAGGTTTAGTTTGTATTTGATACAAAACGTATAGATGACACTAAATTTTACACCAGTGACTGTGAATTATATTGGGGCTAATTACTAGCTCAACACATTCGTTTTTATTGTAGATTTTCTATGGTCGAAAACCAATAAAGGAAAGTACCAGGAAATAAATCCGCATGGACCCCCATGAAAATAATCTAATTATTGTAGATGTCAGTTTGTCTTCTTTCACAAGTGATTTGTAGGGAACTAGAACCCGTAATAGTCGAATTTCACCAGACACCATTGGATGGAGGAAACATTTGGCTCTCACCCATTCCTCCTGTGTAATGGTTCCGTCCACGTTGTCGTCGGCACTGTCCTGCAGGTAGCGCCACATGTCCTGGAACAGGTCGATGGCCTGCAGCCATTTGGCAGTGCCGGGCTTCCAGCCACTCTTCTCACAGATAGTCTGATCAGAATTGCACAGATACATAAGCTACAGTGCATACAAGTTTAATGGTAGATATGTTAAACAAAACCAGGAAATTCACTTAGAACTTCAACTTTTAACCGTTTCGTATCCAACATCATTCGAAATGAAATACTAACTTTGATTGAAGGGTTTATTTACCGAGGTAAATGAGTTATTTATGAAATGATAATGCTGTTTATCCGGATTATTTGCTTTGTTATCAGGTAATATTGGGATATGGTTAACATTCTAGTTAAACAATGGGGTTTCTTTTAGTAGTAAATCAGTGTTAAAATCATGAATGTCTTTCACGTTTCAATGGAAGTTCCGTTTTCATGTTAACAATCTTCAAGGTGTAAAATACATGGTAAACAAAATATATGGTGGACACAAACCGTTACGAGTATAATGTGCGAGTTTTCCTGACAACAATAATCCTCATTCTAATTTGACTAATTCTGTAGTTTGGCAGATACCTAGGTGGGTCATTTATGTGGTTGTCAAGGTGTGGTATTATTGATGTGTGTGACTGCTGACAGTCGTTGACATCTATCGCAGAGCGTGCGACAGGTAGCTCCATGCAAAGTGCCCTTCACCATTAATCGCCTTAAAACACACTCGCAGTGTGGTTGATAGGATGACTCACCGATCGGGCCAGCTCAAAGTCCTTCCACTGAAGCTGTCCGTCCTTGTTCACATCTGCTCCCAGAAAAGAAATATTTCACATGCAATCACTTGTATAACTAGTACTTTGCGATAATAGGCCTACATGTTTATGTACCGTGTGCATGTCTGTGATTATCTTAGAACTTGTTAGAAGTTATGTTCTTTCCTATTTGAATCAGGGTATATTTATCCAATAGTTCAGGAAACTAGATGGTGTAAGTTGTCAAATCTGTTCGTGCACTAAAATGCCATAGGTAAACTAATGGAATAATACACAATTTGCGCTAAATAGGCTATAATCATTATTGAGTGAGATATTTATAAAACAATTTTATGTTGCATCCAATTTTATGTTGCATCCGGAATAGATTTTCCCCGAGATTATGATTATAATCACACAAAATGTGATAACTTCATTATAATTGCATTATGGACAATTTGCATGGGGTATCCATCTCTTTAAAGGTTCCAAGCTAAATGATAAGATCATGTTTCCATAGAAACAACAAAACAATATGCTCCGATTGCATAGGCTATTTCTTTCAAGTATTCAAATGAAAGTATTTCTTCCCTACAGAAAAACCTGCCTCTTGATAGAAATTATGCACGACGGATAATAGTATTTCGCATAACTGTGGTAATAAGAAAACCAAATAACTATAATAATCTTGTCCCTTGCGGGAATATTTCAAAATAGTTTACATCATTTGAAAAAGCAGGTTGGGATTCCAAATTCTTATTTCTTCTCAGGGTACTATTTCCCATGGTTCGTCACATATCATAAATGTTATACTTGCAGGAGTAAAGTATTATCACCCCATTCAGCAGTTCAGTATCCTCACAATATTTGCACAGGGAGGATATTAACGTCACAAAGTCTTCTTTCAATATTATATTAAACAATTTCGAGAGTCGAAATAATAATTATATTGACGGCAAAGTAAATGGTCTGTGAAACATATATCATTTGTACTAAAAAATATCACGCCCGAGGTAAGTTGAAGGTACCTTGTTAAGAAAAGACTTGACACTTTACCCCACTCCCCTCGGTTTTGCCCAGCCCTTCTTCCTTAGGGTTAAACCAATGAAGTGGGAGATCTGACCCTAAACACCTGCCCCTCAACCCTGTGTTCCCGCAGTTGCAATATGGACAGCACCTACCATAAAATGTGTGGAACTCGTGCAGTAATTTCCTCTTCCTAAAATCAGAAAGTTCAAATTTTTCCGGTACGATCACCTTGTTCCCCATATTTGTAGAATGATTGTCCTATTCCAAGTTTGCTAGATCCGTGGGACGTCAGTTAATATGTAATAATCTCCAGTGACTGGTTCAGTTGTTAAACATTATTGTCTAAATTATCAGGTCCAGAACTGGCTATGTTGTTCACTGTGTAGGGATTGGAATGCTGAGGGGACAGCTGCTCTAGGCTAACAGGCTCCGTGCATGTATAGGGGTAGGGCAGAACTATACAGACAACACCTGCAGCAGGCAGATGAAACACGATTAAACTTCTATTGTTTCTGAATCCATGGCGTATTATAAATTATTGGCGCTCCAATTCCTGTTCTATGTGGGTGTCACTTAAACATACATGGCAATGCTCAATCGTTTTTTGAATGAGGCATCTAGATTTTCGGAGATATGCCTATACACTATAGAGGTATGTTTATTCTTTTTTATGGTAAGCGTGTAGTACAAAGGTAGATCTATAAACAAACAGGGATACGGGTTCAAATGTTTTGCTTACATACAGATACCATTGGGATATGATAAACATGATCAACCACGGTAATCCATGCGATGTGATGCGATAATAGATGTGATAACTTGATCCTTACAGTCTTTCAAGTTTTAGTCGGAGTCAAATAAGGGCAGTTCCGTTCATTGTCGGCAGACTTTAGGCCATGTTGTGACACATCATCCCAGGAGATATCCTTCTGCACCACCTATACCTCTACCTCAGGTGAGGGTGGCCAGTTTGCACACGCCACTCACTGGAGGAGTGGATCCAGCTGGGTCCTCTTGATCACATCAGGCTATGATGGTCAATACCCGACCTACACGCCTCTATTCAGGCCTACTCGCCCACATTGTGGAGAGCCACTCACATATCTACCCGTCTATACATATTATACAAGTAAACACATAGGGCAGCTTTATTTGATTATAGAAATTGTTACTTTGAAATTCACCGTAGCATGTTGTTTTGTGCTATTTGTTCATGGCCAATTTTGGTCTGCATGAGAGTCACCAAATACTACTATTAATGTAAATGTGTACATTACATTATATGGCGACATCGTGTCACTACAAATGCATATATTATGGAAATGTTTCATTATAAAGATCAATATTTTATGGAGAGTCTCTGCTGAAGTCAAGTAAAAGTGTATGAGAGAATATCGACGTTCTTGAGAGAAACTAATAATCATAACGACAGAAACTCGAAACTATCTTTCTTGAATTAAGGATGACCTTTATTCATATTTTTCATGATGAAAAGAGCTGAACAAAGAAGGAAGAAGAATAAGCATAGTTTGCATGCTGCACTCACGATGCAAGTTGTGAAAGAGTGCACCCTTGTATTTACAATCACTCCCGTCAATTACACCATAACTTTAAAAAGCGTGAGATGTAAAGTCGTTGTGGTCGCATAACCCTCAGTGGTGACACACAGTTTGTTAATAGTATATATACATAATCGTTGTCTTGGTATTCGAATCTGATATGAATGTCTGATTATATATGAATTTTTTTCCAATTAATGAAGTTGACCTCAGTGACCGAATATTGACTTGGTAAAACTACACGCAATAACAACATTATCTGTTTTAGTTTCATCCCCCTTTTCCATCCATTAATCGATCGGTCAAAACAACAGCAACTTATCCAACTTTGTCCTATCCATTGATGATATAACAATCATTTCCTCACGCGATTTTACCACAACAAAAACGTTTTATCAAATACCATCTTCTTTTGGGCTCATTCTTCGTCGGGTTCTCGAAAACAGCTGTTGGTTGTAACCTGGTGAACTGTTTAGACTTACACAATACCACACACTCTCCATCAGAAACTCTCTGGGTTCCCGAAGATGAAGTTGCCTTTGTCTTCCGGGTTGCTAGACGTGAAGTACTCCACCCACAGTTTCTTGAAGAGGGCCTTGTCAACTGTCCCATTCTATTCAGAGAAAAATATAACGAAACTTAGCATGTTTGATTAGATTAGCACTATAACCAGATAACGGTTAGATTAAAGCCATACAGTGTAAGACGGACCAGGTATACACCTTTCCCACAAACCTGCGCAGTCCCCCACCTTGCCTACCTTTTAGGGCTTTTAGTACCTGAGTCACTTCACTCACTAAAGCTTAACTATGCGAAAGCCCTGAAAAAAAGTTTCAATTTGAAACTACCAGGGGGCGCCACCTTAATGAAAAAGATGTATGGCACTATGCGATTTTAGATAGTCTATACCAGTAGTCTGCCGTAACTGAAAGTCACTCAAGAGATATGCGAATTGTAATCAAAGATAGTCCCTTGGGACCTGAACCTAACTTAAAATAATGAGATATTGTACTGTTTCATGATGCATGAATAGTTCATCCTATTCTAGGGTTGAAATGAATCTGGCTAAAAACACAATTTATCATATCATAGGCGTATAGATGAGGAAAGAACAGACCATTAGTGAGTGCATGGGGTAGATTCAAACAACAATGTTCATGTGTTATATGGCCAGATTATTGCTACAGAAACACCAGAATACTATGATTATTGCAACGGTTAATGCAACACTCTTTGCATTCTCTGAATGATGCCGCGGTGACAATGCACATTCATTGTATTGTTTGATCAAAGCACAGGGCATCTACATCTCATTATGCATAACAATATGCATCTTTGTAAACAATACGACCACAACTCAGGCAACCAAGCATGATATGAAGAATCGCCAATCAAAAACATTGACCAATTCAGAAATATTTGGCTGTCTATATGTAGGACTAAGCAAGAACTAGAGCCTATGGTTTTTGATGTAATCAGCTTGTAATAATGCCAGTCGCTTGGCAGCCCGAGGTATGAGACACTTTGGCAATTCATAAATGAAATAATAAATTCAGGCATGTCGTTAACTTATATTATAACGATAATCAGCTCGTGCGTCTCACTTGCCTGGTGGCTGGCGGGTTTTAGTGCAGAACGAACTAGGCCTTACTATACTCTATAACTGATATTTTCAACCCAGTAGAAACTATGGGTCATTCTTAAGTTCTATTACACTAACATACTAATACCACATCGAATGTTAAACTGCTGTTTATAATACCATATTATTGTTCGTTCTTTATAAACTACTGTGAGGATTGACATCGATTGAAGTCTTTTCAGTAGATAATTGGAACGTAAATCTAAAAGATGTTTTTCGAATTTTGTTTTATACTAAAAATATCCTTTCCCAACTTTGAAGTCGCTCAGACCACAGAGTAATCATGTACATGTATTGTGGGGCGTGATACACGAAATACCATTGTATTGATCCAACTGTGATGCATCACGTTCATAGTAGAGGATGTCATTTTGGGTGAGACATCTAGTTTAGTAGTTACAAATGACTTCACTTCCTGCAAGACCAATAACTTGTTACAGGCATCACGTACATATAATTATGGTAGTTCCCTCAATAACTCTAACCTAGTTGGGTGTGTATTAGGCACAGGAGAGATGGTCATTGTGAATCTTGCTGAAAGGAAAATGATGATGATGAAGCAAGGTACCTACCTCCGCGAACTTCTGAAAGTTGGCTTCACAGTCCTCTCTGGAGAGACCGTAGTTGGTGTACACCATCGTGTATTCCTCCTGGTCAATGAGTTGGTCACCTAGTTAGAGAGAGTGTACATCATTATCATACGCACAAAATCCATAATACTATAACAGAGATGGAGTCGAGGGGTACTAATGTTTTAGATTAGAGTAATCATGTGTCTTTTACATTATGTCTTGCTTCTGTCCTTATACGATTCAAATTGTTTACATGCGGGACAGTTTTGGGTACGTTTGTCCCACTAACACCGGAAAGAATGCCTTTGATAGAACTACGTTTTGACTGATAAAAACAAAGATCAGGGGCCATATCTTCGTAACTGATTAGGCTGATCACGTAAATTCTGATTAGGGTGTCATATGTTGAAATTCTATCGTCCACAAAAAGTAGCAATATCATTGCAAAATATCCCATAAGAGGAATTATTAAATGTAGATACTTTTTGTCCTAAACATTATTACTTATACTAAAACAGTTAGGCCTATCAAAATCCTTCTGATGACCCTGATTTGTTACGAAAATATGGCCCCTGGTTTCCTTATGAGATGCTTACCTGAGGTATCATTAACGTCAAACATGAAGTCCATGTAACGTTGTTGCCACTCGGGGAGGTCAGTACAGTCTGCCGACGCCTTGATACAGTCCTGCCACATCTTGAGCCACTCCTCCCGGGTTATCTTATCATCCTGAAAGGCCAAGCACCACTGTTATAAGACACATCCATAACATAAAATAGTTCTTAACAATCAATTTGAATCATACGTTACTTTTTTTTTAAATTCTTTTATTTATACTGACACAAGATTAGCAATTGAATGCTAGTTTACATCTAATATCAGTTCACATATATACAGTTGACATGTTAATTCAAGTATTTACAACAATTATATACAATCAGGAGTTATATCCCCTGTTCTATAGATTAGAAAATTCAAGATTCAGTGAGACGATTCAAACACAATTGATTAGGTCTCTTAGACAAGAGGTCTATAAGCCAATTTGAGAAAAAAATATTAAGTTCATGTATGTACTTACATAACACAGATTGGAATTTAACACAAATTATCAACAAAATAATATTAAATACGATTGGGTACAATAGTACTTTTTAGCCAATGTTTTTGATTGGTCTTAAATTTTGCATAAGTATTTATATTTCGTACATCTACATCCAATTTGTTCCATACAATTGCGCCTTTGTACAACACATTTCTTTTATACAAGTTACTCCTTGGTAATATGGTCAGAAATATAGGAGCATCGTGTGCTCTGGTTCTAATATTTCTTTTATTTACAATCTCATCATTTGACAATTGTTTATACATAAATAAGCGTATATACATCAATCTTCTACATTCAAGTAGGGCTATATTACATAGTTCATGCAATCTAATTGTTGGAATATGTTCATGTCGATTTACACATATTCTTAAAGCCCTATTTTGGAGTGTTTGAAGTTTATTAATAGTTTTTATGTTGGCCCCATCATATAGAATGGAGCCATATTCTAATATAGGGAGTATCATAGTTTTGTAGATTAGAGTTGATGTGCTGCCATTTATGTATTTTCTTAATTTTGAAAGTAAAAATACTTTGTGAGAAGCATTCTTTATACAATTTTCAAGATGTTTATTAAAAGTGAGGTTCATATCCAAAATAATTCCTAAGTATTTATAAGAGGAGACACGTTCTAGTTTTTGATTATTAATAAATAGACTATGATTACCAATTTTTCTAGTCTGTGACTTAAGACCATAGGTTACATATTTTGTTTTCCTAATATTTATTGTTAATTTATTTTGTAAGCACCACATTCTAAAATTATTTAAATCAATTTGTACTAAGTCTGTCATTTGGGCAATTTCACCTGTTTTATAAATTACTGTATCATCCGCATACAAAAAATAATTTGTATTTTTCAAGCTTGTAGATAAATCATTAATATATATCAGGAATAGTAAAGGCCCCAGGATACTTCCCTGGGGTACTCCACATAAAATATCTTTGTCTATTGAAGTTATATTATTAGCTGTAGTATGTTGTTTTCTATTTGTTAAGTAATCTGTTAGCCACGTTAATAAAATACCATCAATTCCTATTAGTTTAAGTTTGGATAGCAATATCTCATGGTTTACAGTATCAAATGCTTTGGACATGTCTATAAATGTTGCTATTGTCATCTGCCTATTGTTTATTCCATTAAAAATATCATTTGTGAAATAGCTCACTGTATTAATAGTTGAGTTATTTTTCCTAAAACCTCCTTGTTTAACATCTAGTAATTTATTATCATCAAGGTGCTTAGAAATATGGTTGTGTATAATTTTTTCAATAATTTTTGAGGGTAAAGGCAATAATGATACTGGTCTTAAATTAGATACATTATTTTTGTCTCCTTCTTTTTGGAGTGGAATAATATTTGCATATTTCCATTTGTCTGGAAAACTACCAGTCTGAATACTGATATTTATAATATGTGTAATCAGATCAGGACGACCCAAAAAGACATCCTTTAAAATTTTACTGGATAATCCTTCCACTGAAGAGGCTTTGTGAGTCTTAATCTCTTTACAGATCCTAATAACCTCATCAATCTCCACATTAATGTTGGATAGTTTAGTGTCAGAAATGTGTCCAGTATACATCCATGGATCATTCAAATTTTTAGCAAGATTTGGTCCGATATTTGTAAAGAATTCATTTATGTAATTTGATGTATCCTTTTCCAGAATATTCAATTTAGTTGTTTGGTCAATTAAGAAGATTTTTGAATGACTATTTTTGCTTGGTAGGACATCTTGGACCGTTTTCCAAAATTTTTTTGAATCATTTACATGAATATTTAATTCTTCTTGTACAAAATCACATTTAGCCTTTCTAATTTTAGAAACACATTCATTTCTTAATCTTCTGGCTAAAATCCAGTCATCATTATTCTTAGTTCTTTTTGCTCTTTTCAAAGCAAGGTCCTTATCCTTGATAAGTTCTAATAGTTCATCAGTGATCCATGGCTCTTTAATTTTTTTAATCTTAAATTTTTTGATAGGGCACATTTCATCTAAGCAATTTGATATATTCTGAGTGTATGAGTCCCACAAAGAGTTTACAGAATTATCATTAAAGAAATTGTCCCAATTTATGTTATCAATATTATCCAACAAACGGTTTTTGTCATAATTTCTATATGTTCGGCCAAAAAATTCAGTTGAGGTTTTCTCAGTAATGCCCTTTTTCCTATGCACAAATATCATTTCATGATCGCTTAAATTTACATCAAAGCAACCACTATTTTTTATAATGGCACAGTTTGTAAATATTTGATCAATACAACTATTTTTTGTGGAGCTATACCTGGTAGGATCTGTTATTAGCTGTTTCATTCCACATTGCTTAAATAACTCAATCAACCTCTTCGTGGAATCAACTCTTTTATCCAGAAAATCTATATTAAAATCACCTATGACAAATAGATCACAGGAATCCAGATCACAGTTTACAAGGCATTCTTCCAAATAATCAGTAAAAATATTTAATTTTCCTTGAGGGGGACGATATAGATTTGCTATTATCATATTTCTTTGGTTTGGCAAATCTAATTCAATCCATTGACATTCAACATTTAGATTACTGATATTCATTTGACAATAATTAGATAATTTAACCTTATATTTCTTATTGACATATATACAGACACCTCCGCCTTTTTTAATTTGAGTTTGATTGTCTTCCATCCATTCCCTATCCTGTCTAAATAAATTATAGTTGGGTAAACTTACCATTCCATCAGGAATAGTGTGTTGTAACCAGGTTTCCGATAATCCCATTACATCAATATTATTTTGGTTCATTAATGTTTTAAAAATATCAAATTTATTCCAGATACTACGTATATTTAGATGTGATGTAAGAATTCCTCTGTGCTGTAAAAATTCATTCAGGTTATACATTTAGTAAAACATAACATCGCATATAAATGTCTCAGTGAAATAACAACAAACATTTTATAGAAAAAAACAATTACATACATTAACTTGGTATCAGCTATAAGCCACCAGGTTATGTACAGAAGTAAATAAACATATATACAAGTGTAGTGGGTCTGCTACATTATAAATCAAGTTGTATCTTTAAACGATATCATATCAGACTCCTCAGTGGGAAAGAAAGATTTGATATCAGTAAAAGTTTATCATTTTTAGTAAAACATAATTAAATTTAATTTGGGCAAGATAATCCATTTATAAGTTCCTTACAGATTTTTAGAATGATGTTCATTCTCCACAGTGGGAAAGAATGAGACGAGTTATAAATGCTTCTGGATATTTGTACAGATCGAGTTAATGAATAGTCTGGCCCATTGGTCCAGTAACGCATCATTTGGGTGTAACCCATCATAGAGTTTGCCATACCTGTGATACCATTTTGTTCTTACAAAGTCATGGACTGTTGACATAAGCCATGGACCAACCAGGTTATCAGCTTTATTTATAAAATTAATTGTATGATTCAAAATTGGCATCGAACAGTTTATAATTTCCTGTCGGTGAGCAAAGTCAGTTCTGTGTTTATTGTATCGATTTATATCAATCCCCACAATTTGTGCCATAATGATATTGTCACTGATATTTCTCAATTTCGATTTCAGATCAGTAATTCTGTCCGTCATATCTTCGATCAGATTTGGTATATCATCATATATTGGGATAATATTTGAAGATGATTTGACACTCAGATCATTTACACCTGCAAGGATATATATAAAATCGTAATGATTCTCCTTAACTCTTGAGTCCATTCTTTCGAAGATATTGTTTAGAGATGCTCCTTTTACCACTTGTACGTCCACAGTTATACAGCTACAGTCTTCTTCAATACAATTTAGACGTTCTTGGATTTGGTGTTGGAGTTCTCTTCCTCGTGAGTCTGATAATATTAGGATATTCCAGGTCCTGTCCGACATAGTTCCTAAATATATAAATTAATAAGCACAATAACAAGAAGACTAAAAAAATGGTAGAAAGGAATTCATAACCTAGGTTTTTAAAGTAAGTTATAAAACCACTCGATCATGTATAGTCAAATGCCTGTATTATCGTTCATCCTTGGCATGTTGTCGCAGAAATTTTTGGTAAGTCAGAGTAAGTATCTTACTAAATTATTAATCTCCACATTGGGATAGATTAATATATTTACAAATGTACCTTTGAGTCGATGTATGGTCTAGTTTTGGGGTTTCAATTCATTAATGAGACGTTCACGAAGCGTCACCAACTGCTGTCCGAGAATGTTGTTTCCCTTCTGACCCGGTTTACCTATCAGGTGTTTCTGCGCGAGTGTAAAACCCACGCCGTAGTGCTCGTCTTTAGTTGCTTCAAAAAGCATTCCCTTTGTGTTGATTAGCTTGTTTCTGATTTTTTCATTTTGCCTATACTTCTTCTCCTGAATAATGGCCATGATGTCATCTCGTTTCTCATTCCAGCCGTTTGGAATTTTAATTCCACTCGTGATCCTTTTTGCTGCGTATCCGTTTTCCGCTGCGCGCACCTTCTCCATTAGCCGCTGGTTGCCGGTCATTTTGGCAAATTCATACTTGAAGGCGTGTTCCGCACTGTTGAATACGATACCGTCATGTTTTATATCCGATGGGTACATACTGGACAGATACGCGTGATGGCTCTGGAATACTGTACCTTCTTCTATGTGAACAATTTTGGCCTCTTCCATCGTTACACCGTCAGGTAGGTCCTCTATATCCTCGTATTTGTAGTGTTTGCCATCAACAATCAGTACTCCGCCTCGTACGCTGGTTACATGGCCCTTCTCCCTTGCCAGTGCAGCTAAACTTCGTAGGTCTCTTCTTTTCATTGATTCCTCCTGAGATATATCGTCAGAGATGTAGATTCCATTCCACTTCGGGTTGTTTTTCAGATTTTTTACATTCCTGAAAATCTCAGATTTGATGGTAGTATTGGCAAATCTAACCCGGATTGGCCTGGGGCGTCTGCTTCTGTCACTTCTAGTTCCTAGTCGGTATGTAGCTGTCATAACTTCATCCCTTACGTTGACGCCTATGTCTGTAAGCAGTGTCAAAACCTGTGTTTTAACATGAACTTGATCGTCCTCAGCTAGCCCCTCAATGATAATATTGGGTTTCTTCTTCTCTTCTTCATGGATTCTGTCCTTTTGATTCAGTTTTTCCAAGTTGTTTTCACATTGGATCTTCCCTTTTAGGAGTATCTCAATGTTATTCGTAGCTAGTGTCAGTGCCTCTTCAAGTTCCGAAATTGTTTTCCGTAGGCCTTCAACATTGTTTCTTAGACTGGTTATTTCATTATCCGTCTTGACAATATGATCTTCGATCATTTTCTTGTTTTCATCCATTTTCTTATCCATTTGCGCTAGTTTCTCATTAGTTTCTTTTTTTCCTACGTTGATGGCTTTGAGAATGTCCTCATTCGTAATCCCTGTGGACGCCATTTTCTCTTTCTGCGTTCTCCGTTGGGTTGATAGTTCGTTATCCTCCGTGATACTCTGGTTTCTGGTAGTTACAGGCATCTAATGATATTAGAAATTCGATCACATTTTGTTCATGAATAATCCTGTCCAGATTTACGGTTCACAGATTTAGTTTAACATCATAAATCGCAGTTATTATGCAGCCCTCTTACACCTGCGTCTCAGCCCAGCGCCATGTTCAACCAACATGTTACAATAATTGTAACGTATGATTTATTCATAATTTGTAACGTATGAATTATTCATCGTTAATTTTGCCTTATTGAGTGGGTTTTCTTATAACTATGGTACAAACAAACACGGTTTTAGCATGGCGGGAACGATTTCTCTATTTACAATGACAATTAGACGTGACCATCCGAACTTTCTTAACTTCCCTGGGAGCATATTAACTGCTCCCTTAAATGAACTCACTGAAGGTTTCTGAATCAAAGGTAGGTGAAACATTTACCTCCCACATACCCGACTAGGTGGCACAATTAACTAATGAGAGTCTAGTGATAACTGTGTGGGAAAACACAATTCTTTTTGTAGTCAAGCGTCTTTAAATCAACCCATTCTATGAAAGTTTCTGGCTGGCACGAAACCTCAGTGCCTTGGCACCTGCTTAGAAAGCAGGGGGGCCTGACTTCTGTCCTTAGATAGACATTCCCATAGATGGAAACTATAAGAATATCAGGCTGGTCTAACATATGGCCCATTAGCATCCATAACTTGTGCATGAACGAAATAATTATTTTCTTAACTTTTGCATTGTTGAGAATCTGTTCAAACGTATGGCGTGCTCATACTTTTAGCTACTTTCAGCTACTCTGTAGCGTAGTGGTGAAGTCCAGTTTTCCTATGTACAATATCGATCCGAGATCATTATACAACCTATCCACAAAACCACTTCACACGTACACACAAAAGGATTATCTTTCAATGCATTTCCAATGATCGACTATGAAATAAACTTATAACAGTATTTGGGCTCATGGACAATTAGAACTAATCGATTTCAATCCTAAATCACTTTTACTGCACTTATGAGCTTCCAGATCAATATTCTTTGATATTTGGTTGCTAATTAACTGCACTAAAAGCTCCTCATCGCCTTAAATATTTTGCTGGGAATTATGGATCAGATATCAGCAACAAGGGGCCAATTCAGCCGATGCAGGTCTCCCCGAAACAGTAATTTTGTGAAACACTTCTATGTCTTTCCATACTGCAGAGGAAGAGTGTGGCATGTGTGTGCCAGTAATTACCAGTCTAAGAGGATGGAGGCTTCCCTCATTAGTACAAGATAGGTAATGACCGACCGGTTGAAAACCGAAAATAGCATACATCAAAAGGGTATGCAGTTTTTGTAATTGGGTTTCAGTCTCAGGGTAGCGTTTCAAGTTTTTATTTCACTGTAAGAAGCCATATCGTAGACCCTGCAACTGCTTTTTATGTTAAAGGAGAAAATAACCTACGCGCCCCTTTGACACACTGGTCCATTTGCTGTTGGTCATAAAGCAAGCTATAACTATAACAGGAACCACCGTCCAAATATAGACTTGGTTAAGGAAAGTTAGACATTATAGAGAATGTATATTTCATACAAAATGTAACACTGGGATCAGCGTTATTTCATTGTGATGTACATGCAAGCATTCCATATTGTAATGATCAGATGAATTATTTGAGTGATTCTCGAAATGTTACATGCAAGGAAAAATGACACAAAATTAAATGATGCTTGAAATGTCACACAGCAGATATGACACGAAAAAAGGTAATTCTTGAAATATGACTCAAAAACATGTAAACTATTATGTCTCAAATTGTCAATCACCTCAAACAATGCAACGTGAGATATTCTATTCCACGACAATTAGACGTGACCACCCGAACTTTCTAACCTCCCTTGGAGCATCTCAAACACCTCAAACAACGTGAGCTATTCTATTCCATGACTATTCTACTGGTCTGGTGACGCGATCCATTTCAATCAATCAGCAGCTATGTACTTTATGAAAGGCCTATAAACTGATAAAAGAGGACTTGTTTATGAAAACAAATCATTATCCTCTTTGGTGCTCAACTGTTATATCTACCTGTTAGTCACTTATGATTTGGGAAATGAAATTATGATCACTTGTGATCTATGCCGGAGAACGGACCCCAGGACAAGCCTGAGGGTATTAGTTGCTTGACCACCTACAAACCTTAGGACGACCCAACCTGAAAGAGGGTTTAGCAGGGCAAACAAGTTAGATAAAATGCTTGAAACCCCAATTATGAACATGTAATAACTAAACAGGTATAGCCACAGCGTAACAACAGGCTAGGCCTACAACAGGCTAGGCCTTTACAATACTATGTTCTTACACTGTAGAACATTAACCCTTTAGTCACCAATCTGGCTGTAGCTGCCCATGGGCGGTATCCCCAAAACAGCTGTAGCTGGCCGGAAAAGGGCAATTTTCTATAATGTTTCCATATTTTCCAAGAAAGACGGTTTTGACAAGTATTCAATATACAAAAGCGGCCAATATATCATTCAAACGCTGATCTAATTCCCTTATTGATACTGAAAGCCAGACTTACACTACCAGACTTAAAGAATGAGGGGAGTATCGTCACATAATAATTATTACCCTTCGAACCTCTACTGTCTGCAAGGAAAACACACTGCAGAAAATGAATAGTGAATGCCCAAGGGACCACATACACATTGACCACTATTGAGAGCTGCTTTCCTGGTATGAGCTGCTCCGTCAGATTCTTTACGACTAGGGGTGCCGTGGACATTTCAGGAGAAGCCTTTAAATGTCAAGAAGAACAAAAAACACCTTCGGAAATGCCACAGGCACCTTAAGAGAGTACTCTGCCTCTATAGTTAAGCCATATGGTTTCATTGGCCTTCAGTTGTAGTTAATTTCCCTAATCAAAAAAGAGGGATAAAAAAATCACAAGTGGACAGTTCACTTCCATTGGTTTTACGTCTACCGGCTTTAAATGGAAATGAATCTATCAAAGATATAATTTCATCATAAAACTGCAGAATATACATGTGGCATGCAGGTGGCTACGGAGTTTAATTTGCCACTCACCCAATGATTACCGGCAATGGGTGTAATTTAACAAAAAAAATATCAGCAAATCTTCTTTTACTGGTCAATATTCGGTATAATGTCCACTTTTTAGTATTGTTCCACTTATACAATTTTGTTCAAATATGTTTTGATACAACAGGAATATTCAAAGGTAATTAAAAATAATAGTAACATGTTTCTTAATCCTAATTACAATTTCTTTGTTTATACAATAATTTTCAATTTAGTTTAGTTTGGTAGTGTAAATTGAGGACTCAATACTATTTAGTTCATCATATAGGTTGGCATTAAGATTAATTTTTGACGTTTCTTAAAGATTGATATGTCCTGAATTTTTCTAATATCTATTGGTAGTTTGTTCCACTCAGGTTCCCCTGAATAAACTGCATTTGTTTTAACTGATTCATTAACTGATTAATTGGTTTGTATACTTTGAATTATGGACCAGAAGAATTTAATCTGTTTTTTATTACCATCATTATCTTCATTAACCCTTACACTGCCAGAGGCCTCATATGGGGCCCTATAGTAAAATCCCATAGGAACACCATTGAAATAATGCAAATTATGCTTTCAGAATCTGAAAGAATTTTTCAGATATTCCAATTAGAACCAGAGATACAGGTATTTGAACATCAGACCATTAAGTCACCCAAAAATGTTAGAATTGCATTTTGAGAAACCATAAACAACATATTTACATTTGAATTTGCCATACCAATTAAAAATAATGAAAAATGGGTGAATTTATGTAAATGACATGATTTTTAATTTGCTTTAACTTTTCTTTCATTTATGATAATCACAAACTGTCTTTTGCACAAAAAAGATAATGTTTTCATGTTACTTTTATAAAAAGTGTCATAGTTATTTTATGAATTATCGGTTACCATGGTAACCTACAAATTACGATAGTACTAACAATTACTCCGAGCAAGAAATTTGCCTTATTGGCACAGTGCCAACATTTGGAACGTTTATATCAGAATTATTGAAAAAAGTTTTTCATCTGAAGAATCTAAACTAAATTTGAGTTTTAGGGAATTTATGCACTAATTTTTGTATTTTGGGCAATATTTCAGTAAATATCAATTATATTTTGATATATCTGGCAGTGAAAGGGTTAATATCATCAGAATTGAAGAAAAAAATGGAGAAAAAAATACCCTAACATTATTTTCCCCCCGAAACTTTGCTATGGGTTATGTGTGAGACCATAAAGTGAACAAAGCCAATGCCTGGCTTACAGGAGTCTAACTGACATGATTGGTGCTTAGCCAGGCCAACCACCCACCACTGGTCACGGTCAAAAATCACAGAAAGTGTGCAGATAGAAAATTTGGAGGTATTCCAGCCCCTAGCCCTAGGATATTAATTTTTTCCCCATTTTTTTGGGCCCAAATTGTCAGGCTCAATGAGATCTTCATGTTACATATGGGTTTTACTGGTGAAATATTGATTTTTTGGCCTCCAGGGCCCTAAAACAGGCCATTTTTTACCCAAAATTCATGAAAAAATCCATAAAATCAATATATTTGATAATTTTTTTAGAAAAAAGGACTAGATATGTGTTGGTTCATAGTTTTTCCCTATAGAGTAGAGGAATACAGAAAATTTGGGCCCATAATTGCTTACCTGGGCCAATTTTTTATATATCCTGGAGAATTTTTTAATTTGGGGAAATGCTTTGTCCTCCCGAACAGAAAGGCCCTATAGACCCCCCTCCTTAATACCTGTAAGGCAGTTGGGTTAAAAAATGTCACTAAAAGCTAGAGCTAGGTAGTATGTGTTATGTTTAAAAAAAATAATTAGAATTCCTCTAATATCTTGGCTGTGAGCAGGCCATGAGTGATTTTACAGAAAAGTACCCCTAAAATTCGCCCGGACACTGAAAAATTATTTAAACCCCCCCTGCTCTTAATTAATATATTTAACTATATTGACTATAACAGTTATTTACCCCCCCAACCTCCCTAAGTGGCCAGCACATAGGGTAGCCCCTACTGCCTTTGTCTCTCCAGCAGTGAGTGGGAAACTCTTTATGTCCGGGCGAACAGCACGTCCTCCCGAGTGACACCTGAAAAATTGTTTCAGCCCCCCTGTTCTTAATTAATATATTTAACTATATTGACTATGACAGTTATTTACCCCCCCAACGTCCCTAAGTGGCCAGCACATAGGATAGCTGGTACTGCCTTTGTCTCTCCAGCAGTGAGCGGGAAACTCTTTATGTCCGGGCGAACTGCCCGTCCTCCCGAGTGACACCTGAAAAATTGTTTCAGCCCCCCTGTTCTTAATTAATATATTAAATATATTGACTATGACAGTTATTTATCCCTCCCCCCCCCAACATCCCTAAGTGGCCAGCACATAGGATAGCCCATACTGCCTTTGTCTCTCCAGCAGTGAGCGGGAAACTCTTTATGTCCGGGCGAACTGTGCGTCCTCCCGAGTGACACCTGGTGTTTCATTTAGGAACTAACAGAGCGCTCGGCCTGCCATTGGCTGATAGCGATCATGTGACCACCCAGTTTGGCTGTACAGATGCTTCCCTTGCCAGACGACAACAGATCACGTGTAGTACAAGTTGATTATGCAGAGAACTGGGGGAGTTGCCAAAGTCTGTGATTTTTCTGTCTTACCGAGTGATCCAAATGACCCAGAGTTTGTACCAGAGGAAGGGGATGTAGGAACTTTGTCTCACTATAATTTTGTAGGTGTGATGGACGATCACACACATGGCTTTGAGTCAACCTTCACCTTTATCGAGGAACTGATCACAAAGAAATTAACACAGAAGCATCCTAATCTCCAGCACATATACTTTGTCAGCAACTCTCAATCAAGCCAATACCACAATAGATACATTTACTACATGTTAATAGATAATAAAAGCCTTTTCAGCATCAGATGCTCATGGATGTGATTAGAGGCAGGGCACGGAAAAGGCCCATGCGACAGGGTAAGTGGCACAGTCAAATGAATAGCAAGCAGGGAAACAAAAACGGATGTCATAATCCAATGTGCTGAGGACTTTGCTACCAACGTAAGGTCTGAAAAGATTGAGCTGATGTACAAAAGTTAAGAAGACATCCAAAGAAACAGAGAGTCTGGGAAATGCAGGAAGACCAGGGGAGCTCCCTCTGTAGATGGCATATCCAAGGCCCACCAGGCCATCTTGATAAATGGTGTCTTACATATTAGAGATCTTTCTTGCTTCAAAGAATGCTGCATGCTAGAGGATGGGTGTATGCTGAAGGGGTGCCAAGATGGAACCCTGTTCCAAGCTTAGGGGTATCCTACAGTGATGATGAAGAAGAGGAAGACCAGGACAATGTTCCATATGTGCTAAATGAAGAGGTCCTTCAAAACGAGATTCCTTTTCCGCACGAGGTCATAGAGCCAAACACGGACGAAGAAGAAGCAAGACCTGCTCGTTCTTACTCCTATACATCCACCTCTAGAGCCTGCCAATGAACTGCCAAAAAAATAATCAAGAAAAGGAAAAAATTAAACTAACATCTGCCTCTGTACTGTATACATAGAGCACCTTGTTCTATAGAAAGCATGGGATTACCTGCTTGGGGGTGCCCGTTGCGCCCCCTCATCCAAAAGTGTGGGCTTCATCCTCCATTTTGTACTTTTGGTGGATATTTGCTAATTTTTGCATATTTTTGCATAGTCTTTCATTGTTTTGCTGATATACCTTGTAAAATGAAGTAAATTGTAAGCACAAATAAGCACAAATCCTATTCAACGCAAATAAACAAGTGGAAATCAACGGAAATCTGTAAAATATGCCTAAAGTCGTGATTCATAGGTATTTTCCATTATATTCCTATTCATTTGTCTGATGGTCTATTCTCCAAATATGTCGCAATATCTTTAAATAATCAAATTTGTTTAATTATAATACATATATAAATGATCTCATTGAATGAGGCACATTGTACTAATAAAATAGTTCAATTTTTGTTAAGTTTTTACTTTTGAAGCAATCTAGAAGACATTTTGAAATTATAAGAGGAATTTCAGGGATCCAGGGGATTCCCCAGGGATTCCCCGTTACTATATTTAGATTTTGGGGGTTTTCCATTTGGGCCACTATAGCGGCCTGTGGCAGTGAAAGGGTTAAAAAGGCAAAAGACCTACAGTTGACAAATCCTCACCCACTACAGTAACTATAGATGGAGATATAGTGTTGAGGAAAAGAATGTCCTCCCGAGTAACCTTAGCTCTCTATCTCTCCCCACACCCCTAGCTCCTATACATCATTAGCAAATATCCCTTTTGCATAGAAACAAAAGATTAGAAGCTATATAAGTCAACCAGAAGAGAAACGCTATGGAAAGTAACGTAGTTACATGGATAACATCCCTTAGTATACAGTCTGACATTTATATGTGAAATAATAAGAAAAATGTCTGGGCGAGTGACCTTAAAAGGATTATAGTGCATAAAAATTATGTCCAGACAAGAGAGGAGCATATATGTGTTACATAAAAAATTATTTCCTCATAACAGATACATTCTGAAACACTGCAAAAACCACAAATGGATATATAGCATTTCCTGTGAAAAGTGTCCTCCCGAGTGATATTTGGGGTATTTAACACATGTTTCTCATAGAAATTCTAAGGTACAGACAAATTTTTCCACCTGTAAACTTATATACCAACTGAAAATACATGCCGCGGGCATTGTCTTCCATACATTTGATAGTTCATACCTAAGTCAGTTCCTCCTTTATGTACAATAGAAAGAAATGAATATTTTAGGACCCGAGATTTATGTGAAATCCATGCTAGGCCCAATAGGAAAATTACCTTAGGGCAAGGCAAAAAGCACATGAAGTCTGCCTACTACACCCCAAACCCAACCCTTAGACCCAGTTCTACAAGAAAAACTATATAACAGTGGACCACAAACATTTTAGATCTCATTTGGCTACACTAAGGGGTAAAAAAAACCAAAAGTCACTCGGGAGGACAAGGTTTCCAGGGTATGTAGGTTCCAGGGGTTGCCATGGCAACAAATTTTATATTTAACTCATAATATTTCGTGAGCAGTTACCCCACCACCTATACATTATCCACAAAAAATATCTTTGAGATACTCAAGGTTTTTTTTCAGACCCCCCAAAAACCCCTTGAAGCCCTATATGCACACTTTCTGTGATTTTTGACCTGACTCATAGGCAATAATGGGATAAATGGTGGAGCGAACAGTGGGCCTAAGTCGGAATGGTAGCCAACTAACTTGTTGCACTATCATAAACTCCCTAAAGCTATGCTTAAAAGATTATGTGGCCGATCCAATTTAAAGGGGTGCCCAATTCCCAGGTAAAGATTATTCGATTTAGCTTTGATTTGAATGTTAATTAATTCTGTTAAGGATAGATAAGGGGTCTCTGGGGGGTGCGCTGCATCAAGGGAAATGTACTTACATCATTAGCACTTAGAATAGTGTGTTATACATCACTTGAATGACCATTTTTTCCTCTTTCCAATGATATATGTATTAATAAAATCATCCAATAATTAATGGAATTATGAATTTAAAATAGATTTTTTCACTTTTATTTTGTCTCAGAATTTTAATTTGCATCTTAGTTTTTATTTTATGACAAAAAACGGGTAACTTTTTGCCTATTTTTTAACAAAGCATTTTACATTTCATAAAATAAAAAGTAGGACCTATATCAACATTCTGAGACACGCTTCCCTCTATGCATACCCTTAGACCACTCATTTCAAATTTCAAGGTTTTATGTTTGGTAGTAACTGAGATATCTGTGTTTGAAAAATGCTCACAAAAAATGAATTTTCATTTTCACTAACGTGTATTTCCGCGAATTTTCATCTTATCAAAATTTGCGTTATATCAATACTATCCTCATAAAATAACCTCTTTAGCTTTGTGTATTTTAATGAATATTAAACTGAAAGAGAGTTAAGGATCCATTAAAGATAGATGCTTACCAAATCACGCACCTTGCCCCCTTATCTATCCTTAATGCAAAAAGGTGCTGGTACGGACTCGTGACTTCGGTTATACTGCTAGTTCTAATAGTTTGGGTTTGGTCATAATGACCAAAACTGGTTAAATATGACCAGAAACTGTGATCCCATTCACCAATTCGACCAGATATTTGTCAAATAATGCCATATCACTCAGAAATTATTAGATATTGGTAGCTGGTGATCTCAAATTCGAGTAGAATTCCAGTTGCATCGTTCAGTGGATTCCCGGCTTTAAGTTGAAACCTTCGCCTGACGCGTGTATTACGAATACGTTATAGCGCGGGAAGTAGTATATGTAAATGAACCCATTCCACTGGTTACACGTTCCATGTAGGAAGAACAAAGCTCTGCATTGTATTTTGTCTTAAGGCTGGAACCCACTAAGGGACTAAACTAAATTCTGGTCATTTTCACCAGTTCTGGTCGCTTGGTTCTGGTCGAAACGACCAGAACTGGTCACAAAACACAAAAGAAAAGTGTTCCCACTGAGCGATTTTCCAGAAATCCCTAAGTGGGAACACCATTTCTGGTTGTTTCCGACCAGTTCTGGTCGTCTCGACCAGAACCAAGCGACCAGAACTGGTGAAAACGACCAGAATTTAGTTTAGTCCCTTAGTGGGTTCCAGCCTTTACAGAACCAGCATTATGACCTTCATTCGTTCTAAACAACACTAATGTATGCGACTTTTCTGCGCGGTCACCCCACCCATGTTGGTTGGTTAAGGATCAGGTGCTGAGTCAGGGATAATCCCTGCCCTCCCCGCACGAGGCCTAATGTCGTATCGGGTATCAGGGATTAATGCACTGCCATCTGGCCGCACCTGACCACTGGCAAAATATCGGACAAAATCATGGGCGGCGAGAGAAAAAAACACATGACATTGTATTCTAGGAGGACCACTTGGTTCAACTTGTCATTGCCAATATGGCATATGTTTATAATGACGGTCCTTTGAAAGGCGGCCAAAGCAATCAGGATTTTATGAGTTTGGGGATGACTGTGGTATATCGTTTCTAGGCACACCATTAATTTTAATTAAAGATAATTGTTTTGAAATTTATTAGCCTAATTGGTCACTGATTAGGGTTAAATGGGGTCGGGGTGGCCAACCTTGTTGAGGGGTTGGTACCACTCGTTGGCATTGCCACTTCATGGGTTCGAGTCCCATGGGGTGCAGCATGAAAACAGGACATTTGGATGACCCCTGCACGGAATTGTGCCCAAATGGTCCACAGGACTGCAGTGGAAGAACATTTAATAAAGTGAACTCAGCCTGGATAAAAATCCAATGAAAAAAAAAAAAAAAGATTAGTGCCTTGTGATTAGCAGTTTTATTGTTAGTAATGGAGTATACGCAGATTATATGATAGCGAGAGAAGAACGTATTGTGACGATGGAATTACTATCACAAATCATTGAATGCTAGTCGAAACACCTTGATTACTGACCAATCAGTCACTACAATTAGGATCCTGTTCCAATAGGTTAATTAGCGATATGTATAGAGGCACAGATAGTGCATTGATGCTTACCATACCATGTCGTATTTTGATAGGGAGATGGAAACGAGAAACACTGTTATAGGTCCCCTAATGAAAGGCCTCTTTTCCACAGAAGGACATCTTTAACATCCATCCATATGCAATACATCAACACACTTTCCTTGACCATTCTCATCTTATGTCTCCGCAGCCAACGCTGATACCTAACAAAGCTTGACCAGCTATTACCCTTATCTTAAATCAAACTCATTCTGCCAGTGAATTTATTCTCAACAAATATACATGGCCGTACCTGGTTTTCGTCGGCGAAGTTCTTGAGGCCGTCCCAGATGAGTCGTAGTGTGCTCATGGCCGTGGTGTACTTGTCACTGCCACTGTCCCAGCCGTGCATCTCCCGCACTTTCTGAGGGATTACAAGGTATGGATATCATAACTAGCAACACACATGTAAATATCGAAATTCCTTTTCATGGATGGAGGACACAAAATAGTCCCAACCAAGGAGTGTATAGACGCTGCATTTTATTCTCCAGTAACTGTATGCATAGTCCAGTATTGTTCAGCATAAAGGATACAATTACTTTGGCTGTTTTGATATAATATTATAAGTATAATATGTATGCCTTACAAGCATATCAATGCCTTACTCGTGCTTCCTATGCACGTGAAAAATGTAGCTGCAATTTGAATTGATAATTATAAATCTATAATACTAAGTGGAAAATACTTACTTGAACGCAGATTTCAAAGTCTTCCCATTCAATAACCCCATCATTGTTAATGTCTAGGGTAGAGGAAAACAAGGTGATGTAATCATAAATAATAGTCATATGATCTTGATGGTATCAATGCAGTTAAAATGATAATTACAAAAATATTAGAAATGTGATTCATCACATTATGGCAAGATACAGAAGTAGCATAACACAATATCAAAGGAAAGTATTACCAGGAAAGTATTACCAAGAGTGAGTCGATACGAACTATATGCACAATTGATGAAAACGATGTTTTATTGCGAGATGAATTTATTGAACGGCTTTGGGTTGTAAGCTTTGAAAGTCTTGGTCCACTTTCTGTGACAAGTAATGGATGGTAGACAACTTACCGAAAAATGTGCTGAAAACCTTCAGTATCTTTTTCTTCTGGAAGTCAGTCAGTCCAACATCGGCCATCTTGATTTCTGCAATGAACAAATTAACTACAGATCTATAGGTTTGCACTTAGATTTTATTTCTAATGTCAATTCAATATAATTAAAGCATACAAATATCCTTTTGCTGTATATTCCCTAAGGCCTCAAATAAAAGAATAAGTGATAAAACTGCATTTTCCCCTCTGCCTGTTTTTAAAAGTAACCAAAATACTGGTTCTTAAAGGCAATGGCGCCATTATACACCAAAGAACCAAAGTTCTCCAATTCTTATGAAAATTGGCTAGAATGTACATTAGTATATGGGCAATTCATAAAGGAAAAGAAACATGTGACAGTATTTTAGTTTGAGACCTACATGTGTTCGAATATGGCAAATTTCATTAAAATTTTGAAACTGCTGAAAACAACTTTAGATGAAAATGAAAACATGTTTGCTTATATTTTTTTCCTAGATATTCTACATTTAAGAAGCAAATGTCTATGGTTTTGTATCAATCTCGGGGATAAAAAACACTTGTTGCATTCATTATGACAACATTTTAAAATGGGGTTAAACCCAAAAATTCATAGGTACCCACATAAAACCATTTCCCCATATTAGAACAAATAAGTAGCTTTCCTGACCAAGTTAGCATGGTGACCCCCAATTTTTTTTCCAGAAAATGATAGATAACACCTTTATCTACATTATGTATAATTTTAGAGAATTTCTTAAGGTTGAATTTTTTTGGGTGAACATTTCTATCAAAAATTGTATATTTTATTTAATTAATTTAACAATTTATTTAGAATAAAAGATGTATCCTATTCCAATAAAAGCCATATAATTTTCTAACTGGTGCATTGATTTTGAGTATATATGTCTCAGGTTTAGATTTCAATGATTTTATAATTGATTTGAAGATTATTATGAAATTTATCATGAAAACTCTAATTGAGCATATTTTTTTCAAAAATGTTTATTTTAAAGGAATTATGCTCACATTGCTATATCTCTAGCACAAAAGTTTCCATGGTGACCCCCTAATTTTTTCACATTTTTAGGATGCATATTTGTTTAACCCCCTTTTCCCTAAAGTTTCATGAAAATCTTAAGGTTGGATGTATAATGGCGCCATTGTCTTTAAATAAATAACGTATATTATATTATGGAATAACATTACAAGAGAATGTTTTGGTAAGATATGGCAGATACAATGAGGGGTCAGGACCCCTCACGTGACCAGAACCATTTTGGTCGGCTCTGCGCGGCTCGCTGGCGACCTCTTCTGGCCGGCGTTATAGAAGAAGCCTGCACGTATATATAACACCCCTATCTATTAATATTATAT
Organism: Lepidonotus clava; assembly: GCA_936440205.1. Lineage (NCBI taxonomy): Eukaryota > Metazoa > Annelida > Polychaeta > Phyllodocida > Polynoidae > Lepidonotus > Lepidonotus clava. The sequence continues at coordinate 50,009,820 of OW387134.1, read as the reverse complement.
AGCTGTCTTGAAATTACATGATTTTTAAAAACCCAGCTGATTTAAAATAACTTTCAGATTTGGTTGACAAACTTACACATCACCATTGCAAATTTGGCTCCTTGTTTATCCCTCCCGCTCGAAACATCTGTACAATTATCATTAAAAGTAACAAATAAAGCGCAATAATAATAGAACTGTATTACACTAGTATAGCTACCCATTGCAAAGAACATATTCTTAAGAGTGTTTTTAAACCAGGCGTCAGTCCCTTTGCATGGGGCTATTTTTAACACGTTTTGTTGTCCATCAATCCTCTCCATTATCGCACGGAGACAGACAGGAACACTTATCGTAGCCACAGAGCGATATCTCTCAAAGGGGGTATGGAATAACAAGTGTATTATTGTAACCCAGGAAACTACCACGTCCCAGTGGTAAAGGAAGTCGATGGCCGAGGCAAGAAGAGCGTATTTTCCGCTAGTGAATTACAGATGCTTAATGTTCATGTCAGGACCATTTGAGTTCCCTTTTCATGTGAATATTAACAATTTTCACGTTTCTTACATATCATTTTCTAAAAAAAAAAAAAAAAAGTCATAGTAGAAAAATTATGCGCACTATTTCTAACAACGAGTTTCACAACGTAATACTATACATTTTATGGTTGCCACTGAGGGCACAGAAAAGAACTTTAAAAAATCTGCATCGTGAGTGCTTTGGAGGTAAACCTATCTGAAATGTTGGTAGCCTGAAGGCCTGCGGGCTCGGTAATGGAAAGGTCCCGGGTTCAGTTCTATACAGGATGACTTTGCCTACACGACAGGAGACCAAAATGGGCCACTTCAGTGGGCCAGGCTTCTTAGGGACGGCTAGCTACTTGAGGAGTCGTTTATAATGCCCCCCAGGACCTGCCACCTGAACACCCTCACTAGAGGAAACGAGACAGGTGGGAACTAGTAGCCGTTTTAATGTCATCTGGATCACAGCTGAATCTCAGTAGTCACACCACCAGAATTTATAAGGCCCTCGTTAGACATTTTCTATAACGCAGCTTCCTAACCTAGTGTCCTTTAACATTTCAACGGGGAAAAAAATCTCCCTATTGTTTAAAACCCGTTTCCTCAAGGATTGAAAATACATTATGATGATGTAGCAATTATAACCCCAATGCAAAGCTAACAGGGCATGATGATAATAATATTATAAGATTTTGATTAATATATAATTATACATTCAAAAAATCAATGATAGGTATGTAAAGCACATAGGATTGATCCATCCGACGAACCAATTCTCAAGGTCCGTCATACTATTTCTGAGAGCGCATGTTTTTAGCGCCATAAATTACTTTTCTATAATCATTTTGTTCAACATGCTATAATTTTAAGTTGCTGACAAGTTATAAGTCGTTCTTCTGTGCATTCTTAATGTTGTTAGCCAAGCATTTAGCACAAAGTCACCAACGTGTAATCTCTGAGAACACCAAAGTGCTCCTACTTGCTCGTAAGTCGGCAATAGTTGCCATAATCAGATAATACTAGGTATTGAGATAAATGATCAATCAAGACATAAACAAACAATTTCTAGTGTATTAAGACTGAGAAATGTTCACAATTGAGATATAGGTCAATCCATCATCGTGCCAATGGACTACTTTCAGTGCCATCATAAATCTAAGTATCAGATAAGCAGGACACCACCGTCCGCACTTCACCACCCCGAAGCCATACTTCATTCCCAACGTCAATACATTGTAGACTTCGCCCTCGACCCACCTCAACCAAATTCACAGGGCACCAGATCGACAATACATCAAATCCGCAATATCAGCGGAGGAAAAGTCAAATCCAGATAGCAACATTGTTTTGAATCAACAACATGAGTAAAAATAAGGTCACGATCTATATAATTATTTTCTAAGAAGATCTTTGCAGAGAAAATAATAGCAAAGAGATCAGAAACTATCATAATTATATTTAAAGTGCCAATACTTTAAAGAAAGTTATTTGTTGTCTGTTTAATTAAGTAATTATTCAAATACATTTATAGATAAAGTTATAATGCGAGTTTATAATGTTTTAAGCACTACTTTAATTTGTCCTATTAGTTCTCTAATTCAATTACAACATAGGTGTGGACCAATCTTAGTTCAAATGCACAAACCCACAAAAAAAAAATCATGCACACTTACCTCTTACGTTGAGCACCTTCTGAGGAATGAGCTGCTCACAGAGTGAAGTAGAGGCGTTTAGTTGGAGGGTGGCAGTTCACGCTACTGGCTGGGTGGTCCAGGCACTGCGGCTACTACTACTCTCCCAGAGCAGTTGTGACTAGCCTCGCTTCCACCACTTGTCAATTATGAAAATAGCCTGAGTGGTGAGAGGCCAGTGGAGGTTGACAATAAGAGCAGCTCAATCCAGTGTGTGCCCTCACTGTGATTCACGGGTATATAACCGTCTCTGATGGCCTTGGTTGTCTCTCTCGCATGGGGTGGTGGGAAGCCGACTGTGAACAATACATTAATGCCAAGGCTGGACGTGTAACCTTGGATACCCAGTTATCTAATGCACTGCCTGATTTCATACAAAAGCATGGATCGATTCATGGCGGCTTCATGACTTGAGTGACAGTCCTTACTATATATGATCTCCTTAAATGTTTGTCGAAAATATTTCGAGAAAATTAGAAAAAGGATAGCCTCCCCTACCATGTGATTGGGAATGTGTAGATTAGATAAACAAAAAAAACCTCACCAATCGCGCTAAATGTCATAATTATGCATCATTGGGTATATAAGGACATACGCTAAAATAAGAAGATAGTTATTTGGTATGTGGAATCGAGGAACATAATATGTTCCTCGATTCCACATACCAAATAACATTATTATCGGTACATCAATGCCACAAAATGGGACCAGCTATGCATGTATGCTACATCGTCATTATATGTACTAGGGAGGGTGTGTACGCGACGTTGCCTGAATTATGTGACAACAATCAAACCATCTATAAATTCCCATTTTCATACACTACTAATATATTGCTTACATAACAGGAACAATGCAGGTGACAACCCCAGATTTCTTTATTCTTCTGTATACTAATATCATGATATTACATATTGTCACTTAGATGGCTAAATCTAATGGATCGCTTCGCATAAATGGTGCAGCATGACAACACCTCTTCGTGTGTATAGAAAGAGCAAAGTAGGCGGCGAGCTCCAAATTTTCATTTTTCCTTACTACTCACAAATTGTCATGTAAACAATAGCTTTAGTTCACGCAATATTGTCGCAGTGATAATGGAGCTTGCTTAGGCGACGTCGCCCAAATACAATTATGTTGAATGAGAGATTAGAGCATACCAGATGATCAAAACAAATACGTGTCATAAAAAATAAGTCTACATAAACCCGACGACAGCATTTGTGAATTTTACTAATAGACCATTTGCAGTCTTTGGCAGGAATAATATTTGAAATAAGAAGCAATGATATAAACATAACCTTTGGTATCCTTGAAGTCTATTGTCCATAAGGCTAATGTAAATAACAAGTAAGTTTGGTGAATGTTGAAATACTGGTGATTACCATCTATGAACATTAGCAATGAAATGATAATGTCCTAAGTTTAATAGGGTTGCAACCAGAAGAGGATTCGCCATAAATATTTACGCTTCTAAATTCATGGATGGTGAATGGATTGAGACCACCACTGCTCCCTGACTCAATATTAATGTGCATTTGACCAGGGGATGGGCGACTGGACAAAGTAACCCCATCGTCAATCCGTCTATGAATGAGTCGAAGCCTTGACGCCGATGACGTGATTACTATGTCCATAAATAGGACGGGGAATATTCACGTATGAGAAGTTTAGCCGTGACACGAGGCATAGTTATGTGTAGCGTATAGAAACCCATCCAGCCATAAATAAATACTAATACTCCAATGTACCATATTGTCATGTAACATACCAATGAAGAATTAGCATGATCACAAGTAAAACCGTCTATCAAACTGCTATCGTTATCTTCATCTGTTTATGACTCGCCCTTATACCACAAGTGCCCATTAGTACATAATTTGCTTACCTTAAAGGGATATTTGGCAGTACACAAGTGGACCCCTACTCTAGAGATAACCATCCAAATGTTGATATTCCTTACTAGAAGTGGAAAGGATGAAATACAGATGACTTCATACAAATTCAGAATCTTGAAAAAGAACTAACGTGTAATAGAACTGTAAATTTATGCAGCTAACAATTAGTTATATCACAATCATTAATTTTGAGAAGAAATTATCTACCATGCAGATCTTCCAAGGAGTATACTAAATATACAATATAAGTACAAAATTTACTTTCTTTGTGATTCTTATCAACAATGGTCAACCACACACCTAATCATTCATGCATAGGTTTTCGATATGTTCCCGTCAAAACATTAAGTTTGTTCATAATGGGAAACAATCACAATGTACATAGTAGAAAGGCTTTTACAATCGCTATATAATTTATGCTTAATAGGTCATAAGTATATTCTTCCTTTGCTTTATAGTGTTTGTTCTACCTGTTTCGACTAACCTTTTAAACCATATGCATATTGGTGCGAAATTTGTAATTTGTGTCCAACAATTCCAAATCCTTTTAAATACAATACATTGAAAACATACACAGCTGATACAGATTACTTCATTTTTAGTTATATACCATTGCCATTAGTCAGTTTTGTTGAAAGGACTGGGAAATAGCTCATTTCAATTGTATCCTGAAGGCAAAGCCTCATTCCAAAAGGCATTTACCAAGTCATCGGTGCTTTTTGAAAATAAACATTTGAAACTGTAATGTTGACTCCGACTTTCCATGGCCTTGCAGTGATACACGCAATGGTTGTTTTCATGGCCTGGCTGTATGGAAGGGTTAATATGCGTCGTCCAGCCTTTCCCATTTCCTCCCTCTTCTGAAAGCAATTGCTTTCACCAATATAGTCTGTCAAATACAGTGGAACAAATCATTCACGTCGATAACAATATTCTGAACAGAGAAAATCAATGCACAAAAACTAAAGACCCTGGATCTGATTGTGGCAACTTAAGGACTTGTTGACACCAGAGAGGCGGAGATTTCCTTAACTGGTCCCTTCTGCGTGCTTGCACGAGTAATTTGAATACACAGTTTGTTTTGAGCAGGGAATAATTCAGAACCTGTTTCTTTCTTTAGGGTAAACTAAATTCGGAAAGTTGGACCCTGGCCTTATGACAATAATCACATAATCCATGGTTAATATAAGAAAGGGAGCATTAAGAAATCAGTAGGCATAGAAGCCACTGTTTGGTGATTTACTTACAGTAATTAAATTGCTATTCAAGCCTACTTTTGACGCTCAGTGTTAAATAATGAGCAAGCTTGACTGGACTATAAACACTAGGACATAGTGGTTGTCAAAGGAATCAATAGGGCCCTATATACATACGACACTCGGCTGATCATATTACTTTACTTGCATTCAGATTACATTTTTTGTTAGCTATGGTGCAGATCAAAACTACCTAGAACAGGTTTTTGATTAACTTTGTCCCCAAGGGTCCCTGTTCATGGGCAATTACCTTAACCTGTTAACCGTGGGAAAATGTTATCTTCAATCTACGTCAGGCAGCTACTGTTAAAGGGACAGTTTGCTATAGAAACAACAAGAATATACCATTCACATGACTCAAAGTGTTCATCATTATGCAGATATAAAAGAACAATTGTGCAGGGTGTATAATTAATTCTAGTAAACTTCCCTAAACCCAAGCTTCCTGTCTCACCATACTCTACCCACATGCCCCCTGGTGGCCTTTCAGGGTGATGACATCACACCTGAACCATATATGCTAATTAGCCTCCCCCCTCCCCATATCCCCTAAATGTGGTCACTCAGCCTGTGCTGTGACCGGTGAACCATGACCCACAGTCTTGTACATTTCACATCACTGGGCCACTCAACCTGGCTGCTCGGGGCCCATCTTGTACATTTCACTCTATAGCTCAGTCTGGCCACTAAGGGTCAATCTGGGGGGAGGGTAATTAGCATATATGGTTCAGGTGTGATGTCATCGCCCTGAAATGCCACCAGGGGGCATTAGTGGACAGTATGGTGAGACAGGTACCTGGTCTTTAGTGGAAATTCATTAGAATTGAATATAAAACCTGCACCATTTTACACTTTACCCCTGCTCATAAGAGGTACTTTGGATCACTTTTTCATCTTATCTAATTTGTTTCTTTAGAAAACTATCCCTTTAAGACGCTTTCTTACATACAGATGCTATCCAACAAAATTTTGTCACTTAGCATCTTTTTGTAGGATAGCAGCTGCACAAGCTGCTAAGCCACAAAATTGCTTCTAAGTGACAAAACAATTGTCACTTAGCGTCCACTGCATAATGCTAAGCCACAAAGAGATGCTAAGTGACAAAACTTGCAGCCTATCAGAAGCCTGCATTTCATTTTGATATTTTCATACACACTCAATCACCATAATTATAGTTCCAGCATTTGATGAGGACCAAGGGTATGGTTGATGTAGACCTAGAATATGGAATAGGTATGCAAAATAAGTAGGGTATAGAGAATATAGAATACCCAGGGTACAGAGTATGGGTGGTATAGAATACCCAGGGTACAGAGGTGGTATATGGGGCATAGAATACCCAGGGTACCCAGGGGGTATACCCAGGGTATGGTTGGGTTTATGGGGTAGTGTACCCAGGGTATAGAGGGGTAGTGTATCCAGGGTATGGAGGGGTAGTGTACCCAGGGTATGGAGAGGTAGCAATTTTTCTAGACCCAGGGTCTTAGCTAACAATACCCTGGGTCTACTTCAAAATATTGAACCCTTTCCCCTAAGGTTTGCTTGTCCTTTTCTGAGTCTTGTCTGCAGACAAATTGCATACCCCCTCCATACTCTGGGTACACCCCCATAAAACCGCCTCCATACTCTAGGTACACTTCTCCCTAGAAACTCCCTCCGTACCCTGGGTACACTTCCCCCTAAAAAAACACTCCATACCCGGGGTACACTACATCCCTAAAACCCCACCATACCCTGGGTACACTATCCCCCAACCACCTCTCCCTTATGGGTTAGTATCCATATGTAGGATAGCAGCATGTGGATGATGCTATCCGACAAAATGTTTTGTTGGATAGCATCTGTATTTAGGATAGCATCTTTATACTGCTGCTAAGTGACAAATACTGGATTTTGTTGGATAACATCTGTATGTAGGATAGCATCTTAACAGCTACCCCCAGAGTTGGTGAGTCCATGAAACCTGTGCGTCTCCAATCCGGAGATGACCGAGGCTTTTTGTGGTCATTAATCCTGTGGGAATCAATGAGGACCACCTGGGTCTTACGGACCAGTCGACGGATGGCCATATGGGGAGGTGGCGTGCGCTGAAAGACCCGTGTCGACCAGGACGTGGCGGACATGACGCCCTTGCTATCCACGCTTCCTGTAAGGATCTGTGTTTTTTTTAATCAAGGATCCCCATTTTACCATTTGGAAGTTAGGCTGAGGAAAATAACATAATTCATTCAAGTCAAGGAAACGCAAACGTTTCAGTTTTAAAGGCAAAAGCAAGTACTTAATATAGTAAATCGTACAACAGCATCTTCACATTCCTAGGTCAGGATGCTACCATTGTCATAGCATGGCGTAAATGGGGAGGTAAGGTTGGAGATAATAGGGGATTATCCTCACATAATCCGGTTATAGATCCCGCTAATCCGGCCATGGAAAGCCGGCCAGGGGGTCATAGCTAGTGCCCAAAGGATCATCGATACTTGCATATACGTATTGAACCATTTGTACTATCCACCGGTCGGCGGCAATGGGATGGTACTACCTTACACGTTCATGCATGTACATAATCTGCTGTGCTTACAAATATATATGGGCTACATATAGAACAGATCGAAGGAGACTTGTGTCACATGTCCTTGCTATTCACATCTCTCAGTATTCTAACTATACATAACCCAAACCCCCATCTCATTTGTTTGATTATAAAAACAAAGCAATGAACGAAGGTAAACACAAGTGTTTCATATATTCAGTAACAAATACCAAATGCTTTACACCAATTGCTCTAAGACTGGGTTGACGGAGAGGCTTAGGTTGGAGTATCGGGGTCCGGGCAGGTGAAATGTGTCTGGCTGGGTCCCATAGATGTTATCAAAATACCCAACGAAGTTACCCTGGTGATGCAGCCACCCAACAAAGTTGTGATATGTGCCTTGAGAACGCTGGACGCCGGCCGGTGTACGCTCGGCTCAAATTGGTTTTCTCGCACAGAGAGCGAGAAGCGGACGACGCGGTGCCGCGCGGTGTACGTGCCGATTGGGTTACGGAAGTGGCGCGGTAGGCGGCCAGCGTGGGGCGGCAGAAGAGGTAGATGAGGTGGCAAGGGTTACCCAATGCTATACGGCCATTCAGCCTCACAGAGAGCCGCACCGACTCGTGCGTTTGGGGAGATGTCTTGATGATATTGAAAATTCCCTCCAGTCTACTTCTATTCCTGATTTCACATATTTACAAGCGTGGTAGAGTAGATCCTTGCCAAGCTAGGTCAGTCCACAGGTGCCGGGAGCTCCTATTTCGTTAGATCCGATGATAGGAAAACTATAAAGAACAAAATATTTAACTGAAAAGAGAAAAAAGAAAAGGAGGTATTTTGGTAATTCATTTAACACAATTCGTGGTATTATGTGGTATTGAGCAAAGGTCTCAGGGGAATACATTTCTGATTTATTTTTGGAATATTTTCTAGACAAGAATATTGATTTGATTCTTAGATATTGTTGAATATTTGTGGCATATATTAGTTAGAAATTAGGGGCTCTGCCCATCCTCTGAGCCTCCTACGAATGCAAAGTTGGCCGCGTTAATAAATAGGTCCGAGGTAATAGGAAGAAGCTGATAAAGTTACGCCGTACCTGATTGGCTGATGGACGTTCAAGGTATGGTGGGACAGGGACAATGCTTAATGAAAGTAATTAATGGCTCGTTGGTAGTGAACATGACCTTCCATTAAGATAATGTTAACATGCTATCAAATATCTAGTTTGACCTTAACTTATGTCTGCCGGGCATGTCTGTCCGACATGACTGTCGTTGGCCGCAGAAAAGGAAACACAGTCGGGTTATTCAATTAGCAGTATGTGAGCCTACAGAATCGTTTTAATAAAGGCTGCCGAACAGAAATTACATTTGAGCATTTGTGCATGTAGTAAAATATATTTGATAAATAGAGAAATCTTAGCAGTGAGTCAGCAGGTGCTGACAGAGAGAGTTTTCGCCGATACTTAAAGTTGCTAACGGGAATAGGTTTAATTATCAGCAACAGAGTGAAGAAAATTATTGATGTGTTTTCCTGACGTACGGAGGGAATTCAATATCTGTGGGTACGTATAATATTGATTATGAAAATGGAATATATTATAACTTGGAATTTTGTTTTTGTAATAACCTGATACATGTATATTACTTTTATAATGTATGTTGCCCCTTTTCACGCCCATAATTCTGTTTACCAATTTTGTTAAGTCACGTCTAGATTTTAATAGATTGACTGAGGTATCTTTAAAAGCTCTATTCTTAAAAGACTTTCAGAATAGGTGAGGTAACATTGATATCAGAGTGATATCTTGCATGTCCAATATTTACATTCATAACTTTCGAGAGAATGTCTGTATAACAAAATAACAAAATTGCGGGCTAGTTTGATTCCTAAATGTCAGACGGTATTCTTCATTGCAACTTTGTATCTATTACATTCTAGTTTGCTCACTGTCCCATGGCTAACTTGTAAATGAATAATAAAGATATCAAATTATATCAAATTTATCAAATAATATCGAATTATCGAATTCATAACAGTTTCGACGGCCTGTCTCGGCTGATATTCTGATATATGATATATAACCACAATTTGTTGTTGGACTAGGTCGTTGAGTAAACAAAGGTTGTACCTTGGCTTCATTTAAATGTTCTATTGTAAATTGATAATCTTCAAGATAGATGTTTCATAGCATTTAATCCAATTGTCTAGCCAGGAACATTATTTTTACTTAAAGCCTATTGACACTAATATCATGATCAAGTAATTTTATGCAATTGTAGAGCGATTCCAATAATAAAAAAAAGAGCCTTAGGTGAAAGGCAAGAAAAGGGAAGAGGGTTTTGTTCTCATTGTTCCATTGTGGAGATGATGTATAGGAATATTGACTGAAGTCTTTGAGCGCATGTACTATGCTTTATGTTGAAAATAAAAAAATATTGGAGACTGATGTACTACAGAATTTTAAAGAAGGAAATGTAGATTTGAAAAATATAGCTAAATAAAAAGGCAACTTTAGTGGTTAATTTGTTTAAAAATCCAATTGTTTATTCAGACATAGAATAAGCATTACGCTTGTATATATTTTACATAAGAGTTGTATGTAGCCTTCTGGGAGCTGAACCCCAGACCCCTTGCATGAGAGTTGTAGGCTGAACCAACCACAGGCATTTGACTAATTGTTAGTGCGAAAAGGAGACTTTCGTCCCTTATGATGTTGTATTGCCACCCTGTGGAGAAGATGTGAAACTAGATATAAGTGCAAGGGCATCTGGTGATAATTCTCCCAAACTGTAGATTGTATAAATAATATAATTATAATTATATATATGCAAGATTATATAGAATAGAACATATATATTTAAGGTTTACAATGCCCCATTATTAAGATAGAATTTATTGTTTGGCCAAGCATACAAATTTGTCTGTCATTGTGATAATTCTAAAATGAAAGTCTGTGAGTGTCAAGTATAAAAAAGGACATTGGTATAGAATAAAGGCAAAGTGTCAATGGAAATATCCCATATCTTTTGGGTTTTTTTTATCCATGCGAGGCATATTAAAAGTCACAATTAATGGTTTCTGTTCCTCAGGAGAATATTAGCCCAATAGATAGGTGAATTAAGATTTTTGCATTTTGCAACCTCAAATTTGCTTTGCTGTCATTGGTAAGTGTCGTGCTATCAATCTGGGTGGGTTTCAGGCCTGGTGTACCGCCTTTGCGAAAAAAAAGTCCTTTTCGACGGTAAGTCTATGTCCCGATACCTTGCTGGTTTAATGTCAAAGATTTTTTTTCAGACTCGGATTTTGACCAAACGGACATCAGCAAATTAACTTTTCTCTCTTTGAATTGGTAGATAGTGGATCAGTAAAGTCAAGTAGTTTCAAAATTGATGCTCAATTTTTAGTTGATATTAATATTATTTTCATTGTTGCACCCCTAAAAACTTAATTGTTACGACCAATATAACTCTAGAATGATGAGGTACATGCTGTAAATCCTCCCCTATGCACTAACTAGAAACGATACTTTCAATCCCATTTATTTATCCATTCGTTAAACTTTAAACGTGGTAGATACACCATGACGAACTAAAAATGAACTACTAAATGATGTTTCGGTCGCCTAAATAGAATTACATAGATCAGCCTTGTACTTGACTTTGCCGTGGAATATGAGTAGTACATGGAAAGTAGTCATTAGCCCAGGGTTGATGGTTGTGAGTAGTATATGCCACGGGGGATTTTCTGCAAGCGGTGTTGCTGAACGAAAGGAAGACCTATTATAACTATATATGAAGAACAATGCATATCTAAGGTACTGGCTAATTGAAAAGAGAGATGTCTTGTAGCAGGACCAAGAAACCATTTAACGATATCATCGTTTAAATCGCTCACAATATATTTTATTTGGCAAAGTCTGAGCTGCGAAATGTAGGCCAAAGGTACGCTATAAGTCGCTAAATGTCAGTTTCCTGTGGTACAACCTCCCGAAGTGGGAAGGACTGAAACTGTTCTAAAATGTTCACATATCACAATTTTGACTTAAGTAAGTGAAGAACTACATCTCATTTTATATTCATCCTGACGTTTACACTTTTTCACATCATGCCTAATTTCATGTCAAAGAACTCAAGAAACCTTAATTACTTTTTGTAATTATTACCTTTATGTTCTCCATTGTTGACATTCTAATACTAACCAACCAGAACTTAGTCTAGTCTTCACTTAGGTCCTAAAAGGCATATGACACTAAAGAGGGCGCCACAATCAGTTCCGTTGGAACTAGCAGAGCTATAGGCAAAGTGCTGTTGAACTGGAACAGGTGCCCCCTATTGGATCATTTTGGAAACACCTGGATCGAGAACGATCTATATCATTCTAGTACTCTGAATAAGGGAAGGCTTTGGTTCTATTCCTGGTGCTGGTGCTGCATGGGCAGCAAAGTAGAGAGATAACTACATGAAGCATTTGGCTATAGGGTGAGTATTTAAGAGACAACTGATATTCAACCATTCTAGGGATATGCTGTACTAGAGAACAGGTATTTGACTAAAATAGGTATAATTAAAAGACCGGACTTTTTAAGGGGGAATTGTTTAGGCGCGAAGGAAACATGGTTCCTTGTCGGGAGAAATTGTATGATCTATCAGTAAACGAGGTGTATGGGAATGTGCACCCATTTCTATGGCTTGTTGTGTGTACCATCTGAATAGGACTTAAGGGGGTGTAAGACAAAATCATGAGAGGCTTGACACTTGGATAGATTCACTATGGAATGAACTTGCTGTTGACATTTGGTTAGTCCTCAGCTGCAGATTCATAATAAAGATACCTTTCGAGACTACTTCAATGATTTGAGGCATTTATTCCGGCCAAGAGGACTGAACTCTCTTGCTTGGTATTGCAGTGCACGGAGTTGCTGACCAAGAACCCGTGTGCAGTTACTTAATAAAGTACATGGCAACTTAAGACCAACACAGAAGAAACAGGAATACCCATACTCCCTTAACATCACTCCTTATCCCCTACCTAGGCCTATAACCTTAATAAAGTTCAAGTTCATCAGGCGTTAGATAGGCCTATATCATGTGTTTATTTAGATTGCATTGAATAAAGTGTATACACAAAACAGCCGCTTTAGCTCACGAATATGCCCCAAACGCATTGAAACCTTCTCTCTCAGGAATTATGAATAAAACCAGTTACCCTTGGGATAAACGATCTGAATTGTGCATCATTGGATGCCTTAATGCCACACAACATCAGACTATCAAATCTTATTCAAGGTGTTATCTTAATAAGATGGCGATTAAAACAACAAGTAGCGTTTTAGTAGGCCTACCAAAGAAAATACACTTATCTTTATTATTTAGAGATTAACCCATAATTGAGAGGACCTATGAATACAAACGGTGTTATGTCAACCAAGTAAAACTTTTTCATCTTGGTTGCACGAGAATTAACTGTCTTCTGACCGACATTCTATTTCTGCTTATGTTTTCAAACGATAAAATAATTTTGATAACAAAGGAATAGCCTAATTGATTACATTGTTTCAGTCATTCTTGCATACCATATACCATTAATTCATACATGTATACTCTCCACTAATCCAATCTAAAATCATTCATCAGTGGGGTTTATCAATACTTGTAGCAGATATGACGCCACTGCAGGTCCCATGGACTCTCTGAACGCAGTTTACGTCCTGTCTGAGCCCCAGAGGGGAGGTATAAGATTGCCCTCCGTCCCAACATCCCCTCCGGACACAACACAACCCGTCACATCGGTCAGAACCTGTCTGAAGCTCACCTCAATCCTGGTTTCTTCAGGTCGTCCAGGACCTACTTCTCGTGGCTGGCGCCGCCATGCATGCTAATGTCGCCATCTCACGGCACCCAGTGCTAATATCCGCGGGGAGATCAGCGCGCGATGAGGTGTCAAACGATGGGGTCCCGTCTGCCCTTCCAGCCGGTCCGTGTTAGATGGAGCTTTTGCCCTTTCTCAATTTCAGGTGCTTAATTGCCCAGTTCAGTATGAGTGCTTGAATAGAATTCGAGACGACTGAAAGACATGATCAGATGATGGCTTTCAATAATAAAGAACAATTATTGTTCTTTACAATAGCCTATCAGTTTATCCATGCAATCTGAAAGAACGCGGATATTGGCAAATTGAAAACAAGGAAAAGAAATTCGCATGATGTTTTCATACCTAGTATTTTTTCCGAATGGCGTATATGGAGAAATTTAGATAGGCCTAAAAAAGGAAGATAGATTTACCATGTGCTGCTTCCTTCGACGGGGCACGTGGAGGGGGTCCACGGGGTCCACAGGGTCCACTTTATGCTCCTTCCCCCCAACATTGATCATAAAAAGAGGGAAAGGGGTCAGACTTGGGTATGTGGAGGTCAGGGCCCCTTTCTGGCACTTGGTGGAGACTGTTGTTTTCTATTTTTCATTTTGGTATACATAGATATTTGTGTAATTGCATTTTTTTTTATCTGTAATTAGCAATTTAGATTTTAGAATTTGAAATTTGTCTAGTAACATTTTTGAATTCGATAAATCTATTCCGGGATAGGGTAAAATAAAGAATAGATATTGGAAATCAGCACATTTACAGCCTTTTCATATAATACGTTGACATTTGGTGGTTTGGAAGAAGATGAAAATCGAATTGCTATGCTATACACGCATCCACCAATTATGTATAACGAAACTCATAACATGCATCATTCAAAGAATTCATTGTAATTTAAAAAACCTAATCATTCCTGCTGCATCATTGGGCCTCTGTGATATTGTTTTTGCAATACTATTACTGCATGAGTGTAGTCTCTATTCAAATTGGAACACAAATTCCTTCCTTCTGGTCGCAATAACATGCTATCTGTGGGAAAAATATTAAGTCAAAGCTACCCTGTCCTCGTCGAATTGAAGTCGACTAGGTAAAATAAGGTGAATATTGATATAGTTGTCAGGAATAGTTAGAAAGACCAAGAATTATAATTAGATTTACTCAAACTCTTACTGCAGATGATATCATTAGTTTCAGATAGACAAAAAGAGTGATCATTATTGTTTTCTTCTTCTGCTTATCTTGGCATATTTCATGTACACAGTCATAGAAACATGATATGAATATGCATTTCGTGGGTATGTTAATTATTCAACCAAAAGTATAGTCATGATAGTTCAATAAGAGAAATATGAAACATACATAATATATGCAGGTGCATAAGATTCCAGAACGATATCAGTGAAAATTACCAAAGAAATTGGTTTTATTGACTTAAATACCATTTTAGTCTAAATACTTTGAAGCTAAAGATGATTTGCTAAACATCAAAATCCCAAGCATTTAGTCTATAAACACATTGAAGACCCAAACTCTTCATGGGTAAACACCTAAACATTACACAGTTCTAAACACTAAACCCTAAACACCAAGAATTCTAAACAATTTTTGGATATAAAGTATTCGAAAACTGGATGCAACAAAGTGTTTAGGAAAGTGTTTAGATTCTAAATACTTGTTTTAACAGTGTATATTGACGCCTTTCCTTAATGGCATTACTCAAATACTTTCTTAAAATTGGTCAAGTGAACAATACACCTTGTGACCCATTTGCTCCCTGGCAAAGGTAACATGAACTGTCTCGTTAACCGGTTAAACCAAGGAAGAAAAGCCACTCTGTACTGGAGAAAAGGTGGTAAAATCAGGAAATGCTTTTCGACATTTTTGCTAGTCCTAAGAAATAAGGAGGAAAATCCATTTGAGGAATAGCGTCTTTGCTTTCACCGTGCACTCTAATAGGGTTTTTAGAGGTTTGTAAGAAAATATCCTTAAAACAATAGGAAAATGCTATCTCTGTCGGGCATTTTTAATGGATTTCTGAAAAGTCCTATTAAACGTCTCAATGCTATGTAGTAATGAGGCACATATCCTACAGCATATTAATTGTGGGTCATCAAATTAAATATTCGTATCTTATACAAAGTACTCTTATTTTGCCTATATGTGTTCCATAAAACTCCTTTGCTAAACTCAGCCTGCTGTTTTTGTTAACCCGTCGGTCACATAACTGGATGGGACAATAGGAGAGGGGGTCACGTTCGGGCTGCATATGAAGCTTTTGCAGGCAAGGCAGCCACAGGTCCCATACATTTATAATACAATGTCAGAAGTAAACTCATTGAGTTACAGGCTCTTACAGGGGGCTAAGCCTTGACGGTTAAAAAGAAATGAAGGGAAAATTCCCTATGCTCACTTGGTTCACCGCTGATTGTTCCTCGGAGAATGACTTGCACGAATCGTACGACTACTACGTAGACTAGATACAGACGTTTATTCTAATAAACTTACAGTTATGTCTGCTTATGGTGATAAATAGGAATATAAATCTAGGAGTAATTACATTAAATGATCATGGATCTTTGGATGAATAAGAAATGGCATTAGATAAAATTGAAGTTTACTGCATAACCTTGCTTAGACCAAGACGCTAGGCCTATCGGAGCACACGACAACATTTATCCACATTTTGGCCAAGACCCATCTGTCGTCAAGAGGTATTTCTGACCAATTCCATTAGCCAGTCACGCCAGGGGCACATGGTCAACCGCACGTCTATCAACGGAACTTGTTGCTTTGCTTCTAAATACTCCTGGTGAGATCCCCCCCCCCTCCCCCCATTGGCCTTATCAATGGACAGTATTGCAACTTATCATCTTGTCAGCCTGGCCCTTCCAGTCAAAACCCAATGCGAATTTTTCTATATAAAAGCCTATGCTACCCCCCCCCCCCCGACCGTCAATACCGTCGATGAATTATTGAAAGTGAGATTCAGATTCGCTGCCCCTTAATTCGGCGATAAGAGGACCAGAAGTAGAGCATCGTCAAATCTCCTTTTATCGGCGAGATTGCACGCGAAGCTGGTGTCCGGTAGGTAGGCGGCACGTGGCGACCAAGCGTCGACCGGAAGTCAAGGAAATGGAAACGTAAACAGCGCTGAGGGCCGACCGACACGAACGTCCACCACCTCCCCCTACCCAACCGTCCCCATTGCTGTCTAGTGATTCCCAAACTAGACTGCGTCCGACCCTCTATTTTTCAAGGCCGTAACCGCTAGTCCTGTGTGCGGAATTCGTATGTGCCTTGTTGGTTAACAACCGGCACAAAATTTGAAAAACCCTCAAAATTAAATTATTCCCCGTTAACAAAGCAGGGACGGATCCATAAATTTAAAAAAAGGGGGGGGGGGGGGCACCCTTATATAAATGTGTGAGGTGCTCCATCCCTTGGCCAAAATTTTACATTAAAAAGATCTAAATTTGGCAACAACAAAATAATAGGGGAGGCACGCGCCTCAGGCGCCCCCCTCTAAATCCGTCCTAGCAAACAAGAATAGAGTCACTCTCTTGGCTTTTGGTTCATATCCCGTATCTGGAGCGAGCATGTTCTAACTGGTGACAGCATGACTGGTGTTGGCGTACAGATTCATACCAAAGAAACGAGGAGCAGATAGGCCTATAGAATTATATAGCCCTGCCCCTGATCCTTGCGCTTCGGTTGAGCCATAGTTGTATTTTTGTCTATTTGCTATATTAAATGAATATGTCATGGAAAGCAAGGGGCAATACTGATTTTGTTTCTTATATATTTTCAGTCAACCAAGAAGTTGTGTTTATTGTAAAGTCGGGTTATGACATTGTGCCAATACAGGGTTATATGGGTGACCCTAATGATGATATCATAGCAGGGGTGCCCATATGCATGGTAAGGCCTATTACAATGTAGATAGCCCTAACCACTAAAACTTAGACGAGACTCTTTTTTTTAGGCGAAGACTTTTGCTTTATTAAGATGATATGAAATACTGATGGTCACTGAAGGCCTTCACACTATCATAATTATATACATTCATAGTATCTCTGTATAGTATATGTGCTAAGGAAGACTAATGTAAAAAGGGAGGTAACGTGCTCATTACCCTCAGTGGGTAACGTGGGTTTCGTAGGGGACAAAACAAATTTCAACATAATATGGAATAATCCTTGACATAGGTGATAAAAGAACAGGTCGTTAACCGACTTTACCCTGAAGGACTACAAACGACCATGCACTATTTTGATTTGACTGAAAAGCCGAATTGGGCCTTCCATAAAGTACGTACCCATCAACTGATCAAGGGGGAGGGGGGGGCTGACATTTTTGAAAATGTGTGTACGTTTTAGTATAAATCCAATTCGTATTTTGTATTGTTGCCCAAGGAGGGTGGGGGTTCTGAAATCTTTGGAAATGTGCGTGCGTACTAAATGGAATGCCCTTGTTCAGGATATACTCATGAGCAAAAAACATCACTAAGGTTTAAATTACCTGGCCATTCATTATCTTTGGCTGTAGTGTGATAATAACCCATTCAATGTCCTGTAAATGCCTCCATAGGATTTCTCTCAGATTTACGACATGTCCTTCTGATCGAGGTAACCCAATAGAAACTCAACAATCGTTGTAATTTACCCGAAATGAGATGTGCAGAAGCAAATCGCTATGCATGCATCGAACAATTAACAGCTGATTACTTTGTAAATTGAACGCCGGTTCGATGACAAGTTGGGGGCTGTCTGTTCGATCGGATTTCTAATACTGGGCAAACGTACTCATAAACGTATACGCACTTATAGGATGGGCAGATAATAGCCAGAATAGGTACATAATGATGTGTTGGAGTTTAAGGTCTACTCAGCAATTGTCCAGCTTTATCACCCGCACGGCCGACGAGCGTATTGGGGACAGTGTGTATTGCCACCGCTCACTGTACACAGTAATTTTAATACATTTTGAATACTGTTTGGGTGATAACCCCCCCCCCCCCCCGGTTGAGACATACCACTTTCCACCCGTCTCCTCTATCCCTATAGAGGCTAGGCATTTCAATACTTTCCATGTTCTGGAGTATGATTTGATCTAACCTGTCCATATCAGCTTATGGAGAATTGCTAAGGTCTGAATACATGATGAGGGCAAAATGTAGATGTGGACCTCTGCATTAAGTATTTCCTATTGAGTTTGTACAATATTTAAAATCTAGATACGTGTATCAATCTGAAACAAACCTATTTATTAAAAAAAAAAAGTATGTACGCATCAAGGCGGGAGGTTGGGGTCTGATATTTATTAAAATGTACCTACATTCCTGTATAACTCAAATGCATACTTTAGCTCAAGTGGAGTTTGAGGGGGTCAGACATTTTTGAAAAGGTGCGTTCATACATAATAGAAGTCCCCCTATATGGTATACATTTCTGTAAAGAGAGACGTATAGGAGTATGGACCTTTTCGTGTTGCAGACCATGCGCGTGAACCAATCACTATAGACGGGATGCATGCCTACTTTACATTATACATAACTGGGTGCTATAAGCACAAAAAATGTACGATTACGAGGTACAGTTTGCTGAAAACTTTTATTACGAGTCTGCGCCAAGAGCGCACTTAACCTGCACTTATTTGTGTTCTTTTCTCATCTCCAGCTTCACAACATGAGTGAATAAGCCTTGGTCTAATCACATCATTTTTCTTGGGACTTGACTGAGAAGTCCACTGAGCGAATCACCGAGAAGGAGAACCTGATTAAACGAATATTAGGTGGGGTGTGAAGAGGGATTCTCTGCCAATAGGAGTCCTAGTCAATAATTCATTTTCAGCTGAGCTATTCAATCTAAAAGTAGTTATCAGGTCAGCGAAAGGCAATAGTCAGATGAACAACATTACGGCAGATAGTAATCGACTAATACCTGTAATGTAAAAACCAGCCTATCGCGTGATTATGCTAACTAAGCCGATTTCCTGAGAGCACTAGATCTATGCATTCCCCTAGATTAGATTGTACCCATTGCTCATCATTTCTCTGCCGTCTCACTGTGAGACCAGTTGTTGATTTAGAGTCTACCTCTCTGCAGAAGCGGGTTTCCTTGTGGCTCGCACGTAATAAACAAGTGATGCCAATCCAAACAAGCCATACGTTACCAAGGATAATATCAATAAGGTGTATAAATACATTACTAACGCAACACCTCGTGTGCACATAAAAGAGCATGAGCTGTATAAATGAATTAAAGATGCACTTGGTTGACTTTTCCCCCTACAAAAGGTGCTTAATACATAACCCCTTGGCTTCAATTACTTTCCGAACATATTTGATTACTCTTAGCGCATCTAGCAGTTGAACTATACTGTATTTGTCTACGAACAGTAACTTGAATGCTTTTAAAAAGGGCTGGAACATGACCCATTGTTTAGCCTATACACACCCACACTGCCACCTATGGTAGTCTGAGTCGTGTATTTGACTACCAGTGGATAATGCGTTTCCTGTGTTTCGCTCTCCTCATCCATGGCCTTTGGGAGCCAAAACCAAATGTTCCAACCAGTTTTAAAACCTTAGAATTCGACGGCTTGTAATTCCAATGCTAATGTAGGACACAAAAATATCCATACTCATTAGAATTCACCTTTTTGAGAACACCAGAGTGGCACCATTAAAACGAAGTCTAACCGATTGTGGAATTATACAGCTTATTTTCATTTCAATTCATTAGAAATTGAAATGTTCAGCAACAATAATATTATTGATGGCTAAGAATATGGGTCAATAATTCATAAAAGTCATATCATTGGTAGATCAATCGGGCATTCCTATCCGTCTTAAAGGCGTATTCTACGGCGCTTTTCAATGAATGATGTGAAAGTGTCTGTAATATCTGTTGGGTGTAGATTACATAGTAATTAATATTGATAGTCAAAAAGGGAAACTCCCTTTGAATTCAAAGGGATGTGTAATTTGAAATGTGTAACCTTTTAACTTAAATAGAGAGTATATGTTATCTGGTTATTTGGGCTTTGATTTAGAGTATTGCATATGACATGTAATTAAAATCAGGTAGCCGGTAAGGAAGATATCAACGTTTTCCGGGGGCACCAATCAGCCAATTTCTATCGTTAAACATGTCTGTCGCGTTCAGTAAGTTGTAAAAGCTTCATACAGGTACGATTTACCAAATAAAAACCCCGACAAATCTAGATATGCATGCTGGCAAGAAGAAGATCAAGTATTCGCAAATATAGACATGTAAAGCTATTCAAGCAGCGAGCAAAGGTCGAAACAAGGACATCCTTTTTCCATTTGGGAATCTAGCAATATTTATGATCTCTTTTCTTTTGACGTAGTATTTCTGTAAATGTTCTAGCGGGGATGCCAGATATGGACATGGCTGCTTTTGCAGCTGCGTCGCTGGTGCGGGCTATGGGTAAAGCATTTAAGTAATGCACTGGGTACTTTGAGGGCCGCCTGAGACCCGATCTGCCCTCCCAGGAGACAGCTCAGTTGGCCTGAGCTGGAACACTCTATAGGGCTAGGGACCGGCCGCCAGTGTATTAACGTCAGCTAGTGTACACGAGACAGGGGTAGCAGTGGGGCTAGCTCAAAAACCAGGGTTTATACAGTAGGACGAGAATCACGTCGATGCATCATTTCTTTTATGTACGGAAAAAGACGTCGGAATAAGGAGAGTGAGGTTTTTGTTTTTCTACACAGGAAAGATGCTCTTACTGAAAGAGAAAGCCTAGCATTTATATATGAAAGAGATACACGTGATATGATAACAAGGAAACTAGGTTATCATAAGGACCAGTTATTGACAAAAATCAATCATAATTATATAGAAGGTTTTGCTATTATATGCACGTACCAGGTAACGTGGCGTACAATTACGGTATCACCTTGAAGGCTAGATTACGTTTTCCAGGTTGAGATGCACCATCACATGAAGCCTCCATAATACTTTTGAGAGTCATAATCTTTGAACACCGTGCTCAGCTTACAACCAGCAATTTCCCATTGGTGACAGAATCCTTTCATATTTTAATCTCTTCTTCAGCTTAAATGCTTTACCGTTGGTACCTCATTTGTGTCATACCAGTTCAGATTATCCCAGGGGAAGAGTAATTAGTCTTCCAGACAGATTACAAGAGCAATTTCCAAGAAGAAGACGAGGCATACAGCTCAATTCAGTTGAAGATGCAATGTTCACGACGCTAAGAGATCGTAATTGCTGAACTAATCTCTTCTTCCCCCGCGAGATCTGATTAGTGGACTCTGTTCCCACCCTGCAACGACATACATCAATAATTTCCTATTGTTTAAAGCTCTTGAGCCTTTTGTATTGAGTTCGTATAAGGCAATAAGTGAACTAAAGAGGGCGTACTGATACGGTAATTAACGAATTGATGAGAATTAGAGAGAATGAAGGAAACATATTTTTGGTGAAGTTAGATATATTTCATACTTGAAAGGTTCAAGTGCGCACAGACAACTTTGTATCAGCAACAACTCTAGATCATCTTCAATGAACGTGAGCATCAACGTTTGGCTGTCAATACGACGATACTCATTGATGAGTCTACACAGGAGTCCCAGGACAGCGTTAATTATAAGTTAACCAAATAACATGCTGTAAATGCATTTAGCATTCTGTGTGACGATAGAGAAATAGGTAAATATCTATAATTCCTTAATGATCCTCATCGCATATAACATCATGTCCTTGACTGCTTGATGTGCATGACTGCCATAAAATCAATATAGTCGTAATTTTAATCATATCGCATAATGATCTCTCATTCATCAGTTTACATAACCTGAATATTGAGTTGAAACAGTATTGAAAACACCCCCATCGAACGATAATTGTGTCTCCCCACACACAAAGGATGCTCTGAGGGGGATATATCTTAAGCTCTACAGGTAATATTAAGGGAGATATGGGTAGATTTGTGAAAAATAGGAATTAAAATGTCTTAAACCAACTTTTTTTTGTAGAATTCAGTTATCCTACTCTAAACATTCCATTTTATTTGAAAAACATTCTATTTGGAATGTTAATAGAATGTTTTTCCCTAAATATTACCAAACATCAGATTTTTGGTTACCATGGAAACAACAAAATTTTGCCAATTTTGTCAAAAATTATAACCCACTTGAAGAAACATGACTTGATTGTATTACCAGTCCAAAGTGAAAGAGATTGTCTTTTGTAGAACAAAAGTTATAAGCTTTATAGCTTTTATGATTTTTTGTTAATTTATGGAGAAAATTTCATTTCATTACTAAATATTTAGATAAATATTCAATATCCGGGCTTTTTGCCATTTTCAGGAATGCTGACCGTCCTGTGTTCAACAGCCTGTAAATTCCTTGAAAATTATCTAATTTTGATGTGCTTGGTATCATTTGAAAGCTTAAATCATCCTCTTTAATGCCTAATTCACGCCTGGAGCATCCTTTCTGTGTGGAGAGACACAATTATGTAAACACTGTATGCATTTGCTGAATACAAGAGATTCGGATTGTTTCCCTTTTCAAATTCTGACTGTAAAGGGGGGAACCCATTGAGCGATTTAACTATAATTCTAGTCGTTTAGTTCTGATTGTTTTGACCAGATATGGTCGAAAACGGGTAGAAACAGTGTTCCCACTCAGCAATTCAACCAAAATCTTAGAAAATCACTTGCCAAATAATATGTCAATGTAAAGGGTGGAACCGACTGAGCGATTTGCCTAAGATTCTGATCGAATTAGATATTTCAGGCGACTAATATCTAATATTCTTTTCACAGAGGATTGACCACTTTTTGATATATTTCTTGTCATATCTCTCCAAGTGATCACCTTTTCAGGCTTTTTTTGGGTTGTTTCAACCAGAACTAAGTGACCAGAATTGATCGAAACGACCAGAATTTTGGTTCAATCGCTCAATGGGTTCCTGCCTTTAGATATTGGTAACTGGGGATTTTGGAACAGTCTCAAGACGTCTTTGGTTAGCCTTGCGTATCTAGATAGTAAAAGACACAGTGTTGACGGCCGTCTCTCGTTCAAACTGTACATCCTCGAACCGCTCTCACTCTGAGCCAGAGAAGCTGCAGCTGGTAAAAAAAGAATAGCAGAGCCCAGGGTGCTGCACTCACCAGCTATCCACTATCCACGGTGATCTTTATTGGCGCGATGTAATCAACATAATCTTGTCGCTCAGCCAAGTGATTGGATTTGTACTTGCTTGTTTCTCCTACTCTTCGGCTCTACTCTAGATGCCATTGGGGGACCGTACTATCGTTAGACAATGGAGCTTTAGGAGTTGTAAGCCAGAATGGCCATGCTGGGAGTCCTCAAACAATGGTTATGTGAAGATCGAAATCGAATTCGGGTGAAAAGGCTAAGAACTAAGATGCTTGATTTGAAAGATGAATTGTGTTGGGATGTCGCAATGAAAGGAAGCAACTTCTTAGGGTACAGTGAAAGCCGCATATTTTGTGTACCCATGACAAATGTAGGTGATGGGATAAAGGGGAAGTAGGATGGCCGTTGAACGGACAAGGCTGGGAATAGGTGGTGATCAAATATGGAGGATTGTAGAGGGGCAGGGGTAGAAGGAAAGGCCAGGCGTTGAGCAGTTGTGGTAGCGATGGGTCTTTCCTAATCCTGATGGCGGGATGACATTGGGCGGGAGGTTCTAGGGATGGAGAGGCCCCTTTTGGGTCAGACGGACGAATACAAACTTCGGCCGACAGCTAGAAAGCCCGGCGACAGTAAGCGGGTTCTAAGGACCGACAGGAGACTAGCGGGAGGTTGGCGGACGTGGGAGGGGATGAGGTGACCCAGGGGGGAACGGCCGCTACAACCACCGACCTGGGGAGGAACTAATTGAAAATGTCTCACTTTGGCGTCTACATTTTAAACAGCTTCGCCCAACAGCTGTTACTCCCGTTTTGCTCTGTATGATGAAATGCACTGAATGTCAGTAAAGACCACAGCTTTAATATACAACTTAGAGGCCTACTGGGAAACTAATCGATCTGAAGAAGTCCAAGAGCTCGATGCAGATGTTTTAATTCACAAGTAGACGGATGAGATATTTAGCAAAGCTTTCCTTGATGTGACCGTATAGTGCACAGTTGAATAATTAATGACGCTTCAAGGATCAAAACCTGCCGAAAGCGTCACTGTCCTGGCAGTTATTTTGATAGTGATCAACGATGTTATTGGTCAAGGCATGTCAATATGAAAAAAAAAAATGAATGGATAGTAAACTAAAACATCTGTCTTTAGCAATCTTGTGAAAACAAATAAAAGGACGCAGTTGAAATCGATATTATAGATAAAACACACATTGTTATACGAGCATTTCTGTCCCACCTATTCTATGCAGGTAAAATGTGTATGTTGAGGTTATTACGAAAATTTTGCCAAAACAAACTTGACTAATGTTACCGTCCTAGTTTTACATAATTATCAAAGGCCTCTTATTTTAACTCGTGGCACGGCAATTTGCAGTCTCATGTTTGTGCCACAGCAAATAAACAAAACGGGGCGATTGAGCAAGCTTAAGTTAGCAGAAAATACTTGTATAGATAGTGACAGTAATAAGATTATAGGTAATCGTAAGTGCATTAGGCCTAGCTGAAAGAAATGAAAGAATGAGATGTCTGTTTTAAAATAATGAATTTGGTTACCTATCTGCGGCTACATCAATAGATATCATAGTGTAAGGCTACACTCAAACTTGATAATGTTTGGTGGAAACTAGACTTAACGTTCACTTTTCAGGTGATTATTATGAGATATTATCAATGTAGAATTGCTTTTTTTGACCAAATGACAGGACGGTGCAACCTAATACCAGTGGATATGGCATGCTTTCTAGGCGACGGGCGATGGGCAACAGGTTTGCCAGTATAATCGAAGGTAAAATCACCTTTGTAATAGTAAATGTTAGTGACCATAAACACTTGTTTTGTCCTACATTTTGAATTGTGTTTGAATGAACAGCTGTAAGATGTTCATGAATACTATCAAAAGGTATTGATATATATCCAGGCAACTACAAAAAAAGTAGCCTACTGATATATATATAATTATAGTGTCTATGTCATTTTTAGAGTCATTATGTGAAAGTGATTTTAAACAAAAGTCTATCAATTTGCCTTTTAGTTGTAACGTAAACAGACCTTTAAATGATAGTCAGTAGGTAAGCCAGCTAGGTGATAATTTTACCAATATTTTCAAACTGGGAGATTCCAACAATTTACCATTGTTTTACTCACGTTTCACTGCTTCCTATGCGGTTGATATGAAAGTAGAGCAGTGAAATGTCCTATGCTACGGATTTCGAAATGTAGAAGATTCTTTTTGGTTTTATATACACGATATATCTGGTTTAACCACTATTAATAGACGCATTTGGTGACGCTTCTCTCAGTAGCACGCTGATGCATTTTTGTATATTTGCACAGTTAGTTTAATGAACTATATTGATAAAGAGAATCCTCAGATGAAAGAGAGTAGACGACATTGATAAATTATATATCTTTAGTTTCAGTTGAAGATTGTATTTACACAATTCCATGGTCTTCAAATTACAAAAAAGACTACCTAATCCTACTTCATCAGCTTCATCTGAAATAAATGCTGGGCACACCTGTTATAGAAATATTTTAAGAAACCAAATCGTTTCACTATCTATGATGAGATTTTAACTGGATTCAACCATATGCAGTTATTTCAGCCCAGCATTTAATCATCTTAATCATGAAAATGATCACATTATTACGGTAGATTCACAAGAACACCCTTTAAACGTACACGTAATACTTACTACACACGTCAAGAGTTAAAGATCAAATATACACATTATCACACTTTGTCAGTTGCTTGCATGTTAGTATATTGTGTTGAAGGCTGAATTTTTTGTAGTTACAAGATGTCTTCTGGCGAGACGCTTTGGCTTCCTTTTCTTAATCTTAAAATATGTTCAAATCATAGTTATTCTTTAACAAATGGAAGAAATTACTAAATTTACCTTTTACCTCTCTATTTTGGTTAGGACAGGATTCCATAGTATCTGCTCTCGGTACTATATGGTCATTCGTTTAGTATTAGCATTGCAAAATGAACTATGCATTTACTTCACATCTCAATAAAGCTTCATTGATGCATCCTCGCATTTAGGCCTAATTGTGATGCATTGAGTAGAGGACAATCGTTTTCTAGGAAAATGCACGTCCAAGTCGTACTTTCAAAGCGTTGTCCACATTGGTTAACGGCCGGTTAGCAGATATAAATAGATTCTTTGGTGAGGAGACACTGTCAGGATATCCTTGGCACCTTTGTCTAACACTGACGTCACAGGCGGTCATGACGTCACCATCGACCTTTACGTCACATGATTGTGTCGATGACGTCACAGTCCAGCCAGACGTCACTCTAATTATCCGCAATTACTCTACATGAGACCGATGCTGACGCCACGCTCACTGCTGAGGTAATCAGCTGACGTCACAGGTGCCAAACTCAGAGGAGGGTTGAGCCGGATGTGCCGCCATCTTTTGTTGGAAACAGAGGGCGTCTTGGTCGAGGATAGGGGGTGGCTGTGAGGTCGGGCAGCCCGGGGAGGGTCGGCGGTGGGCAGAGGCGGGAGGATAGACGGACAGAAATGTCCAACTGCCATCTGCAAATAAAATAGAATTCTTTAATTTAAGACATTTTAAAAATTATTTGAAGTCAATTATATTCTGCCAACATGTTCCTTAATAATAGGCATGAGCTAACTAAAACAACACGGTCCACTTTACTCGACAGCATGATGCATTTAAATGATAAAAAAATAAGACTAAAGTATGCTCCTTTATCACGATAAAAATATTTTATTAAACAATTTTATTTTATTGAACAAACAAATTGGCCGACTGGCGGGAAGTCCGTTATCCCAGGCTAATTAGCTGCACAATTCTAGAGAAACTTATCAAATGCTAGATCAATAAATTACGATGGCTATCTTAGTATTGTAGGTAATCCAAATTCATTTCCGAATTCCAGGGAAAAACTATTACTCGGTTCAAAGTAACACATCTGCATTAAAGATCACAAAATGATAATTCTAGATGACTGGAGGACGGTCAACAAATCACGTAGGTTGCATAAAACGGCAATTTAGGACATAGGCCTATTTAGCCATTTGTTGAAACTCTAATCATGGTAAACTATTGGTTGCTGCTGACCGAGGTTCGTTGTCTTAACAAATGGCAACTGATCTAACTAACGACAAGAGGTTTAGTTAGTCAAATCAGTGAAGGTCACCTCCAGTCAAATAGACAATTTCCCTTTACCTTGATGCAGGCATCCCACCATCAGCCATTGTCATCAATAGCTCCGATTACTGTGTAATGGGCGATGTAAAAGTCAAGTGCGAATAGGAGCAATTCAGTTAATTACTTGTCATTAACAGCTGATGGTTTAACATATTTAAAAGGCCAAGGATTATACCTTATAACTTGGTGTAATATTACCTGTATAACTTTCAGTCACTTATTAAACTTGTTTTGAAATATGACATCTAGAGCTATAGGTTTGAATAATTTGGGCACATGCTTATCATCAGTCTTAGCAATTTAAATATTTTACCATTCCCAACTGTGGGTATCTTTTTTATGCTCAGTGTGCTACTTAAGGGAGTCGCATGTGGCACTACGTTTTGATTAGGAACATGGCACGTTCTTAATACTAGTCATCACGGCGGCCTCAGAAATATCAATAATTGCATGATAAAAAATGTTTCCAATCCTATAATATTCAGGATTACGTCCTCATGCGTAAACATGAAACATCTCTCCATCTTTTGAGGACCCCCCCCCCCATTTTATACTTCATGAGAAGTTCCTAATCGTAAAATGGTTAGTACAAATACTAATTTAACAAACATCGGTAACATTTTGTTCCCACAAAGCACGATTATTTTGCCTTAGGACATGTGTCAAATCAATATTTCCCACAATCACAGACAGAAGCACCCCAAAGATCGAACTGGCTTGATAATTTTACCTTGCCGTCTGTCTGTTCCTAATCGTAACAAGTCAGAGGCTACGATTAGGACCACGTTCCTCATGTTTATTTACAAAAAAATATTTGTTTGCGCACACATAAATTTTTCTCACAAATTTCTTTTCCTACGATAGTTTTTGAGGAATAATTAAAATGTTCGCTCATTTTTGTACTAAATCGCACCCTGTGCAATCCCCTTTACTGAAATAACACATAGGCATAACTGAATTTATGAAGATTGTATTTACACATCATCAGGTTTATCACACACACACACACACACACGCACACACACACGCACACGCACACGCACACGCACACACACACGCACACGCACACGCACACGCACACGCACACGCACACGCACACGCACACGCACACGCACACGCACACGTGTATATATAAGGTACACAATGCCCCATCGGTACCCAGTCACTGTTCCTGCTCATGCAGTGTGCGACGGGTTTTACTTGATGATGAGGTTGAGATGTCACCAAATCAGAACATTATTATAATCCCAAATTTTGGTTTTATTCATGACCAACCCAAGCAGAACTTTACAGCAACATCTAATTTGACCAAGGAACATAACCAAAATCGTGCACTTAGACACAGTGCAACATCACAGCAGTACGTTGCAGTAATTATGCAGAGAGCCATCAAAATAGTGTAATAAGAACCAGACCAGAATATAACGGAACATAACTGCAACAAAATGGTAATGTACTGACGCGGATGACCAGTCCATGCTCTGTTAGCTTAGCGTTGTGTTTACACCAGCACGCATGAGCTATAACTCCTTGTCAATGTATAGGAGTTAGGGAGGAGTCTAGGTAGCCTATGACGTACAATACTAAAGGGGCACTTAATGCCGAGCTCAGTCAGAGTTAAGCTGAACACTGTTGTGAGTAACCATCCTGGAAAGGTTGTGTTCTAGAAGCTGAGTCCTGGATTTCGAATAGAAGCTGATAGACTATTTAGAAAGTTGGCAGCGGTGACTATGCGTGTTTGAGGGGATTTCATCCTTGGAGCTATTCATTGTCAATTGAGATCTTGTCCAGGAACTACAATACACAGGAAATGAATAAAGAACATCCTTTCATGTGAGTGTTACGTCTTACATGATGTTGAAATATGATTATGTACTGGATGACAGCAGTCGAATGAGATGGAGACTGCCATAGGCACTATCTATTATCCATAAGGCAATGCAACTAATTAAGTACACCTGACATTAACGGATAATCAACTCACTATAGTTCAGTAATACATGCATGGCTGGGGATACTCACAATCACTAAGACTGATCACTTTTCTATTTCGTGATGAAATAAGGCTTGAAAAAAGTACTTGCATTGTAATACTCGGTTTCGATTTCAATTCTAATCACCTTATGAAAAGGTCAGTGAAACAATCATGTTATTGACATAATTATAATTATACACGTCATTCAATGTCTGAGAAAACAAATGTCATTAGGGATACATTACAATTGTGTTACAATAGCTGCTACTTTGTTGTAAATCTCATGCCTATCTAAAGGATACCACCGCATGTTTTAGGAACATTCTTGGAAGACCTTTATCTGATTAAAGATTACAAATAAATAGAACAAAATGTAATCGTCAGAAAATTGCTTAGATGGACGACTGGCTGTTTACACATCAAACAACAGAATCTGATACTAATTCAAGCCCTGTTTTCACCCAACAACCTTCATTGGCGACTATTGAACACTGGAATTATCACAAAAGGGTAAATCATGAACAATCCCTGATGACTCAAATCATAACAAGTAGGTAATTTGATGGCATGTTTCAATTGAATGACTGTAAAAGACACTAACTTGCCTAACCCCGAATGAATCCTCCACAACTGCTTTTAAATAGACCACACCTTGAGAATTTCTATAATGCCATTTACACACAAAGACTACTTCATTAAAGAGTAGATGACTCGGTATAGTTTCCACTGTAGGACTGCATTGAAACACGTATTTGTTTAAAATCATTTCATGGAATCCTGATTAAAGCCGCGTCCCCGCGTGGCCACTAAACGCCGGCAACTAGGTGTATACAGTATATGGTGGCCCAAAGTGCCAAGCCCCTTTTCACTGAGCTGATCAATGACCAGTACTGATTGCTGAATTATTGTTATTGATAGTCGTCCATCGCCACAAATCATTGTGAGTTAGTTGAAATGGGACTTTAGTCTTATAATTATATGTAAAGATACCCATTATGATAGACTTACATCTACCATGGATATTAACTATAGGTACATATTAATAAATTAGTCAAAATGGGCTTTAAATTGTTCACAATGCTCACAGTGCGCACTTTGTTCATTAAGACGAATCATTTGTTCTTTTAAGCTAATGTCTCAACGTTGAGAAAGAGTGTGAAGAAGTCGTGAGCCTATGTAACCACATAATCCGTATCGAAAGTAATTCCCTTCCAATTATGTATGACCTCCAGGTCATAATTAGCTTCGTTTTAGGCGACTGGAAACTTTGTGCATGATGGCCAATACAAAAACTTATTCGCGGCGAATAGTTCTGTACTTGTATCCGGTTCTTCTTGGAGCAGGAATCCTCATGCCACTATATAAAGATGCAATGAAATATCATGTAGTATAAATGTATAGAACGTTAATTACTGGTATCTGGACAATGGATTTTGATCCAAAAGAGTAAGCACAAAGAACCTAAATAACAAAATGTAGATTCCTACCTATCTGCACCTATGCAATTAAAGAAAATATGATCAGTGACAGGAAGTGGCAACGTGGAAAGAGTATTATAATGGCCTGTTTCCTCTAAACAACTTTGAGCTTACGACCATTGATAATAGCTGATGATTCAATAATCGGTAGGTCATTGTTGATAAAAATGTTCACTGAAGACATAAATTTGCTGTTCCGGAAAGTGTAAGTGACTCCAAATGACAGGAATTAAACAACTTACAGAAATGCAGCCATTTCTTGAATCGGTCTATTTTATTGTTTAGACAACTATAGCCTATGATTTCCTTAAAAACTGAATAACCTAAGGCAATTAAGCATACTGTTATGTGTGAAGGGGTGTAGCCTGTCAAGAGGGGTATCATTAGGCATAGGATAGCCCCGACTACGTTAGTCGAGACAACAGTATCAGTCTACATTAATTCATGTTTTCTAAAGAAATTATCAGGGGTCGTATACGGTACGACTAGGAGAGTGAAGATTATGAACATGACTAGCAGGAAAGTGATGATTAGGAACATGACATGTTCCTAATCATAGAGAGAATGGTCCCCCTTATAAAGTCGATAGTTGCATAACAACAATGTCCCCAATCGTATATAAAAGAAATTCCTTCTCACACACAAACCTACATTTTATAGCTCGTTGAAATAAAATGCCGCCTATTTTCTGCTGCTGAAGAAAATCCTTCCATACAAATTCAAAGTATTGTACAAAAAGATTTGGAACATTTGTTCGTACATAGCCGGTTATGTTCTTATGCTCCCTTAGGATGTATCCCTATCCCTATCCCACAATCGCATACAGAATCCTGTGAAATATTAAAAAGGCTTGATAATTTGTCGTGGCCTTTGTCGGTTCCTAATCGTAACAAAGCAGTAACTATGATTAGGACCATGTTCCTAATCGGAATTTGAATATTGCAGTTCGCGCACACACTGATTTATCGCATATTTCTCCTTCCATGACCATTCCCTTAAGCTGGTGATCCACGTTGCGACATTGTGCAAACCGACAAAAAAATTCGGACTGAACCGATTTCAGAACCGACGGTTTTTTGTCGGTTTGGAATCGGTTTGCCAATTACACCTATTGGTCCTAAAATCGGTCCAGAATCGGTCCAGAATCGGTCCTCTACCCATGATCCACAGTGAAGCTGAAAACTGAGTATTTCCTTGAATCCTGGATCACAAATTAATAGGAAAACAGTGAAAAAAAAATCGGATGGCCAAATTATCACAATTTTCGAAATATTTTCACATTTTATGTCTAAATATGGTCAGAAGAACCAGAAATATATATCATTTAATCTGTTTGATTAGTAATAAGTAAACTAGTAAAATACTCATCGTACAGCATTGAAAAATATATCCCACGAAAGAATATACATTTTTATACATATTGGTAATATTTTCGTTCTAATAATAGTCAAAAATTAATGAAATAACATTGGAAATACATAGACATAATAAAATCGGTCCAGAATCGGTCCATATCGGTCCAAAATCGGTCCAGAATTATTAAACAGGTTTAATAATTTTGTCGGGCCGTCGTCGGGTGGAAATCGGTTGGAAAAAATTATGTCGGTTGGAAATCGGTTGTAAAAAATTGGTTGACATGATCCACGTTGCGATATTTTTCAAAGTGGACCGATTCTGGACCGATTTTGGACCGATTCTGGACCGATTTTGGACATAGAAAATATTTTGCAAATCGGTCCAAAATCGGTTCAATTTTGTCGCAATGTGGATCACCGCCTTAAGAGAAAAGGACAGACATACTTCATATTTATACCAAAATTTAATCACGCCGTGTGCGAACCCTTTTAGGTTCTGACTTTTAATTGTTGACTTATAATTGAGTTTGTCCTGAATAGGCGAGTATCAGGGAGTATCAGGCTGAATAGTGGATATTTCTGACGTACGTGATTTTTTCTTCAGATAAATGTTGATAAATGATAAAAGATATTGTCGGGAATACCCATTGACGGGCTATGTTAACCGCCCACATGCCTGCACTAGTCCCTTGAGGACAGTAAAAAGTACCAAAGATTTGCTAAGACACCATTATTTCAGGGTTTTGGTGGAAGCAAAATAATCATCCAATTTGACAAACAAAAATGGCCAAAGATTTGTTGACGATTAGAGGCCAACTTTTCTTGTTCATTTGCAGTTGCTAAGAGTCTTTAAAAGGTGCACATTTTAAGTCATTCGGTTTAAACATACCTTTAAATAAGTTGTTCTAGAAGTGTATTTTCAAGTTAAATATGTCTGGTCATCAAATTTTCTGATCTACCCTATATACTTTATTCTTTAAACCTATGATGTTATAACCCCCATACTGTTTTGCCATGTATTCAGTAAGTAATCAATATCCAAAGGTTATTTCATGAAATGTTTTTTTTTTTTTGGGGGGGGGGGGCATCTTGTTAAAAAGTATAAGGTTATAAAATCGGGAGTGAAAGAAGGCTGATTATGAATTCAGGCACCCCTTCTCCCCATATTAGTAGTAATTGAAAATCAATCAAGTAATCCATCCCATGATTCGTAGATCTACCACGGTGTTGGCATAAGACGTTTTCTATTAATGACGAAAACACCGATGAAATAGTCAATTTAGCATGTCAGCACATTGGAATCAGATTCAAGTTGACATCATTGACTGGGCAAGACTTCTTTATTTCAATTTTCAAAAAAAAATATTTTCAAATAGCTGAACACATGGAAAGACATTGCATCCGCCGTAAAATTTGCAGACTTTAGAAAAAGTAATAAGCTCTATTAAGCCTTGAGGCTGGATCAATGGAGTGAAAACAAACTGCGAGGCTGAGATAATTTGCAGAGTTTGCTGGCGTATTGACAGTGAGTGCCCACGTTGCAGCATTAAGAAGTGTGTGGTTTCTATTTCGCATTCAAAAATAGAGTCAGTTTTGTTTCGAAACGAGCCTATGTAATTAGCCTGATTATGTGCTGAGCGAAGGATATTTGATTAACTCTTCTTGATCGAAACCACATGTATGGACATCGTCCTCTGCCCCATTTCTATAAGTGAGGCAGAAATGCGGGACTAAATTTGTAGATGAGGTTAGCTGATTGGCAGGGTGGTCGGCATCAGGCGTCAGCTTGAGCTGCTAGTCTTTGGGCACATCTAGACCACAACTCCTGAGCTGACAGATGGATGGTCAGTTCTCATTTGACAGAACATTCTTGAAAAAGTTAATATTCATTGCACAATTGACATCTGCTATTCTCTTATAACTTTTTCTATGTGAAAATACAAATTAACGATACATTTATAATTTCAATAAGAGAGTATCGCCTCCTAGAAAGACTACAGTTGGAGCATATGTGGCATATGTGTTTTTGTATTTTGATTATTCGATCAGCAATTAGCAT
Organism: Lepidonotus clava; assembly: GCA_936440205.1. NCBI lineage: Eukaryota > Metazoa > Annelida > Polychaeta > Phyllodocida > Polynoidae > Lepidonotus > Lepidonotus clava. Next base: position 49,974,867 of record OW387134.1, on the reverse strand, counting down.
TTTCAAATACACTATTCAGTATTTAGCAGTAGAAGAAATGCACTGAACATGTATACCTGGATCTTACATTGGTCTTGGTATTACGGTATATATATCTCAAGTTATTTGATTCGGAAACCTATAGTTTTTGATGTGTGATAGGCCCTACAGATTGGGAATTTCGATATGAGTACTGTAAAACTTGATGATTGGAATAATATTAAAAAGCAACCCAGTATACGATTAGTTTTATCATTTGTAGTCGTGCTGGTTCGATGAAGAAGGTCCCAGGCATTGATACGCTTTCAGATCATGCTTCTACTATACTAAAGTGGGCTATACTTGATATTGGCCATTGCAACTATGGGCCAGTCATTACTGTCCATCTGAAAAACCATTATGGGCCATCTGAGAACTTAATATATAGAACTTGATAACTGAAATGTAGTTGTGGTCCACCTATGGAGTTGTTATGGTCCACCTGAAAGTCCTTATAGCCCACATAGAAAGTCATTATGGACCACCTTGAAGGTTGATATGGTCCACATGCAAAGTCCTTATGGACAAATCGGTTGGTCACAATGGACTTATTGCTGTATTGTCAGCAAAAGATGTACACAAATCAGGGACTGCTGCCCCAGACTCCCCTTTTCTTTTCGTCTTTAATAATTTAAGTCAGGGGGTAAGTGTCCTAGGGGGTATGTGTCCAGGGGGTTAGTGTCCGGGGGGTAAGTGTCGGGGGGTAAGTGTCCAGGGGGTAAGTGTCCTAGGGGGTAAGTGTCCAGGGGGTAAGTGTCCTGTCACCAATGTTTTATGATGGAACAGTGACAGGTCTTTTGCTCCCCAGACAATTGCCCCCTGGACCTTTGCCCCCCCCCCCTTGGACTTTTGCACCCTGGACTTTTGCCCCCTACAAATCATATTCTTCAATTATTTATCCTTAATGACTTTCTTCCCTTGATATATTATTGCCCATTGTCATGTTTAAAGGTGATAGAAAGAGAAATGCTACGGAATAATTACAACTTCTTTTCACAATGGTAATATTCCCAATAAACATATCCCTTGAATCGGATTACCTATTTTAGAATTTCCCTAACAAACAATGGTGATTAATTTTTCATATCCCCTCATTCAACTTTGATTTCCAACTTGCAAAATGGTATTACCCTTTCTCACCAGTCGGCGCAGGGTGTTAAACCTAGTGACGTAATATGTGCCAAACTCAGTGGTGATTGTCACCTCCCACACTTAGGTGTCTGCGAATTTTATCACCTTGCACTACATGACACTTTATTTTCTCACATACAGCCCTGGCAAATGTCCACCCTTGTTCCATTCAAACAAGTCTTAACAGAAGTTTTATATTGACAAGATTCATAATTACTGCATACATTTATTTTCATATGCATCCTGGGGTTAGTATGGCGCATGTGACGTCACAGATGCCTCTCACAATACTTATCAGGCCGGGTATGTGCCTCACCTGTCTCACTGCCCACTGAGGGCAGAGTCTGGTCAGGAAAGTGTCAATAACTTTGTGAATAATTAAGCCATTTGCTTAATTTTTTCGATGCATGCTAAGAATATGACAGCCAAGAAGCAGGTCATGTCCAGTGTTCTCTTTCTATCACCTTTAAGTATTTAGGAAGCAAAACTATCAGAATCTGATTTATAATCATTTTGTGAATATATTAAGATATTTGTAAAGATTCTATAGATCTAAAAATGCTTTTATAAACAAACAATTTCTCATTGATTTTTTTCTCATTTTCTTCAAATACAATATATACAAGACCAATATTCCCAACAGAAAAACCCTTACACCTGGTGGCATCCATGCTTTAAAAGCCGCCGCCCCCCCTCCAACTACCTCCTGCCCTACCTCCAGGTCCTTTCCTGTGCCTTTCAAGGCACCTTCCTGCCCCTCCTACTGAGACCAGCCTGACCACCCCTTCCAACTGCTGGCCCTCCCCTGTCTCACCTCCTTTGATACATTGGTTGGGAAAAATGTAATATTGCCCCCAGAGCCTTATATTTTACATGATGACAGGCCTTTTTAGGGTTTAGTGACATGTGATAGGGATTTTCTTAAATCAAACATGGCAATATGGATGTTTCTTTAATTGTAAGTGGCAACATGGACAGTTGGGAGCATAATGGGAAACAGTTCCTATTGCCAATTGATCAGGTCACAAAATGACATGAAACATTGGGAAATGTGTCTATATATTTCTTATTGTAGAGAACCTACTCTTTCAAAGGCTGCAAACCATTTTAAAATATTCCTAATAGAACCTGAGATAAACATGTATGAACCTCCCAACCTCTTATATACATTAAGACCCACTATTCCTAATTGCCATATCTTTTGATAGGAGTGCTTCTTCTACCCACTGTTTTCAGTTTTGAGAAGACAAAAACATTTTCTACATTAACTATGAAAAAGGGTTCTTTTTATGTTGTATATTCTTTTTACTCTAACCATGGTAACTTGTTAACCTAATTCTGCTTAGAAATTCTGCTAAAAACATTCCATTTTGATTTTCCCATGCTGCATTGCTTATGAAAAGCAGTAAATGTCCTGAGAATCTTTATGTAAAATTTTATGTAATTCAAAATTTTCCACAAAAATTACATAAAAAATAGTTTTCTTCTCATATACTTCATTATTAATGTAACAAAGAGGTAATTTCTACCATACATTGCCAGATTTGGCCCAAATTGAGCATAATGGGCTGTATTGTAAGTAGGGTTGTGAATATCATAGAACAATAAAACAAAGAGTAGAAGAATCTTGGGACTTCAGAAACATTAGAAAACATACCTTTTTGGTACACGTCAAGGAATTATTTCATAATATGTATTTATAATATGAATTTATGATATGAACGAAACTCCAAAACTGGTGGCCACATGGTGACCAAATATAGCAATAGGTACCTTTTCCCTATTATACTAACAACCACAAAGTAAAATATAGCCTTAAGTGACCTGGGGCCATATTTTTGTAACTGATTCCAGTGATTAGGCTAATCAGGTGATTTTTGATTAATGTCTCATTTATATTCATTCTGTCTGTTAATCAAAGTAACTACACCTAACAATCCATTTTCAATGTTATTTTGAAATAACATCACTTCCTTTGGTGACGGACAGAATCAGGCATTTTGAGACACTAATCAAATTTCACCTGATTATCAAAATCACTAAAATTAGTTACAAAGATATGGACCCTGGCCATCGGTCATAATTGCGCTTGCCCATAATGACTCTACACCATCATATGCTGATCATACTGTATCTTTAACAGTCAAGATACTGTCACAGCTCAAAGTGGTACAGTTGTTGTACATTTGGGATTTTTATTGTTTAGGCCAATTATTGTGCGCTGAATTCAGTTATCCTACTATTGGCTTAATTAGAAAGATAACAGGATGATCTTCAGTATAAACATCCAGAAAAGAGAGAATGACAAAATCCTAAGTCGCCGCTCAGGCATCGGGATCTCGTTTCTTTAAGTCAATGGCACAATTGGGAAACATGAAGGGAATGTCGTCTTGAAACGAAAGCAATTTTCCCAAGAAGAGTGCTCCCGCCCGTCGCAAGAAAGATGACGCCTCTGATTTAATTAGCTTGGGCCAGAATACAACAGGGTGTCGGAGACTAGGTTACACTCTGTTCAATTTTTAAATGGCAAGTGCTTTATCAGGGAAAATAGTCCATGATATACGAATACAATTTGTATCCGAGACTTTATTTGGCACCTATCCCGTGATTGCATTTCCTTTGCGCTAACCGATATTGTAGAATGTAAAGATCTCCTCCCTTCCCTCCCCCTCCCAAACAAAAGGCGAAACTTGACTGAATGATTTAGTTTAGGGGTAAATGAAATATTCATACAGTCAATGCACAACTATTGGCTATTTTCACTTGAGAATTCAACAACTTTAAGGCTGAGTGGTTTACAAACGCTGATTAACATACCCGTCTGAAAATCAACGTTACTGGATCAATAGTATAGTGCCCTTTTACAAAGTCATAATATAAAGACAAGGGTTGTTTTCGCTTGTGTATTAACCCCTACATTTAGAAAAAGATGAAAATCAGTTGCTTCCAAAGCTTTAATATGGGTATGTAAAATGTCAACATGCACGCTAAAGCAATACCAGTGGGGTGGGAGGGTGTTTCTGATATTCGAAACATTTTCGTATAAATTTACTTCCGAGATTTATGTGACACTATGGTACCGGTACTTTGAAATGTCAGAGTGTTTTGCACTTGACATGAATATACGGGCTTTTACATCCCTGTGATGAGGATACGTTTGACGATGTTTTTTAATTTCACATGTGTGACAGGCCAATTTATCCAATATAGGTTGACTACAAACAAGTTTTTATGTACACATGAGAAAGCACCAAACATCGCTGAACTGACCTCGCCATATCAATCCTTTACTCTTACTGGGGGTTTAGTTGGGAAGTGCGATTTGATCTGGGTTGTATGGCAGCCAAATAATTACAACCAGACGCCAACCACAGATATTTTGTGTCACTATAGGTGCTTTTACACTATGCAATATGAACTGCGATATGACGATGTCGCAGTGAAGTTGGACGTATTATGGATAACATTCTTAGTTATGTATGTATGAAGTGCATAAAATAGCCAATTTCTAACAATTATATTGCTCCTGTGTTTGAATTTTCTATGGTATCCTCATTTCATGCCGATATCGCAGCCCAAGTCGTATAGGTGTAAAAGGGCCTGAAATCTAACTGCTATAATGAGTGCGTGTGTCGTACCAATATCTCCTAAAGGTTACTTCAGTGTTGGAATGTTACGTTTCATTTTCTTGCACTTAAGAATAACAATAAACACATCGTGGTTTTAATACTGGGTACAGAAACAGCCTAATAACAAAAAAAAAGATCGCCATATGCAAGCTGTCCATAGGTGCTGCGAATAACACGATCTTAATTGGTATGGGATGGATTTGAACCCGGTTTGTTTTTCCATCTCCGTGATAATAACATTCTGTCTTATCAAAGCCCTGCCCTTTTCATGCTGTTTGCATGTTGTGTGTACTTCTAATCATCAATTCATTACATGCAGCAGTCATTTGTATTACAATTGTTATGTACATGACGTCGCGTGTATAAGACATAAACTGTTTATGCGACAGCCTCCAAAGTCTTATTTCCATATACTAATAACATGGTGCGTGCATTATTTATATCATGTATACACGCGACAGGTAGCGTGGGTTAAACAATGAATCTGACAACACAACGGATTAAATCCAAACGACTGTGTGTAAACGACATCGCCTATGCTAAAAACATAATAGGTATAATTGGTACACGACGTCGCCAGCATAAGATGAACTCAGTTGCACCAAGTTGTACTATAGTGGGGTTTAACGTACTAGCTCAACACTCTTTGATTACAGATATCAATTTTTTAAAATTATGATTTCAATCTGTCTTTGTTTCCAATTTTTAATCATTCATTTCCATAGTTCAATCAAACAAATGACGTGAGCACAATGAGATGATTTTCTTTATTAGATCCCCGGTGTGACAGTCATTGCATCATTCAAGTAATCTCATCAGATGGTATACATCCACTTGATACAGTACCACCAGGCTCCTCGTCCAATCACTAACATGGTTCTTTCCTATTCATATTTACTACAGAACACGCTTCCACCGAGATCCAATCTGCAATGCAGGGGGTTAAATGGGGTGTAAGGCAACCATTAAACAACCAACCACCATTTAAGCGATTACTTTTATGCTAATATTATTAGCCATTAGCTGTATGTATTTATAGGCATATTTTAATTCCTATAACCTAGTAGACCGACTCAGCCGGCTTAACCTAAAATCGGTATGAAAATATGAAACTTGCTTGATGTAAATTAATGCTAGACAGTCAGCTAATTAACTCAAGTCAACCTACTTGAGCACATCGAGCGACTCTGATTCAGCAAGGCTTACCCAGAGACAGTCGACCAATTAGTCGCTTGACTCGGCCAAAACCAGCCTGTGGGTATCTATAGGCCATGTTGCCGAACTTGCAGGATCTACCAAAGTTCAGCTTTTCAGACGAAACGGCTTCGATTTGAAGCCATTCCTCTCGCTAAAAGCAGCCTGGCACCGTCAGGTATCTGGAGGTCATGACACCTTTTCCCCAGGATTAAACCACAGGTTACTCATAGCTCGTAGTAACACGTCTTAAAGGGGCAGAACTTGTTAGGTACCTAACGAATCCACCCTGCTGTGCACCTCCTGGGTCCCTCCTGGAGGGGTGGATATGCTAATGGGGCAATACTGGGGTCAGAGGGGGGAGTTAGGTAAGAGGGGTGTCATTTACTGACCAGTGTCCCTTTGATATAACAGCCTCAACACAGGAGGGGTGTAACCCTAATTGTGGAACAGCCACAACTTTCAAATCTAACTGAAATATTTTCAAAATAAATTTTCTAGTAGGTGTATATGTAGAGGGATGTTTGTGTCCATTTTCCCAGCAATGGGTCTTGGTATGTTCATGTGGTAGCTCATCTATAAAATGAATTGTTAAAATCATTTGTTCCTCAGATATTTGAGAAAAACCCTAAATTTCCAGCAGACCTTTGAACTGTTGGAATGATAGACCCCCCACTGGGGTTATGGCTGTTCCACCCTTTATATACCCCCCGTGCCCCTTTAAAGGATCTACAGACCGTGGCGCGAAGAAAGTATGACTCTTCATAAAAGATACAACTCCCAAATTTATGAAATCACTACCAACAAAGGCTTGACGTATTACAAGACAACTTGACAATGGACACAACATTATGTTTTGTGTTCATTTTTTTGTTTTGAATCAACACTAAAATAATCTGATGTCACATAATGTCCAAGAAATTCCGAAAATATAGCCCCACAAGGATTGTATGAAAATTCCTCAAATCTGGCACATTTGGCAATGTTGAAACCACAAAGACGTACCTTTTGTTTGTTTCAAAATAAAATTGTTTCTACACAGAAATGAGAGTTGCCAGAGGAGGGGCTTTTTGCAGACCTTACTACGTTAACCTATCTAAGCACATGACCCTCTATGCACCTTGTTTTTCTCGGTTGTCGGACACCTCCACCATCGGCTCACATCACATCCCTCTCCTAGTTCTGTCTAAGGTGACCCCCTGTAATCTCACAATATAGACTTCTAGTTTACTTCTATTCATATATATTTTTATCCTCTTTACTCCAAGGCAAATTGCTTTTATAGCTTGTGTCCTTAATCTCACGCCTCTAGATCTGCAGTGGTTTATTGTTCGGTCTGGCGCGGGCGGCGAATTTCCTGGTATATCATACAACTTACATCAATTATTTTCATTAGTTCAACTTCACATTACAACCAGTCTTCCAGAAGAAACAAAACTGTTATATATGTATATGTGTAGATGTATTGAAAATATGAAGTGATGAGGTTTAATGTGATTAGATGAATTGTTGCATTGTTGGCTTCCCCCCCCCCCCATACCCACCAGGACAAATTTGGACCTTAGCTATCGTATTTTCCATGAAATTTGAAATGAATAGACCTACATTTCATGGAATCACTGGTTGGATTGCCCCAGGTATTCTGGAGGTGATTACGATAAAACATGTTCATCCATATAGATAAAACATGTTTATACTGACGGGCAACCATAGGAAAATACGATCGCCGAGGTCCGAATCGTTCTAGTGGGTATGGGTCATTAGATGGTATAGTTCATTCTTTGCATGAAATAATTGTTTTTTTTATTTTCTTCGAGTAAGTAACACGTACCAATAATGAAATTATGATAATCGAATTGAGACATTTATATTTGCTATAGCAGCTTATATTTCCCATATGTCTGTAAAGTATGACAGCTGAATAAGTGTATTTTTGTAATCGAGAGAAACAATCTTGAGACTATATAAGGACCATTGTGAATTGCACAGAATAAGCAACTGTGGCCGAGCTCACCCTACTGTGAAAGTTTGTACGTGTCTCTATGGACGGCATACGTCATAGCACATACAATGGGATCTTTGTCGAGCTCCTAATATTATCTTAAGTCAAATTAATATCATATCTCCGTCTACCAGAAAACGTTGAACCAGAAAACGTGTCAACGTTTACTTTACTTCAAATGTGAGTCTATCGATCTGATATAATTATCTGTCCCATTTCTAGCTTCTCTCGACTGTATCTGGGTGTATTGGCATTACTTTCTGACAGCGCACAATCATGGTACACTTTCTACATGTGAGCTTGATAGTCATATTTTCATGATTTATGTCATGACCGCTGCTGCTATGAAGGCTCTGCCCATACATATATACACTAACACAATTGGGCACATATATAAGAACTGCAGAATTTGCGAGTTTGCCCTGTATTATACTGCTGCTTTAAAAAAAGTAATGTCAACATACTTGCGCATTCTGAGCGTTGTCTGTAAAGGGTATATTTAACTATAGGGTTTACTTTTCTCATGAAAGGTTAGTCTACATTCCACCAAGTTCCATGTGTATAGATCCAATAACCAGCAGTTGATCGCAGTCTTCCATCTCGCCTGGATCATTAAACATCCTCAAACCTAGTTCCTAATTCAGGGACGACAGAGAACACTCACTTGAAAGGATAGTATTTTTTTAAATCCAAGTGCATGTAATATAGTTATGTCACTCAGTTTCTGTTGACCAGTATCAGTCCGGGAGATTGTCCGCTCACTCCCTACAAGTACAATCAGTACTCCTGATCTCAATCTACCTATCTAGCTCTGCTCACACACCCAGATTTTACCCAAGCTCGCTAAGCCCTCACATTTCAGAGTTGCCTCAGAGGCCTCTTGTTTCACTCTGAGGAGTACAGGTAATTTTACCTTGTTCCCATGACATTATCTCCTCGCTCCCCAATCGCAGATGTTATTTTAGTCAGTGAGCCTATCTTAGTACAGGCCTAGTTTCTAACTGCAACTAGATAAGATATCTACTATGCAATGGACTGACACCCGCGTCAGTACAATCTGTAAAATGTGAATAGCAGAACACTGTAATATATATCATAATCAATTTCCGACTTCACTGAAATTATAGCTATACGAACCTCAATCGTGCCTTGCCTTAGAAGTATAGAGATAGAGACTATCAATGAACCAAGTGTCAGGCTATATCATAGTTTTAATTAAAATATCATCGGCTAGCTGTAAATTTCAGAATCATTTGTTAACTTTACAAATAGCAAAAATGTCGTTGACAGGAAATATGTATTAAAATTCGACAACTTTTTAGAATTAGGCCTGCAATATTTTATTTTGCCGCGGACCAATGAGAGAGGAATAGCTGAGGAGGGTTCACGAGTTATTTAACAAATCCTCCTGATCTTAAATTTTAATACGACTGTACGGAAAATAATGTTCTAAAACCGAAATATGTAACTGTATAGACCTAATGGTACGTCAAGTTACGGTGCAATGTAATGTATGACTACGCATTATTATTAATCCCGATTTCCCAGTAATAGATCAGGCTCTCGTCGATCAATATCACCATGGTTTTTTACCCTTTGATGTTAGAGCCAAACGGCTTCTAATCCTGCATGTTAAGGAATAAGAAGATTAATATATAACGGTGGGGTTTCATTCAAATAAACACCCGATGACGAAACCGCGAGTCCTCCCACTCACTTCAAAGCTGTTAGGGGACTACTCCCCTTGTTGGTTTCTATTTGCCACCACTTCTCCCAGCGGTTACAAGGGTTGATATTCGTTGCCGCGTTCGTATTTACGGGTGCAGAAGGATCCTTAATAGACTAGCAACGTGATATGGCCCCGGAGACCAAGCGAAAAGCCTACAAGTCAGATGGATGCTTCTAATGCATGATTCTCATGTTTAGTCTTGTCACTACTACTTCCTTATACTAAAAAGCATGCTCCTTGGCATACAATTTCCAGGCCTTGTTTGTGATACAGCTGACAGTGGATATAGACCATATTTGTTCCTGCCATCTAGCATTTTGTCTATGTTAACTGATGTGTGCTTTTTCATTCGAGTTACCAGCTGGTTACATTGACCTTCAACAGTTAAGGACACAATTATATCCATAGATAAACAGAGTAGGAACATGATAATAAATATCTTACCAGTGACACATCGTTTTACACCTGACGAACGTCATGCCACCTCCCAAACAACTACTTATACAGCGACCCGAGCCCCGTTTGACTTTCTCTAGCAGAAGGTCGACCAATGGCGTCGAGGGGGGCGGTCGGGGCGGCCACGCCTCCTCCTCCGTCAGCTGGCCCAGAGCGTAAATCCGTTTGGCCATATTCCACAAGGCTTGTCGATCATCTTGGTATTCTGAAAAGAAATAGGAAAACTAAGTCAGTGATTCATGTGAGAAAAACAATTGGTGTGTTGATTATTAAGAAGCTAGGGCTTTGAAGCTATAATCAACAGGGAGTGTGGGGTATACATGGTGCAATGAGAGATGGTTCTCTGAATGCCTCCCACGTCCAGGATACGTCCACGTGGGAGTATATCAAACGACCGAAATGAAGATCTCGACATGACAGCGTAATTACCTTTGTATTAATCCCGAAGACGAACAGTAGAAAAAGAAGACAAACTCGGTTGATATGGATCCACTTTAATTAGGCGTATATATATGGCTGTGATTCATATACTATGGCTGCGATTCATATACTATCTCGATGCTAAACAGAATTAAGAACATGATAGTTTACAGTAAGGGCTTCTCTTTGAGAAGTTCAAGGTTATTTCTTATTAACCGAGTGCAAGCAACATATAGCGTCCTCTTGAAACTATACAGTCTCAGAAAAAAAGATGTACACGAAGAACGCGCAAAAAGAATAACAATATACCAGAGTATTTGCTCTATTGAAAATGTATCGTGTTACTTCAACCTTTCCTCACAAAGCAAAGCTCAATTATTGGATGGGATGGCTGCTGTGACAGTGGTCAGGGAGGACTGTGTTGCAAACGGCATGTCTAGTATTTTTTCTACCAATTATTGTAGAGCCCAGTGACCTTGTCAGAAAAGCCCTCCCACAAGGGTTAACAAGCAAACCAAGTCGCCCGCGTGGATGATTTGGCTTTAAATCAAAGGGCTGTCGGCCCGTGGGAGGACTAAAATCACTTCACGAATAGAATATCTGACCCGTCCCACAGATGTTACTTAGGATAAGTCATTGGATAAAAGCACCATATTTGTAGATGCGTTAGATTTCCATAAAAAAACATTCATGAATATGAAAAAAGGCTATGGTGACTTTTGATTGATTCAAATCAGTACCTCCTTTATCATTTTATCAAGAATATTTTTCTGAGCTGCCATTATGCGTGACATAGCCTAGACAGGCTTCATTATCAACGCGACTATTTCACGTGAACGGAGAATTGTATGAGTAGTATAGAAAAATGGGAATTTGGAACTCAACACCCAAATTCTTCATTTTGTATAACATCTCTTATATGGCACTGCCTATGCATGTGATGTTGTATGGAAATGTACATGAAAAAATTATCCTGCACGAACCCGAAAGGTGAGTGCGGGATAATGTTTTTTTTTACCTCCGGTGAGTATTCTGCTCCATACCATCATCCGAATCTAGTTTTTCTTTAAAAATACGTCGAATTTGATAGTTTAATGGCAAAAATAAACCAAAGTGTACAAAACATCATAGCCAACTGGTATGATACTGACATGTTCATAGCCATACAACATGATATGCATGACCTTATGAGTGGCTTCATATGTGGCAGGTATTGTATGAGCAATAAGACTGTTGTCGTGTACTTAATTCATCTTATTCAGGCGACAACATGTACAAACCCCTCCTAGTATACAAGATATCACATATCTATAGCTGGTTCGATATACTTTTCCCATAGCCACAATTCTGATTACTACAATGAGTAAACATAATAATAATTGCACGGGGTGTCTTTAGGACTGATTTTATTGAGTGATTGTGTTACAATGGCCTTCAATACGAATGTTACGTATTCAAACTTGTGCTGTATTATTTCTTCAGCACGAATACCTTATTTTGAATAATCATTTCCAAATGACGGATTACCGTTGCTTGGATTGGCGGTATGGTTTCTAGGCTTTGCTAGAGAAACTCCAAATATTTGCACCAATTCTTTCCTAACATTTTCCTCATATATAGTTATAACGTGCACAGTCTCAAGAGGTGCTTGATAAATTCATGACTAAAAAAGAGGCAATATATATCTATCCCCTTACGACAATTTCGACAATTCCTCTTACAGCAAATGACAACAGATTGGTATCAAATAATGAATGATCGGAAACGTGAATTAGCACAGTACATGCGTTGATGAGAGACTAAGCTAATTCTTCATTAGAAAACAAAAACATAGCATTCTTCATTGACATAACGAGGCCTTAAAGCAGTATGACAGATAACTCACGATATTTGTGTAAACCAATAGTATTCCAGTGATCAGCAAGCGCATCAATTAACAACCATAAACCACATTACCCAAAAAGCCCTTTCGGGAGGCCGTTCGTTCTCATTTGCATAGGAGCTACTTCGTGATTAAATGTTGCACAGGTGCCAGAATTGCCTGACATGCGAACCAATGTTCTAACTGTTGGCCATTAATTATAAATGCCCCTAAGGCTTCAATGCATGCAATCATGCTTACGTCTCTCTTGCATCCATCAGATGTACCAGCCACTTAGATAAGGAGAAATTAACCTCACCATTCGCTGGCACTTATAAAGGTGGCACTAAATTTCCTGAATTCAATTGCATTAAAAGGAGTACCACCACTTAAATAAAGCTCCCAGTCAGTATTCCAGTAATGGAGAATAAGCTGATCACTATTTGTCTCAGCATTCTCCTTCCTACTACTGTAGTCTTGCAGAATTTGGGGGCGTTTCACACTATGCCATATTTACGATCTTAAGTGCTAAGATAGGATATTCCATTTACACCCAACTGTTCTACACATCGGGTCGTATCTGATGCATCTTATCTTGTCACTTACTATAAGCAATTTAATGGGTAATCATCTTTACCTGAGGGACATGCCAACCTTTATATTAAAGTAAATAAACTGGGTATGGTTTGTGTAAGTAGAAGCAGATGGCACCATTGTTCTATGTCTACACTGAATAAATTTAGCAATATAGAAAATGTATCAATGATTGCAATTCATGTTGGCAATGATCATCTTTTAAGACACAATTGTTTGATATAAGAATACTGTAAGTCACTTGGTTTGAAATGCATCTAAGATCGTATTTTCAATTAGGATCACAATGTGTGCGGTGTGAAACGCCCCCTTAGCCACGAATTGGACAAAGACGCACAACCTTTATTTCTGCAAAAGATCATTCTATAGGTAAGCAGATTAATGCCCGTTCTAGGACATGTACCGCTGAGATAACGACCCCTGGGACAATTGCCTTTGTATAAACTACTCAGATGATACCTCACGTAGGACAGCTCCTTGTATGATAAAGTTCTATCCCACTTTTTGGCAAAATAGAAGTAGATATTATGAGATATGCGTTCTAGACCTACCTAGCGCACCCCAAGAAATGCCATCCCATTGTCTATACCTAGGGAAAATTTGATAGAGGATTCAGTATCTGCGCGTAGCTGTATTCGCGTCTACTAGTCTAATTAAAGTAGGATGCGCACTTAGCAAAGAAATTATGAAAAACATAATCGGCAGAATTTCTTTTTGACAAGTTCATAATTATAAGATCATACGATCACTCCTATCCGAACCCGCCAAACTACATTTATCCCTCCTGAGGAGTGAAACGCCTGGCAAGAAACCATGACTTTCACCGGTATAAATTACTTCAGAGCAATATTCCTAATGGTGACGGGTCCATAGCTCCCAACTCGTCCGTATCCGTCCGTGGGTGCATCCCCTTTTGAAGACATTTTATTTTTAACAAACTAGCAATAGAATAAGTTGAGGAAGTGTCCAACGAAACAGACATTCTATACGTCAAACGAAAGCATGTCAAACTCTCTGTCAGCCACCGCAAGCTGTATCTATTTGTTGTCTTCATTAAGATTAATAAATTAAAGATTTGAAGGTGTATAACTTACAAGTCAGTAAATGGAATTTGCTAGAAATATTTTTGGAAATCTTGAGAAAATAGACCCAGAGTAATACATGTATTATGAACTCGTGCAGACAGGGTCGCCTGACAAGATATTGGTGATCAGCATAATTGTGATTTCCATAGCCGTATGGTCTGAGAAACAAGAAATACTTCAGGAACATATACTCAAATATGTGACATAATGACTCACAAAGATATGACTGAGGAACAGAAACGTGTCATTTAGTCATGGAATTAGACATATCTTATTTTTGTTATCAAATGGCCAATTAACATATCACCAATATGGCGGGCTACGTTGTGTCCACCTGGACAATGTCTTATAGAATGAGTACTGCACCTCTCTCTTGACGCCCGAATCACGACAACACAGAGGGAAATGCTACACCGCCATTCATTTAGCCACTCTTTGAAGATGACATTACTAATTGTTTCTTTATGTGAAAACAATGTTCTGTAACAATGCCTACTCAGATCGGAGAAGTTTTCATTGTAATTTGAAATATCTGACCTTTTTTTTTTTTATCAATCAACGACCTGGCACAAATAGGGAGAAATGCTTTTTTTCAAGCACATGGATGCCATAGTTATCGCGTGACATGTCTGGACACAGCTTCTATTATCTCAGGTTTCTTGGAATAGTCAGCCAAACAATATCCCCTATGCAAACAAGTTTCTCATGTAACAGCAAAGCTTTCTCTACTTGATAATCGGATTGCACATTATTTTCTTTTATCGCACACAATTAGTTTAATCTCTTCATACACGATTTTAAGGAGATGCCTTTCGTTTCAAGGGAACATAAAAATCTACAAAATGATAAAAATGTAATATTCAAAACTTGATGTGCATTTATCAAATCGCCGTTAAAAGATACTGTATACATTAGTTGTTTTTGAAACAATGCAAATGGGGGTGGGGGTGGGGGTGGCGAACATGGTTGAAGCGTTGGTACCACGTATTCGTCCGTATTGCCCCTGGGCAGGTTCGAGTTCCCCAGTGGACTCCTCCAGTGGACTCCCCAAGTGGAGTGCCCCCAGTGGAGCAACGAAATAAGGACATTAGAATGACCCCTGCATGGAATTGTGCCCAAATGGTCCAAAGGACTAAGTGGAAGAATATTTGATCAAAGTGAACTTAGCCCGTATAAAAATCCTTTTAAAAAACAAAAAATACTAGTATTTCAATTAAATGTAGGACCTATACTTAATGGAAAACATGTCTTGGCCAGAGTAAAAATTATAAAACAGTATCAGTTATCTCAATTGTTCGCTTTGCATTGGCTCTTTAAAAGGTTAGAAATTATACCTCCCAACATTGTCCATATAATTATATATATTTTTATTTAAGTTTTAAGTGGGAATACCACACTTTCATTCCACAGTTATATCTTTAAGAAGAAAAACCTCGTCCTTTTGGAAACAGGCTCGTACTGCCGTGCTAGCCGAACGAGCAGTCAGTAGATAACCTCTTTAATCTGGAACCTTCATTGTGAGTGACCCCTGGCCGACCTCTAGAGACGGGAAGACTGCTTGTGCAACTCTAACAACCCTTTACCACTGACGCCGGCCTCTCAGTCCCCAGCACAACGGGGCTGATTGTAGCCCATACCATTCCACTGGGTCTCAGCTCATTGAGGACCTATTAATCCACGAGTGTAAGACACTCTATGAAATAAATCCAATATATCTTAAGAAACAAAATGTCCAACAATTTCTGTCACCATTGCCAAAAGCGTGTGTCTCCTCGCAAAGTCTTGGGTGCAAACGAAGCTATAAAGATCATCCTTAACAAAACGGTAACTTTAAGAAATGTCATAAATGTTTCTTGGGAATGATATTGTAATGCTTTCTTTTCGCCTTTGTGCAGTCATGGAATCCTTCTTCCATTCCTTCAAATTCCTCCTTCAAGGTAGATGATATTTCACTCTCCATCGCATTCTCAAGGATAAACAGAATACTATGTTCCTTCACCGGGATATGGAGCTCTCATGTTACTGTCATCCGAAGCCGATGTAAGTAGGTTCAGTTTACATTTCTCTTATCAATGGGTATAGAAAAGCTGATAACTTGACGATATTTAAAAAAACTTCTTTAGCTGACAGACCTTGAGCATTTCGATTTAAAAAAAAAGGTTTAAAAAAAATCACTTCTTAGCTTATACTGTTGCTTATGAGTTCTTATTGATACTCCATTTTGTCAAGAGACTTTTGACAGAGACGATTCAAGAATGATAGAACTATGATAATATTTATGCTGTATCAATTTTGCTGAAAGTGTTATGGAATCATATCTATACCTATATGAACTGGGTTAAGTAATTGGTCCCATGATAAAGGTCATGTTAAAATTTCCAACTTTTCACTGTTCATTCCCTAAAATCCGCCTCAATCCATCCTCAGAAGGGCTATCCTTACGCAATGTCAAAATGATTCAATCGAATGATTCGTAATACCCAGTTCCTCAGATGAACATATAGCTGAGTGTGAACAAGTATCCAGCTGGTACCAACATGGTGTGTTGCAATAAAGGGAAAATGTTTAGATAAAATTTTGACCAGAATGACAATGTGATAGCTTAGATTGCGAAAAATCCTCCCTGCTGCTAATGTTGTTTATACGCTTAATCAGCTTCAAGAATGTAAATACTACCTCGCATCACGGCGTAAAGCAGCCGTGATGCGAGTTATGCGTTTTACAACAAATTAGAAAATGATTGGGCAGACTGTTAGGGTCCGTCTTCCAAAATGGCCGCCCCAGGGTGCTGGTTAGTTTCCACTTTGACCGGAACTCCCATCTCACAGGGACCCCACACGACCTCAACACACTGCACTCCCAGCAGCAGAATCCTAGATGTCCCTACTTTTAAGGATATTTGTCCATGTGCTTTTTGTTCGCTACAATTTTCTATTGTTATTTCCTTTTCAATCTGCTGAAAAGGATTGTCCTTTAAATAAAAAAAACAACGATACATGGTTTGTAGACTGTATGGTGTTTTCCAAGCTTTTGCACTATACGTTGGTCGATCATGTATAGGCCTATTATCATAAAATAATTAAATGAAGAATAATGAATTTCTCAATTTACTAGCCACTGGGAGAAATCGGAATCCCTTTGGACAAGGATTCAACACAATATACCTACTGCATTTCTAACATTCTGTATACATTTAAGTATAACGTCTTGCTTTTGCAATTATTGTAACACGACTCTCTAAGCAGAACAAACTGATATTGTCTTCCATCCTCTGCGAAGTTAAAATGCATTTTTGAACTGCCTGCAATCGAATATTGGCGTCATCTGTAATGTAATCCGTTTTGCGACTCCAGAGATAATGAACATTTCTTACTCATAATAACACATTTAAAAGATTGTGCTTTTTTAATTATACACAAAAAGAAAAAAGATGTATGCCATAGATTCGAATCGAGCTTAATCATAGTGTCTCCCCATACAGAAAGGATGCTCCACACGGGAATTAAGCATTGCAGAGGATGTTTTTTTAGCTTTCAAATGATACCAAGCACATCAAAATTGGATAATTTTCAAGGAAGTTACAGGCTATTACAGGACTGTCACTATTCCTGAAAATGGCAAAAAGCCCAGCTGTTGAATTGTATCTAAATATTTAGTAATAAAATAAAATTTCCCCATAAATTCACAAAAAGCCTTTAAAAGCTTTCATGCGAATAACTTTTGATCTAGGAAAAATAATCTATTTTAGTTTGGAATGATAATACTTATACTGAAGTCATGTTCATCAAAATGGGTTACCATTTTTGATGAAATCCACAAAATGTTGTTGTTTCAATGGTAACCAAACATCTAATATTAGGTAATATACGGAGAAAAACATTCCATTAACATTCCAAATAGAATGTTTTCAAACTCTATACAATGTTTAGAGTGGGATAACTGAATTCTACACCAAAAAGTTGGTTTAACACATTTCCATCCCTATTTTTTTTAAATCTACCCATATCTCCCTTAATATTACCTGTAAAGCTTAAAATATGTCCCCTCGGAGCATCCTTTCTGTGTGGCTAGACAACATACTCAATCAAGCTTTCTGGACTACGCAAATAAACAGCCATAGGACCTGTGACTCAACAGGGGGAAAGGATGATTTTTCCTATGCCCTAGGACTTATATTAATTTAATGAGATATGCGTAATTTAATGAAAAATAGTGTTACAATTGTCATAGACTAACTTTTTGTGTACAATTCAGCTGACCTATTCAAAAGGTTCTATTTCATTCCAAAATATTCTTATTTGGAATGTAAATTGAACGTTTTATTTCCAGAATTTACTAAACAATAGTAATTTGGTTGCCTTGGAGACAATTATTTTAGTGATTTATTAAAAAAAAGTGTGATATCATGTTGAAAAATATAACTTGAAAATATTTCCACTTCAAACAGGTAAACAATACCATTTTTAGATCAAGAGTTATGATCACAATAATAGTTTATAAATAGCCATTTACGTTATTCAAGAATTATGTTTTGTTATCAAAATTTAATAAAGAGGTGTAGAAAATAACAAAAAAAACAGTGAAAGACCATGTATCCTATAATTTATGCATAGATTTAGAAATAAAAGAAACATTGATAAGAATTCTAAAGAGGTTACATGTTATAGAACATAGGAACATCAATGTTCCTGAAAATGACAACAACATGAATTATTCAGTATTTACTGAGTTATTTAATAATCAACACAATTTTCGATTTCTGGTATCATTTGAAAGCTTAGTCTATCCTCCTAAATGTTGAATTTCCGCCTGGAGCATCCTTTCCCCTTGGTGGGTCACAGGTAATGATGGAAGTAGGATTTCAAATACATGTTGTAGGGGTTGGGGTCTTTTTTCCCCAGGGACTTGGCACACTTTTAATCAAAATATTTATCCAACAGTGGCAACAACAAATGGGGGAAACCGTCCCACCGACCCACCCTCCCACCCTCCCATAGTCCATCAAAGTTCGGCAAAAAGAAAGGAAATGGGTTAAAATACAGTCTGTTAGATACTATTCTAAACAACCGCTAAAACCCTTAATCACAATAAAATGATTTCCTACTATCCTGTACCAAACATAGTGACCTCACTGAACCTCACACAAGGACAAACTCAGTTACATATAAATAGGCACACGGCCCAAGTTACTGTCGGAAACCTCTCCACAGGTCCCTGAGGGAGTTTCTATGAGCGCCTCACGTTGGAGACGCTCGTGAGTCCTCAGGAGCAGATCAGACAAAGGTGATTCCTCATCACAGATATATAGACTTGCCTAGTCCGCTACGTACAGTATCCACACCATCTAAAATTAGTAAGAGATCTTCCAAAGCTCTTGATAGGCCTATTGGTGTTACAAACTTTACAAAATGCACTTCGGCTGAATTTTGTGTTTCCAAAGTTGGAAGTTTAGACTAATGAGAATGTCATGTGCCCATGATTCTGTTTTTGGAGTGGAGTGCAGTGGGCGTAACTGGTTATATCAAAATCGTCCTTTGTTTGGCATCCCCAACAATATACGGCTATAACAATAATTTGCTAAAGGGATATAATTATCTTTCATTATAGGTACACTGTACATCATATGATCGGTAAAAGAATTTGTTATCCTCCATGCTCTGAAATTTTGGGGCTTAATGACAGAGATGATGAATGTAGAACAAGTCTCAGGCTTTATAAAAATGTAAACAGCTCCTTTATATTCCCAGCATAATTTGAGCTGTGAGCTTCTGAGCGTGATATTGTCAGACTTCTGAAATCTATCAAAACTCCAATATATATATATATATATATATATATATATATATATATATATATATATTGTATTGACAAAATTATGAATACTTAATATAAAGTAAAATATGAGCTGCATATATTATCATATAAACGAAATACTCTTAATTTGTTATAATCAAAAAAGCTGTAAGCTGTTTTTTTTACATAATGTAGCTTGTTCGTCTCCTATTGGGTTTGACAGTATTCTAGTTACCGTGGCGACAGTATGAAGAATTTTTGAAAATATTATAATTACAGATTAAACTACTCAAAATCTAACCTTTTCTTGCACTTTTGGTCATTTTCTCATTAAGAATTGACAATAGACCTGTTAAAGTGTATGTTAATAAGCCTATGTCAGTAGGTACGTCATTTTATCACACAATACAGAATGCTCATGGCGTTAATGATATTCCATGTATGTAAAGGGAGAAGTCAGAACTTGAAATCAAATTTGACAAATCTCAAGCACATTGCATTTAACCCTGAGTACTTCTCTGTCTCATACATATGCAGTTACTGACTTTTTTGTCAGTGCACTGCAGACAGAACTTTCGCCCACCATCGTATGTCCTGAGGCCCCAGGCAGTAGCAGGGAAGGAAAAGCAATTCAGCTGTCACAAGGCTTACTCTGAATAGTGAATGAAACGGAGGGTATAGGCCAGTGGCCTTCTCGTTTAACAATTCTTTTCAATCTGTAAATTAATTACACGGTGCCACTGGTAACTATCATCATAACCACGATTATGATAATGAAAGCAGTTAGATCGGGATTTTCATGTTTATTTAGAGATTGAGCAGGAGAAAGTATGGTTCAGGAAATGTAACATTGACTATCATGAGATTTCACATAATCGTATTGTAGTATCTACATACATTTTGTTCCCAGAGGGATTTCGTATCATTAGATTACACAGCTGATATGAGTTAATATATATAGTTGTATTGGGGGGGGAACTGTACAAAGCTGGTTATTCTGTCTAGAGAATAAATTCAGAATTTAAATGTAACTCTGATTAAACTGATAAACTGACTTAACTGTTAACCTTAGATTAAACTCAAGCAGACCATGCAAAATATCGTAGCCCTACATATATATATATATATATATATATATATATATATATATACATATTTTTGGTCGAGCATACTGGCCCTTGTGTCACTAGACAGCATTGTGTCATTATTGTGTCGTCTATTATATCATCTATGAACATAAAATCAACGGAGGGTATAAATGGAGAGTATCGTCTCATTATTGTGCCATCTATGAACATTAATTAACTGGAGAGTATTATGTCCTTATTGTTCCATCTATGAACATAAAGAACTGGAGCGTGTTGTGTCCTTATTGTGCCATCTATGAACATAAAGAACTGGAGTGTATTGTGTCCTTATTGTGCCATCTATAAACATGAAGAACTGGAGCATATTGTGTACTTATTTTGCCATCTATGAACATAAAGAACTGGAGCGTATTGTGTCCTTATTGTGCCATCTATGAACATACAGGACCGGAGTGTATAGTCATGCGGTGCTTCTCAGTAATTGCGTATCGCGAGAGAAGACGGCGCCAAGGATGGGAAACACCGTTGGTAATGGGGAGTGACTATGTCGAGGAGGACGACACGGTCTGCTGTGTGCCCACCTGGCTGCACCTGGAATTAGCCTCTCACCTCCCACCACACACCTCTACATGTCTAATCCCACTGCTCCTTCCTGTCTAGCTCCACCTGCGCCCCTTTAGACCACTTGCCTTTGCAAATGATAATTGGGGTTGATAACTTTGGAAGCAATCCAATTCAAAGCAATTAAACCTGTACGTTGTCTTGTACTTGTACAATGCCAAAACAACTGAGATTTATTGTAGTTAAATGGGGTCAGTTCAAGCAGTTCCGATGCAACCACATTAATGTTGAAATTTATATGCCATAGAAGCACTGCGACAGAGTCGTCAAAGCCATAATTGCAGTATATAGACGAAGCAAAATTCCACGAAATACTTGAAAGATCAAGGCCAAAAAATCCATTTACAATGTAGAAAGAAAATGAAGTTTAGGAATGAATT
Organism: Lepidonotus clava; assembly: GCA_936440205.1. Taxonomy (NCBI): domain Eukaryota; kingdom Metazoa; phylum Annelida; class Polychaeta; order Phyllodocida; family Polynoidae; genus Lepidonotus; species Lepidonotus clava. Next base: position 49,952,866 of record OW387134.1, on the reverse strand, counting down.
GGGCATATGCTCCAAATAACCAAATGACCTAATGTGTAGAGGGATATCCCTCTGGGACCGTAGGCCTATCCTACAAGGGATCCAATGCTCTACCACAAAGTTTAAATCCGAAAGTAGGACAAAGAGCATCAAACTGTAACAAAATATGTACAGGAAATGACTGTATTAGTTGCCTGCTATAATGATGTATAAGAAATGACGATTGCTGTGTTTCTGAGTGTTACTGTTATTCTGGGTTTGATACTAAGAATAGGTTTACTGGGACATTTGTGACTGATCTCGTACCTCATACATATTCTACTGCATTCATTTATCTGTATTAGGCTGGAAAAACATCTATCTATGTGAAGCCTTTGAATTCAATAAAAAAATGTTACCTTACGTTTCTTTCCTTCCTTCGCGACAACTATACAACTAATTTAATCATAAAAAATATAATTGATATGAAAGGCGCGTTTTGCAATCAATAGCTCGTTTGATTGATGATAGGTCAATTTAATTTGAGAAGTTGGTTTACTTTTACAAAGTCAATTAATAATGGAAATTTGACACTACACCTGACCATTCCAGTGACCTTTTATCTGTTCATTGATAAACAACATAATAATACGTGCTTACAAATAGATAAACGATAGGGCGTAAAACTTATCATTTCATATTATGGGAGCATTGGAGGTGAACCTTGACATTATTCAGTCAGGTATTGCAATGTTCATGTACAGTACAAAGCTCGTGTTCATTAATCCTATAAGTCTCTCGTAATTGCAAGTAAACCAATACCCTAGAGGGACTTAGCTTACACAAATAGGCGTTCAGTAGCACTGTGCAACCACAAGTGGTACTCTTTTATCCAGCTCTCATTTTAAGGCGGAAGAAAGTGTATATAGTTTGCAAAGGGCCTTCGGAAACGACGGCCAAAGATGCAAAATCGATGTGGGTTTTTTTTCAGAAGGAAAGACTACGGGGGAGTTCTTGGTGGGACGTATACAGGAAAAGTATAGCCATTGATAACCCTGGAGCAGTGAGCTGCTCTGTTAGAGGGCCGCTGCGTCTGATCTCCACCGCGAGCGACTCATTCCTTTGGTGGTGATCTACATGCAGATGAATGGAGATTGTTTCATCAGATGGTTCAGCACCGAGCGCATAGACGTAGCTCAAGGACTGAAGGGGGCGGACTGTGTGAAGGGTAAGAGGGCACCGCGAGTGGCTCATGAGCGGCTCATGAGTGGCTCCATTCTAGAAGAATAGGTATATCCAACCTTGACTTCTTAACCAAGGACGAATTCATATTCATATAGATAAAAACGAAACCTTGTGAAATGAAGAGTAGTGATAATTATGATCAAGAGATGTTCCAGTGATAAACCGTTCTTTCTCGAATTAGACCGTATTGGACCGATCATAAGTAGGTTTTTTAATCAGTCGTTTTTCCGTCCGTACGAACAGTCATCCTTTGGCCGTTCGTACATAATGTTGAACATGTATATATTGACGTACTTTGTAAGAGATCAATTTACAAGAAGTTTCAGGAGATGGATATACGTTAGATTCTAAACTCAACATATGGTCTACAGGCTATATTCCTTCACTTTCTATCGATGTCTCAGAGCATCAGTTACCAGAACAACTGATAACTTTTAAAATGCCAAGACTCCAGCACGTCAAGTGCGAAATGCCTTCCAAATGATGCTAAGTTTATGAGACAAATACATTCTCGCGTTTCAGTAAACAATTCCGTTTGCATTATCGAATGAAAAGTTGAAAAAATGTTCATACATTAAATCATAACCTTTCCTTAAAGTTTAACTTTTGTTATAGGCCTATGGGAAATCTCAATCCTAAACATTGGGCGATTCTAAATGACAATTGAGCTGTTAAAGTCTCCTTCTAGCGCTGCAATTGAAAACAGAATTCCAGTACAATTTAAAAAGTTAGATTACACTTACCTCTGTAACAATGCACCGTTGAAAGGAGAACAACAAGAACGGCCAATACGACCCTAAGCCAGATCGGCTTCATCCTACCAAGTTGTGAGCTGACCCAGGGGGGAGTGGCGACGGAGCACCTGGCGTGGTGGTGGTGGTGGCTATAGTCCACTGGTTGTGTGCGTGCACTCCTCCATCCACTACTACTGGGCGCTTGTCATTGCTTAAGCGGCCACCACCGTCGCCGCCACCACGCCCGACGACGCCTCCTTATTAATAATGCCTCCCTTCGCCCACCACATCTCTAACACTCCCAGCTGCCAGAGGTCTCTGTCTCGGCGCGGTGCCGCACTGCTGAGAGCTGCTCACCACAGGCCGGGCGAGCTCCTCCTCCTACCTGTTCCCCTCGGCCCTGTCCGCCGCCGCCGGCCGGCACCTGGGTTGGGCAGGCGTGAAGCCAGCTTCTGCTTCCAGACTTAACCACTTATTCTTATTTTCTGAGACATATATAGGGCATGTGTTTCTTTTTTCTATTTGTTGTTAATGAATGAGTGCTGGAGACAGGGGCTTGATAGTCTAGAGTGATCATGTATGAGAGATATGAGTTAATCAGTAATTAATGTGAGGTTCAATTGTACCTTAACGCTGGGCTACAGGAAACAAAGGCCAGTATCCCTTAGATCGTTTTTTTTTTCATGCGAGAAGAAAAACTTAATTTCCTCTTGATTGCTCAGTAATGTATACACCAAATTTGATATCAGGAATGTCCATTACAGTGCGCTTCTTAGATTTAAATTTGAAATATGTTACCCTCAGCTTTTATTGGAACACAGCATAATTCAACATTAGAATAACAAAAATAGTTTAACTTTTACAAGAGAATAGTTTAACTATTGATTGCCACCAGCCCACGCTAAAATTTAGACTTTAAGAAGGTACATGCAAACGCGTGGGTGTTGACGGGTGTTATGTCTCGGGAATTAATAATTCTGAAGAAGGTTGGAGTTTGTTGCCTCATACCCCATGAATGCAATTAATAGAAAATTATGTGGACAATTACAAACTTTCAATTGGATAGAATACAAATCCCTTGTTACCGAATGAAGCCGCGCTACATGGTAATCTTGTCATGTTTTGCTGCAAATTGGCACAGTATATGTAGTATTAAACAGATTCAATTGATTAAAGATTGAAGGTATTGAATATCTTAATCAAAGTCTAAAATCAGATTTTCGTTTTCATTTTCCAAACTATTTGTCTCATCGCTCCCATTTTGCGCTCTATCGTATACGTTTTTCTTCCACATGTCTGCCGTGCCGAAATCATCACTGACCCAATCAGGCTCACGCCTCTCGACGCGTGCGCTCCTCCAGGGCTTCTCCAGTGCAGGTCTTTATCTGGGAGCGGCTCCCTGGTCAACATGCCTGTAGCATTAGAAGTACTCGGAATGTGGGCTGAACCCAGGCAATATAAAGAGCACCTTGTGTAACTGACTTAATCTGGTAATTGTGCTGTCCTCCCTCTCCCCTCCCACGCCTGATCGTACTACCTTTTACGGCCACTCCTGGGGATTAGAAAAACGTGGCTCGAAAATGTGTGTGGACGTATTCCAGGGGAACTTCTGAAACAAGAATTCTGTTTTTGAATCATTTGTCTGCTATGTTCCTAACAAGACTTTGATTTTAGTTTCTTAGCACATTTATTTAGCTTTTATAGATACCAAAACATTATGAAATTAATGTGATGGGAAATGGGGTTTGGTTCCTTTTCCATATTGGGGTCGGCCTCTAGCCATGGTCCAACCATTCTCCGTGGTATGAGAGAACGGAGTGAACAGTTCATACGGGTACTCGCTCAAGTTCTTGGCTGAATTGTAGGGCTGCAGACTGGGCACGGGGGTCAAGTGAGTGGTTATATGTCTTGGAGTTGTGCCTCGTGCATAAGGGTGGTTGGAAATTGGGATGGTTCTAAGGTATTCCTGGTATGGATTCAATGGCTCAAGATCAAGGACTGGGTATCTGGGCATTCTCAGTCATGCCAGGGAAGTATCTCTAGGTCCTGTACTGTCGATTTCGGGACTGTCCTGGGAAATTCGGGACACTTAGCAGGCCTGAGTGAGTACCAAAAAGGGACTGTTTATTTTGTGCTACTCCATGCTTTTTATGGCATTAAGCGGCTTCCTATTGGTAAGTTACAATCATGTGATCATGTTGACCCTTACAGTGGTCATTTCTGGTTACATCCTATACCTTAATTATTTGTGGATATAAATTTGTTCTTAATTTCATACCAACATGTCATTTCATTTCTACAGGACAATTAAAAATATTTTTTAACAATTCGGTTGCAGGGATTAATTCTACATCTATAATCACAGAGTGGTTTACAATTCATCACATTAACACCATCTTCCTCTTGAGCTTGTGGCTGCATCAATATTAGTCCGAGATACCGATAATTATCAACCAACAACTGGGTGGGATCACAAACAAAATCGTCCTTCAATGTATCCCATATTTATTTTTCACTGTAAATCTATATAGTTACTATTGTTATTCTATTGCTACAAATCAAGGTAGAACCTACGCCCGAAGAAAAAGGTAGGCAGTAGATTAAACTTGCCCAAAATGACTAATCTCAAACTAAGAAATGATATACACAATCTAATATAAACGCCGTTTTAGTTTTTATAACTTACAAGACAGATCACAACTCGCCTATCTTAAACACCAACCAAAATAACCACATAAAACACAACTGAAGTCATTCGAGGCTAACACAGTGAACAAATTGAAATGTGTGGAAAGTGCTCAAACGTTTGTATTCAAATTCATATCTGCCGTAACAATAGAACCATATAAATGGAAATAACCCTATTCAGCAAAGGGTGCGCTTTGTGCTGTGTACGTTTCGCAAAATAGCAAAAGAAAAAGGTAACCTGCCAGTGATTTGTTCGATTTCATGTCAAGCATCATTAGCAAGTCAACGTTGACATAAACTCAATAGACATTTGAAACCCCCCGAAAGACAATACAATGTGCTATTTTATCCAATGGAATGGGCAATGCATATTTTTCAATCGGTCGATTTGTCTTAAAAGGGTGAAATGGCTATAAATCCGCAATATCCCTAAAAAAATTGAATTGATTGTAACTTTTGTACTAGTTTGATGCATTATTTGACTATCCCCTGAAAGTTAACTATCAAAATGATAATATGGACGGCAGAAATCATAGGAATTTTCTCATGCTCGCATGGTACGACTCACTTTCGTACATGGAAAGGCTGTGGATTCTTTTGACCTATTTCAATAGTGTGGCGTCCCGCTAGCGGAATAGGCCTGAGCAATCGATTGAGGTATGCGTTTCAACGGGAATCGTTGGGTACAGGCCTTCTATGAGAGGGTTCAGTGCGCAAGTTCTTGGGAAAGGTGTATATAATAACAAAGGGAATCGCACCACACGTGCCTGAGGAAGTTCTATGATTTCTGCAGTCCATTAGCCTACTTTCCTCTTGGCTTTCATATCATTATGTTTCCTCCATGAATAGGCCTGTGTCAACAGGTATGTATGTAAGGAAAATAAAAATAGAGGAAAGAAAATCTGAATTTCTGTTCAAGCCTGAGATCTGAGAAAATTCGAGAAGTGATATATATATTTTTTTTGAAACAATTTGTTTATTCTGGATGGATTTCAGATTTAACATCTGTTCTTCCGCTCCAACCAGACCTGGTGGTACATTAATTGTTGGTCTGAGCGGCGAATTGGGTATGACGATACAAGGTGGTTTTTATGGTCCGTACATTGTTTGATTTGGTATTTGTGCAGGTATGAGATGGGATGGACGTGCAACAGTTTAAGTATTAGAACTTAAAGAGTCTACTAGGATCGGGGTTTTTCTAACACAGTTTGATTTCGCGACAGTTTAAAGAAACGTCTCGAAGGGAGGGATATGGGTAATCACATACTGAGGGCCAGTTTGAGTCAAGGGAAAGATATATCAATCATATTGTCAACAAACATTTGTTTCAACCTGGATTTAAACAACGATTTGGTCGGTAATGAACGGATTTCGTAGGGCAATCGGTTCCAAAGTGTACTACCATAGTATTGTGGTGTCCTTTTATGGAAGGTCATGTTCGGGAAGGTTTGTGTTACAGTTAATCCGTCGTTTCCTCTGGTTCTCTGCTCGTGTGAGACAAAAGTCATTGTACCCTTAGTAATAGCCTTATGTCTGATTAACAGTATTAGTTGGAAGGCCCTGCGTTGATCAACCAGCAGGGTGTTTGTTATACGGTGTAGTTCAGGGACGTGCATCTCTTGTGGATCTATAAGGTTGAGGCTACATCTTAGGGCGTGATTTTGTAGTATCTGTAAATCTTGGTTCTTACCGTCAGGTATATTTGTGAGCATGGTATTTCTATAATCCAGAATGCTAATGAACATGGCTTTTACAATGCTAAGCGAGGCATGCGTGGTCAGCATTGATCGTACAAGACGTAGTATATGGAGTTTATGGCTAGCAAGCTTAAAAATATAATTGAAATGCGGTAACATGCTGAGACCCTGGTCCACCATCACCCCCAGATATTTATAGCAGTTTTCGTAACCAAGAGTGTCACCTCCAATGGTTATTGGGTGCGCTGTTTGCCATGTATCAACTGGCAGATTTCTGGTCTTTGGGAAAAATTGTGCTTTGGTCTTATCAGTGTTTATGGTTAGTTTATTTAATCTACACCATTTTGAAATATTATCTAGGGTATCTTGAAAGCTCGTAAGGGGTTCTAACGCTGCTGGATTTATTCTAGTAGTAAGAACAAGATCATCTGCGTAAAGTTGAACTTTCTGGGTATCAGCATATACCGTTACATCATTAATATATAACAAGAAAAAGGTCGAGCCTAACACACTGCCCTGTGGGACCCCATGTGTGAGGGTATTTGTTCGACTGGTCACTCCGTTAACATTTACCATTTGTCTCCTGGAGGTTAAGTAACTATTGAACCAGGCACATGCTTTGTTTGAGATGTTATAATTATTTAACTTTCTTAATAAGATGGTGTGATCAACGGTATCGAATGCCTTACGGAAATCAATGTACACTGATACAGAGTGGCAGTTTTCATTCTTATTTGTATGAAGGGTGGATGTGTAGTCTAGTATAGCCTCCTGTGAGGAAAAGCCTTCCCTGAAACCGTATTGAAATTTAGTGATAATATTTTCACGTTGTAGGAAGCTAGTCAGTTGTTGATGTATGAGATGTTCTAAAATTTTGCCTGGTAGGGGGAGTAAAGAAATAGGTCTAAAGTCACCCGGTGTTTTTGGGGTTTGTATCTTGGGAATTGGAACAACAATGGCTTTTTTCCAACCATCTGGGTAGCATTCAGTAGCTACAGAGAGGTTAAACAAACTAAGAAATCCGTTCATAAAGTGGTTCATGACTGTCTTCCAGATACGGCTCGAGACCAAGGGGATTCCACTGGATTTGTAGGTTTTAATATCATTTATGAAAGCACGTAAGTCTTTTACTAGAAAGGGGACAAATTCAAAAGCTCCACCAGCGTTGTTTTGTATCAGGGGTTCTTTTATGAGGGATAGTTCTTCCACCTGTGTGAGTGGGATAATGTCCTTGGCTAATTTACTTCCTACTGTTGTAAAGTAGTTGTTTATATTTGTTGCGATCTCAAGGTTTGACTGGGGCAAGCCTTCAGAGTTGTTAAGTGTAATATTTTCTTTAATATTTGGATTTACGATACTATTTATGTGTTCCCAAAATTTGTTGGGATTATTTCTATTTTCCTCAAGCTTATTCTTAACAAAGTCAGACCTAGCAGAGCGTGTCAACCTATTTACTAGGTTCCGAAGACGTCTTGCTTCTCTTTGGTGATCTAGTTCTTTGGTTCGCCTAGCTCTCTTTAATGCCTTGTCTCTGTCCTTCATGTATTCCACTAACTCATCACTTAGCCATGCAGGTTTGTTCTTTTCAAAGATAAATTTTTTGACAGGTATTTGTTTGTTTAAAAGCATTGTTGTTTCGTTTAGAATTTCTTTCCATATGTAGTCTACGTCACGAGTGGCTAACAGGTCTTTCCAGTTCAGTTTATTACTCAGTTCTGTCAGAAAAAGGTTTTCATCAAAATGTCTATATGATCTTCCTGTAAAAATATCTTGTTCCCATTTTAGTTTATGCTTTTTAAGGTGTACAAAGGTGGGTAGATGATCACTTAGGTTTAGGTTTATCAACCCTGATTCGGAAACATTCTTACTATTTGATAGAATAAGGTCAATTATGCCATTATTATATAATGGTCTGGTTGCTTCTTTAATCAGTTGCGTTAGGGAGAAAATATTCATAACTTTTTAAATTTTTTTTGGTTTATCTTGCTTGGTCCTATTCATATCTATGTTCAGATCACCAATAACCACTATATCTGATTCCCTTTTGCTGGGTAAGGTGCTCAAGATCTTAGTTAGGTGTGTTATAAATTCGTCTATCTTCCCTTCAGGGGGCCTATATATATTTATAACAAATAGAGGTCTAGTTTTTGGTAGGCAAATTTTTATTGTTATGGCTTCAATCGAGGGGAGAGAAGGGCTGTAAATTTCACCTGGTAATTGAATAAAGTTTAAGGTGTCTTTACAGTAAAACATCACACCACCTCCTCTTTTTAAATAGCCCTGTGGTTTTAGGGAACATCTGTCATTCCGGACAATCTTATATCCTGGCATTTGCAAAAGGTTATTAGGTAGGGAGGGTTTGAGCCAAGTCTCAGTAATGCCCAGAACAGTCGGTTGGTAATCAGAAATAAATTTAGTTAAAGGTGGTATCTTATTCCAGATACTCCTGGTATTCCAAGAGATAATCATCAGACCCTTCCTACCCTTCATTCAAAGAAAATAATACAGTAAAACTTGCTTACATTGGGGTGATCGGGCGAACATGGATGGTTATGTATGAGTTGAGTGATATTTGATGATACCCCTAACATATAAATGTATATGGGGTCTAACGTACGAGGTACAGACTTTCTAGGTATCAGTGACATAGCATAAGTAGGGGCCAAGAGGTAGAAGATAGGTATGTTTTTTTATATTTTGGTTTTTGGGACATCTTTCTTTAGGATTTTTAAACATTTTTGCTATCAATCTGACGGTGGGAAAAAGTTAAAGGTTCTACAATATTCTTGTTCATCAAAAGTCTATCTGGTTCCTGAGCATGGTAGTTCTAGATATATGAGGAAAACTCCTTATAATCTGAGTACATACTAGGATAATCAATTAACAGTATCTTTCTCATCCTCTTAGTCTTTCCAGCCTTACCACTTTGTCCTTTGGTTCTAGGATATAAGAGAAAAAAACTCTTTGTAGTCTTGAATACATACTATACTAGTCAATATAACATCTTTACCAGACTGATCAAGATTCTCCTGTAGATATGGAGGTGTAAAACAGTTAAGCAGTGGTTTGGATGGAAATTCACTTCTGGTCTGCCGATCGGCAAAGACAAGTGATTCTACACAAACTAATCTTACGGTATGGATTATAGAAAATTCCAAGTAGTAAATATCACACATAATTTGTTGGCTTTGATTATAAGGCTTAGGTTATAAAGTATAGGAGAAAATTTCCTTGACGGTTCAGGGTCTCCTGTCGATATGACGGTATAAAAAGTTAAACATTTGTTTGACAATCAGAGGATGGGTCGGTGAATTTCACTCCTGGTCTGCCGATCGGCAAAGACAGGGTGGTTCACACAGACTAGTCTTGCGGTTTGAAAAATAGGAAATTCAAATAGCAGATGGTAAATAACACAGATAATTTGTTGGTGTGGTCTGCTGATCAGCCAAGACCCAACCAAAGGGTATCACAGTTATGGGGTGTGGCCTGAAGAGTGTAGTGTTAGTAAATGCAGGTCTTGTGATAGTGTAGTTTGAAAGGTTCCAACTTCGCGGGCGCTTGGCGCAGACTTGTCAGACATCGGTATACAGGGGTGATTTTTCCTCTCCGTCTGGATTTAATCCTAGTGTGCGCACAGTGAAACACAGGGGGCAGTCTGCCGAGCGGCCAAGACTGACCCAACAACACACTGGCTACACCGGTTAGTTAATTGACAGAAAGACTACTCACAGTTTATGTGCACAGAAAAATGGTGTTGACAAAGAGGTCGGCCCAGATTCTTAGTAGTCGGGTGGAGGGGTGGAGGCCGTCGCTCATAAAATTATAGTAGTGCACGTAACCTCCTCTACGTCGACGACGGTGGATGGGTCGAGCCAGCCAGACAGTAGGGACCCAGTTCCTTTCGTTTATACGTACTATCTCCCTGTTGACCTCCACTACTGCTGCGTTGAGTATTGCTTGGTGATTTGGGTCCGGGTCACCACAGAAAGGATACCTGGCCATATCCATGCCACAGAGTTGGGTAAACATTAGGGTTGTCTCTGGGTATTTCTTGTGAAAATTAACCTCAATCTCAGTGTACAGGGTGATCAGGTCATCTACAAGACTATCCACTTGCCGATAGGGGAAAGTGAAATGATGAATACCATGGTCCCAGAAGGTGCAGTCGTTTATACCGGCCGAAATGATGTGCACATCGCCGGGGTGGTTGTGGGCGTTAAGCCACGCACTGGAGGCAGTTTGGTGTAATGTTGCTCCACTCTGTGGGCACACTTCGATGTGAGCCTACGTGTCGTTTACCCTATTAATATAATCCTGGATAAATCGGAGTCTCGAGTCACCGTAGATCTTGACTGTGATCATTCTGCCTTCTTCTGTCCGAGCGATAATATAGGAGGATGGTGTTAGTTAACTTTGTAATCCGCGGCTTGTTCGAGCAAGTGACGCGGTCGACGGTTTTGGTACCGTATTCGGGTTTTACGTCTTAACTAGGTCACCGGTGTTTACATTTTCCGTGTCTAGTCCCTATGTTCGGGGTGGATTTCTTCGGTCTCGGCGCGCTCAGCAGGTTTGGGGGCGTGTCCGGCCTGCGTTTCTTCGTCTCCAAAACCTTCTGCTCGGGGTAATTCTCTTCGTTTTTGCTCCCAAAGCAAACCAAGTTTATTCTGTCCATTTGGGTCGGGTTTGTTTGTTTGAACCATTTTTATCGTTCTCCCACAGGCCCAGAATCGATCCTGGGTTGCCTCCAGTAGGCGTTTCCCTCCAGTTCTTCTTAGGGCGTTCCTGATGGTTTCCAGCCTCAGCTTGATGTCAAGGAGCTCACTCATATGATCTTCTCTCCTGTCCATCCATATGGGGGTATCTTGAATCCGTCTCGAGATCGCCTTACAGATTCGGGGGTCTTCTTGATGTAGAAGTTCATTTGCCTCCTCCATGTGGCCAGTCACTACTGCTCGGGTGTGTTGGAAAGCCTGCTCGATGCTCTTGAAGTTATGGCCTTGATATGGTATGTCACATGGGTAGAAACTTGAGAGCGGACTGTGCTCAGAGCAGAAGTATATACTCTCCCCTATCTCACGCGTGTAAGCTTTTTCTAGAGAAATGTCCTTGGGAAGTTTTGTAAGGTTAGATTTGTTGTATTTGATGCCTGAGATAACTGCAGTTTTGCCTGAGACTCGGGCTTCCCGTCCTTGTGATTTGGCCAGGTCCACAAGTGCTCTGGTTTCGGCTCGATGTCGTCTCTGCTGCTCGTCGAGAACTTCATTGATCCACACATTTACAAAGTTTGGGTTTTGTTTAAGTCCATTCCTTGTCATAAAGACGTCCGTGCGCAGCGTTTGGCTTGAGAAAACCGCTATGATGGGCCGTGGCATTCTGTCTTTGTTGTTAGGTTTTCCGATACGGTATGCTTCTAACAGATCTCTTTCTTCGACCCGTGTACCTGTTTGATCTATTACAGCCTTAGCGAGTCTCCAAGTGTCCTCCTGTCGGCCCTCTCTCACCCCCTCTATTTGCAGTTTACTTTTCGCCTCATATTGCCTGATCTTGTTTTGTACCATGTTTTCCAGTACGTTTGGGTCCTGGAGTGTGTTGTTGCTTTTTAGCTCAGCTAGCTGGTTTTTTAGTTCAGTATTTTCCGCCTCCAGGGAGTCCATTCTTTTCTTAGCTTCGGCAATATCAGTTTGGTTTTTGGTGGCTTTTGCCCCGGTGTCATCAAGTGTTGTCTGCAAGGTTGTGAGTTGGGTTTGAATATTGGGGATCTGTGCAGTGTTAAGCTTCATTTTTTTCATGTCTTTATGTATACTAGTTACCAGGGTACCCAGTTCTTGGAATTTCAGCATACCTGCCAGCAGTATGGACACTTTCTGATCTGTGGACATGGCTGCTGCCTCATCGGGTAGAGTTGCAGTGAGATCGGTAACTGCCTTTATTTGTTCAGTCATGTCATCTAGATCAACTTCAGAATCATCAGAGTCATTATCAGTGAGTAGGATTTCTTCGGGAATTGATGTTGATTTTGGTTTTCGACCTGGTTTGGCTTTTTTGGGCGGCATTTTGTGTCGGTACGGGTATGTAGGTCAACGCGCCAGGTAAGAGGGTGAGGGGTCAGTGGTATATGTATCGGCGGGAAATTCAAATAAATCAAACAGGCCTAAGAGGTTTAATTTACCTTACAGGTGGTCTGATCCTAGTTCAAGGTAATCCTCGTTGGTTTATGTTGTTGATATCCTGGTGATTTATTCCTTTTTCGTGTCCGATCTCATGGTTTTCTTAGTTCTCCTCTCCCCAATGTTTACGTTGCGTCAACCCTCAATGGCCGCCATCAATCCTTGCTACAATGAAATTCATGACCAACAAACCTACTGTTCTTATGAAAGGAACAGACGCTCTGGGATTAAAAGAATCAACAAAAACCGATCACCCAAAATAACCCAACCCACGCAACACTTTTTCACTACTTCCTACAAATTCTGAAAAAAAAAAATCGTTTTTCAAATCAACATCGATGATACCCAACATGCGCTTCAGGATAATGTATACAAGGCACCTAATGTTGTATAGTATATTTACTATGAGTGAATTGACCATTGATAGAAAAGAAATGTGATTAATAAGTTAAATCAAACGAGAAATTTGGGAGCGCTTGCTTTGGAGTAAAAAGCTAGTCGTAAGGCCTAATATGATAATATGCATGGCGTGTTTACTGGTATTGTTTTTTTGCGTTAAATCTATAATGCTAAGAATGCCATTGAATATCTAAGAGGATTGGGTGGAAAAAGGCGGCATAAAAATTAATGAAGAGTGTTATGAATGTTGTGCATAGTACAACTATGGCAGGAGCTGAGCTATGAAACTGTGAGATAAGTACATGAACTATCCAATAGAAATACATGAACACGATGAAAGGGATCATAGGTCGGCGTCTTATCTGACTCGTTGGTTTAACATTTCATCAACAGAAACGTCACTGCGATCAGACCCTTTACATCAACAACTATGCAAATATCTGATACGTTACCTCTACGCTAGGCAGTCGTATATATAGGTCTTTATGATGTTGACGCAGAAACGTGATTAACGGGTAAATATAGAGGGGGCGTGTTTATTTGAAAATGATAATTGTAAATCACTTGGAGATGGATTGGACTAGCCTACGGAAACAATCGACGATCTCTTGTTAACACGCTATCATCCCGGATACGTTGCCGCCTACATTCAGTAGTGCATGAAATGGGCCCTTTTCAGCGGTCTAAAGTGGACCGCTTTGGTATGCCATACACGGCCATGGATGTATGACTGGTTACAATTGATAAGTGTTGAATGGGCAACCTAGTCAATCACGGTTTTTGCCTTAAATATATATAGTGTTTATGCCATCACTGAGTAAGCACTGCTTGGTTAAAAGGACGAAATGGGATCTATAGATGTTTTACCGTGTTACAAATGATATAACCAGAGGCAATTCTGAGAAATAATTACTTCCTGCGTAACAATAAATCTAGAATAGCACAGGAAACGGTTTCGCCGATATAATCCCCATTGGTACTGCGTGACTAAATATTATGACAACGTAATTAGTGTTTTTTTGGTAGCACACGCGTATTTATGGAATAGGGGCAATACCAAACTGCTTATATAATATGCTTAAACATTTTGAGATTTCACTTTCTTAATATATTTCAGCGTGACATGACTGGTATGGGGATTGTTTTTTTTCCCTTTGCAATATAATACTCCTCGCCACCTTAATATTAACTCTCGGGTTTCCAGACGTATTGAAAACGTTTCAGTAAGTAGCTGGTATTTCGGAAAATCCGCTCCAAACTTCCCTGTTCTTTTTCCAAAAGTGCTGGAATCGGACAGACCCATGCTACTCTCCTCAAAGACGACGTACCCTGAAGACGGTGGGTGCGCCCTATCAGATAGCCCAACGAGGTGTAGGAGTGTGGGAGGAGGCCAAGGGGATAGTCAGAGCCTGATACCATTGGACGTCGTCGAGTCTTCGTTTAATTGAGGTTTAACAGAAGAGGGAGACATAAAGTGGGGCTGAGCCCGTCGGCTCCGGGCTGTCTGGCTGTTCGCTCCACGCCATCCTTTCTTCCCCTGACCCTGGGCGCGGGGAGGGCCGGGCAGGGGGGAGGTGGGGGATCTGCGTCTCGGCCCTCAGTGATTGTGGGACTATAAGACAGAGGAGTGGTCAGATGGAGCCTCTCCACGCCCGGCTGACCTAGATGTAGCAGTCATCTCCGTGTCCTTGTCGGCCCGCTCGTCAAGGGTACGTGGGCGGAGGGTGTCTCCGCTCCAACCCACACTATTGGATTACGTCACTATAATACTTATGGCATTCATGAATACATTTTGTCACATTTGCTACCGACTGAATGTTCATTGAAACAAGCAATACGTTTGGCAACAATTGACGTACTCCCTTTATCTGCTTCTCAATCATCACAAGACTTACATAATGAATCTATTGCGAGGATATATAAGGGTTGCATTTATGGTCAACTGAACCATGGATTGGTTTTATCTTGGATATGGTAAACTATGTAATGTTCGGGTGATCTATTGACATAAGCGGTTAACTTCACATTAATGAAATTGTCGAATACTGTGATCATTAATGATGATGCACCCCAACAATTAGACGGTGAATACGTGTTTGTAAATGTGCACAGCTTCAAAACACCTGCCTAATCCGTCCATCAGATACAACTAAGGTAGAAATTTGCGACGACTTTATTTAGAATTCCAAAACTGCCACCTAACGTTCCTGGTAGGTAAAATATCACGAGTATAATAGACATAATTAATTCTTTACATCAAATGCCCTAAGAATGGTATAGGAGAAACACCATAGAAAATGAACCCGGGTATGGCTTAAAATAACCATTTCAAAGTTTAACAAACGGAAAAAGGGGTTATCTATGGCAACGTTTCATCTTTCAAGATGATGACATAATTAACTTTGCTTAAAGCGACAACTCCATAATCAACATGTATTCACATTGACGCCAGTAGACACGTGTACATGCAGTCAAATGATCTCCCTACTTAATCAGTATACAAAAGGCAGCAAGTTGTACCCAACTCATGATTTAATGAACTAATACGAAGGCAATAAAGCCAATAATTTGATAACACAAGTAATCTAATGATGCAAACTATATACACTACGCCTGTATATTGAAACAAAGCCGCTACATACAAAAGGCACAGTGCTGCGGTTTTAATTAGTACACGTATAACAATAGCGTTGCATGCTTCTCCTGATTTAGTCGTCATTTAACTACCACAACTGTAACTATAAGAAAATCTGTCAAAATTTATATTAACTCGAACGTGCGAGAAGCAAGTTTATTCAACAAGTATTTAATACTGAAGGCTTTATTACACTACGCATATCAATTCTATTATCATTTATCCGTGGTGTGCGTGTCTACATTTCAAATACAATCAGCGTCCCTGATTTCTAGTTCCTAAAAACAATGCAGTTTTGCATTCGTTTCCCTATAGATGTGGTCGCCATGAAATTATCTTTAAAATACGTTTTTCTGAATCATGATATCCGTGCTTTTCTTTTTTATTGTTGATTCTACCAGGGTAATAATGCATTTGGCTGATCGTCATTTCATAGTACTTCCACTGCTTCATCCAAGAAGATGGGGTCGAAATCGCAATTTTGGAAGTTTAAAAGAATGTTAATGACTTGTTAAGAGTTCGTAATTTAGGGCTTTTCTGAACTCTAGTAGCTGTGCATGGACAGAGTAAAAGCGCAAAATGATAGTTTTCTAAGTTTCAATATAGTATTAATTTAGCTTATCATTTCATCAATGGATTAACTGAGCATGACGACTCATATAGGGACTACTCTCGTAGGCAAAGCAGGTAGCCTCATTGAAAATTTACTCATTTTATCAAATGACACTCAATAATTAGTTTCATGGGGCCTCTCTTACCTAGAAAGTCCTTCGAATCTATCAAGTGAGTCTTAAGCCTGGTCCCCACAGGGCGACTAAACCACGGCGATTAACGTTGGTCGCCCGCCGATTAAGGAATTAAGTACGTCGTCGGGCGACTAATAATGGCGTGTAGAAAAAAAAGTTAATCGCCTTGTTGGGACACTCTTCCCATCAAAACCCCGACGATTAGAGGGATCATTAGTCATCCTACCCGGCGATTAAATGCCCTAATCGCCGGCGACTATAGAAAAATATTAAACGTGTCGAATATTTCGCCCAGAAACCACGGCGACTAGTGGTTTAGTCGCCAGACATCACGGCGCCCTTGAATGCTAAGTCGTCGGGCGACCAAACCGCCGAAAATCACGTTGGTCGCCCTGTGGGGACCCGCCTTAACCCGCGTCCCCATGTGGCGATTAAACCTGGGCGACTAGTTGTCTACGGTGGCCCAAAGTGCAAAAGAAGTCGATGCACCGTCAGATCACTTATTAATCGGCCGTGAAAAGAAAGAATTAATCGCCACATTGGGAGGCTCTTCTCATCAAACTGGCAGCGACTAGAGGTCATATTGGTCGCCCTGCCCATCGATTAACTGCACTAATCGGCGGCGACTAGAGAAAAATACAAGATCTACGTGATCGCCTTTATAGAAAGATTGATCGTTTAAGGAAACGAGAATTTCGCCCATTGCAATTATTGGAAATTAGATACTATAGTCTGGCTTAAAAAGTAAACTTTATGTAGCATAATAATTTTTAAAAAAAATTCTAATGAATATGTACATGGACGGCCTAGCCATGTGATCTTGATCACCACGTGGTGATCACCAAAATGTAGTCACATGGGCACCAGGGCTTAGGCATTACTAGTTTAAACGTTTAATCCATTAAAAGTGAAGCTAAGCTACAAACTGAGGCAGAACACGTCCAGGCCTAAAATGATCAAACCAGTAATTTACATCCCTTTCAGTATGTTTACAGCAGTACCCTGATAGAATGCACATGACATAAATGGATGCTTCCTCAAATTATATACAATTACATTTATCCAAGTAAAACACATGAACATACAGAAAAAAACGTTTACTTTAATCCCCTGAATTTTTTCAAATCTCAGGTAAGATTTTTTTTGTGTTAGTTTAGAAAAAGCACCAAATGCGTTAAAATAGGCTCCTAAGGTGTGTCAAAACTGAAGAATAAAACCCTCAAAGTTATACAGTCATATTTCATAAAAAATATTTTCAATCTTGACATTTTTCTTTAATGATTATGTCAAGAGAGGTCATTGCAATACGTAGATCTACAGATGAAAAAATATAAAATTATTTTATTTTAACACCTTTTATTACGTTTTTTTAATTCAATTTCCCAAAAGTGCGTCAAAACCAGCTCCTCTACTCTATTTTCATTTGTGAGTAAGTGAAACGTGGCTAGGTTGTGCTTTGATTGATGCTACCGCTGTAAGTGCCTGGATCTCTTAAAAAAAAAAAAAAAATTGATTTTCATTTGTGGTCAAGTTATGGTGACGATGGCTTGAGAAGTTGAGTGTTTTAACGACGCAACGTCGTTGATTAACACGTCATGAATTGCAACAGGTACAACTTTTACGAAGTTACAATGTTACAAAATCTTGCATTTTCACCGGAAGTGCAGCCTAACTCTCCTTTGAAAGTTTGAGAGAGTTTCACTGCGCAGTAACTAGAAATCCTCGGACCTCCGATATGGGCGAAAATAGAGGATTTGACGCAATGCTCAATGTTTTCACCGAAATCTCTCGAAAATACATAATATCAGGACCCCAAATTTTGCTTGGATGACCTCTGGTACCCATAAAATCTTACTAAATACCTTTTCAGGTGCTGAAATTACGTATATCCGCCAAATTTGAGGCTGGAAAAGTGGCCGTTCCTTCATTGGGCATGCTTGGTAACAAGTCTGTAACTCCCGTCGCACATTGGTCCCCGTCCTTGGGTCCCGGGGGTGCATGGGGGGGGGGGGGTACGCAAAACAAAGGTGACATCCCTGGGTAGAGAAGCTTACGGCCTTTGATCGTATAAAATTCGCGGGTCATGTGCGAAAAAGGTGTGAAGGGGTGTCTGGCAAACCTGACGGCCCGTGGTCGGCCAGGCGCCGTCAACGGGACCTTAGGACGCATGCGCGTCTGTTCCATGCCGGAAGTTCGAACAACCTGTCACGCATCGGCACCGAGCTCCCTTGTATGATTACAAGGGAAGTGAAAGCGACATAGGAGTATGGAATTTCGAACTGTAGCTGGTTCCCCCAAGTTTTTAAAAAGCACTAGAATTGAATATAAGCCTTACTGTCACAAATCCAGCGAAACATTTTGCTTGTAACGGCGTTGCAGAAATAAGCATTGACTTTAAGAAAGCTGGTAGCCATCCTTACTGGGAAACTAACAACATCCTTAAGGAAGATTTCGCCCGATGCGCTTTGATAGCTTTGATCGACTTGATTACGCTGGGCGAAAAATTAAACATGTCAAATATTTCGCCAAGCAACCACGGCAATTAGTGGTTTAATCGTCAGACATCACGGCGCCCTTGTATTGTAAATCGTCAGGCGATTAAACCACCAGCTATCGCGTTGGTCGCCGCCATTGTGTGTCCTATACAGCAGTAGTCACCTGGGAATGCATAGACTTGGTACTTTGGGCAACCATACACAACTAATCGCCGAGGTTTAGTCGCCACGTGGGGACCCGGCTTTACTTTCTGACTTACCACAGTACATAATTTTGCCTCAACTGTGATCAATCTAACCATTAAGCCTCATTTTTATCTTACATGTAGTATACTACTTCCTACGGCTATACGTACAGATTGAATGACTTGTTTGTTATTTTCAGATAACAATTGTACCTATGTGACAGAGCGACGTATGACATTTTACATTGTAGTCAGACCATGTGGCATTTCAATATTCATGGATATATCATCATCATTTAATATCTACGCATGGGTCTACGCTGCTGGCCTCTCGCCCTTCCTGCGCCCCGTTGGCCTGCTGCCCTTCCTGCGCCCCGTTGGCCTGCTGCCCTTCCTGCTCCCCGTTGGCCTGCTGCCCTTCCTGTGCCCCGTTGGCCTGCTGCCCTTCCTGTGCCCCGTTGGCCTGCTGCCCTTCCTGCACCCCGTTGGCCTGCTGCCCTTCCTGCACCCCGCTGACCTGCTGCCCTTCCTACACCCCGCTGACCTGCTGCCAGCCCTGCACCCCATTGACCTGCTGCCATTCCCACACCATGTTGATCTGCTGCCCTTTCTGGGCCTGGCTGATCTAGCTTAGCCTTTTTCTTTGCTTTGCTTTTTTTCTTTTCTTTCTTTTTTCTCTTTTTCTGATCCTCACTATCTTCTGATGATAAGAAAGAGGACTCTGTAGAAGAGATTCGCTTTTTGCGCTTCTTCTTAGCTTTGGCCCCTTGTTGAGCTGTTGCTTGTTGTATGCTCTGCTGGTCTGGCTCCCTGCCTATCCCTTGTGGACCTACCCCTTGTATACCTATCCCCCGGGCCACTGCCCTGCCAACTCCTTGTTGGCCTATTGCCCTACCAACACCTCGCTGGCCTACTGCCCTACCAACACCTCGCTGGCCTAGTGCCCTACCAACACCTCGCTGGCCTAGTGCCCTACCAACACCTCGCTGGCCTAGTGCCCTACCAACACCTCGCTGGCCTAGTGCCCTACCAACACCTCGCTGGCCTAGTGCCCTACCAACACCTCGCTGGCCTACTGCTCTACCTACACCTTGCTGGTGTACTGCCCTGCCTACACCTTGCTGGCCTACTGCCCTACCAACACCTCGCTGACCTACTGCCCTGCCTACACCTTGCTGGCGTACTGCCCTACCAACACCTCGCTGACCTACTGCCCTTCCTACACCTTGCTGGCCTACTGTCCTTCCTGTAACTCGTTGACCTAATTCCCTTCCTGCATTCAGTTGGCCCACTGCTCTTCCTCTGCCCTGATGAACTGCGGCTATTCCTGCATCCAGCTCAGCCTTTTGCTTTGCCTTTCTCTTTTCTTTCTTTTTTCTCTTTTCTTTTCTTTTTCTCTTTTCTTTTCTCTTTTTCTTTTCTTTTTTTCTCTTTTCTTTCTTTTTTCTCTTTTTCTTAATTTGGTCCTCACTTTCGTCTTCCCATGATGATGATGATGATGAAGAGGAAAACACAGGCTTATCGGTTTTTTTCTTATGTTCGGCACCCTGTTGAGCTAATGACTGGTCTGCCTTCATCTGGTCGGGCTCCCCAACTACCTCTTGGCAATGTACCCCTGGTATGCCAATCCCCTGACCTATCCCTGGCTGGCCTTCTGCCCTACCTGTCCCTGGCTGGCCTCCTGCCCTACCTAACCCGCGTTGGCCTACTGCCCTATCTGTCCCTGGCTGGCCTACTGTCCTACCTGTCCCTGGCTGGCCTCCTGCCCTACCTGTCCCTGGCTTGCCTACTGCCCTACCTATCCCTTGTTGGCCTACTGCCCTACCTGTCCCTGGCTGGCCTCCTGCCCTACCTAACCTGCGTTGGCCTACTGCCCTACCTGTCCCTGGCTGGCCTCCTGCCCTGCCTGTCCCTGGCTGGCCTCCTGCCCTACCTGTCCCTGGCTGGCCTCCTGCCCTACCTATCCCTTGTTGGCCTACTGCCCTACCTGTCCCTGGCTGGCCTCCTGCCCTACCTAACCCACGTTGGCCTACTGCCCTACCTGTCCCTGGCTGGCCTACTGCCCTACCTAACCTGCGTTGGCCTACTGCCCTACCTGTCCCTGGCTGGTCTCCTGCCCTTCCTACCCCTCGCTGGCCTACTGCCCTACCTACCCCAGGCTGGCCACCTGCCCTTCCTATGCCAGGCTGGCCTCCTGCCCTACCTACCCCTTGCTGGCCTACTGCTCTTCCTACCCCTCCCTGGCCAAATACCCTTCCTGCCCCTCGCTGGCCCACTGCCCTTCCTACCCCTTGTTGGTCCACTGCCCTACCTGTCCCTGGCTGGCCTCCTGCCCTTCCTTTGCCAGGATGACCTCCTGCCCCACCTATCCCTTGTTGGCCTCCTGCCCTTCCTATGCCAGGCTGGCCTCCTGCCCTTCCTATGCCAGGCTGGCCTCCTGCCCTTCCTTTGCCAGACTGGCCTCCTGCCCTTCCTGCCCCTCGCTGGCCTACTGCCCTACCAACACCTCGCTGGCCTACTGCTCTTCCTGCCCCTTGCTGGCCTACTGCCCTTCCTACCCCTTGTTGGCCTACTGCCCTTCCTGCACCTCGCTGACCTACTGCCCTTCCTGCACCTTGCTGACCTACTGCCCTTCCAGCACCCCGCTGACCTACTGCCCTTCCTCGACCTCGCTGACCTACCATGTTGCCACGGCTTTGCTGCCTCGGATAGGCTTGCGGCTCGGAGAAAATGTCCACTGTGACAGGCTCTATCTGGCGTCCTTGAGTGCCCGTACGACCTCTCCCCTTCTCCATCTCCCCCTCTGACATGGAGGACCCTGAGCCTTCTCCAGTGCCGTCCAAATTCTTGTGATTCTGGTAGTCATAGTCACTGTCAGAGCTAGTTATGTCGGAGCTGGAGCCGAGTTCTGGAGGGGCAGGAGGGCCAGGGGGGCCAGGAGGGCCACCAGGTTTAGGAGGTATACCCTTCTTGCGGTTCCGAGCACGGGTCTTTCTCCTTGTGTCAGCTTCATCACTTGAATCCCTGAAGTAGACATTCAAAGCATCATTATACAAGTGATCCAGACACGTCAGGGTGTAGACATAGAATATGGGAAGGGAGGCCTAGGGCAACGGGGACCAAGGAGAAAGACTGAACGACTGGCAATGAATGGACCGACATTGTAGGTGAAGACAACTCCCAATCAAAGAAGGTAGGGCGGGGAAAGTTTTCTAATATGTAAAATTTGGCTTCAAAGTCATCTACAGAGGTTTGTGGCTTAACTACCCACCCGTCATCCTGCAGACACACCTTTTAAAAATCCTCCCTCTGCCACAGCAGACAAGAAGGACGTGGAACACCTCGTGTATATAGGACGGGGAAACACTTATGGTTGTTGGTAAAGTTGCAAAATGATTTTTCATGGGTGCTAAGAACCTGAATTCTGGAGGTTGGAGTAGGCCACATCGAAATGATTTCAAGACACCTATCCCGGGGTCACACACAGTTAATTGGTCATCACATCGCTCCACGACCCCAGTGGCAATCCCCTCAGGCCAAGACCTTGGCCAACAAGGGCCGATTCATCCTCTCTTAATATTGAAAACCGAAAACCTTTACTATCTGTCTACTAAACACATATCTCTATTGTAAATAAAGAAAAAAACATCATTCCTACTACTACATTCTAGAGGTGGCACTTAAGTTTAGGACAACTTAATTTTAGGTCAAGGCACATCCAAGTAAAGCTATGGTATTAGAACACAAAGAGGTGGAGGCATAGCTCTATTGAAATTTATGTACCGGCCAGGTATGTATTAAATAACAACATACACAAACACTAGGACTTGATACTCACTTCTCCTCACTGATGTCAGAAAGGTCTCCGTATTGAATTGGATTCATACAGGCGGTGCACAGGTTATTCAAGTCACCATAACATGCGTTACAATAGACGGCTGTATGAATAGAGAATAATAGTTTTGTGTTAGTTACATCAGCTTCTCAACAAAACAATGACTGCAAACATTTGATTCCGTTTTTTCTCCTTTACTTCTTTATCAAATATAGATTAAAAAACCGCTCTTATCAAATGAGGGCTAAAATAAGTAATTCCGTATTTTTCATTTTATAGCTCATTTCTCTAAGATCTCGATTACTGCGGTAATACATATACCTTTTCCACGCGCCAGTAAGGATATACAATATTCTGCAGTGCACCACTGATTTCTATGAAATGACATAAATTATTTCACCAGCAATTTCTGAACTAAGAAATCAGAAGTCTTAAACCGATTTCTTTTACTGTCTTTTCACCTGCAGTAAAACATGTCTCATGTGATAGAATCTGTCTTAGAGTTTAACTCTCGACATAAAACATTAAGCTTTTTTTTATAATTCTATCAAAGAGTCCCGATTAAACGAAAATTAAGGCCCTAATTAAAAGAATCTGAGACGAACGAAAAACTTCCCGCCAAATGACTATACATTCCAGGAAATTTGCAGACAAATCAATTTGCTTAGTAAAGGTTTTTATGTCTGTTGCTGTGTTGGTTACTTTGCCTAATTAATGGAAATGCAGGATTGGGTATTTTTGTGCAATTTTTGCTGAACAAATCTTTCATTGTTTATGTTAGTTGATAATTATGTTTACTAGATACCATACTTACAGTAAATCTTATCAATTTCATTCTGCATCATAAATCAATGCACACTGAGCTTCCGACAACATATTAAAAGACCCACATATGAATGCTTGTTGTGGGCCGAAACTCCTGGTTATTCACTAAATTTATTATATTAAACTTCTTTCGATACCTATAGTGTCGTAGTATTGTGTATAACTATAAGTGTGAATTTCTGTGAGGTATCTTCCATGAACATAAAGGCCTACGTATCAACCATCTAACAAATCTAATTAAAACCAGGTTTTCCTGAAGAAAATCTGCGGTCAGGTGACGTAAATGTACACCTTAATTCATTATGAATCCTCTTACCGCTGCATCCGTCGTTGTCGCAGTGCATGAAGCCCGTTTTGTCAGTTTGATTCCCTGGTTTGCCACACGACAAACAGTAAATATATCGCGCCAGGCCAAAGAGACGCAGAATCTTTCCAAGAAGGGGAGCCCTGTAAGGTCAAAGTTGACATACTATTTATAAGGTGTAGTTATTAGAATTCATACTTAGAACAATAAGTAAGTTAAACATAATGTTTGCCTACCGAGAGCATATTATATCTGACTAGACCAAAAAAAACAACATAATCTTAGATTTAGGAAATTTGGGCAGGTCTCTCAGCGGCAAAATCATAAATGCGTTCTCCACGTCTCAACTCTTAAGATGAGATATGACAAGATAGAAATGTTGACAATAGAAAGTCGGGCTTGCAAGTCTTAAACGTCATGATAATTATGTCAGAGCACCCCATGGGAATAGTAAGGAAGGACAGGTGTGGAATGCCACCCGATTCCGAAACTATTAATCCCTACTCTTTAACAACTTAATACAAGTAAGCAAAATCAGAATCAAACTTGTAAATAAATGTTTGCACTTTTCCTCAAATCTAATATGAGGAAAAGTGCAAACATACCGATGCACACCAGCGACTTGAGTGGAAAGTTTAAAAACTAGAAAACCAAAAGAAATAACAACATAATAATACCGAAATCAACTGAGAACTTCAAATACCTTAGCGCTAGGTTAAGACGTACTTGGCAGCAAACATGGCAATAAAACCGAATTCAGTGCCAGCCGACTGAGCCTCTGCCTTGCCCCTGAGCTTCCGGCGGAGGACGTCCTTGAAAGTACCCCTTCGTTTTTGGATGTGGTTATACAGCCAAGCTGCCCGCACCTAAAGTTAATCATCGTTTTTAATGACTGGTCAAATGGTTATTAGTAATGATCAGCGTTGG
This sequence comes from Lepidonotus clava, assembly GCA_936440205.1. Lineage (NCBI taxonomy): Eukaryota > Metazoa > Annelida > Polychaeta > Phyllodocida > Polynoidae > Lepidonotus > Lepidonotus clava. The sequence continues at coordinate 49,928,026 of OW387134.1, read as the reverse complement.
TCAGCTCGATGACTGTAAACTATTTTTTCTTTTTAGAATTCTCTCTAGAGATTTTGTCTGATGATGGGAAAGATGATGAGTCTTTCAATACGATTCAATACGTTTTGGAAAAGTCATTTCTACTTTTAAGACCAACGTTGGCTCGTATATCAGGAACGCACGCGGCAATTATCACAGCTTTCTTATAGACATTTTTAAAACAACTTGTCGTACCAACTCCATTTCAACCAATAAAAAATTATTGTTGTAATCTAAAGTGATACGTCAATGTTCCCAATATTGCCTATCAAAATGAAAAGTCCATCAAACACATTCTAAGGCGAAATCCACGAATTATCATTTTACCATAAATAGACTATCGATATAACTTTAAAAGTAGGTAAAATAAAATCAAAACACAAGTGTCGGTTTGTCACTAACAAATCATCACAAAAATCCTGAAATCGATGCTTGATCTGTGGTCTTATTACAATGCTGTAAGCCTTTACACAGTATGGCATCCGAACATCTCATAAAAAAAAAACAATTTTCCGAAGGAAAGAAAAATGTAGGTTATGACGCGCGTCGGGACGCCTTGCAGATTGCTCTTCGTCCTAGTAACCTGAAACATTGGCTCGATGTTGGCAGGAAATATATACGCCCCCCTATGGTAGTCGTCCTATTAGGCTCCCCCGACGCACCTTCTCCCTTTCCGGGTGGAAGCAGGCAGCCACGATGTGTCGGAGGCGCAGGCCGTAGGACTGAGTCAGCTGCAGCAAGAGGCAGGTGCCGAAGATGTAGCCTGCAAAACAGCCACGTGGGAGAACGATCAGGTGACGACATACAAACAAAGCATGGACTGATCGCATGGCACCCTTTTTCAATGGTCTATTAGAAAAAAGAATGGAGAACGCCTATCGGTTGCAGGTGTCTATATTCGCAACTCAGTGTGTTCATACAAACTTTAGGTGTCGACCATTCGAGCACCAGGTCATCTTGGTTTTAATGCGAGGTAAGATGTAGGTCAAGGCGTAAGACTGAAAGCCAAACCATACAATATAATTATAGGTCTTATGTATCTCTATGGCCAAACGCATCGCCGAATTATTCATTGGTTTTATAATAAAGTTTTGCCTTTTATTTTCATAATTTATCCATAAATTCGCCCTGAAACAACTTCCTCTTTATTATCTGCAGCGTCTTCCAATTTCTGTAAGGTACGCCGACTAAGCTACATGATACGGGCCAAGTATGAACCGTATTGTAAAAGATATCAGTTTCATGCTCTTATTAACAACTCATGTGATACGATGGTTTCAGTTAGCTGCACCGGCGTCACACATAAACCTATAAGGCACAATGTATACTTATAAGTGAACCCGTTTTTATCCAAATAAAATACACGAGATTATGGAATAACATTGTATCCTTCAATGAGTTGCCAAAACTCTGATTGTTCTACTGAAGTAAGGATAAATGAGACGAAATGTACCCAAGCATCTAATTATCTGATAACCAGCCTTTTGGAGCAACTTCCTACTCCAATTTATCGGAGTATCAACGTTATCGATTGAACCATTACGAAGAATAAAGACAGGCTTACCTATTCGAATGTAGGCACTGTAGTCGGGTTTGGACGGATTGGGCAGACAGGGGGTGGTGTCCACGTAGGCCTGGTTGGTTGTGGCCGGGTCAAACTCGGTGATCATGGCTCGGTACATATCGGCCAACACACCTTCTCCCTGGACAGCCATCTTCACGTGTCCCGGACCTGGGCAGGCACGGAAGGAAAATATAATCAGCAGTTGGATTTTTTTTCATATATAGTCTGCATGAAAGTCGTTCTTGGATGTTACTTGATAAGTAGGGAAGTTTGATAAAGAAACCACATCTCAGATTGCAAAACGATCTTTATTTTAAGGTGGATTTTTTGTAGATATATAAGGAACTTCTATCCCTGGTTACATACGCAGTTTATAGAAGCACAGAAGCTATGGAAAATATCTAGTCTAATGCTATTTTTTTCATATGGGCAGACAATCTTTCTTGTCAATTAAGGAAGTATTTGTATAAAATAATCTATTGTTGGGGGATATCAAGGATGAGTAAAATATAGGAAATGAATGAATTTACAACCATAGTGAACATAAAACCAGGACAAGAAAGCTACATAGAATTCCATCCCGTGTTTCATCTACGAAAAAAAGCAGACTTTTACAGCGTGTCAACCACACTAATTGAGATGATAATACTGGCTGACATGCGCGTGACAGCACCTACCAGCGCCTGGCGAGACAAACGTCTTAGTAATTGGTCTTGAGAAAATAATAATTTGTAACCATCATGTAGACATTGTTTGACTCTAATCATTGTTTGCCAATCTAAAGCATCTTTCTCTTTCCACTATTTAAACCGAATTCTTGAGGAATGAATTGATGATGTGGTTTCCTTCACGGCAACCGCATCAATAATCAAACTTAAAGAAAAACTTACTCGAATTTATGATTAAATTACCCTACGGTTATTGGCTAAAAATCCCCCAGAACGTTTAGGCTCCAGTTGCAAGTTAATCTGGTTAATGACCATAAGATGCCCTTGGCGGTTTTTACTACTTCATTAACACCATGACATGCCTCCCATCATCGCCAATTACTTAAAATAGTATGCTGCGTGTCAGTGATGATTCAAATAAGAAAGGGGATTAATACTATCAATTTTCAAAGACACAAGCCATTCTCTCTGCTATGGACAAAACCTGGACGAATGGCATTGTTTTTCAGTTCACAGGAGGGCAGGTGTCAACGCTGAAGTGGCCCAGGAGTGTGCTTTTCTTTCATCTTCCTACCCCAAACATTATTCAGACTTCTTTTATCCCTAAAAGGATTATGTATTCTGTGCAGGGGCGGATTTAATCGTAGGCGTGCCGTCTTCAAGGCCCCTTTATAGCACCGCACCAATTGCTCCGAGCAGCTCAGAGCCTATAACGACCTTCCCAAACATGTAGAGGTCCTCAAGTCATGTAAGATTTCAGTTGCCGTCGTCCAGTGAAGACGTCCCACATACACCCTAAGTTTTCAGTTATTGTAGCCCCTGCTATCAGTGCTTTGTGAACATTTGTGGTATTTTGTATATATCTAAAGCCGGGTCTCCACTTGGACGATCAGATGTCCTTGGTAGCCGGGCAACTGAAGTAGTTAAGCCCCATACCCACTAGCCGACGGGGTGAATTGCCGTCGCCGCCGCCGGGCGACGGCAATATCAAGCAAGTTTGATAATTTACCAACGATTTTTCTGACGATTTTCCCGGCGATCGCGTCGTCCGTCGCCCAGAAAACTCACCATACCCACGTGAAATCGCTGGGCGATCCATTGATAATCCAGTCGCTCGGCGACTTTACTGCCGATCGTCAGGATCGGCCGTCGGCCGTCGCTGCTAAAGTCGCCTAGTGGGTACGGCCCTTTAGTAGCCTGGCGATCAACTTCACTCTGGCACTGTGATGTCTGGTGACTGAACCACTAGTTGCTGTGGTTATCTAGCAAAATATTTGACGTTTAAAGGGAGCCAAAACCAATAAATTCAGTGAAATTTTCCAAACTCAAATAATCATAGAAATCCATTCATTGAGTCTATTTCTGGCCCATGTTAAAATCTTAACCATGAGATATGGTAAAAAATCATTAAAACATATTTTTCTTGCTCAAATCAATTAATGTAGATCCGCTAAAATAGGGTTTGTTTACAAACAAATGTAAACATTACCATCTCTTGCGGCATTCTACTTCAGTTTGAGCTAGTTTTCACAGCTAATACTTTACCACTGACCTTAACTGGACTCATCTAATATAGTTCTATACTTATCTGAGTTTTGGAAATTTTGTGAATTTTATTGGTCGCTGGGCAACTTACTAAAATGTCCTCTTGTCGCCCGGCATTTAACTACAAGAGCATCCCAACGTGGGGATTAATTTCTTAGTAGCCCGGCAACTAGTTAGTCGCCCGGTGACCAATATTTCTTCCTTGGTTGCCGGGGAGATGCACTGATATCCGCCGTTATAAGTCGCCCAAGTGGGGTTGCAGCATTATAAAACCGCGCAGTTTGGAACATTATACATCCGGTTTTCAGTAGTTCTTGAAACTAGTAGAAACAGGGGAATTTCACACTTATCCTAAAGCAAAGGTCACATTTTTCAATCGTGATATTCTATTTCAATATGGTGACTTTTTAAACCTACGATCCTGTGTTTCAGTTGTTTTTCCTGTCTGAAATCAGCACTGTGATCGTCATTGTCAATAAAAGTAAAACCATGCAAAAATCACAAATGACAATGCAGGGGAATTACAGCTACTGTTTCTTGCTCCGCTGACGTGGACGATTCGGTTTTGTACCTAATTTCAACATTTTCTGACTACTTGGGTTAATTAATCTACTACATTTTACCGTGGAAATAAAGCCAAAAAATACGTTTTCCAAGGGAATTCCCCGGCGATCTCCGGAGAACCATAAATCTATTCACAAACATGGAATTGAATTTTCTACTACTATTGAATGGGAATAGATAAGACCCTAGTTTGACGCACATTGTCGAAAGAATGCTTCAAAATGAGACCAAAACAAATTTAAAAAATTACTTTTAAAACGATAGCACTATATTTTAATGCACTGCTACATATTTTGGTAATCAAAATTGAGAAAAAACTGTACAACATTAAATAAAAAGTTAAATATAAAGGAATCCAGATGAGGTGTACTGACGTGGCATCAGTCCTAGCCATAGCATCACACATATAAACAACATTTCTAGGGTTGAAGCAGAGGCTCTCCGTGATTGTGCTTGGAGAGAGCTAGTCCGGGGTAAGGGCAGCAGTAAATAGATAAGATAGGGAGCATTCAGTGAATTATATCATATGTCTCAGACATCAATAAACAACATCCTTTCACACAAGTGTTCTTGTCAACTCATGATACTGGAACTACATCTCGAGATGATCTGCGGTTCGGTAATGAGAGTGAGTTGGACTAGCTGACTTAATGGAATAATGAGTTGAAGAAAAACGCTTAATTACTCCATGCATTAACATAAAAGTTACCCTCCACAGTTCAAGGGAGGGTAGCTAGCATAATGTTGACTTTCTGGTTGATGTGACTTACCGGCGGATGATGTCCGCAGCTCTCCGTGGGTGCGGATCATGTTGAGTAGCCAGTAGAGGCTCTGGTCACACAGCAGCTGGAACCCAAGGTGGAGACCAGAGGCGCCGAGTAGGGCCAGCCCAATGAGCAGATGGCGTTGTTCGTGTTTAACCAGCGAAATGGTGACTGGTAGTTGAAGAAGACCACCAAGAAGTGTTATAGCAATATATTTGCATTGTAAGATATAAATATTAATTAAGTTAAAGTTTACTTCCAACTAAAGCACGTGTTGGTGGACCGGAGTTTGTTTTGTACAATAAGGTTTCTTTTTCAGTATCAGGACATTGCATTTTAATTATTCAGTAAAAGAAACAAACTGAACAGAAGTCAGAGAAAAACCACGAGTCTACAGCCAAGAAAAAATACACTGTTTGTACTAAATGATTTCAGGAACTTTACTTCTGAATAGAATGTACTTATTACTGCTACGAGCTAGACACGATATCAAACTTCCTTGTCTGGCTACCTACAAAATGGAATGTATTTGCCGCTCTCCTTCCAGTCGAGCGGCAGGATGGTCTCCTTGTCTTGTTTCTCTCGCTTGGTGTCTATATCACGGACGTGCCAGGTCATATAGAAGTTATCATGGCGATCGTTTGTCAGATACTTGCGACGATATTGATATGCCCTTTTGCAAGAAAAGATGTACATGATTCTGCTCTTTGTACAGGAGGTATTGCTTGCTTTATGAAATGCAACTCCAAACTGATGAAACTGTATAAAACATTTTTCCTACTTTTTTTTTAAAGAAGCGACAAGGAGGCACACAATCTTTAGAAATACTGTCCTGGCATAGAATTTGCATTTATATAGATTAATTGTCAAAGAAAAACACTTTCTAACGGGCATTTGTCTGAGGTAGGAAAAACTGACGTGCAATCCAAAAATGACTAAAAAGTAGGTAATCCTAAAAATGTAGGAAAAATCTCTGGTGGATGTCTGAATCCCTTATTTTATATGCACTCACTTGGTATGACCATTTACAACTGAATCCACTCACTTGAATACCAGCATGAACATCATAAAGATAAGTCCCGAGTTGCTGATAGGAGTTATATTCATTATGGGCCTGATCCTGTCCTCTATTTCATTTTGGATATCGGTTCGGATCTCCTTAAATGTTTTACTCTGTTCGACGGTTAGTTCGTAGTGATGCTTCAAGGTAACCTTGAAGTAGAACATGTCGTACATGTCCTTCAGGGCAAAATTGATTCCTAAAGTCAGAAAACAAAATTAGTAAATTAAGTGAAAATCTTCCGACGGATAAAACATGAAAAAAAAACAAAAAAACTATGAAGCCAAATTTTGAATTTAGAAGCGAAAGGCGCATATTTTAGTATACTATTTCTGATAGTAGGGAAGGACATTAAGAAGTAAAGCCTTGAATCAAATTTATCCAGTCAAAGAAATTCACTATTTTCTGAAAGTGTTTAAAATGTTTATCAGATATCCGGAAAACGAAATAAAGTGACTACGTTTCCGAAATATAAAACAAAGAGATAACATCATACTTCGAGTTTGAACATCAGATAAAAGACAACGTATCATTCTTTGGTAGAAAGCTGACACCGATCTAACTTTACAGTTTCCTTCATAAGTATTATGTTTTGACTTTGACAATTTTGATATAAACTGTTCTAGCTTCACTTGCAATGCGATATCATTTGCGTTCCATACGGACATTTATATTTCAGTGACTGACAAAGGAGAAAGGCTCACCAGATGTTACTTTGTCTACGATGTCCCTTTTTACGCCTGCGACTATATGGCAAAGCGATTCGCCCACTGAAAAGGAATCAATAATAAACTTCAACTACTGTATCAGATAGGCATTCATAATAATATTGTAATGAAGGGTAGTTACACTTACACAAATGAGTCCGCATTATTATCTTTTGCTGAAGAATTTTAATCTAAAATTTATTTTCCAATCAAAAATGTATTTCCGATTGAGTAACACGACCAGAGTTGGACTGAAATACTGGGATCACTTGATTGACATTCGATAAAGCTAGATTGCAGGCGGAAAGCAATAATAAGAATTGTTTTTCAAAGTTTTGCCATCGTTGGATATCGCTGACATTCAATGAAAGCGTTTTAATCAAACTATTGACTATGCTCTGTAATGTTTTCCAACGAATTTCACTTCTTAAAACATTGGCAGGTATGAACACACAAAAGAAACACACCACCTCCGTTTGATCTCTAGATGCTACCCATTTGCAAAATCATGATTGCTAAATCTGCATCTCATCATGAAGGAACACCGCCATATCCACCAAGATGTATTCCTCACCTTGGCCCCTAAATGTCGACATTCTAGTCACTTTTTATAATTACCCCTGGCCCGCTACTTTTTTGAAAACAGCTCACGAAATCATGCGTCCACTTCCGGATTTTAACCCAACCTTGGTTTATCAAATTTATATATATTTACCACATATGCCTATACCAGGATCACTGATTCCCAAGACCGTCTCGTCAAGAATTCAATAATTCCACTGTATACCAATTATATTTTTCTGTCTCTGTCACTTTTTCCCTCTCCTTTAATTTTCACGAAATCACCCCCATCTTCCTTATAATTAATCGTACCTCATTTAAACTTCCTATCTTTAGGAAGCTTGGACCTTTTAAGACAGTAAACTGGCTAAAAGTACAAATGGACACTCACTATTGAGAATTTCATACAACCCCATGCAAGAAACATTCCTTTCGTGGCTACTGGCCAACCCAATTTACATTCTACACCGCCCATTACCCCCTCTCCCCACACTTATAGAGACCCGTTACAAGCAGTGCACAAACATTGGGAAAACCATGGCTTGCACAACAAAAACATTAAAGATAAATCTCCATAGATGACGTCAACAACCATCTATCAACACCCACAACAACGCCAACACACACACAACCATATATGTGATGCAACCGACAAGTCAACAGACTACGACCATTATGATATAAAAGCATACAAGTGATTTCCCCACTGTTGAACAGGTTATCCCAATATTTCCAAAAGGCTCAGTGATTGAGTCCATCTATTATTGAACATGGCCGCTGGGTGCCAAATGGAGAGTAAGTGTCGGTTGTCGTGCTCAACCAGCGTCTTCGGCCGGGATGAGTGGAAGCCGGAGTTTTCTCGCCATTAATGATTGATCAGATTAATTATCTACAGATACAGTCCCACATGAAACCTGCTCTTCCCTATAAATATCTGCCCTCGTGCTATTCCTGGGTAACTGGGGAAATGACAGGTGGTGTAAAAAAGTACGTCATAACTGTGGGCGGGATGGCTGGCCGGTGATGGTGCCAGGTGATGGTCGGGGTATGTAGCGCTGGTCGGAGATGCTGGCTCGCTAGGCTACTTTAAGCAGACCAGACATGTGGGTGGAGAGTTGTCAGGCCACTTAAGGGCCACCACTTACACTCAGGGCCACTGCGGGTCAGGGTGGGGTCAGGTCCTATTGGGGATGGTTACAGCAGACGGGTCCCCCTTTCCCCTAAGTGGCCGGAGGTGATGTGGCTTTTACATTGCCCAGTCCGGGAGCCATCTAGCACCTGGCCCACTACTTTTGTGAAATACTTTGTCTAATTGTAACTAACACCATGGCCTTCCTTTTCTCTTGGTCCATTGTGTATGGAGACTGTGTACGTTCCAGTATAAATAAGATTTTTGGGGTCGGGGGTCTGAACCTGTATAAAGATTTGTGCAAGTACTTAATGAAATGGCCCTAATCTCGGTAAAATTAGGTCAATAAAATGGGATAATACGCAAATAAATGTTTATACTTACCTCTAGTGATTTCACACACGAACGTAAACCCGTTGACGATATTACACATGAAACCCATTATTCCCATCTTCACTCTGAAAGAGAAAAGGACAGTTTGAGACTGCGAGAACCCATCTAAGTTCAAGTTAGAACTAGTTTAAACTCACAATGAAACTGTACAACTGTTTGACCGTGTAATGTCTAGTGACGAAATGGAACGAAGCACATTATTTGAATTGTTTTTAATTTACAAGCAACACATCCCTTTCTTTAAACGCAACGTGCAGTTTGCGGTGCTCTCTCAGTTGACTACGTTATGATGATCTTTCACTACCTCTTCTTTTTTCGGGGGTTCCTTTTTTGATATACTACTTACAGCCAATTTCCGTATACTACTTACATTATTTGTATACATCGCTTTCACTAATAGTACTTAAATTTTTCTTTTTTGACAGTGAACTATGATACGTATACAGACAGTGATCGACAAAACAATAAATACATCGTTAATTTTCTACTGTTTTAAACTATACTCATATAATAATATCTTCAGAAAAAGGTATTAGAGCGTTTATTGTGGAAACCAGGCAAGCTATTAGAAAAAACATTTGAATACAAATGAGGTGTTCTGGATCCTATAACTGAAAGAGTTGTCCTATTATTCCTGGTGTTATTAGAGTAACAGCCATTTTACGGAGGTCCTTAGTTTGTTACTGAGCGGAACACCGGGAGGGTGGGTTAATATGATTCCGATCAGATAATGGTTTTATGGGGACAGTAATCCTGATCATGAACAAAAGTGTCTGGGAAAGGAACGAGACGCTTTGGAATTTGTATGAAATCACGGAAATCAATTCGTTCATTTTTGTTCAATACTTTATTATATGCATTGATTTCGATATTCCGAATTGACAGTTTTTCAAGAACTATTGCTTCTGTTGAAGAGAGCTTGGATATCATATTGTTTAAGTCTACATGTATTTATATTGGAAAGATCATCAGCCGACCAGGCTGATATTTTGAGATATGAGCTCCCCTAAAACTTTGAGCCCTAATTAAGGATTGCAACCCTAATCTAATGTGTATTTAAAATTATGGATTTATCCGTTTAAATTGTGATGTCCATAGTAACCCATGGTCACAATAGCATTGTTAGTAATCCAATGGTTACCATAGAAGTGTCATATAACAAGCCGTTCTTTCCTGATTACCACTGATCGCAATTTCCTCGTTACTAATATAGTAACATGAAGCATGTCATTACGCTTTCTCTTTGATCTTAATTCTGGCAGGTAAACACCATCGAAAAGCAAAATAAAAAATAATTCATCTCAACAATACGTTTTTTAAAAACATTAATTTCCCGATATTTTTTCTTAGGCGTTTTACCAATTCTCTTTTTAAATCTCAGAAGAATCTGATTTTGGCCCTGTCCTCGTTAGATGCCTTCATTGACGGCAATTAATTTCTTTGCAATCATTTCTTAATGGCGTTAACCTTATTATTCAAAGTCAAATTACGCATTTAAATCCTTGAAATCTGCCTCAAAGTAACCCTTTTTTTGTGAGTTGAGCTCTGTGGTAGTGTAACTGTGTGGGGTCGGCCCACATTACTGTTCAACAATTGGCAATTTCCCCCTGAAGGCGCTGACATTAAGAGACAAACAGGACAGCTTTATTGCCTTTATGGCTAATACCCGAAAGAGGCCAGAACTGCTCCTCCCACTCGCCATGATCCTGTGGCACCTCGCACCCTCCTGCTGCTGTATATGCCACTCCCACTGAACCAGCAGTTACAATCAACAGCTGGCCGAATTACTAGTAAAAACGGCCGATGCTGCTTCAGCCTGTGGGTGTTTAAAATGAGCGGCCATCACGACTATCTCGGATACATCCCACCCGATTGGCCGGAATCAATCTAGGCCCGAGTGGAGGGACATGCATGTGCGGATTTGTAGATATCTAATTCTATACAGCCAGTTGTCAAGATAACGCGGCCTATCAAGAGCAACTGATGATTAATCACCGGGGAAACACTCAGAATCTGCTTAGGATCAGAGACTTGGTCCTGAAGTATTCATTTGTGAATGCGTTGGAAATATTTCTGTCGGCATGCTTCTAAACTAAGTGTCAAACTCAATAATCAATTAACGATAAACAAATCTAACAGTAATTCTTTTAAATAAAAGTTTTATGGTACTGATCCACAATGCGTGTCAAAGCACAACGATCAAGTACTACAATTTTAGCAATTTCTTTGTTTAAAAACGGTTTCTCTGGAAGCAAGCACGACTGAAACTGAATTTAATGACTGCAGAAATGCATTAAAATATACAATTAATCCCATTCCACTTAAATTGTATATACACTGTCATGCATCATCTAGCAGACCAGGTTACCCTGAGGATCACTTTTTGAATAATAATAATGATAAAAAAAATCCCCAGTTTAAAGGAAATATAATCTATCAAGTGAAAAAAAAATATGCACAGATCCATTTCGGAATACAGTAACTAAAGACAAAAGACTAAAAACAAAACGGACACATTATTTTCATTTTAGACATTTATCATACAGCGACATGACAGTGTCCCTATCCCTTACATAAAGAAAGGTGCGTTCTCGAATTAGATCCATGGAATTCAGGCATGTCCGAAATGGCCGTTGACACTCATAGATTTCATATGACCAGTGTATAGAGCAGTATAACATTGAAACATTCCGGCATTAATGGACTTGTAACGCAAAATATCAAAGCCACAATGGCTGCCCTCCCCCGAACAACTAATCAGCAAGAAACGAGAAAAAAAAGCCCCACTTAATATCTGATCAACCAGGCACCATGAAGTCCCAATTCACAACTGGGGCAAAGTTGTTAATTATAGAGGATTTCGGAGAAAATGAGCTTAAAATAATAGCTGTTTACTGGCCATGGGGCTATTAAACGCCATAGATATATTAAGTTACGCATTGTCTATTGAATCAACCTGTTAATTCAATGGATGGGAAGCCGGAAAATAAAAGAAAGGAAAGATATGTAAAAGAACTCTGGACATCGACATATTTCTTCGAACCTCACGTGTCCGTCGGGGAAGGTCGAAATTGATCTGGCAGTCAGCCAGCACAATCCCTGGATATTAAAAAGTTGGCAGAGGGTACTGAGGCGTGCTTAAACGCTGTGTGACTGTTTTAAACATGAAAAAGAGAACACCATAGGGTGAAGGAGTTTGAATTGCTGCCAGCCTACAACTCCAATTATTTTAACATTAAACTACAAAGCATCTGTTAAGAGAGTAAAAAACAAGACCTCTTATATTGGTGTTCTCCTTAGAAAATATTTGTTTTTATGCCTCTCCTCAGATGCCCAACAGCCTATTAAGAAGATTATCTGAGTCGTTGTGAAGTAGAAATAATACTGATCTTACTGTGATGAGGTACCAATAATATGATGTTGAACTATAGAGGTTAATTATCTGTTATTCGTAGTATGCTTTAGTAGTTGTAATTAAGTCGTAGATAATAACTAGCTCCATACGCAGTCTCCTCCCTGTCAACTGCTGTTGTCCAATACATAATCATAGTTCCCACTTCATGTAAGACATGAACACTCGCGTGAAAGGATATTGTTGTTTATTATCCAGTGTATAGTCGTTCTGTGACAAGAACTCGATTGACCATGATCAGTCCCGAGGTAGGAATCCCCTCAAACACATTCAGCCAACGCTCCCGCGCTCTTACACGATTTCTATGCCTCAATCCAGAACCAAGACTGCAGGTTAAAGGTCCAACCTTCCCTGGATGTTACTCACACAGCGTTACAGCGAACCCGCTATTATAGAGTGGTACGTCACACCATGACTCCTCCCCCATTTCACTACTGACAAAGTGAAACACGGCTTACACGTGTGCTGCTAAAGCTCACGCCTTACTGCCTAAACATGGACTGGCCACCCACGTCAGTACAATGTAAACTTCCAATATTCATCTTAGAATACCAAGCTGTCGTTGATATGATTTGATGATACATAATCCAGGGACATTGCTGTACCTTAAAATGCATATTAATCTATACACTAGTTGATAGTTTAACCTTCTAGAAATATATCAGGGCTACAAACTGAGTATTAATCTAAGAAGCATAACTTCTTAATTGTGATTAAAGTAGTTGCAATTATGCAAAGACCAGCCACCATTTCCACCTTTACATTTCCCCCTATCTCATTTTATGCATTAAGCAAGCGACCCCGGTGATATTTTGATTACGCACTCGCAAATAAAGATGCCCCCAAAAGAGAGCCCATAGGTGACCTTGTCGTTTTGCATGTTTTATTATCAATAGTATGCCTCTAGTCATACTATTGGAATTTTGTCCTGCAGTTAGTAACATACAAACATAATTTCAAATGTATCAGTATATTTCTATAGATGAACACCGTATGCTACTTAACATATCAAAAATCTCCCTCTAGGACATCCATAGTGCACAGCTTGCGTACCCTCCTTTCTCCCCAGTAACACCTCTATTCATGCAGGGACAGAGAGAGCAAAGGGCTTTAAAAAGTAAGCAGTGCATCCGTCTCCTTCTTGTATAGTTTTAGAAGCACCTACATATGCTCTTTGTTGAAATAGTGAGGCACTCCTTACCATTTCAAGCACCAAAGAAAAGAACGTGTGTGCATATTGCTCTTACAGATTAGCTAGATCACTAGGTGCAATGGCTTGGTAATATTGTATTGTGCCGCAGAGACTAGGTCTGCGACTGTGATTAAACTTATAAAAAACGGGGCTGATGCGACTGCGATGTCCCTGTTAAGCTCCTTAAGAATACGCTTTTTAAAACTTGCCACATGGGCTTCTCAGGGTCTCTATTCTAGTAATAGCTCCCATAGGATTTCGGAATCATCCTTACATTATCGATTTGTGTAAACTATCATACACAACATACATAAAGGATTATAATGTAATATCGCCATGATTTTTTTCTCTGGCGAGTTTTATTTAAAATCATATTCCATAGTTATGATGAATGTCAGTCCCTCGGGATCAGAATATTTTTAATATTTCATAAGGCAAATAGGAAACACAACAAGTAACCTAACCGTCAGGCTGTCTAGAGAAAATGAGTCTCAGAATTCATGTTTGATAATGACAGAATATAGACGGTAATAACAGCCTGTACCAGGTAGGGTCCATGTTGAGCGTCTATTCTTATTTGTTTTAATGATATGTAGAGAAGCCCCCTGTACCCAAATACATAGTCTAAACACAGAAAAGCCTTTCAACCCAGATGGTCATTTTTCTTGATTCCATGTCTCATACAGAATTAGCAAAGAGTCATGCCTGGGCAATAAAATCGGAATATGTATATTCATATTGAAAATGTGTATCAAATTCAAGCTTGGATAGCTGTGATCATGAGGCGACTGATCAAAAGGAAGTGTTTAATTCAAGTAATATGTGAAATTCAATATTTAATGCATGCATGTTAACAGACTGGTATAAACTATAATAACTGTATTACAGCGGCTGGCCTAAGGATGCATCAAGTGCACTGGGCGCATGAAAACTGAACAAGGCGCACTGTCACGGGCAAAATCTTGTCTATGGTCCATATCTTTTTTCATTTATTTTAGATTTATAGAGGAATGAAGTTATAATGGCGAAGAAGCGCTACTTTGAAACTGAGTCGCGGTCACCTTGTTAAAAAGTAATAAAACAATGAATTGATGGAATTCTGAGATTAATTACTAAACTTTTGCTTTGAAGTAAAATTGTGAAGGGGTCCGTATATATAGCCCCATACCCACTAGGCGAATTGGACCTTGGCGATCGCATTTCCCCCTGATCGCCCATCAGTATGGTGCATTAAAATGTACATGTTTGATCTGCATCGCCAGGAAAACCGCCCGACGATTTTATCAAACGTGTTCATTTTAATATGGCATACAGACGGACGACGAGGCCCAAATCGACTAGTGGTTAAGGGGCTTTAAACGATTAAATTAGACAAAAATTGATGCATGTGAGAAAGTGGGCAATTGATTTCAAAGTTATTGCCTATTTCAATTTCTTTAAAACCGTGAACAACTTGTCCAAACGACATAATCTGACGAGGCCTGCTTCCATTGCTATGAAATAGCTCCTGAATTATATTGTCCAGTATACGCAAATCCATTTTGACATTATACTGTCATTAAAGCACCTTGTAGGGTTTCGAAAACTCAAACGTAACGCCTGGATCAATAGCTAATCTGGATAACTGGTCTCGTTTATTGTAGTTTCGGTAGTTTCAACTTTAAATGATATGTTGTTGTATCTTGAATTGCTCTCAATTCAGATGAACAACGCTTTGTGATTTAATTTATTCTAGACTTTATAGTATGATGCTGATGCTAATGCTAAATCCATGTGTTTACGTATCATACCGAAACTCTTAAACATTTTATTTGGGAGTACATGTGAGGCTGGCTGGACCATCTTATTAGACAACCCATTTAAAGCTAGACTTAGAAAGCGTTTCCTCCCGCCTAGTTACGCTGATGATATTGCTTTTTCATTTAAAAGACCGCTGAATGAATATAGAAAACAACGGTCAATAATTTTACAATCTTAACATTACCCTTTACCATAAAACCTCTATTTTAAGCCGAACCCTATTTTACGACGCACCCCGATTTTTTTGGGTTGTTCCTGAGGCACTTTTTATGACCTTAGGATAAGGGGGATGAACCTTATTTAGGATACACCCAAACTGTAAGCCAGCGACGCTGAGGTAGGAATAGTTTTTTTTAAAATATATATATCAAGAATTTGATTTTGATTTATCAATGATTTCTAAAAATAATCAACTGTGGGGAATTTTCAATCATGGGACATTTTCTTAAAAACATGTGAAGATTTGGCAAAAACCCTAATTTAGGATGCATCCCCATTCAAAGACTAACCCTTGTTCTACGGTAATGTGTTATAAGGCACAGTTTAGCCTTCGTGTGACATATATGTAAAATCATATCCCTTTCTTGGTAGCATTGACATATTCTCTGTATTATCTGGCGTAAACGAAAATGCAATCCAGATATCATAATATAAATCGGTGGATTTTGTTTTCAATGAGTTAGGTCTATCGGTCACGGGTGTGATATAAAACGTGTCACAGGTCTGGAGAGGAGGGGGTCCAAGTTCGGCGGCAATAACTAAATTATTTATGTTGTCGTATAATGTTGTGGTCGAATATTCTCTCCTTTAGTTAATAAGAAGACCGTATTTACCCGAAAACGTTTGTATTACAATTAGTAAACAAAGCGGGCCAGCACGCAGCGGAAGGTTATCCTAATGAAACAGACTCTGAAATGTTGGATTTTTTTTTCATAAGAGGTTGTATATGGAAACGACACCTGATCAAGGCAAGAGCTTTATCTAAGCGGTCTTCTGTTTTCACATTTGTCCTTATTACCAATGAAACGTCAGATAAGTCTTGTGACAACATCATAATATGCCCTTTTATTTAGAACTGCTGTAACAAGCAGACAAAAATTGCGCTGCAGTTGAAAATGTTTTCTAATAGGGCGAGAAAATGTAGAACAGCCTTCATCAGGAGGTCTGAAATGTTAGGGGACTGTTATTTCTTCCGTTCCTTCTTTCTTTTTCGGGATTGGGGGGTCCTTCTTTCTTTACGGGATTGTGGGGGGAGGGGGAGGGGGAGTAGGAGGGGGAGGATAATAAAGGCCTGAAGAACATGAGACAAGGGTAAATGGGAACGTCTTTTTACCAAAATAAACCATTTGTGATAAGATATATGGTAGTGGTGAGAAGTGACAGGGGGACATTGGGAGGGGACGTGCATTAATCAACAATGCCTGAATATAATGGTGTTTGAAGGCGGGTTGTAATGCTAGTCTGTGGGTTGGTGGAGAGTGCATATTTTGTGCGTGCATAATATGTTACATCTGGTAAAGGATGTCCTAGCTGTGACGTTTCTGTGTAATTCTCAATATTTGTTCTTTTGTATTCGCAGTTTGCACAATGCATAGCATGACCTACACAGAATCTACAAGTGATTGACCTAATCTTTTTTTTACCTGAAGGCAAGTGACTAAGGCTCAGGGATGTAAGTCAGGGATAATGAAAAAATCTTAAACCCCAGAGAGAACATTTAGAATAATCTTAAAAAGCTATAAAACATCATGTAATGAATTCAGTTTGAAAATTATTATTTGAAGTGATGATGTGAACAAATCTGAAATCAGATTAAAATCTGAAAACTTACATCCCTGAAGGCATAAAAAACTGATATGAGTTCTTTTTTCGGGGATGTAGGTTGCCCTGCCGTCCTGTCGCTGGACTGACAGGAAACCAGTAATAGACTTTGCACTAGGCTTATCCTTCGATATCTCAGAAGTAACGTGTCGTTAATACTTACCTGCAGTCGTGAATGGCGGTGTCAAAGGCATGCTTGCATTTGGCGTAAGGCTCGCCCATCTTCTGGTTGCAATGATTGACAATGTGACTGAGCCAGGCAAACATCCTTTTAACAGCCTGAACTGAAAAAAGAGAGAAGTTACATGGGCATTCAAATTTGATCTCTTCATGAGTAAGGTCACCCCTAATTATCTTTTTTTTTAAACATGGGTTCCTTAGGCCTGACAATCGAGGTGTGACGATCCTTTCTTAGTGGTCAGGGAACCCTGAAATGCCCAACTCAGTTCTTCTTATATTGACAGCTTAGCAAAACTTCACAAAATATCAAATTGCTTCATTTAAAGGTCCAAAATAACCTCAAATACAGTTGAATGCAGAAGGTGATACTTACCCACTTCAAGAAATAAGTCTCTAATTTTCATAACCGCTTTGCGTAGCTCCCGGGCCATTAGAAGGAGGGCATTGAGACACGATTTGATGCTGTCAATAGCGCCTGAAAAAAGAGGATGTGAAGGAATCAGTTGACATGTCTAATGAATTCATTCGCCACAGTTTGCCTTATAACTTGAGTGTAGTGCTGAAATAGGTAAGAAGACTTGACCATTCTTGACCAAATATATATATATGTGCAACAAGAGGCATTTCTGAAATTCGACCTATGATTAAAGGCCGGTGACAATCTGAATGGAAGTCGATGAAATGATAATATGAGTCATAGGTAATATTACTTTAATTTTATATTGGACATTGAAACTTCATACTTTTATTGGTTATCATTTGTTATGGTTCGAAGTTGTATGAAAGGAAATAATATTAATTTGGTGTATGATGAGGGCTGTGATGATCAGAATCTAAGATCAGCCCTTGAAATAAGCCGACCTTTTCCTTCTCTTGATGCTCATAGGACTAAGTCTGATCTTCAAAGGGAGGAAGAAGTGTTGTGCAAATTGGACCTAAATAGCGCTCCATTAATCAGTCTTCGGCTTCATACAAATACACTGATCATGGGTTGCCTTGAGCGCTAATTATCCTTTGTTGGAAAAACTGCAGAAAATGACACGTTTCTAAGACTTTCCAGATGAAACACGCTAGGAATTCATGCCAAAATGCCATACGCGAAGATGGGCCAGGATACTAGAATCTTAATTCCCTAGTTGATGTGTAACTTACATATGAATATATTAAAAAAGAGCAAGGATTTTCACAATAAATTAATCATTATAAACATCATTATGAATGTTCTCGGTAAATATCACCAGGCCTAGATATGCAGTTGTCATAATATAGATTTTTTTTAGCGGGACGTACCCCGCCTTTCAAATTGGATTATGGATAGAATGTTAAGTCACTGACTGCTATGTAACACTAGTGAAATCAAAACTGACTTTTAAGGGGTGAGAGAGCTGTGTCGACCAGCTCCTCTGTGACGTTCTTGGCCATGTGCTGACCACAAGTCAATGTTCCCGATAACACGTGCACGTTATAGCGGAAGTTCTGCATGGGACCGTTCAGGGCCATTACGAAGCATGAGGCGATAAGCACTGCGCGTCCTTTGCCTATAGAGAGAGGAATTAGTTCAATCAATGGCATGTCAGGTCAGGGATTTGTTTGAGGGTCATCTGATTTGTTTGAGGGTCAACTGCATCAATAATGCACAAAAAATGACTAACTTATTATACCAAAAACCTCTATTTGAAAAAAAAAAAATTAAAGAAAGATTGTCCTCAGTCTGAGTGCGTAAGCCCTTATATATATAGTTGTAGTGCATAGGGTTTGCCGTATGTATGGGAGTTAAACATGTGTCGAAAGTGAGTACATCATATAAGCGAGATATATTTTAACCTCGCCGGAGAAATCTTATAATGGAACAAACTGCTTCTTATACAAGACTGAAGAGTATTGAAATTATCGAATGATTGATTTCGTTCAAAGGAAAACGAGAATTTCGCCCATTGAAATGATAAGTTATAGGAGTAGCCGTTTAAAGCTTAGAGTGATTGTAAATATGTGATTTAGTTTGACTATAAAACATTACTGTAACTCATGTTAGACGTAGCGATATTGTGAGAACAAGATCAAAAGTTACAATCAAAAGGGTTTGATAGTACAGGGTCGGCCCATTTTAATGTTTATTGAATAATAATATTAATGATTCAAATATGTTGATGGTAGGTCAGAAAAAATGACACTATAGTGACCATTTCAAAAATCATTTTAATCTTTGAATCCTTTTAAATCTTAAATCTGTTAGACATGATCTGAAAATATTTAAAATGCAAATGTGCCCAGGCCTAAAATGATCAAACTAAGCAATGTTTTAAGGATAAACAACACCTCAGAGTGGCTTCATTTGCGAGAATGAAGATTTTTCAGTAACCAGTAAGGCTAAAAAAGGGATGTAAGTTGGGGACAGTGAAAAATTCGGAAATAGCACTAAGGAAATCTGAATGTATCCTAAAATGTTGTAGACCATGTTCTAAATATCAATTTTGAAACTGATTTTTGGGGGTGCTGGAGAGAAAAAAAATCGGAATTCCGACAAAAATCGGAAAACTTACATCCCTGCTATAACAGCATATTAGACATCAAATGAAAGAGCACATTTTTCTCTATCTCTTAAAGCACATTTTGATATCAACGTTTTAAAATTCGAGTCATTTTCTGCAAAAAAAACAAACAAAAAAAACTGATTTTTTCACTTTTATTTTTTGAACATAGATATCTCGGTAACCACTCAATGGATTCCAATGAAATTTCTTGGACATGCCTATGCTGATCAATCAGAGGGAAGCGTGTCTCAGATTTTTTTTATTAAGATCCTAGTTTTGATTTTATGACAAAAAACGGGAAGATTTTGGTGATTTTTTTCAACATTATTTTCTACATTTTATTAAAAAAAAAAGACCTTAACTAAAATTTTCCCTCCAAATGAATGTTATCTACATGTACACAAAACTTCATGCATTTATATGCAGTAGTTACTGAGATATTCTTGTTCAAAAAATAAAAGTAAAAATTTAATTCTTTCACTTCCTGTTGTGCCTACAAAGGTGCTATTCTTTACATTTAAATATAACTTATACTGTTAGATAGAATTCTGAATTCGCTTTTAAAATATAAGACATGTGTGAGATGATACCATGAACAGTAATCAATTAACTAGTTCCAAAAATCCGCCATAATCTATGGGATTGGATTAGACTGGGTTAGACAGGATTAGAAAAAAAACGGGATTAGGGAGAACGGCTCGTAGTATGCCCAAGACACTTTGTAACTGGGTTTATGACTGGTCAAAGCTTAATCCAATCCTCTGAAAACCTCATTAGAGTAGAGGAGCCAGTTTCGGCGCGGCTCTAGTTTTCGCGCATTTTACGCATTTTTATGGACGCATTTTTTTTGGTGTAAATTGACATAAAACCCGTTTTTCTCCTCTGATACATACCAGCATCATATTCTGTCATAAATTTGAGTTCTTTTTTATATACTTAGATCTATTCAAAATTTTAAAGGGACGTTCTCGTCCTGTGGTTGTTAGGCTAACATATGACGACGTTAGCCTAATGACGACGTCACTGGCAACGTGTTTTGCCCTTTCAGAACGTAGAGTACTGTAGCCAGTTTTCGCGCACTAAGGGCTGAAAATTGAATTATGATGAAATATTTGCAGTAAAATAAACTAATTTAATCTTTTAGCAACAATACATAGTGGAAAAAAGTCCCTAAACGTAATTATGAAAAAAAATATTGGAATGATAAAATATATCCATGATAACGTGCTATGTTACTTGGACGTGGTTTGTTGCCAGTTTTCGCGCATTGGAGCCTATTTCTGCACAGCCTGTAGCTAGTTTTCACTCACTAAGCAATATTTAGGTGTACAACGATTAAAATACACAATAAATAGAAAATATGAGCATTAGAGTACCAGAAAATGATTATATTTTGAAATCCAAATCATTAAAATAATCAGTGACTTTGTCACGTTTCATACAATGCGTATTGAGAATGTTATGTTGAATGCTGAAGCCTGAAGTATAAAACAATATGATTATGCATCAGAATGTGCATATTTATGCATTTTCAAAAATAGACAAAAATGTCAAAATGTTTGAATAAAGTACAAAAGAAATAGAATGGTTCATCTCTTTAGTTAGGATAGTTAAAGGACGGGTTTTTAAAATAAATAGTAGTTTGTTATGAAAAATTGTGTAAGTTTGACCCAAAAAATATATAGGAAAATCCGGAAATTTCGGAAAATTACGTTGAAAAATGTGCGAAAACTGACAACTGCCTAATTTTAAGTCATTAGTTTTCACGCAGGGATGAATTTTCCATGTTAGGCATGAAATAATATGTTTCTGACATTGAAATGATCGTATATCACTTTAAACTAATATCTATGATATGTCTGTCATGTAAATAAAAAAAATTCTTAAAAAAATGGTCGCATATTCATTATTTCAGAAAATATTAATCTTATAAGGGTCCCGCCATGTTCCTAGATAATATGGACATCAAACAATCTTTTCTTCTGTAGAATACCTAAATTTACACAAAAGATTTTTTTTGTAAAATCAAAATTATTCCACTAAGACTCCTAAATGGTCTGGTATTAAAAAATAACATCTTTGATACCTATAGAAAAAATGCGTCCATAAAAATGCGCGAAATGCACGAAAACTAGTGATGCGCGAAAACTGGCACCTCTAGGCTCTACTCTAATAACGCAACGTCATTGGTCACGTCACGAATTTGGCGCGGCAGGACAAGGATTACAACTTAGCAATTTAGGTCCCTCTCACGGACGAGAACGTCCTTTAATTCATCATTTTTCATACTATTTAACCAGCCAGTCCACGGATAGGGCCGGATAGGGACAGATCTTCCTTGCCCCTGTCCCACAGCGCTTACAACAAAGCCCACGGCACTTACACATAACTGTTAAATCAGCCCCCCGATAGTGCCACTGCGTCGGCTGAAGTGAAAAACCAGCCTACAGAGTGCACGGTGTGAAGGCTGTTGTGAAATCAGCCTACAGACGGCTCCCGGTGTGGGCTGATTCGCCGAAGTTCGCCGAGAAGTTAGCCCGTATAGCTTCGGCCCCCAACTCACGATTTGGACGGTAGTCGGGAAAGTTACGAGCCGTTGGGGCCTGGGCGAATATAGAAAGACGGACGATACACCAAGGAGTAAGGAATGAGCGTAGCGTATTATAGATCTTTCGATACACTCGGAAACTCCGACGGGCGATAATAGGTGAATTTAACGTGCCGCGACTTTGGGCCGAAGCTAGCTCTGTGGATCCTTCTCTCACGGCAAGCTAGTGTACGTCTCATACGAGGTTAGGGTATAGAGTCGATCAGAGGCGAAGATAGTGCAGTTAACGGCACTCGCCGCAAAAAAAAAAGCGTTCTGTCTCCTGTGCCTGAAGCGGCCAGGCTCGTCTGAGGCGTTGCTCTGGCTTTAAGTGGCGCCTGGCAGGGCCTGACAAACCGGACATCCGGGTGCGCGCGCACTCCAGAAAACGGACGCTTATTCCCGAAAAGACGGTTAAGAAGTGAAATCTTGATACAATTAGAACGGCACCAGCGAATGATGATTTTACAAGCTGCTTACCGGCGTTCACAGAAAACTCTCTAAATCGCATTGGTAGGTAGCCGGCGTGCACCGCAAAACTGATGCGTATCTATTTAAGATTTCGCCTGATGCGACTTGGTACGAATTGTTACGATTTCATCTATTCAATTTCGCTGGGCGAAAAATAATATTATGATAGTAGGAAATCCTCAAATTTGACAAAATTTACAATTTACTCTTACATCTCGAACGAAAATTATTCTCTCAAAAGTCATATCCCACTGTAACAATGCAAAATTGCTAGTTTTGCAGCAAATACTTCAGCAAATATGGAATAGGATAGATTGCGCTTGTTATGTTGCTAGAAAACCGAAGTACATTCCACTATAAATGCACTACATTTAACTGGGGGTGTAACCTACTTACTCGTAAAGAGCTGGGGTAGAGACAGAAGGGTCAGACATCGAGTTGTTTCGCTGAAGGCCAGACCTACACTCAACACCAGACTGAGAATGGCGCAGGTGACGGTGGCCGTCCGAACATGGTAGTCCATGTAGTAGATCATGAGGGCAAACCACAGCAGGGTGAGCAGCAGACCACCCACAAAACCTGAAAGAAGGGATTTTTAAAAGTTGCAATGTAAGCTATATTTTTTGTATCGATCTCTGCCAGTAACACCTGTAGCATACTCAGATAAGTTAGAATCGCAGATTCAACGAGACTTACAATGTAATTGGAAGTAGAGGTTTAATTGGGATTGTCTTCGACGTAGAGATGGGGTGAACCATAGACTAGGAATTATTTGTTTTTGGGGAGGACAAGAGGAATTTTCGTTTTCAGACCCCCCCCCCCCCCCCCCCTTATTTAATGTTCAGACTGAGCCTTCAGATGTTCCCTCTTCTGGTTAGGTTCAGGCCAGAAAGAGGTAACCTTCTGGCTGATTTACCTATCATCTTACACAGTTACAGAGAAGCATAGCTTGCAATTGGTCCCCAGACTATCTTATGATTAATTGTATCTATAGCCATAAAAATGAAATGGATGAAAAGTTTTGTCAATTTAGTTCAGAAAGTACTTTTCTGAATGTATACTTCTTGCTTATAAATATTATTTCATGGCGTCGTCGGATCATTTACAACTGAATAGGGTTCATAAGGTTGATAATCCTTGTAATTCATAATATCAATAATCATACAATTTTTAACCATCCTTACCTACAACTGATTTAAGCACCTGGTTTTCGTATGTGCCATCATAAAATAACCTGCCACAGAATGTCTTGGGTCGTCGTATCTTAAGGTGACGTGAAGGGTCATAGATAGTACACGGGCAAAATGTCAGCAATAGCTTGTTCCGTATTCCTCCAATGCAGGAATTCCAAATGTTGACATACCTGAAAACGATATATAATTTCTAAATGTTCAAACCAGTTACAAAAAAAACTTCTCAGCAAGAACATGTCTTCCGATTTAAATGAATACCATTGTAAGGTGGGTAACACATTGGAATCTTATAAAAAGATAAATATCCATTATCTATCTTACTAAGTAATAATATTATATAAACATTTTATTCCCTTTCTGCAAACTAATACTCACAATGGAAGGACAGGTGGCAGGCCCATCTGCTTCCGGACTGCGGCCTCCTTCACCTTGGCCAAATTGTCCATGCCCTTTTTGACTTGGTATGCCTCGTATACTTGCATCTTGACTTCGTTTTTGTAAAAGCCTGGAATAAACATAAATAATGTCTATGTCTATTACGAATTATGTTACGTTAGAGCAAAATTTAATATGATTTGCTCTGTTCCACATAACAGAATTACTTACTGCCGATATCGAGCGTTTCCATAGTGGCATCCTATGTCTCATACATTTTCGGCACTGAAGTGAAGTTTAATAGGTATATAAAAGGAGAACAGACAACAGTTTGATTTGTACCTGTATAAAGAACCTGAAATTAAAAACAGTGTGTCGAAAGTGCACTAACAGATGGCAAAGGTGCGACATCGGCAAACAATATATAATCGGTAGGTAAATTTGGCAACATGTTTGTAAAATTTTCGGTGATACTACCAAAATGCATTGGTACTAGCAAACATTTATTGGCGGCAAACTGCTAGCACACTTTCGGTATCTTAATAAGGGCTTTATTGTTGAACTTTAAGTAGAAATCATAAAGACCGACTAATATGGTTACGGGTAGGGTGGCCACCACCTATCATTTTCATGACAGACTTTGAACGACAATACGTCTATACCTACCAAAACAACCTCTGCTGTAAGTCAGATTCGTTGACGACATTCTCTTAATGATTAATGGGAATATGAAGAGGTGGAACTTGAGAAGTTCATCAAACACCTCAACTCTGCCCACATGACAATCAAATTCACCTCTAAGTCCTCCATAGACAAAGTGAAAGTGAGTTTCCTCAATTTGTAGTCCTTGAAAAAAGCGACATCTCAACAGACCTTTATGTCAAACCCACGAGCTCAAACAACTACCTTCTTCATACCTCCGTCCATCCTCCTCACTGCAAATGGAGAATACCCCTTGGCCATTTCATGAGACATCTCAGGATTCGTTCCAAGAGCTCCTCCTTCATCCAACACAGTATTGAGAAGGGCAAACACCTCCCAGCGTCCGAAATTAAACTGCGCCCTGCACCCGACACGCACATTTTCACGGCCGGGTGAATAACTTTTTTATGATGTGCACATGTAATTTACATATTTTTCATGGCTTTTACCATTGTTATTTACCAAGAGGGTGCACGGACCAAATTTCGGGTGGGCTACCCAAGGATCACGGGGGCCTTCAAGAAAGTTCTTCTGATGGATGGACCCTCCCTCCTGAGGGTTCGAGCAATAAAGGAGAGTAGACCAACATCTTGGTCGCAACTTTCAACGTAGGGTCCGGTCAGATGATCTTCGCAAGATAGTCATTAACAATAGCAATACCACACTAAAAATACAATTTAAATTTTCAATGCTCTGTTAATGCCTATGGGACCTCGTGGGACGCTCGATCATGCTCAACCCAGGAGATCCATGAGAAAAAGGTACTCACAGCCTACAGAAGACCTAAAAACCTCCAATAGCTCCTGGTGAGATCCAAACTACCGCCTGAGAAGCCCAACAGGAAATTGAAGGACCCCTGCAACCCTTGTCACACGAAAAATTGCTACATGTACTACTATCCTAGGGTGCATAAGAGTATTAAGACATTTTTTTTTATCTGCTTCATCCCATTAACCAGGTTTTAGAGGCCCTGGACTATCATAACCAGGGCTGGTGTTTCCCTCTGCAATAGGTTGGGCCATGCAACCTAACTCTCAACCCCCCTCTCCCTCTGCAGGGGCGGATCCAGGGTCTGTTTTCAAGGGGGGGGGGGGGGGGGGCAATATATCGGCCCCTCCCCCCCAATGATTTAGCTTGCAAAATTTCTCCTCAAATTTGTCAAAACTACGAGAGTCCATTTTTGGTCGGGGGGGGGGGGGGGCAATTGCCCCTTTTGCCCCCCCCCCCCTGGATCCGCCACTGCTCTGGAGTGGACTTTTTTCCTAAAACCCAACAGGGTTTTCCTGCAAACCTCTTTTATTTGCAGGTACCGTTTACTTTTATGATGCCCGTAGAGACACTTGTCGAAACCACAATCATCCTGGGCTTAACGCCTGGTAAACCCGCCCACTACTGTGCCCTGAGTCATACAGGACCTTGCACAAACCCCCTGGACATCCCTGGTGCCTTGGAGTTCCACAACACTTGGTTCCCCTGGGAACCATGGAGAGGCAGAGGATCCACCAATCATCAGCCGGATCCCTAGATCCAGGCACCAAAAGCGGTAGCATCCAAGAGATCGGACACGTTTAGCCTAACGTCCGGCCAACCCTTTAGGATTCTTTTACCAGACTGCACAAGGTAATGTCAAGGCCCGTATCCAGGGGGGTGACGTGGGATATAGGTCACACCCCAAGCTCGGCCAGGTCCACTTTTTGAAAAAACAATATTTGAGTTTTCCCTCATCCCCTCTTATTCTTCGCGTTGTATTAAGTTTCACAAATGGTATAAAGTTTGATAGGCGAAGTATAGGATGGCTGTTTCCTTGAACAAGTGAAAGAGCCAGTTCACCCTATTATCACACATTTAATCCCCTGGTTCCTGTCCTATGCTTGGAGACTGGATGCATGGGTTTCTTGTGAGTGGAGATTTTAGTTACATTTAGTTACATGTAGATGTGTTCTATGGCCTTTGACAATTCTTACATTAGAATGGATTTTGTGTTGTTATAATTCTTTAAAAAAATACCCTAAAGGTATTTTACATAATTGTATTATAAGTTTACATGTGCTTTGCTTGTATACATGTTATTTGGTTAAAATTTACAAGTTCAAGGATAGTTAAAACAATAATAAACAACTTTGAGTTTTGGGCAACTCTAGTAGGAGAGTGTGGAACCCAGGTGGAAGTCAACTGCCTCTCATGCGATTAGATGACCGGCAGACCGGAACAGAAGTGTCAAATCCCCTACTTTCTGTTGTTATGGTGTGCCAAATGAGAAAAACGAAAGTTCACAATTTTGAATTTGTAGGACATTTTTCCTTGTTCCAACATTTACAGAAGGTCATCAGACATGTTTGTTAGCATGGCGGCCATGTTTTTATGATGGGCCAAGTGCACAAAAATGACTTCAAATTTTTTTATTTTCAAGAAATTTCTTTTCACTTTTAAGTTTTAGACAAGGTCATCAGACATGTTTATCAGTATAGTGGCCATGTTTTCATGACGCGCCAAGTGTCCAAAAATGACTTCAAAATTTTTGTATTTCAAGAAATTTCTTTTCACTTTCAAGTTTTAGATGAGGTCATCAGACATGTTTATCAGTATGGCGGCCATGTTTTCATTATGCGCCAAGTGTCCAAAAATGACTTCAAAATTTTTTACTTTTTAAGAAATTTCTTTTCACTTCCAAGTTTTAGACAAGGACATCAGACATGTTTGTTAGCATGGGGGCCATGTTTTTATGATACGCCAAGTGCACAAAATGACTTCAATTTTTTTGATTATATTAGAGAATTTTTTTTTCACTTCCAACTTTTAGACAAGGTCATCAGACATGTTTATCAGTATGGCGGCCATGTTTACATTATGCACCAAGTGTCCAAAAATGACTTCAATTTTTTTTTTTATTTATACGAAATTTCTTTTCACTTCCAACTTTTAGACAAGGTCATCAGACATGTTTATCAGTATGGCCGCCATGTTTTTGTGATCTGCAAGTGCACAGAAATGACTTCAAATTTTTTTATTTTTACGAAATTTCTTTTCACTTCCAACTTTTAGACAAGGTCATCAGACATGTTTATCAGTATGGCAGCAATGTTTTTATGATGTGCCAAGTGCACAGAAATGACTTCAAAAAATTTTATTTTCAAGAAATTTCTTTTCACTTTCAAGTTTTAGACAAGGACATCAGACATGCTTGTTAGTATGGCGGCCATGTTTTTATGATTCGCAAAGTGCCCAAAAATAACTTTAAAATTTTTTATTTTCAAGAAATTTCTTTTCACTTCCAAGTTATAGACAAGGTCATTAGACATGTTTATCAGCATGGCGGCCATGTTTTTATGATGCCCCAAGTGCAAAGAAATGTTTATCAGCATGGCGGCCATGTTTTTATGATGCACCAAGTGCATAGAACAAATACAAGATTAACTTACAATTATCTATTTCGAACTTTAGTAGTCTTTTTTTCATCAACAGGCGAAGAATCTCGTTATTTTGATAACGATTTCAGTTTTAAACGAGATTATACAGTTGCACTTGTATTATTCTGGCCCTCCACTGGTGGATCCAGAAGGGGGAGCATGGGGGCACACCCCCCTCCCTTTTTCGGAAAAATGTGAGTTCTTTAAAAAATTCTACTGAAAAGTCAATAAGGACAAAATTGTCCAAAAGTGTGCCTCCCCTTTTCAAAATCCTGGATCACCTATAGTGCCCTCTGCTACCTCGCTAAAACCTCTCTTACCCAGGGCTCACGGAATTCTAAAATTGCTAGGTGTCCTGGGGACACCCTGACTGTGCACGGTGGGTGTCCTGCACATGAAATTTGGGGTCCCTTCTGAAGGTCATATCAAACTTGATAATGATAATCAGGTATGATTTCTAGGGTATCCACAGGACACCCTGAGGGTCCTATTAGGGTGTCCTGGGTCTTTAGGGGGATGGACAGGACACCCAGGACGCTGAATTTGGTGGGCCCTGTTACCCCTGCTTTCCCTGAAAAAACTCTCTTATCCGTATATGCCATCGTTATATATCTTACGATTTTACCATTGGTGGTCAGGAAAGGGTTAAAGCAGGAGCCATCCATAAAAGACGTCATGCAGCAGGGGGGAGGCGGGGGGTTATATTTTCATGACCAGGCATGACAAGGGGAGAAGGTGGGGTCATGTGGTGCATGACATCATGTTTAAAAATTTCAATTTTAAGAATGTTGGAGAGAAATTGTTGGTAAAAATCAGGATTTTTTGAAGCTAAAATTTTCATCACTCTTAAGATTAAAGATTTCCAAAGGGCCATGTCATGTGGTACTCTTAAGGAAAAGATCGAGGTGACTGACCTGCTTTTTCAGGGTTTTGGGCCCCTCGTTGACCTCTCAGTATGATGTCATTTCTAGAGCGGGGGGGGGGGGGGGGGGTCCAAGGGGGGTCTAGACCCTTAAATTTTGACATGGCGACACGACCGTTTTTTAAATTCGACAAGGGACATGGCCATTTTTTAAATTCGATAACATGGGCCTTTTCTTAAATTTGACAGGGAACAGGGCTATTTCTTAAATTCGACATGGGACATGGGTCTACACCAAGATATATGGACAGGCGACAGGGCCGTTTTTTAAATTCGACACAAGACACGGGTATCCCCCCCCCCCCATCTATACTCCGTATGCGGGTTCAACTCTCCTGTGCGGGAGGCACCGGAAGTTGGGTCCAGGCTCACTCGCATAAGACGTTGCGTCATCGACGCGCGGAGGAGAATAGCACAACCTCCGGCGCAGGAGAGTTGAACCCGCCTGCCCCGTATACCCATCTGGGGGGGGGGGTCCATGTCGCGTGTCTAATTTAAAAAACGGCCGTGTCGTTTGTCATTATAACTCACTTTAAATTAGACCCTTGTGTCGTGAGGCTTGTCACATCATGTCGAATTTAAGCAATAGCCATGTCTCATGTCGAATTTAAGAAATGAGCCTGTCACATGTTGAATTTAAGAAAATAGCAATGTCATTTGATTTGTCCCTTAATTGCCATGTCGCATGTCGAATTTAAAAAACGGCCGTGTCGCTGTATCGAATTTAAGAAATGCCTGTGTCGCCCTGTTGATTTTAAGGGTCTATACCATTGCCATAGCCATCGAGCCATGGTCACCACAAGCACATGGCTAACATATCTATCACTATACAATCCCCCCCCCCCCGGCGAATGACGTCATTTATGGACGGCCCCCCAAGCCAAGGCAGAGGTGCCAAATGAAATGGTGTTGAGAAAAGGAGATCTCCTTTTATGGGATGGCTCAAATCAGGAGATTTATTACAGTTAATTTCTGTGTGGCAGAGCCGCATACAGGGAGTGTATGGGAGGGGTCACCCCTCCCTTTGGGGGGGGGGGGGGGGGTATGGGGGGCCATCCCCAGAAATCTTTCATGCAATCTGAGGTATTCTGATCGAGGTACCTTGGTGACCTTAAGGGATAATAGATTGTTTCCCCATTTGCATGTATATATCCATTTTTCCAGGGAATGGAAGTGCAAGTAGGTGAGAAGGGTATGGGAGGGGTGACCTTAAGGGATAATAGATTTTTTACTAGTTGTATGGATATATCCATTTTTCATAGGGAATGGGAATGGGAGTGCATGAAGGTGAGAAGGGTATGATAATTATTAAGGGTTCCTCCTCCCATTGGAGGGGGGGGTATGGGGGGCCACCCCCGGAACATTTTTGAAAAGATAACCTCTCTTTTATGCAATCTGAGGCATTCTGAGGTACCTTGGTAACCTTAAGGGATAATAGTTTTTTTTCCCTATTTCCCTATTTACAATTTGCATATATATCCATTCTTCCAGGGAATGAGAGTGGGAATGTAATGTAGGTGGGGAGGGTATGGAGGGTTCCTCCTCCCTTATCCCCAAAACTAATTTGAAAAGATAATCTCTCTTTTGTGCAATCTGAGGCATTCTGAGGTACTTTGGTGACCTTACAGTATAATCTCTTTTTTCTTTTTTTTAAATAATCTCAATTTGCATATGTATATCCATCCTTTCAGGGAATGGAAGTAGGATGTATGTAGGTGGTGAGGATATAGGAAGGGTTCACACTCCCATTAGGAGGGTATGTGGGGCCATCCCCAGAAAAAATAGAAATCCTTCTTCTTTCCTTCCTTTCTCACTTTCTTTTTCCTTTTTTTTTGAGGTGGGGGCAGGCAAGTCCTATCCCCTCCCCTTTATCTAATCTCAATTTTGGTGGTAAGAAAAGGGCAAAGATGAATTCTGAGAGGTATTTTAATCCCTAAAAAAAGTATTTTAAGGTAACATTGTCATTGGTAAGAGACCCACTGTAATTAGCCTCTAATGATGTTAATTAATGCTAGGTGGCAACTGCAGACACTGTATGATTAAGTTCAGTCATGGGAGTGTGGTAGCAGACACTCTATATTGTTTGTATAGGAAGACCACAGTTTACTGTGAAACTCGATTTTAACAATATCTATTTCTAACATTTGATGTAATATCTATAGACCAAACAATTTGAAAAAGTGAGCTCAGAAAAGGAGAAATGAAAGTGAGAAAAGAAGAAAAGGAGATTTTCTAAAAAGACCCCTAAAAAAGGAGATCTCCTTTCCGAAAAGGAGATTTGGCACCTCTGCCAAGGTAACTCGTTAGTCTACGTGGTAAGGCAAAGGCCTAGTTTACGGCTAACATCATGACTCCCTACTAACAATAGTGTTGCCCGTGCAACTTTGGTTTTTCACACATTTTGCACCTTACCATGGACTAAAGTTGAATACATTTACACAAGTTATCTCAATCAGAAATTGATGGGCTCAGTCGCATTTTGAAGCTGAATTATTGTACTTTCAGAATATTTGTTTTAAATTGTAACAAATCTAATATTTTCCCCAAAAAATACCTAGTGAACTTGGTGTAAAATTTGTATGAGATCATTCAGGGGTTCCAGATGGTCCACAAGTTTTTATTTTCAATAAAAAAGCCGCAGTTCAAAGCTTAAAAATAAGTTTTAGCTTGAATATTGTCTGGAAAGACAAAGATCTTAGCTTTATGCCAGTTTTTGAATGAACTTTTTATGATGAATAGATAAAAAGTTATTGACCTTTGAATTACAAAATGTCAGGGATTTGGGGGTCCATTCTGCCAAATACACCCAAAATGAGCCAAAATTATCAATCTTCAAGGTAAAACCCGCGGTTCAAAGCTCTAAGATGCATTTAAGCTTGAATATTGTCTGAAATAATCAATATCTAAGCTTTATGCCAGTTTTTGAATGAAGTTTTTATGATAATTAGATCAAGAGTTATTTGCTTATGAATTTCATGTTTTTTATCATTGTATTTCCTCATTGGCTACCTGCTGAAAATGTGGTCACTTTTCCATAATAAATTCATTCATAACTTTTCAGTGAATAATCTGATTTTGATGCAATAAAAACTCAGCATCTTAGAATTACGAGTTCTTCCAGAAAATATTGGGCTTAAACTAATGGTAGTTAATTAAAATTTTCGTCTGGCATTGCTACTAATAGTAACATGTCTACGACTACGCCTACGGTCTTTGTCACGTTACTTGAACTTCTGAGAGTCTCAGACTCGCTGTATGATTCAAATGACCGACAATGTATTCTATGGAGCATCCATTTCTTCTATGAATATGAAAAGAGAAGGATACAAACCTTTCAATAGAGAAACAATTTAAGATAAAGCACGAAACTATTCCGTGAGTTCCCATGCTCTGTACAATGCGTCGCAGGTGGTTGTGACGTCATCACTTTTGGGTTTGGTGTACGGCAATAATCATGACGTAGACGTCTTTCAGGAGCGCTTTCAGTCAGCAGCAGAAGATCCTCCACTTCGTCGATCTCTGTCTGGTCAAAATGACGTTTAGTCGCAAACTTGCTCGAAGACACAAAAAGACAGGTACGGTAGCCTATGTGTGTGATATCTTTGAATCATTCCGTCCGACTACGGTGGCCTAAAACTGGCCAAAGGCAAAACGCGAACTTAGTCTTACTCTTAGAGTCT
The DNA here is from genome assembly GCA_936440205.1 of Lepidonotus clava. Classification (NCBI taxonomy): domain Eukaryota; kingdom Metazoa; phylum Annelida; class Polychaeta; order Phyllodocida; family Polynoidae; genus Lepidonotus; species Lepidonotus clava. The sequence continues at coordinate 49,894,780 of OW387134.1, read as the reverse complement.
TACTGTCTTAAAGTTAAATACTGAGTCTAGGCTTTGCCTCTGAGGCTCTGTCACTGTCAGTGTAAAAACAGTGGCATTTCAGTAACTCATTTAAATATTTCGGACATACTGATTCAGGAAGTATACACTGACTTTTGGTCTGTGATGTCAAGATTTACCTGCCCCAGCTTAACTTTTACCTTCCCCGGGCAGGCAGGCAGTGCTTAATGTTGAGCCCTGCACTGCAGTGGAGAGCCGGAGATATGCCTTTTTTTCAAAACCACAGTAAGATTCTAACAAATGTATTAATATGTTTAAATAGGGTTAATACACTAACAACAAATAAACCATCACAGTTCACTGACATACAATATATAGACCTCGTGATAGTAAAACTAAAAGTAGTGAACATGAAGAGAGTGACCAGAGTGGGAAGTACCTTTTTGAGGGGAAGGAGAACATGGGAGTCAATGCAACTTGACTATCAATCATATAGGGGCCGTCCATAAATGACGTCATGCTATTTTTGACCTTTTTTGACCCCCCCTCCCCCCCTTGTCATGTTTCGTCATGCGGCCCTTGACCCCTCCTCTACAAATGATGTCATATCAAACGGACCCCCCCCCCCCAATCAGAGAAATAGTATATAAAAGAATGATTTTCTTTTTCCTGGAAACAAGGCCATCCCATAGAAAAATCTTTGATTTTAACTAAAAATTCAAAAAATAGCCCAACCTCACCTAAAATCTTCTCTGAAATTCTTGAAATTGAAATTTTTCACAACATGATGTCATGCACAACATGACCCCCCCCTCCCCCCCTCGTCATGTTTGGTCATGGAGACATGAACCCCCCCTCCCCCCCTAATGCATGACGTCATTTATGGACAGCCCCATATAAGTAAGAATGTGGTGTGGTTGTAAGCTTCAGGGGAGTGACAGTGCATAACTGCATAAATGACTGTAAAAAGAAAACATTGTTACTAACTGATATTAAGTGAATGTGAAACGTCTTGTTTTGACCACTCGTATGACATTGTGACAAAACTACCCTTGGATAAAATAAACAGCAAATCATCTTATAACGGAGGTACACCAATTTTCGGACATGCACCTATTTTCGGACAGTTGGACAGTTCTAATACATTTTTCTCTGTAATTTTTCCAAAATTGTTTTTGAAATAGTGCCAATGGTACAAATTTCATAAAAGTATTATTATACTATTGATCCAACTGTAATTAGAACATTTCCATATCAAATTTACCCACTTTGTGACAAATATAAGAGATAATGTGATTTCCAGTGTTGCCAAACCTCCGTAAAAATTACGGAGACCTCCGTATTTTCAGTAGTAAAAACACTAGCTCCGTAAATCCGTAATTTTGGTCACAAGATCCGTAATTTTACTGACAACCTTTGAAAACCTCTGTATTTTCAGGAACAAACTGCAAAAACCTCCAGAAATTGCTTGAAACCTGTCTATTTCTACAAAAAAAATTAGAAAATTTTCCTGGGGGAGACCCCCCACACCCCCCTGTAAATGCCTATTTTCACATTGAAAAACAGTTCTCCGTAATTTCACCTCTTCAAAACTTGGCAACACTGGATTTCTGAAATGAATTTTGTTGCATTTTTTATGCATTTCAAGTCTGGACTGAATTTTTATCAGAAAATTCTCTTCGAGTCAGAAATTGAAGAAAAAATAATCATGAATTTTCAAAATTCCCCCCTAACATAGGGAAATAATTGTTGATAATGCACTTTTGTTTGAAAATCTTAAATTTGTTATTAATTTACATAAAAAAGACATTTGACTGTAAGCACATGGTGTCCGAAAATAGGTGAACTAGTGCACCTGAGCTGATGTATTAAAACAAGCCTACACATGTGGAGAAACCTTTATCATAGCTACTTCAAAGACATTTTAACATACTTTTGTGTCAAAATGGGTAGATAAGGACTTCTCAACATTTATCTTTTACTTCCTAGAAATTTTTTTTCCCTCTTTAATGATATATTAGACAATATTACATGATTTTTTCATATAAAATCGTTCAAAAATCCACATTTTCATATATTTTAAAACAATATATCAATATATCCATAAACAGCAATTAAAACAAATAATTACAAATAAATAATCCTGAACTATTGTTAGTGTTTGATTTAAGACTGCGTGATGTGTATAATTGATTTATCCATGAGTCGTTCATCCAAGTTATTGAGCCAATCAGACTGCGCTCAAAGTTAATTCATCCATCCCCCAATAGTTCAAAAGAAATGGACGATGAGGGAGCTCTTAAAGTGAAAGGGGTTTTATTCAAGTAAACATCTCATCCCGAGTCAAAGCCACAGTGAATAAGTCTCAATCTGTCCACCTTCCCATCTCCTACTCAGTGATCAACCACACTAGAATACAAGTTGTTCCAGCACATCCTAGACCACCCTAGCGCTTAGCTCTATCACAATCCTTTGTCCGAGGTAGTTGGTATATGTAAACTCCAGTATACTCCGCAGGAGCTGGTAGGCATAGCTCCGAGCAGCTCAGCTAACGCTGCTGACTTTCTATTAGTTACTAACTCCAGACTAAACTCTAAACTAACTCGCTCCCTACCTTGCAACACCTTTTATACTGGTTAACAGGTGGCGCTAGGAGCGTAAAATGTCTCTTCTCAGAAGTAGTATGGTTAGGCCTGATCCTAACTAAATTATAAAGTATGATAATATATTAAAAGTACTAGGCTATTAGTACAATCCATTAAATGCAGTAGAGGTGAAGTATAATTGATATGTAATAGTTTTTACTGAGAATAAAATCCAAATTATTTATCTTTAAGTAATTATGTAGAGTATAGTGAACCATCCTTTCAGACACCACCAACTGTCCGAAAATAGGTGCACCTGTCCGAAAATAGGTGCACCTAACTCAAAAATATCAAAAAAAACCTGTGATGTCAGAAATAATGTTTTCATATCAACTTTGGTTTTATTATTTGCAAAACCTATTTAGCTGTAGTATAGGGCCAAATATTTGATATCTAAGTCATTTTTATGAAGGCACTGTTTAGTAATGTCTAAAAGTGTCCGAAATTTGGTGAACATCAGTCAGTGGCGGACATAAGTTTTAACATCTATGGGCCTGTCGGGCTCCTAGCTTTCCAAATCTTGGGGCCCTCTCCTTAAAATCCAGAGGCCCTAACAGTCTGAAACACATGAGAAAATATTATGAGTTGAAAGCCATGTAATCAACCAGGTGACAGATGATTTATTCTAGAATTTAAGATGGTTATCACCCATGATTTTCTGATTACCCCTGAGCCTGTGTGCTATCGTTTCTCTTGGTAGAACCACTAAGGAAGACAAATTGAAGGATGGAGATGAAAAGAGAGGGTGAATCCAATCCAATGTTAATAAAGATGAACGACTAAACAAGTATCTAATTTGTTGAGTTATGAACTAACCCCAATGTAGTTCAATATTGATTCCGGATAAAAGCATTTCTTTCATTTCCTACATCGTATTGATCATTTACGTTGTGTCTGAACACCATAATTTTTGTCTATGCCAAGTGTGTAGATAGACTGAATTTAGCGAAATCCACATGAGTTGAATGAACATCAACATAATGAAATATATATCATTAACGTGATTTGTAAATTGACTGAGTTCACCAGCGGACCGAGTTACCCAATATTCTTTTCCCTTTCAGCACTGGGGGCTTTCCTTATGCAGAGGTGGATTCCGCAATGTCCCTCAGTCTACGAACTCTACAGTACTCCTCCGACCGAGCACCGACTGATCAAAGCGATTATTGGTCTTCCCATCGGCGCTGCCCTTGGTGTGGGTAAGTTGCCTTGAACAACTTTAACTACGTCTAGCGAAAAACATCTAGGTTATCGAAATATATATCTTTCTTATTAATCCAATGCTGTAAAAAGTCTGTAATTTACCTAATCTGGAAGAGATTTTATGAACATAATATGTATACATATAATACTTGAAATGAGACCTGCCACAATCCAGGATTATTTTAGTGCAGGCCGATGGAGTTAGCTGTTTTGCGGGTAGGAATTGAGGTCATTTGTCTCCTTATGGGAGGTATCCTGCAAGAGTGCACTTTATGTCTATTTAACCTGACTTGCATACATATGACTAGCATAATATGTCACCTGGATTCTTATGTCAGCAACACGAAAGGTGTCTGCTTTACAGGGGTGACTTCTCTGGAAAGAACACAATTACGTTCGTTTGGATTTCCACTTCAGAGATACATCCAGCTTTCCACAAGGGGATCATAAACTTATATTAGTTATCAACCACCGTTTACAAAGCTAAAAATCCGTAATTACTTATACACTAAAGATGATTTTTGGGTTCTCGACCACTTGCAATCCGGTAGAACTTATGCAACAAGCTTTTGTGGGTTTTCACACCCAAGTGACTTGACCTGCGATATCGGCGTGATATGAGGATATCCCAGAAAGTTCACACACAGGGACGATTTAGTTGTTTAGAATTGAACATTTTGAGAACTTTACACATCTATAACTAAGAATTTTATCTCTAACATGTGCGAATTCACTGCGACATCGATCGTCACATCTCATGTCACATAGTGTTATTTACACTATGTGATATGAGATGCGATATGAAATTTTTAGACATGATTTAAGGGGGTTTTACAGTAAAACCCCCTTGAATCATGTCCAAAAATATGTATCACCAAAATATCGATGCTACGTAGGATACAAAAAACATGTATCGTTTTCCTCCATCAGGTAATTCTCCGAAGTTGGAAGCTGAATTCCATCTTACCTAGGCTGCAAGCTTTGTGGACATACTTCTTTACCAATGACATGTCCTTTGTATACTGTGTCTATCGGTATGGGAAGTAAAAAAAAGAAGCATTGTTGCTGTTAAAGTGACGGGACACTGGTGTATCTCTAGAAGAGTGTAATACAGAGCTCCACATGAGGATTCAGAATACCAATAATCCAAGCCATATGCGTACATTGCCGAAATCCTACACGTGTGTAGCACCCTGACCGCGGTGTTTCAGGAGCTACACATGAAGGAAAATTTTTTCCTGTTTTGATGATAGAATGAAATGCGATTTTAGGTGATGTCTTAACTAAAATCCAATTTTTCTAGTCACATGGAATTCTAACTTTGTCTAAAATGTGTACTATACATTAAAATAAATCACGTATTTCTTCGAATGGCCATTTATTCCCTGTCGTTATAAACTTGTCTTAAAAAACCTCTGTGCTTTCTTTAAGCCTTCCACTATGCAGTCATCAGTCGTCTCCGCATTCCGCAGTTCGCACAACTTCTCATATCTGGCTTCTGTCTTGGGGGTGTGGCAATTGGGTTTGCTGCCTCCGCAGCTGCACGGTGTGTCATCCTTCTGATCCTCCCGTCCTTTTGTGGAAAGGCGGGTCGGTCGTACATCGGCACGTTTGCCTTAATTTACCTTCTGTCAGGTAAGTGCAGGGAAACTACGAATGGCAGTATATATGGCATCTAGTGAAGCTTGGCCGTGTCTATTCTCACATCTAAAACAAACCACACATCTAAAAACATCCACAGGCCCATGCGCGATGACTGCACACATCCACGGGCCCATGCGCGATGACTGTAAACCCAGCAGAGTGTAGGTGCTCAAGGGGAAGGTGTCAACCCCACGCGCGATGATTTCCGTCATCCGTGGATGTGTGGATCATTACGCATGGCCGTCGAGTCAGCGCGAATGGGCGTCGAGTCAGCGCGAATGGGCGTCAAGTCAGCGCGAATGGGTGTTGCATGGAGGTGAAGATACCCCACGCGCGATGATTTCCACACATCCACTGGCCCATGCGCGATGACTTTGAAGCCATGCGCAATGATTCCCGTCATTACGCGTGGGTTCCCGTGGATGTGTAGGTGTTTAGATGTGCGCATGGGCCTTGAATCATCATGCATGGGCCTTAAATCATCGCACATTGGCCTTAAATCATCGCGCGTGGGCCTTAAATCATCGCGCGAGGCTACCTGTGGATGTGTAGATGTGTAGATGTGCGAATAGACGGTACCGTGAAGCTTGGTAATCAGGATGCATGCTGGATTTCCGCGTTTTTTTTTATTTTCCTTTAAAGAGTTTGCACTCATTTCTGATATACTGTACATCTTTATCCAAAGACGTTTCTTCTCAGAGCGAATCGAGGGACGTGGATTAAGATGTTCTTCACAAAATAAAAATGATATTATCAAATTTATATTTGGTTTTGAATTATATGATTTTTGCAGCAATTCTATTAACTAACTAAATATTTGGTCGCTCAATTTCTAACTCCTGTCCTCTCCTGTCCGACTGTCCTTTCTAACGAAATGAGGTTTAGGTAAATTTTATCAACCTTTTCCTTTAAATTCGTTTCCAAAAATCAAATTAATTACTGGCATGTATCGTTATACTTTCTAATAAGATTATTAGTACCTCAACAAACGATATGTAACAGCCCTTGTATTCAAATGTGTTAAAGTCTACCTGTCTATGTTTGAGATTTGTTTTATGTTCATCTAGGCCCGGTGGCGAACATTATTAGGAATGCAGGTGAGGTCACTAGATCTGTCCGCTGCAGTATGGAAGTAGCATCGAACCTGTCCGAGTCTCGGGCACGGCTTCGGCTTGCCCCCGTTGGCAGCGTCATGAAGGAACTCATGGTTTGTACATCAAGGTTGAAAATAATTTTCGTTTCGGGTAAGAACGCTTTAGGTTTACATTGTATATACTCTCCAATACCTGGTGCATGGTAACTGCTTACGTAATTTAGAATTAACCATATGACATTTTGGAACTATAATAACCTTTTCCCCCCACAAATAATGTTCTGGATTATTAATCTGTTGAAATGACCAGTGATAATAATGCTAGGTTACCAGTCCAGTACAACACGTTTTGAACAATGTCATCAAATTTGACAGTAAATCTAACAATGTTGCAGAGTATATAATGTAAGCATGCGTTAAGATTGAGTAGAACTATATTCTCTAGCATGGTTCTAATTACTGCTGTCTGATCCGACGAATCAGTGGTATGTAAATATGTGGAAGAGAGGTAGGAGAATATTAATGAGTGTCATTGAACTCATAGCCGAGGAACAGCAATTCGACCATGTTTGTGTTAGCCTTCCATTAACTCTCGATCTTTTCATTTTTCTCAAAGTTTTTATGTGTAACCATAAGAAATTGATACCCCCGATTCACCAGAAAGATCAAAACTTAATCTACACGACACTTTTGAACAGAATGCTTAGGAACTGTTTTAACGGTGATCGTCCGTTGAACGAAAAACTTTATATAGGGGCGTGTCTAGTGTATATATGTCACGGTGATTAAATCTAGCAGGATTAGGCATACATGCATTTACTATTTAAGCTAGAACTTTAATCATATTCCTACATTCTACTTTAAGAACCAAAGTGACTTGATCTATAACCTGACACAAAAAGTGAAGGACGAGTTCCTCCCAATAGTGTTTGAGGTGGAGGACCAGAAGGAGATCGATGCGCTCAAAGCTGATAACGACTACGTGGACTCGCTGCAGCAGAGGGGCAAGTTCCGCTCCAAGATGATCGACGAACGCTACAGCAAGGCACCGGTTCACACAGAGGGCGACAAAAAGGAAGTCAATTATGAACGAAAACTGGACTACAGATGCGAAGGCAAGATATTGCACAATTTACTTTTGGTCCGTTCTATACCATATAATGTTCGTTTTCTTCAGGGCGCTGTTCCACAAAAAAGTTCGAAAGTGTAAGGGTTTGACTTTGAATTTGTGTGTAAAAAGTGTTCGTAGGGAAAAGTTTGTGTAACCAACGAGTATAGACAGAAGTACAGTGATATCCTACAGTTACACACATAATGGGCAAACTAATGAATTTTAGATAATTTTCTGTGTTTCTGCTCCGAGAGTTTTCAACCAATTCTGATTTGGTTTTCACTACTGAATTACTTCTGAAATAAGCTTTATGATGATACATCCTATACTCTCGTAACCCTATACCTTCATGATCAAAATTATGAATATTAAAAATGTCGTAGATCATATGGATGTATGCACACTTTTGCATACCTGCGTACAGTACACATGCATGCAGGGACACATGTTTTGTGTGTATCTCGTTTCTGGAACGAAATGTAAATCTTAAAAGTTCGTAACTTTTCGTGGAATGGCCCCCAGAACTTTACCAAATGTTGGTTTTGTACGCTTTTGTTGTATCCACCCTATGCCTTGGGTACGTACTGAAAACAGACTTACGTTCTTTGTACCAACTGACCAACTTCTCATGGCCACGTAAATTTGCGACTATTTCTTGTTTTACGTGGACAATGAGTTTAATCTTTTGTTCCTGGTCGCTGTTCAAAATTGCTGACAATTGCGCATTGAAGAAAAATATCACGCATTTATTTTAACATTGATGTTCGATTTTCGCGTCTTGTAGTAAGTGTCCCTGAGCATAGAAAAAGCGAATTCTTTATGTTGCCAGTGCCTGACATCTTTATCTTTATAATGAAAGCCAACCATAAATAATACGTTGACACTGCCGTCATAAACAAATTCTTCAAAAAGAGATTTCTTTTCATAAATTTATTTTTTGCTTACCATTTACAATGATTCTGGGGCTTTGCTTTACATCCTTTTGCAGACATTTTCTCTATGGGCGTGAAGAACTGCCGCAAGGCATTCGCTAGTACCGAGGCCCGATGCATGCAGAAACTGAGCGTCTTAGGATACGCTCTGTGCCTGCCACTCAAGCTAACCGTCATCTGTGACCTAATCAAACGTATGTATATGTTTTCCATAGTTGGGTATTTCATCTGAAGCCGCCTTATACGTGTATAGCTATATTAGTTGCATTCAGAGCTTATCAATTTAGGACTAGTTGGTAGATTTAAGCAGTTGTTGGTTGTTAGGTTGTTCGGGGAAGTTTGAACTGATCGCAAATCTAGATATGAAATATGAGAACCAGCATTAAGTCTGCGCTCATGTATTTTCAAATTATGGTGTTATTTTCTCTTCCCTCCTAATTTCCAAATCAAAATTTGACATGTATGATAATACTTTCATTTCACTCTCAACAGTTATTGAGAGGTGTCAAGTCGATAATCTCGATGAGTCTGCAGCTGACGAAGCATTTAGTGGTCACTGATCCCATTTGTAAACAGGACTAGTAATACCATTTTGAAATGATAGAAAGAGGGATCATTCGATATAAATACTTAGTTTTTTCAAATCCTATTATTCCTCGTGCAGTCAATGTGTGTTAATCAGTTCTTGTTAGAACAATTTTATCTCAAATTGTTCGCATCCGGTTGTCTTGAGGTACTCGATCGGTTTCGTTGAGCTAAGTCCAATGTTTATTATTTGCTCTTGTAAAATACTCAGTGTTACCTGGAGTGATAGGCCTCAACTGTGAGTCAATGAAAGCCATTAATTCGGGGTTTGGAGATGGTTACCAGACAGCGCTCGATGCTGCCAAGGACCTCGGCAAGAATTTTGAAGTCAACATGCAATACAAGGTAATCAGATTTCACCAACTATAATAAACCCATCCTTAAAAAATGTACCCCATTGTGACAGAACGAAATGTGTCATGTACCACAACCTGGTGAACAAAGTGATTGTAATAGGAAGCAGTTAGAACTATCAAATCGTTCTTTATACATTCTTTATAACTCTGAATTATCAGTTGTATTATAGCTTTGCCAGCTGATTAGAATAAGGCACTACAGTGGAGTCAAGAGTGAGACATTGTGAACAAAGCTAACGAGCTTCCACATTGTTCCCATGGGAAGTGAGATTATGTTTGCTGGGTGGGTTGCAAACTTTGCTGTAAATTCTTAACGAAATTGCCTTGGCTCATTTCATTTAAGGTGAATGAATGTGGGTACTAATCTAGGAAACAACCTAAATAACATTTGAGGATAAACTTAGATTTTAATATGAATTTAAGACAATTGTTTGATATGGCAAGCTTATACTATGAACAAATTTAATCCAGATTCCTATTCAGGTCAAAACCACACTTACAATTTTCTCTTGCTTTTATGAAAGATATATGCATATCGAAGAATAAAAAAGACATATTTCCAATTTGAATACCTTTCACTTTTGACGGTCTTTCTGTCACTTTCTGTTGTTCTATGAAGCATTATTAAATCTACTTGATAATTTCTATCCATTTAAAAAAAAACGTGATTAGCATAAGATAATTATGGAAGGGAGTTCCAGAAACCAAAACGTACCTGGATATGTAGCCCCAATCCTTCCAGTTACGTTTTGAACTGCAAGTTCAGAATTTGGACAAACTATTCCAATAAAATGTGTGATATAGGCGCAATAGTCTACTCATAGCAATATTTTGTCTGAAATCAATAAAATGAGCTGGGATAAAAGATAAGCTGCACAAAAAAAAAACAAAAAAAAAACAAACTACAATATATGCACTTGGTCCATTGCGGTTTCGGGAACTCCCTATTGGTAGGTCTTCAACGCATGCCAATACACCTAGATTATTGTTTGCTATCTTAAGCCCCGTACCCACTAGGCGATCTCACTGTTGAAGGGCGACGGGGTGAGTCGCCGTCGCTGGTCAATGGCAATATCAAGCAAGTTTGATAATTTACCAGCGATTTTGCCAGTGATTTTGCCGACGATCGCATTGCGCATCGCCCGTCGCCCAGAAACAGCACCATACCCACGGGGAGTCGCTCGGCGATTTGATAGATAACCCAGTCGCCCGGTTGACTTTGCCGTTGATTCTCTGAGATGCCTGTTGCCCATCGTTGCTACAGTCGCTAATTGGGTATGGCCCTTTATGTGGATAACATGATTTATTCAACTTACATTTCTAGAAGAACGAACCAAGAATGAGAATTATATTACTTTCTCATGTCTTTTAGTATAAAGTTAGTATAAGGCACTAAATGATTATTCAACTCCCAAGTCAAGTAGCAAGTAAGTTGGCTAGGCAGGGGATACAGATCCGAAAGCGATCAAGGTTTTAGCCATTATTCTCTGCTCAAATAACTCTAAGTAATATGTAATTGTCTGATGGGGGATGTGGTAAGATGCGCTCTCAACGGCAACCGCATTTGAAATGACAATTGGGAACTATCACAGCTCTTGGAATAACCTGGTACCCATGGTGATATCATGGTAACAGCACATGTGATGTCATCACATGCTATGTTGCTAGGTTGTGACCTGTGACATCATATGAATGATGTATAGAGGGAGTCCCAGATTGAGCAATAACTCCTAGAGGGGTTAGAGCAATTGCAGTTCAGGCTTGGCAATTTTCAAGCTATACAATGAGAATTACTGATGTCAGATTGCCATTGTATACAATGGTCAAGTAGGCGGCTTTTGTACAGTGTTGAACAAGATTGATGAGATTTAATGGGGTATTCAATGGTGGAAAAAAAGTTATTAAAGATTATCAAAATCAAAGACTTTATGTAAATTCTGTGTCGTAAATGTTGGCTTTATTTACAATAGTTTAATTAAGTGGACACTAAGCTTGGTGGCCATCATAACTAGTATTTTTAATACAGGATGTCTGCATTATTTTCTAGCATTATGAAGTTGCCTGCTACAGACCAGAAATTTACATAGAAAAACAATTAATATGTAATTGTCTGTATGCCTTAGGTGGTTAAGTCGGACGAGCAGGTGGACGTGGTAACCCCGGAGGAGGTGAGTCGGGGAGTGGCCTACGAGTTTGACAGCCGCATGGTGTATGTTAACTTCATCCTCGACATGATCAATACCTGCACCACCTTCCTCTTCATCAGGGTACTCTACAGGTTGGTTCTGCTTTATCATTGCATGATGTATCTTAAAAAAATGATCATAATGGGTTCAGACAGCTGGAGTTTGGGTATATGCCTTGTGCAGACGCGATCACTACCATCACTATTAGTATTATGGTAGTCAGCACATGGTGATCAAGACCATGTGGCTATGGAATAACTATAGATTTATGAATTATAAATGCCAATATTATTCAGTGAGACTATTTCCATTAGATGTAGCATAAACCGATTTAATATTCTTTAGAACTGCACATAATAGTGATTTTAAATTGATTACCAATATGGCGGCCAGTCCATTCTGGGCAGATGTGGCGTTATCTGTACAACGTCGACGTGTATGGCAAAAAGAGTTGCATCGCGAAGAGAAAAAGGCTGTATCATTCCCTGTCTTCGATAATTAAACTAGGCGTTAAAATGGTTAAAATGGCATATTTAAAGCCGTTTCTTTTGCCTCTGGAATATTAAATGAGACTCTTCAAAAACAGCGTTTCCACTCAATTTGCAATACATGCATTCCAGAGAGGAGACATAATCGAAAATATGAATCATAATTCCTTCAACAAAAAGCACCATCATGCCACTCCAGATCAGAAAAAACATGGGTCTCTTTATTGGATATGACCCGTGTAGCAAAATATTGCCTTATCGGGTTGAAGGAGGTTAAAATACAGAGTTAGGGTGCCACTTGGTAGCCTAATTTTTAGGCCACCTGATCAATGTAATTGGTTATCTCTGACAAGAATATCAACTTACCGCACGAACGGGTTGAGGAAACATGACTAGTTGGTGTTCAGTTTTGCACTACTAATCCCGAGGGACACGATATCCCGCTGGACCGCGTACAGGTCACTAAGTCAGCGGTATTGGCACAGATTGCCACTTTACACGAGGCATAATCTACAAGTACAGCAATACTACTCGGGGTCATCCATAACCTGATCTTGAGGTAGGAGAAACGCCTCGTCCGTTCCCGGTTTGTAGGATAAAGATCCTAATAAAGAATTATCGGGAAAGGCCAATCGAATTTTGAATATAGCGCTCTGTGGAAAAGGTGGGAATTTTTATAATCTTTTTTCTTTCTTTTTGATAATAATGCCCTGTTATGCGGTTTCCCGGGAATGAATCTTAACAAAATAATATCCTATTAAGATTATTTCATACATCCACCTGTGTTTATGGCATATAGTTAATGGTCATTGTTCTGAATTGAAAAGATATATATAAATCGTACCGTTTGAATAATTGTCCAAGCCTTTTGAAATGCATCAGCAGGAATATGGGAAGTTATAATTATTGATGCGTTTTTCTTTCCTTGACGATGATCACTGTTCATGTTCCATTGCGCAGGATAAAACTAATTCGAAAAGAAACCTAACCGACGCATACTGTTCTAAAATTGCGTAACTCTAATTTAAACTGTAAACAACAATGTGCTACATGATCATCCAATCTGACATCTAAACCCAAATACGTTTCAAAGTTTTAACACGTGTCAATACTTTCAATAAACCTTTCCCCTTAACAGTAGTTATATTGATTTGCATTATTACGAACGCAATATCGCACAATATTGTACGTCTCACTGTTAGGAAATTTCATTTCCACAACTTTGAGTTGCTGTGAGGGTAACCTTCTTTTTAGCCCTTGGTCTAATGATAGAACCTAAGAGCGGGAGATTGAGACAATTGTTCATATATGTGCAATAAAATGCAATACAATTCCTCTATTGACATTACCCCAACAGTTCATACAAATACCATAAGAAGTACGTTTCCGACTACAAGCACGATAACATCTATATTACCAACTACTTCCGCCACATCGACGCGCGCCGTCGCAGGCAGGTGGGTACAGCCTAATGGGTATTATCTCTAACTGTATGGGGTTAATGGGACTCCCATCAACACAGATAGCTTTAGCGGGCCCTCACATCGCCTGTCGGCGGTAAGAGTAGCCCTCAATTGACGTGTAGCATGCGAGCTGGGCAGTTGTTGTTTACAGCAACGATTTGATGGAGAAACAAACACATCCGGCGTTCTTGTCGCCACCCCCTCTGACGCAAATTATGAAATGATCGATCTGGCTGTTTTTAATGTCATTAAAATGACCGGTCGGTAAAAGTGAATCAATTTTGTAATCTGTTTTTAAATTGTTGTAGCTGCATTTTCATTTTTTCACTTGGGAAGTTTTGATCTCGTGGTTATTCAATGCATTTATTTAGATAGTTTTATGCCATGGGTATAGATACACGTTTTGCCTGCTTTACAGAGAAAACGGACGCTTATGCCATTCAAAAAGGCGGAAAAGAAGGGGGTTATATTTCTCGAAAGTCGCTCTATGACTAAGCGTGAAATAAAGAAAATGGTAAGTCTCGATCTCTTCCCCTTTGCCGCATTGTTTCCCTTTGCATCTTACAGAATCTTTTAACTTCTATTCTCCAAAAGAACGTTACGATTTGATTTTTTATGATCAAATATGATAGGATTCATGTTTTGGGTTATCATATTTATATCCTTTAGAATCAGTGATATTTATAGGGCTAGTTGTAATTCTGGAAATGTTATATATGGAAATCTATAAACATGGCGTAATTGAAAACTTGAAAAAAAAAGAAGTTCTACATTAGACGATTTTTCTTTTCTCGTACATATTCTACATTATAGAAATCATTTGAAGTATGAACGTAGGGAATTCTTAAAACTTTATAAGCCTGTAAACCTCAGTTGGCTCATCACTTCTTGATTCTAAAACCATAGAGTATATATATTGATTTCTCTCAAATAACTTCAAATCATGAAAAGAGGGTTGTACTACATCAGGGAGAGTTAATGGGTATTGAAGTTCGATCTTGAGATTCACTACCCTGAGAATTGTGCAATACATAATTGTCAAAAATATCAATTTGAATAGTGTTATCATATTCCCACCCTGAGCCATACCATTAAACATAAAAATAAAACCATGTTCGGTAATAAAAATAAGATAGATTGCACAGAAACCAGCGGCAAATAAGGTCACTTGGTTACCTAATAGTGATAATCTGTATCGAGCCGCCAATTGTACTTTCTTTGTATTTCTGGTACAGAACGGAAATGTTTGGAGATCAATAATGCGTTTGAGTAAAATATTGATCCCACAACTTAGCAATTACTTGTTTTATGTAGGTCTCCCGGACAATCAGAATGCTTCTTGAAGTGTTCACGTATGTATTCGTCATTCTGATAGACCGGTTGATTTACGAGGCCTTGGACATCATACAGCGGCACAGTAGGGTCGATTACAGACAAGCAGGTACGAAGTATTTGAAGAACCCATGATATCTCCAAATTGAATAAAAACGTGGAAAACAAGTGGTGTATCTATTACTGTTAAATTCATTTTGTCATTGTTCATATAATATTTTATGGAAAAAAATCGATTGAAAGATGTTTGCCTCAAGCTTCTTGACATGTAAAATAGACTATAACTACGATACTTTGTTTATATGAACAAGGTTAACATATATATACATGTGTTAAAATTAATGAGAACTATAGTAGATGTTTTTTGTTCATTCTATCTATTGAAGAAGCATATTGATTGACATTTCAGATCGTGGCGATTTTCCCCAAGTAAACATTTACTTTTCCCTCTATCTCATTCCAGGTTACCATGAAGTTGATTTGAAGATCTATGGTGATACCGTGATGGCAACCTTAGTACGCACCCTCCTGACGGCCTTCAACGTAAAACACAAGATTAATGATGTAGCATCAAACGCACGTACGTCTTGCTTTTACTGCACTGTGCCCATGCTACAATTTGATAAAAACGTTTGATATAACTGAACTAAAATTAATGATGTCAAATATGATTTTTTTTACTACTTGGCTATCCAGCGATATATAATCCATGGAGTTATAAAGAATAGAGTCAAGAGTCATGTATCATTAAAAGCCCTGCTAAAATATAATTCTATCCTACAGATCCTTCAGACTTCTGAAAATCCATCTTCCAAAATTATAACTAGAATAGTCAGTCTTCAGAACCCGAAAGTTCTGGTTATAACCCCAGTCAAATAAGACCCAACTGTTGAACTGAGTTCAATCTAGACCGGCGTGTCACTGAGCCTGGGAGCAGGGCCTAATTATTCTGTCTAGTCCTATCAGACGTTCCAACAGACAACACCTACTACATGCTCCAACCCTTCATTATTGGGCTGTCGACCCCCTGTCCCCTCCATTATTTTAGCCCTTACCCTCATTTATGATCCCCGAGTCCTCATTACCACATGATCGGCGAGCGTAAAGCCCGGAGGAGCTGACCATGCAGCCACCCCCAGCCGTAATACCATCCCTATGCTCACCATTAACTCTGAGCAGCTCTATCATGTATGGACTTACATATTTCTGAAAATATTTACAATCCGTACTACAATCTAGTACATCCATTTTACCATCAATTATCTGTTAGTAGTGGCCTGTAAGTAGCTATTAAGATATCACAGATGCCTTTGAGAAGTAAATCCCAGAGGAATTTAAAGGTTCTTGAATTTGAGATTTCTATAGGTAGAGGTCTAAAAAAAAGGTCTTAAATTGAAGTTTTTGACAAGTTAAAATGAAGTCACCTTGAAAATTATTAATCTGTCTTTCAAACAAGTATGCTTAAATAAGATTCAAATCGTATAATACGTCCTGAAATTCTTATTCGCATGCAGTTGAAGGTCTTAATTTTTCCGACTTTTGGTCTTTAAAGGGTCCTAAAAAGGTCTTAAATTGATTTTCAAAAATGCGTGGGAACCCTGACACATGTAGTTTTCACTATTACTAGAATTCCATGTTAGATTAGCATCTAGGTCCCATAGTTTCATACCTATAAACTAGAAGTTCAACATGGATTTAATTTCCTCCCAGCCTGCCTGCCAGTACCCGGCAAGGTGCCCACGGACAATCTGCTGAAGATATTCTTTGTCTTCGGCTTGAGCTTCATACTCATCGTTTTGGACGCCTACATGATGCGCCTCAGGCCACTCACCGCAAGCTTCTTCTATCCCAAGGTAGGCTAGTTAGCACAGGCAAAAACACACAGGATTTTACGTTGGAAATCTGGCAAGATATTAAAACTCAAAATAATTGCACCCGTTAGACCATTCGTTATTCAAGCAGAAAGAAAGGGCGAGCTGAAGTATCTTTTCTAGCGATCACTTTTTTGGACGGTTGTTTCGAATACTGGATGCAGTAAACAGTGGGGTTAGGTTCACATCGCTCACGTTTTAAATCCGTAGTTTGTTTTAGTTGACTTATTTGATCCCACTTTATTGATACTTATGAAATTCTTTTGACGTTCAAGAAAAGTGGACCTGATGCGCACCAGTGATTTAATGTATGCTTATCTGCCAACTGTGGTGATTCCTGAATTAAAGCGGAAGTATGTTTAAGACCTCCAGTGATGATATATTTAATTTTTTAAAGTGATACAGTGATGATATATATTTAGTAAATATAGATGGAGTGTACAATTTTGAACTTTCAATTCGATACTTCAGACCTAAAAGGAAAGACTAAAGGCCTGTTTCCACCAGCCGATTTTACTACCGATTTGTTGGTAATTTATTACTTTTAACTGGTAATATGGCAAAAGATTATATATCTTCTATATCATTTAAAAGAGAATCAAAAACCCTTTCTAATGGTATATAAAATGTTCATAATTAACTAATATTTCCACTGCCGATTTTTGCAATCGGTTGTAAAATCGGTTGTTGGAAACAGGGCTTTAAGGTTGTCTCAAATTTTGAGATTGTATAAGTAACCGTTTATATATTCATAAAAAGAGTACAACAAGAATTGAAGAAAGGAGCAGGATTGCATTCAAGGAATGGGTAAGGTGAGGGTTGACGAGTCTTTGCACACACCTTCTGCTCCATTCCAATTCGTATTGATTGAACAGGGATCCAAACTTCAAACAGTCTGTTATATAAGAGTGATTGACTCAAGGTATTACAACCTGAAATTAATGTGAAATCAATCAACTCTGCTGTCTGGAAGATATTTGGAAGCTTAAGAACAGACTCGTCTAAATTAAAGATAGTCAATAAAATATATATTATATGTAATCTGTATCATTACAACCCTCTTCTAAACCAGCCTACTACAACCCTCTTCTAAACCAGCCTTCTCTTAGTCTGGCTTCACTATTGGCCTAAGGCCCTTCACTGATTGACCCATAGTTGAACTATACAGGCTATACCTGCCAGATTTACCACGCGTACGTTTGGTGAATATCAAAAAAGATACATTCAAAAATGTGAAAATAGGTACAGTGCCTAGTGTAGCCACGATGAGAATGACCCCGCACTGCAGTGTGGGGGTGTCTGCATCGAGTGTAGGGATGTTCTTAGGCTGGCGGGATGCAGGATTCCCATAACAGGATTTTAATTCCCACACTTTAACCCACTGCATTAACCCACTGGGGGGGCATCGGGGGGCTGAGCGAACTTGTTTTAATCATGAACAACTACCTCGAAAAATGCACTTCAAAGTTGATTAAGAGAAATCCCAATTGTGTACAGTATGATGTATAGGTATTCGAGATTCCCAAGCCCAACAGCTGTTCAACATTATTTCATGTCCAATCCCAAATTAACCGTCAAAAATAGTCTTGTTACCAGGCAACTTTAAACCAGTCAAAACCTGGGGCGCGGCAGTAGCGCCGCCTTTCGGGTCATTGAAGCAGAAATTCTATAATTATTTTGGTGTCGATTGCTTGCTGTGATTTCAGAGGGAGAAAAAGCGCGGGCTTTTCCTCTACAACGATATGCTGAAAAAACGCAAAGGCTTCCTGCGCCACACGCGCCACCAGGTGCGGCGCAAGGCACGCGTAAGGCAGCTGCAGGTGAGGGCAAGAGAGGCACATTTCTCATTATTCACACATGGTTTTTTAAATCAATATTCTTTTAAAGCTGTTGGACCGTCCTCTTGGGAGCTGGCGCAGATCTTGCAAACTATTGGCAGGCAATCCGTAGAATTAATTTTAACATGACTTTTTATACATAAGGACGTTGCGTGTTATAGTTTGTTTGTGGGATTAGTTTAACGTCCGGCCAACCCTTTAGGGTTCTTTTACCAGACTGCACAAGGTAAAGCCTTTCAGCTAGTTTTACGCCACAGGGGCGGTGACCGAATATGAAATGAGGTGCCTATTTGTAGCAGTGGGACCCAATGCCCTCTTTATAGTGCTGCCACACTGAGATATCATGTCATAGGCCCACACAATACCCCACCCAGTCACATTATACTGACACCAGGCCGACCAGTTATGTTTCGTGGTTCTTACTTTATACCGAGTGCCAGGCAAGCAGAGACCACTGCCATTGTTAAAGTCTTTGGTGTGACTCGGCCAGGGATAAATCCCAAGACCTCCCAGACTCAGGGCGGGCACTCTACCAAAGAGCTACTGAGTCTGGTCCCCCCATTTGTCGCCTTCTACGAACAGCAAGGGGCTGCTAGGGACCTATTCTTCCCAGGAAGCTCCCGCAGGAACCCCCACCCCGGATCCCCACGGGGGGGGGGTGTTATAGTAACATGTATTACTAAAACAACCGTCTAACTTTAAGAATTGTGGAGGTACACTTAAGAACACCTTTTAGTACCGAAATATATCTATTAATAACATAATTCATCATCAAGACTAGCATACATGTATGCATGGGTACAGACCTTCAGGTATAATTTTGACCATTAATTGTATTCATAAAGCAAATTTTAAAAACATAGTAAAGAACCTGACAAAGCATTTTAATACGTAACATATTTTTCATAGGTCAAGACGAGCTTGCTCGTATCCCTGGCCCGACAGTTCCCCACAGTCTTTGGACCCCTCCGTAAGTTCAGTGCAAGCCGCCCGGCCTGTCTGGTGTGTGAGGAGAGAGAGGCCAAAGGGACCAGATACATTCGCTGTTCAACTAGGGGGTGTCGATTCGTCTACTGTAGAGAATGCTGGATTGATGTCAAGGTACCCTGTGCTAATTTTTAGGGGCTGTTTATACATAAAGTTGTGCCAAATTACAGTGGCGCACTCAGGAGAGGCGGAGGTGCGGCTCTTTTCTCATTTCTCGGTTAATTTTGCCTTTTAGATACAAATTCAACCAAAAAATGATTTTAAAAAATGTCAGTTGCCCCCCCGCCCCTACGCCTTTTTAGCTTCCTAGATCCGCCATTGTGCAAGCTAGGGAGGTATTGGTAAAAGTTTCTAGAAAAGTGCCAGGCTGTGGGTGAATATCGTCTCTTGCCATAGATATTTAAAACTTAGTAATTAGGATACATTTTGATGAGAAATAACATGATTTTAGAATGCAGTCCCAAAAAGATGTATATATCCTATTTTAAAGGTACTTGTACCTATTCAACAGGATTTTAACTTGTAGTGATATTTTTTCCATACCTCCTCAGAATTTTCTTTAATACATCAGGAATACATAGCCAGAAGAAAAATAAGTTTTACCGTTTGGTTTTTCAGTTTGAGGATTGTTAACATTTGAGGTATTTACTATAGGTTTCTATGGGAAATACCTAAGTTTTTAAATTTCAAAAATTCCTGAAAAAAAGGTTGTAGTGTTTTTTTCTTGAAACTCCTACAGACTTTAATTCTTGATCTTATTGATATCCTGTAACAAAATTAAAAGGTTTTACCGTTTTGATCATAGACTTCCCTATCATCCCTATAGTAATAACTGACACACTGTTTGTGTGTAGTAGTAGTATAACAATAGCACATAGAGGGTTCCACAGGTATGCACCAGGTGGCACTGCTGGGATAGGTTGGAAGTACCTTTAAACGTGTTCCTTGACCTCCACCCATTTCATCTGAGTATTGTATCAACCTGTAAGTACCGGACATGTAAGTTTAAGAGCACTTTCATATTCAGTCGAATATGGATAATCAGATATGTATGATTAAAAAAAACTGAGCATAGAATCATCAAAATCGTTCTGAACGGGCGTCTTTTATTTTCAGAGAAATTGCTATGCCTGCCGGGGCGCAGAGGAGTGGTCAAGTGACACCAGTTCGTGAGGCATCAATACTCGATTACAACTTTAAGTATAATAATCACGATACCCGCAAAAGATTATGTACCTGTCAATAAGAAATAGCGAATTTGATCACTGTATGTAAGATCATTTGTGGGAGGAAATTGACTGAATTAAATCTGACCCAGGTTGAAGATTTTCGGATATTTCTGTATCCTGCAGGTAGACTGTTTTTCCCGATATCCATTCGGCTTTTGGGGGCGGGGCAGATCGATTATAACACAGTAGCGTTATTAACGTCTCATGGGATTCACGATAGCGGATTCACTACAAAATAATTAGTCCCAAGCGATACCAGGATCAGGCCTTTACTATTTTGATGCATTTTGCCCTACTTTTTGGAGATGCCTGCGTTTTCTTCTCATCAGAGCTATTGTAGCTAGGTTCCGTTCCTCTTGATTAACTGCAGTTTTGCCCCAATTGAAAGGAGTTCTTGATATCGTAGATTAACGTTACATAATAGTAGGATGGTGTCCCTTAGATAATAATGTACACATGTAAATATTAAAGATGTTGGTATTACATCAAACTCAACACAGACTTGTTGGTTGGTTTCACTTAGATAATTATTTGCACTTTTAGATATCAAAGACGTTGTCAAACTCAATATAATCTTGTTGAACATATGGCGTTGTTTGCTCGGAAGATTATTTGGCTAAATCAACGTGTTTCGGCATGGAATGACCGCCTTCATCATAGTGTAAATATTATGTAAAATCATGTACAGAAATGAATTTGTATGTATATAACCACGAAGTAAAAATAACAGTTTTTGTAAAGCTATGCATCACCTCAGAAACATGATTTGAGATTTAATTATCATTCACACTTCTAATGCTCCGTATATGTACATGCTGTTTAGAACATAGCCATAAATTCATTTTGTTCCAAGATAAGTGTTAACGTTGTTAATTCTCCCTACCACGGATAGCTGATTTTCAGTATTTTAAGCACCTGCAGGCTAATTTGGGCTAATTTTGTCGACAAAACCCAATGAAAACCTATAGAAAAACAAATAATTGTTATTTATCCATCCATAATGAATGAATCTTCAAACAACTCATATATTACATGTATATGGATACTTATTTACAAAATAATGCTGCCTTATTTTTTCCCAATGTTAATCTACAAAATAATAATGATACATTTCATGAACATTCCTATAGCAAAGCCTTGACTTTTGTCAACATATAACCCAGCATGCATCCTGTTTGAGGATAGCCTGCAGGTGAAAGTCACAAAACTGGCTATCCATGGTTGGGTAATTCTGTATAGCTAATAATATAAGAATAAGCTAATTTTCGTACTTCAATCGCATCCAGTATTTCATATAAGTTATGTATTTTCATGAGTTTCATACTTAGCCTTTATGCTGACACCCCCTGTTAGACCGTAAAATGTAAATCTGCCCTAAAATGTAATTTGACGTAAAATGTAATCAAAATTGACGTAAAATGTAAATGTGACGTAAAATGTAACCCATATTGACGTAAAATGTAAATATATCTTCTGCCTTAAATTGTAAAAATGTAAACATAGTCATGAACGTAAATTGCAAATCAATATACATGCCTCCGGAGGGTATTTCATATGAAATTCTCAGAAATTAGGGTCAATTTAAAGATTTTCTTGAAATACATAAAAAACTAGGAATTTTCTTTAACATTTCCCAAAAAGAATGTCTTTTCTTATATATTGATTAATTCATAAACTCCCCCTGCACCTCTCTCCAGATGAAAGGAATTTATACTCTCCATCACATTTACAGGGACAATGAGTATATATATATAATGGGCCTATAGAGTAGTGGATAACATATGTTTTATATTGCGCATTTTTATAAATTGGTCCAAAAATATGATTAATAATGGTTTTTAATGAAAGATGAGTTAAAAGATCAATATAGGTCTTTCCAGTTCTAATAGGAATTTTTGAAAAATTCTTTCAGATTCTGAAAGCTTAATTTCCTCTCTATAAATGTCCTTCCTATGGGAATTTGCCATTGAGCCACTTTTGTGGCTTCCCGCTCTGAAAGGGATATACAAGAAGATAATTCATTTCCCAAAATCTGAGTAAATGTAAAATTTATTCATCAAGCACCTACAGTGTGGCTTATTTGTGCCGCTTATTTACACTGTTATGGCAAATTCTACTAAGTGTTAAACATGTTTTGAATTTTAATATATTTTTCTTTATTCAGGGCGATAAACAAAACTGAGTGATACATCAATGTGCATGATACAACCCGGCAGATTTACATTTTATGTCAGTTTCCTATTTTCATTTTACTTCAAATTGTTACATTTTATGATAGCTCATATTTACATTTTAAGTTAATATGATTTACATTTTGCGTCACATTTACATTATACGTTGATTTCATTTACATTTTACGTTGATTTACATTTTCCGTCAGTTTTACATTTTACGGTCCAACATCCTGTATCCGTCCCTGAGGTGTGACGTAAAACATGATTTCTCCTGTTTTACCATAACAATCATTTCACATTTTATATTACCTCGAACAAATATTGTTTTACCTATACAGTGACTGTCTTTAAACTGCCGTATCTCTGCCATTGTACTCCATGTAACACTTAGAGTAAGAGTGTATTTCCATGAGTGCTATATATACTGTCAAAGTAGGATAGTGTTCGGGACGCCAGTGGCCGAGGAAATACCTAATGTCTGTGAGAACAGAGAAATAGGCAGCTGCCGTTTCCCACACTGTGCTTGTTTATGGTAGACATGAATTATGAAAACTGTTTTTAAAAGGTTGAAAGGTAGCATCATTGCCTCTTCCTTACCACCGCCCGAGCACTAAAGCTGCAGTGTATGTCGGTGCAGTGACATCAGTGTTAGAGTATCCCAATGGAATGGCAAGCGCAGTGTGTCTATTACTGTTTTAGTACAGCATTGGCAAAGCCAGGCAAATGTAACGGGGGGAAAGTACGGAGGACTACAAAGCAAATGTATTGAAAAAAAAGAAAAACAGTAGTCTCGTATGAAAATGATTTAGAAGAATATGATTGAACGGTTTCCTTTGTATGTTGATTATCGTCTTATATTCATTTTACCGTAAGTTGATAGATATCTGAGATCAGGCTTTTTTTTGGGTAAAGGTTGACCAGGTAACGTGAACATGTACGCATTGCATATTCATTTACTTTATGATTGCTGGTTATAATGATCCGGTTAAAAATATCGACCTGTACAGTTGCCCACTTTGAGTGATGGTCGGCTGATATTGGCGGACTATCGTACTATGTGTGATATTCTTTCCAACGATACATTACCTGCCTTGTTATTTGAAACATACTGACAGAATGCATACATTCTGACAAACTTCGTATCATGTTATGTGTTTTACAAGACAGGTCCCATTTATTGCAATAAAACTGTGATGGATGATATAAACGACACTATTTTTTAAAACAATATTATTACAAAAAGGACCAAGAGATTACAGAGCATGGCGCGTGTACGTGTGGGCGCGAGCGATACCTTTATAAGTTTAAAAGGGCACTTATATATGAAAGAAGATTGCGTCTGTCATGAACTAGGTACTTTTATATGGATCTTCAAAATCCATGAACCACCCGTTAATTCCAAAGTACTGCTTGATAGCTAGTCCCTGGTATATTTTACCTTCGCGTTCTATTGTCGGCCCTATATAGACAGTAATTTATTTGAACCTAAATCGTTCTTAGCACTACATCTCTCTACGAAAGTCCTTGTGCAACAACTTGATATGGATCTCAGTTGTTTCAAAAAAACGCATGTCTTAATTATATTGCTATGACGCATTAATTAAGAACAGTGTCCTGGTAATGTATAGAAAAATTAAATATTCTTCAATAATCTTTTCGGGTTTAGGAGATACAATATCAACAAATGTCTCGGATGTGGTTCTCTTGAAGCAATTTTCTTAACAATTCAAATAGTTTAGCCAGTTATCGTTAATAACACTAAATCTAGTTCAAGAAAGATCGAAATCTTGCTTCCTTTTTTTTTTTTGGGGGGGGGGGGGGGTGTTCCAATTAATTTTCCCTTGAATACTTATGGCTCAATCCATAATTCCTATCTCAGCTGCAGAATAGTTCAGGCTTGAAACACCAGAAGCGCCACCCTACTGCTCCCAGTGAAAAGCGTTAAAGGCCGTCACACAAGGAATGGCTACGATAAAAAAAAACGTGCATGCTATATATATGTTTCTAGGCGTGACTGCATCAAGAGGGTCTAGATATTTGGAATTACTTTAGAAATAATTATGTTCCCAGTTTTTAAGAAATGGCAGCAATTCATTCACATTATGACATACACAGATCTATGTTTTTAAACAATTTTGCCCGACAGGAATATGTTTTTGAATGTTTAATCACGAGTGAATCGCAAGCATTTCAGACCGCCGTCGGGAGTAAACCGCCATTGAAAAACCATTTACTTGCGATCTAATACAGTGTTATCATTTGTATTGTTCATGATGTGTAGCATGTGCACAGTACTACTAAACGGGAGAACTTTTGTTGGAAGTAGACTGTTTGACGTAAGATGTGGGTTTTGCAATTAAGCACATGGGGTAACTTACAATTTTACGAACCTCCTTTCAATTCAAACTACAATTCTGACCCCTCCCCCCCCCCCCACAATATCATTGAATGCCTTTCATCAACATTAACTGATGGTCAAATAACTCAGTCATTCTTTTTATCATGTTCTATTAAAGACGCGCATCAGGATTGGACCGGCACGCACTTGTAAGTCATCCAAATCTAGAGGAATTGATGGAAAGAGGCAAGAGGTCCGCATTTATTTACATGCAGTGTTTAAAAAAAGATGAGAGGGGTGGTCGCTCGTGAGGAATCCCAGGGCCATGGCATATCATCTAATTTTCATATCGCATTTTATTAATATGAAATAGCAGTTTATTTAAGTATTTTTATGTCAGAATGAAGAAGTGCCATGTCGCCTTGTCGATTATGTGGGTCTCAGCCCATAGTTATTTAGATACCTCCTGCATGGTAGGTTTCTGTCCTTAACTTAGCTTTTGTGATGAATTTATAGGAATCAGTACAGGATTTTAGTATGAGTCCTTACGACTGAATTATAAAGAGTTATCCAAGTAGACGTTATGAGAAGTCAAAGTCCGAATAGAAGATCATGTAAAATTGTTAATCACGAATTGTATGAAAATACATGTCATCAAATACACAATTTGTACAAAATTACATGTCACAAAATACACGAATGATATGAGAGTCACGAAGCACGAAGTGGATGAAATCTGTAGCGTACAAAAAGTAAGTGACCCCAGCAAAAGGTCAAAGTGACCACGTGATGTTGATTAGCCAATAAGAAGCCAGTTGGGGCTATATAGGAGAGTGATTTCACAAGAACAAACAGTTCCATCTTGGTATTCACTATGTTCACACCTACTTTCTTCCTGGGAATGGACTATGAGAAGAATGAGAAGACTAGAGCAGCTGGAGATAAGGGTCCGAGAGGCAGGATTAGACCTGTTAAGCATAAATAGGGAAGCTGGACTTAGAAGAAATAGGGGCAGTAACACGACCGAGGACACAAGTTAAGGCGAGAACCGACATTAGGGATGGGCAATCAGCGAACATGCTACCACCCTTTTAATTTTTTGGGATAATCCCCATCTTGCGTCTAGAATGGTCGGTTACACAAGACTGTTAGAAGCCCGGCATGAGACCCCAAACGCAGGCACAGTCCAAGCAGTAACGCCAGCCCTCGCCACCCTATCCTTCTAGGGCTGAAAACACAATCAGCGCATGAGCCCCACAAGCCTTATCCCAACCACCGTCTGCCCTCCGTGCACGGGGCACATCTCTGGGAACCCTACGACCGCTCGCTCAAGCCTTCTCTTGCGACCTCGCAGCAGAGCAGGACGACCGTTTGTGCAACTCGTCCCGCTCGTGCAACTAGTCCTGCTCGTGCTCTTGTGATATCGAGCATGACCAGGCTGATATCTGTTAAGAGTATGAATATAAAAAGGGGAAAAACTGTGGAAAGAGCCACCCGCTCCTGCCATCCCTTTTTCCTCGGAACATCACACTTTCACATGTTACAGAAACATCCAACAGTTTTCGTTTGCATTCCAAATGGCCTCACTGTTAGGGTGGTAATTGAAATGTATATTACACAAACAAGGAACATATGAATATAGAAAACTACACAGTATGACCAGTGTCTTCAAAATTAATGTTGATTAACGGGCCAGACTGAAAGAACTTGCGAATAGTTTATTTCCGTCGTCATCAAGTATTCGCGTGTGTCATATCAGAGAAGTAAGATAATATTCTTCCGTACATCGTGCTCTTCGGATTTTGCATAAGGCCTAAAAAGGAATCCGTTGTGTTCAGATAACCCGACCTACTCTCATTTAGTTCACCTTTTTCCCCCAGGAAGTTTAGTCTTATTCCATGTGCCATCTCTCAGCAACAGTTGTAGCACCAATTAGTAAAACTTATACTTAGTTTCAATGTGCCTTATTAGTTCTATTTTTGTTTTTAAAGGGATTTGTAACTGACCATACCAGTACCACCTGGTGTGAAAATCTTAGGAGCATGAAATTCTATTCATGTAAAAACCTGATAAACAGTCCTTAATCCCTTTAAAGTTTACCTCTAGCTCCCAAGTGACTGTGTCCTTTCCGGTTGTGCTGAGGGTCTGCTGAAGGTAGTTTGCATATATTGCAAACAGGAATATTGCAAACTATGACGATCCCTTAACCCTAAATAAAAATCAATTTAAAAAAAAATGGGAATAGCATTTTTCTTTGCCAAATGCCATTAGAAGGTGCAAAACTGTGTCATACACATGACTTCAATTCATCTAATTATGTGGCCATATAAGAGGCATTTGTCTTTTTATATCAAGATATTATTTTTTTACGTGTAAACAACATACAAAAATATAGGGGCGTTTTTTTACCTTCGTTATCAGTAGACCTACTCTATTTTCAATATATATTTTCATGAGACCAATATTTACTTTTTCAGACAAGTATTATATGCCCTCCAAATATGAAATTTTGACGTTCTGACGGGAACTTAACAAATTAATTATGTGATTAAGAGTGGTATAAGAGTGGAACGAAATGTTTCACCTGCTACAGTTATCAGATAAGACATTTTTGAAGTTTTAACAAACCTTAGAAAGAAAAACAATGTTCAGACGGCTGTGTGTCATTGTTGTCTCGTTGTCTTTCCTTGGTCTCAGTATTGCACGTGACAACAACCAGAGGTCGTTGAGGGACTGTGCAGGCAAAGCCTTACTATGCTAGCTGCCACCTGGAGAAAGAGAATGGAAATCACCTTTCAAACCTTTAAGACATTGGTCTTTTTTATTCAGTGTGTATTTCCTACTTCTCCTGACGTATTTAAAGGTGGTTAATGTGCTCTTTTTGAATAATAAAATGGCAAGATTCGAGGGTTTTCGAACCTAAAGGGATACAGTATTTCTTGTTAGCAATTAGAAGTCGAGATAACCTTCGGCTACCTTTATTTAACAGTAGAAAGTAGAAACTTCATGATATGTTCCTAGTGCCTTTATCACACGAGAGAGCGTTGGCTTTCATTATTATTATTGCAGTATGCTATGCCACAATTTGTTGCACTTTATATCCTTACCATAACAAAGAAGATTACTCAGGACTAGGCTTACACCAAGGACAATAGCCACCCTGAGAACGGTGGAACTCGACCTTACCCATTAATTGTCGAGCTTGGGTTCCAAGAAGAATTGAATTGGGTTCCAAAGAGCGGGCCGCTATAGGCAGGATTCCACAGAGCGACAAACGTGAAATGATTGTACTAACCCTTTCAAAGAACAGCCAATGCCGTCGACAGTGGCGGATCCAGGATTTTGAAGGTTGGGGGGGAGGGGCGCACTATTGTAAAAAAATCTTCCTTAATGACTTTTTGGCAAAAAATTACATTAAAAATGTTTAAAATTGTCCAAAAAAAGAAGGAGGCGCGCCACCCCCCCTCTAAGTCCGCCACTGGTTGAGGTTGGAAAAGGAATGCCGACGGCGAACATGGTTTGTCGTCCTGTGGAAACGCTCCTAGACGTACGCTGCGGTAAATGTCAATTCTGATAGGCTACATGATACCATCTCATTTTGTAACAAAATAGAGCCAAATGTTAATGATATTTTGCAGACACCGTTGGTGCACTAAACATTAAATTTTCCCCTTGATATGATCTGATGATAATTATATAAATCGATTCTTAAAGTATCGTTATATCGTTAACGAAAAAGATATAATGGAACGTTAAAGAATTGAAAACAAACGGTCATTTATAACACTTTTAATCAAAACAGTTAACAGTCATTTAAAATGTGTTTTAGAATTGCAGACTTGTTTACAATTCAATGCCTACACAGACACATACAGGATACAATACGGCAAGTTAACTATCATGCCATGTAATAATAAACGCAGTTATAAATAGTATTGAGCATTCTCTTTGCGTAGTTCTTTGGAGTTCCGTTTGACAACAAAGCGTAATGTGCAACTGCAATAAATGCTTTCACTGCGTCCGATACCATATGAATCACAAGAATTGATTAAATCAAATTAACACGCATCCACGTACACACACGCATTCACGCACACACGCACGCACGCACGCACGCACGCACGCACGCACGCACGCACGCACGCACGCACGCACGCACGCACGCACGCACGCACGCACGCACGCACGCACGCACGCACGCACGCACGCACGCACGCACGCACGCACGCACGCACGCACGCACGCACGCACGCACGCACGCATGCACGCACGCATGCACGCACACACGCACACACAAATCACAGACAATGTTGGGACGCTATCCCACAAACAGATGCTATCCTACAAAATGGTTGTCACTTTATGGGATAGCATCACCACAAGATGCTAACCCACAAACAGCTGCTAAGTCACAAATATTTTGGGGATAGTGTCTGTAGTATAATTGAAGCTAAGCTGCAAATATTTGTAACTTAGCAGCTGTTTGTTGGATAGTATCACTACAAGACACTTAGATACAAACAGTTGCTAAGTCACAAATATTTTAGGGATAGCACCTCAAATCAGAACGATGCGACAAGTATTTTTCAATCACCAAAACTGATATAAACCCAAATGGAATCATAAAAAAAACATGACCTAAAATGATGGTCTTTAAGATGGTGTCATCCCAAATTTGGGCCAATGTCATTTTTCGTTAAGAAATAGTCATTTTTGGTAATGAAGCTGTTGCCAACAGGTGGCATGAGAAGAAATTAATGTTGTCGATATCATTTTTATCAATTACATCATTTTGGCACCCTATTTTTTGACAATATCATTTTTGGCAACACTAATTTTTGAATATGTCATTTATGACCCTTTTGAACCTATCTTGAACCATTTTGTTTATACTTAACTATGATCACTAATGTTGATTCATTTTCACCATTGTTGGCCTATTCCAACCAATATTGACTGATATGGCCTATTCTTGATTGTTCTTGAAACCTAAGTAAGCAATTTGAGAGATAGCATCTTCTATCCCACAAACCAGTTTAATGGAAAGATATAGCATCTGTATGTGGGATAACATCTTCATGTGGATGCTATCCCACAAATCCTGAATTTTTGTGGGGTAGCATCCATTTGTGGTATAGCGTCCTAACAGATGTTCCCACTGTTCCCACTGTCACTCACAGTTGCATAACAAAAAGTCTGTTGTGAACAGAACAGTATATATCCCATTTCATCAGCTGTTCATATATAGCGCTTCCTCAGCAACGCACATTTCAAAAGGGGCCTTTCATTCAGTACCTGTGCGTATTTCTTGAATCGTAGCCCCCCCCCCCCCCACCACCACCACCACTTGGTCAAAAGTATGGATTGTACGTGACGAATCCATCTTTTCTAAACCCACCCCTTGCCCATCCCCTTAAATAATGAGCATATATATACTTAGTAATGAAAGCCCTCAAACGCACTGAGTTTTAACATCTTTTTTTTCCTTGCGGTATCTTTGTAAACACTAATGTGAAATCACAAAACCACGTACATGAAAACACTTTCTTATGTCATCCTGCAAATTCAGGACAACGAATATCGTTTATTTGAACAACTCTATTCTTCAGTATTCGCGCTTACCTCTTAACCGTTGTGGGCTGTGTAAAACCTCACCAAACTGCATGAAAGCTCAAACATAACTTACAAAGCGATAGATAATCATAATGTGTCGTTTGTAGTCTTATATTGCAGTCAGATAATATATCCTTGTTATGACTAAGCATGGATATGTATCCAAAATTATCATTCCAAATTATCAAGCATTCAGTTAGGACTCTATTATACAGCAATCAGACTGGAGAAAAGGCACGTGTTGCTGCTTAAAACAGTTAAAATTTCCCTTTAAAAGCCACAGCTGAATAGATTGGTAATGATCCAGTGGGGGTTTACTTATGTGCAATGTTACGACTTCAATCGTATGAAACCTATTTGGTAACAGTCAGGCCTACCTAATGTCACGGTAAGCTATTCCATTTATCTTAATGATAATCATTTATTTGATGCACTCTAAGTTCACCGCATAGATTTGATTTCCGAAGTTTTCTTTACATTTTAACAACATGTTGTGGCACTTCACGGCCATCCCAGTTTGTTGAACCGTATTAACTTACAAGTACATCTAGGCATATTTTAATGGTTTCTCGGCGCCATGCACTTTAGATCACCGGTTAGGTATTTCCCACTTTTTTATGTGCATTGTGTCCTTTCATTTCTT
Source organism: Lepidonotus clava (assembly GCA_936440205.1). Classification (NCBI taxonomy): domain Eukaryota; kingdom Metazoa; phylum Annelida; class Polychaeta; order Phyllodocida; family Polynoidae; genus Lepidonotus; species Lepidonotus clava. Next base: position 49,863,070 of record OW387134.1, on the reverse strand, counting down.
TGCAAGATATGCCGCCTGCAGTACAATACAGTAGATATCAGTCAACTAGCGGTAAACCCTACACGCTCTTTTCATCGCCGCCCCCACCGCCGTGTACGGTGACCCGTGTGTCACAGTTGACCACCGCCCGGTAGCCGTCCCTCTTCTCCATGTACACCGTGGTCAGATGCACGGGGGACGGCGGGGGAGGCGGCTGGTCAACCACTTGGTCAACCACCTGGTCAACCAGATGGTTCACTATCACAGTCGTCCCTTTGCCCTCGGCGTCAGGCGACAGCGTCGGCGTGTGGCAGAGCAGGGGCGTGTGGCGGGTGGGCTGCATTTGGACCCTGACGGAACCGGAAGACGCCGTCCGCAGTCCGCCGTTCGCCAACCGGAGGCGCGGGGTCAGGGACCGGAAGGAGTTGGTGAAACGCCGACTTAAACTGTTGTTACCTTCCGAGTTGGGGTCGCACTGAAACGAAGTGAGTTGAGACATGACAGATGGTATGAAAGCGCATATGGGTGCGCGTCTAGGTCGTCCATGCAGTATGAGCAACAGCTATTAAAAAGTGCAAAATACCTCTGGGACTGTGCAGGGTAAGCTTTCTAGTGCTGAAGGAAAAGCGTCAAAACGCCAGATGCAAAACAGTGAGGTTGTTCTCCATAGGCCTAAACTGTGAAAAACATGCGCCAAAGTGCTAAACGTCGAGTAAATGATGTCATCCAATTAGATAAGCATTCAGTGAGCTAGATAATGTGCTTTAAGAAGTATGGATGGTGATGAATTATTGTTGTCATTCAATTCAATATTCCATAAAATGGCAAGGTTGATAGGGATAATAACGCCCCGTTTAGAATGTCGAAGAGGCACATTGCTCGTTTCCTTCCGTGAAAGTGAGGTATTTCACAAGGGTCAACGACGGGTAGGTTGGCATAACTAATGGCCTGGGCAACCAATATTGATTTCTTTTGAGATTTTTATTTTTTGTTAAGAATGCTTTAAGAAACACAGATAAGCTTTTCAATTAGACGCTATAGTGGGAAAAATCGAGAAGGACTTGCATGGTTGCTCCCATGGCGCATGATGGGAAATTTGAAAAATGAGGCAAGGCTAGGGACGCCTCCGTAATAACAGAACCCATAATGAAACCCATAATGATAGTGAGAAAGCTATTAGGGTAAAGGAACACATGCGTAAAACAACAATTAACGATCTTTTTTGGGAGCAAAGCAGGCATTTGGGATCCAATTAGGACCAGCTTTAATATAAATAATGGCTACTTGGACGATTAGACAGGGGGATTAATGGCGTTGAGGAATTGAGCGGGATGGTAATTATGGGTCCATTACGCTACCCAAGGTGTAAAAGAGCAAAACTATGAGATATAGTAAGAAATCAAATAAACTGAAATGATCAGCCTACCCTTTGGGACTGTCCCTTTGGGTTCCCTCTGCAGGCCAGAAGTCCCATCATGCCTCTTTTGAGGCTGGAGTTCATAATACAATAAAGTATGGGGTTTTGTGCACTGTGGGAGTGGCCGAGCAGCAGAGCGAAGGACAGCGCGGCAATGGACTGCGATTTGGACTCCTTCTCGTCCTGGAAGTCGAGATAAAGGCTGACGATGTGGTAGGGCAGCCAGGAGCAGGCGAAGAGCCCGGCCAGCGCCAGTAGCATGCGGGCAACTCGGCGGCGCCCGGCCAGGATGCGGCAGTTCTGGGAGGCGTCGGACGCCTGGCGGTGGAGGATCTCACTACCGGTGAGCAGGTGGCACCCCGTGGAGGAGTAGCTCACCACCACCACCACGCCGGGCACCACGTAGATGAAGACGAAGAGGAAGAGGTCGTAGGCCCGCCGCTCCGTCTCCCCGGCCCAGCGCTCGTGGCAGAAGGCCAGCGTCTGTAGGGGGTCGAGGGGGTGGATGGCGAGGTGACGCACGAACACCAAGGGGATCATAATGCTGCCGGCGATCAGCCAGATGAGCACTAGCACCTTGCGGGCGTGCTCGGGTGTGGAGATACTGCGGGCCTTGACCGGGTGACTGAGGGCCAGGTAGCGGTCAAGGGCCAGGCCCATGATGGTCAGAACGCTGGCTGCTATCGACACACCTGCAGAAATAGTGGGAGTATAGCAAAATGAATAACATCAACCAATACCATATTCAATCTATTATAGATATAGGCCTAGTTCATAATCCATTATACAAGTAAACCGTCAAGTAATTATAAATGCATTCGATTCGCTAAGGTAATAGAGTTAATGAACACTTGCAGGGAAACACTAACGTAATTACATCAACTCCTATTTCATAGTCTATGTTTTCGACAAAACATACATGTATTAGATCTGCAACGACACTTTCCTCTGACTGGCCGAAATATCTGCATGAAAATAAACCATACAAACACATGGACCTTGGCTTACTTTCAACATTTTGATTGATTAAGTGTCCCTTCTTTAACGTGAACATTGAAATCGTTCAAGGGATATGAGACTAATCAAACCCTGAGAATATAATTTCCCCTTGTCAGAAAAAAAACACATTATTTCAACATCAAACATGTCCCTTAATACCCACTTCCCACCTGCGCTGCTACCACTTCACTGTCAAACAGCCTGTTCCTCCATGTGGATAATTAACCAACACCTGTCCGGAAACACTGAACAGCCTCCGCCCAACGACGGAAACCGAGTTTGCCTACATACCTTGGCAACGTTAGTACACTTAGCACGACCACAGAACCAGCCATTTCTGACAAATTAGTCCACTTTTCACTGGGGATTAGCTGGCTCTAACGAGCGGATCTAGGGGGTCGAATGGCAGACGGGCGGCCAATCACTATATATACCTACCTTGAAGGTAACCCGTAGCTTTACATAGGCCTAGGCCGTAGATCCAAGCTTTGTAGACCATTTCACCCATAGTCAGGGGGATACACACGAAGGTTACTGTAAGAGGAAAAATAAACAATCTATTCACTTGTTATTATAACATTATGGAAACAATAGTGATGGAACAAAATGTTAGTAACATTAATATAATAATGTCATCTCTATAATTATGAAATAAGTAGCGAGATATCTAGGCCTATATGTCTTTGAGATTTACACTATCCAACCCCTTTTTGAATATGCCAGTTTTGTTTTAGATAGTGCTCCTGCATATAATATCAACAAGTTATGTAAACTACAAGAACAGTGTTTACGAACTATACAATTTAATGAATGGTATCGAGTTGAACTGCCTGTATTATATACAAGATATAATATTCAGCCTTTGTCACAGCGAAGGGCTGTCCAATTATTGATGATTATGTATGGTATACGCAATAATGAGAAATATGTGAATACGGCTATGAATGAAGGCAGGATCTAAACACGGTCCAGTGACAAAATTAAATTTAGGCAGGATTTTACTTCACTTGTGCGCATACAAAATATTTGTTACTATAGAGGAGTGGACCTGTGGAATGGTCTGTCCGCAGATATTCATAAAAAATACAAAACATTCATTTAACGCAGCTGTTAAGATGTTATTATATGAATGAATGTTATATTTTTACTTTTCTGAATATCAATATAATTGGGAATCGCAAGTAATGGTGCATCTCATATCATCTGTAAATATATCATATTACTGTTATCATGTATCCAAGGAAGAACTTATATAATTGTAAGATTGGATTTTTTGAATAAAAAAAAAAAAATCTATAACCATTAATTGAAGGTATACAATCACTTAAAGATCACTTAAAGATCAATCTGTCAGTATCCGCCGTTAGAAAGTTCATAGGCCTATAGCCGACTGGACCTACCCGGAAATATAGCTGTTGGGTAAAAGTCTTAATTGATTTATATTATACACCTATTTACTGAAAGTACCTACTTGGGAGAACACATTATCGTGAAAGTGGTTAGATAAATAAAAAAAGAGAAAAAAAGAAGTTGTATACTGGTATATAAATGTAATAGTAGTTGAAGTCAGCAGCAACATAGAACGCTCAGAAGCCGCACAGTTCTATGGAACTACTTGAAGCACAATCTGTTCGAAGATAATCTCGCACAAATGCCCAAATAAACCGGAGCTGTCTTCAATTGTAAAACCTGTTTGCCTCGTTCTGTTGTTATTTGCCCTCTGGGACCAGCTTTGATTGTTAGGAAGAAATACTCATTTGGGCAGTATTTTATTGGTTCCCGGCGAGTCAGATGGTTTAATCAGGGGAACAGACGGTATCAGCACGGCCCAAGGGCGGCCCATTACGTGGGTTTACACTGGTAATCACCCGGCATACCCTACCATCATTGCGGTACACCTTCACCGACCTGATGGGCTTAATGATGTGGATAGCAACAAAATCCTCCCTTTTTCTTTACGACCTACGGATGCTCTAAAGACGAGCTCAAATTGTAGTCAGATACGAGTGGCGAAAATGTATATTATCATAACGGACAAAGATGGCCACATACGAACTACTTTTAAACACTATTTATTACGACTTCGCACGTAAATCATTTTGAAATCATGTTCTTCCATCTTTTCCAAATTCAAATCGCTATAATTCGAACAGATTCTGGCGCATTTTATAAAGTACCTAACACATGTCTAACTCAACAGAAAGCACCATACACATGGCCCATGTAAACGAATTGGCTTTCAACTATCGTTCCCTGAATTTCCTCCATTTCTTAATTTGTCCTAATGAGCCTCGCCAATCCACGAAACCAGTTTTTATGAAACACTATTGTTTAACTACAACATGAAGCATCCAGTTAATTGTTAAATAAATGTCGGCTTGCAGGTTTAAACTTGTGTTTCCCAGATCTTTTAACACGGAGAGGCCAAACCTGCCATCGGGAAGAGGAAGGAAAGGAGGAAGGAACACGCCTCTGGCAAGGAAAAGGCAGACTACCGACAGAGCCATGTTCAATTTTTTATGGAGAGCCAATAGAAACTAATTCAAAGCCTTGTTGACTGCCATGTTGGAGGGTCGGCTGCAACACCCGCCTTGGGTCAAGCAGTTGATGATTTATTGGCCAGTTGATTGAAATAAAGAATGCCCGTCGTCGGACTTATTAGTTAAGTAGGAAAGCTTTGGGCCATTTAACTGACAATAGCCGGGTAGGATTTAAGAGTGTCTGTTTGTCTGGGCGGCATGGATATGGGGGTATGGCCTCAAATATCAGCAATATCATTTAGAACATCTTCTTCAAACGATTTTGAAACCCTAATATTTACAAAAGTAACAAACAGAACTCAACGCCCCAAGAAAGAATAATTCTAGACAAATATAGCCTATTATATTTCAGTTTGTTTATTTGTAGGTTCAGAATGATTTCCATGTATCTTCTTTCTCCTTTAGGGAAGGTAGGATGGTATGAGTAGTAAGCTCTATATATAATTATCTTCTTCTGGTCGTTGGCCTAGGCCTGCAGTATTAAGGATGGTACTTAAGTCTGAAAAGAAACTGGTGCAAATGGTTCTTTATTACTGATCAGGAGAAGTATAGTATTAAGCCTATAGATATGGATTTTTGTGTGTTTTATATCTTGAAAATGGTTAATCTAGGCCTATATAGTGAATCGACACCTCTTGTATTGATGAAGTGAACAATAATACCATATCAATTGATCATGGGTTGTTGAACATGAGAAAAAAGCTGACCACCCCTTCAAAATCAAATCTATCAACATATTCTTAAAGGGGCACCTGGAAACGACCTGTGGCAGATTATACACTAGTCAGTCGCCGATCCTAAACTTTTTCTGACACGTTCATTCTATATTCATCTACGCTGCTTAACACAATAACAGTTTGAACGGCCCCTGGTGTAATAAATGAGGTCCGACCAATTATGTATGCCTTTGTCTGTAGCTCCCTACCGATGGCCAGTCCCAGACTGGCAATTCCCGGAGCACAGTAACAGTCGTCTCGGTATGATTATATTATACGGCCGGTTGAAAAGGCACCTCCCACCCTATGCCCATGACTTACTCTGTATGTGCAGTATCAAGTATACGGTCCTGAGAGAAATCAAACACCATGTAGGAAAACTATCCTGACGAGATGTATGCCCTTCGGAGGTTAGCTTCAGAATGCTAACTAGACTTATTTTGAACTGGCAACAAATTACTTTTAAAGACTATTATTGGTCTCTATTAATAGGAAAAGAAAAACATTTGGTGAAAATGAAACCTGGGTAAAAATAGCAAACCTGTATTTGTTTCTAATGATATGGCGGAATGTTGCAATGCTTAGGTGTATCTAAGATAATGATACGGGTAATTTTATTTTTCTGGGAAAAGGGCCAGTGAATGGTGTCAGGTGATGTTCATGTCACCAGAGATGCACTGGGGCACTGGTCAAACTTTTTTTACGGCGTAGGATGCATATACATGTTGAAGTGGCTATTACGTCAATTACTCGAATGTGGGCTGACCCGGTTCGACGCTGGGGCTGGACCGCTACACCTCTCTGTGCTTTCCCCTGTGCCAACGACAGATATATCAAAAGCCCATCTGCCAAGTGCTGGCCGTTCCAATTGTGTGTGGTGCGCTGCATGTCTATGGGGTATTGCACATTATGATTAAGGATCACCTGGCTCGATAAAAGTGTAGTCGTATAGTCTCTACCTTCCCATCATCAAAGGGTGATAGCGTTCCAGAACCAATGAGTCTGGTGGTTCAAACCCACAAAAACCCACAGAAATATTCAGTTTGTAATGGTCAGTGGTGGAGTGAGGATCATCTGATTTTCTGTAAGGTAAAGAGTCAATACATATTTTTTATAGTCTTAGTAATTCTTATAGTACTGTCTTCCATTGGTCAAATTTACAGAAGATGGCAAAGTACTTAGGCCTATAGAATGCAATGTGATGTGACCCTTTTCTATAGAAAGATATCGTTAACCTATTTTATGATAGATTTCAATCTAGCATATAAGATATTTTCTTTGACAGTATGCTGTATTGAAGCGTGTGTGTTTTATCTGAATCATCACAAAAATCATTACACATGCTGACCAGTGATTCTATTGAACATATTCATTTCAATACATCATACATGTAACACTGTCCATATACTACTTTCAATGATCAGATTTTGACCCCTCCACGACGCTCCCCACCCGGGTCAATAATCACCCTCCCTAAGCTAACCAAGGAATCCATGCCCCAACCCTCTCCGCCTAAACTGATGCTTCAGAACACCAAGGAAGTGTAGGTTTTTAATCAGGCAAATATCACATAATGCTATTAGGGAAAGCACGCAACCAGAAGTATAGATATATGATCACAGTGTGCACCTAACTACTGGGCCGTTTACTTTGGCGGAGTCGAAACGGTGATCGGTATCTTGCGTGACAAGAACTAATTGTTAACTTCACCTCGCAAAGGTTGGGGCAGTAACTTGTCGGTGTCGATAGGCGTAAACCTTATCTGTCCACAGGTAAGTGTCCTCTGCTGGAGGTAACGAGACAGCTTAACCTTCTGGTGAGAGTAAAATTTATTGTCTGCCTATCCGATACGTGCCTGATGACAGCGGGCGCCGAGCCTGGATCTGTCAGGTCAGCAGTGGGGTAAGGGGAATACGAAGGCCTATAGGGTAAGGAGGACAGCAATGACACCTAGGCCCCTATGTCCATTGTACTGCGGTTGTTGGGGCAACATAAGGGCAGTATATGGACAGAGAGGCAGTAGAATGTCACCGGGCGAAACAGCAAAGTAAGCAGGTAAGGGAGAGCAATGCAATGACACCTCTGCCCGAAATACTGCGATTGTCAGGGCAGCATCGGGATGTAAAAAAGGACTGCATAGTGCCTCTGGGACTAATAGAACAGCAATTAGATAGGCTCAGCGCATTATTTAAGTGTATTATTTGAGGGGGGAGGGGGGGGGCGAAATCCTCTAGTATACATGCTCATGCTCATTCACTTTGTCCATTTCATTAGACGGGTAACCTTGGTCTTGTTGGTACAATCAAGGAAGAGTGGTAGCAGCTATCAGTAACGAGCAACGAAGGGCAGTAGGTTTAGCAGGCTGGAAGAATGACAGTGACGGCATTAAAGGTAATGTAACCAGTGCAATGTGGGGGAACTAGCAAGAGCGTTAACAAGGTCTTGCACACAAGGGGCCCCTGATGGGGGATGGTGTGTCAATGTCGCACGTCGATTTCAAGATAGGGCAATGTCGCCCTGTCGAATCTAATAAAGGACACTGCCACCCATCAATTCAATAAATGGCAATGTGCCATCTCATTATCTTCCAAAAGAATCCCCTCTTGCATGTTATTAAATGATGTGTTGAATTTAAGGTCTACTATCATTTATACATAATTTTTCAATATTATGTAGGATAAAGGGCGGCGTATTAACAGTACCCTTATGTTCACAAGAGCATCAGTATTAGTTGATAGGTTATGACTCGTAAAAATGTGCAGTATAATGTGTTCCATGGTTGTTATTTCCTTCACGTTAATCAAGTGCTATGTTCCCTGTGTGTTAGGACCCATGGTGTCTACTCAGCCCAAGGGGGAGTTGGGGTAGGCTAGCTTTTACCTACAGCGAATGAAGAACGGGTCACGATAGACCCATATTGGTCTACAAGTAACGTACTTGAATTCAGGATTCAACAAAATACGTACAGGCCTTCGGTACAACAGGCATAATCTTTGCCTAATAAAGCATGCAGTGAATCAATTATACATGTATACATATGCATGTATATGAGATAAGATTTACACTGATCAGGATGAGTCATGATGAGACAAACTAAAGAATTATAACAAGGTCCTGGAGATTGAGAAAGAGGTTAAAAAGATAAATAAAAAGAAAAGGAATATCAGAATGTGTACACTGTTTCCCCTTCTATAGGCCTTTATGACGTCCTACGTATGTACCAGCGTTTCATCTTCTGGCAATTAAAACCTTGTGTTGACAACTTTATCCATTATACTGTATTCGATGACAATTGCATACATTATCGCCTTTAGATGGGAAGATCTCTAATCTGAACGAAACAAGAAATCTCGACCCGGGACCAAATGTTCTAATCGGCGGTCAGGGCCGCCCACATATATGTAGATTATCCCATCTCCGGGTGATGGGATCAGGCCGTCCCCGCGGAATTAGATTGTCGCACGCTGACTGAGCAGTTGAGCTGCTCTCGACCGCCAGCCTTGTGAACTGTTACTGGCTTTTATTACCTAGATGGACTAATTCCAAGGTCAGCTAGAGCTCCCTTTGGTGCTCTGTTAAATACCTCAGCTTTCCAGATTGGGTTCAGCCTGTAGGAATATCCGTTTGTAGCTGATTTTCTTCATAATAAAGATTATTAGCTCATCTTTAAGAAAGCTTAATTAGGAAAGGTTCAATAAAACAACTGTTAGGTTATTTCATAAAATTTCACTACATAACATAATTTATAGATTAGACAAGTACCTAAATAGAACACCTCTATGTCATATGCATGCACGGGGTATGTTTATTCCTACCGCTACTAAAGAACTCTAGTGCCATATTTCTGTTTAAGACGGTTTTACCAAAATCACGTCTTTTCACGTTGATAAACTCCCTCATCAATTCCTACGTTAGTGCTGATGATGACAGTAGGGGCGGTGTGGCAGTAAGATTGATGAGACACGTCTACTCCGACATGCCTATAATGGTGAGATATTAAGTAGCCCCAAGCAGTGTCAGGCTGAGCAGTAGTATCACCAATGACAATGGGGAGACCCAGACGTGTCATTGTCGTTGTCATTGTAAGAGACACTTCCACAAATACACTCTGCATGTTGAAATAACCGGCTGATAACAGCTGAAGTGACATCGGACGCGACGAGGTGGAGGCATTCATAACTATTGACAAAAACTCTTATCTCGTTTCTATAACTTAACTTTTGATATTTTTTTTTTATTTATGAAACAATTTATAACAACCGACTACTTGCATAATGGGTATTTACCAAGAGAAGTCGGTTTTTGAGTTTAAATGTTATTTCGAGTATGAACTTATTTCATATGAAAACTATTCTAGAAAACTTTGAGCATAGATTCTTATCTAAGTACTATATATCCGTATCGAGGAATCAACTAATGTGACAGCCAACGGCAAGATACTGACCACTGGCCCTCATATTCTTGTATCAGTGATAGTTCTGTGAATGATCGGTGTATAAACTGACAGGTGGATATTACATCTGAATTAAATGAAGATATATAGCCTTCGAGCAAATCAAACCTTCGCCGTTTTTTCCCACAATATTATAAACCTCCGGTATGTACACATTTAAAATATGTAAAGTAAACCACCAATAATGATTACGAAACAGAAATACATGGTTTGAGGTGTGGTCTAACTTAAATCCGATAGTGAAGTTCGCCCACGGCAGGTAATTTGATATATTTTGGAGTTATCAACTTTCACAATTATGATTCAGTAGGATTGCTATTCATAATCCAGAGTATTAACTTTAGGGCTATCATACCCTGAGGCAATTTACAGCCTTTCCTATTATTGACATTCGATACAACAGATTATAGGCCTATAATATGAACGTGTCAATGATATAAGATTTTTTTTGTCCAGAATCTAAAAAGGCGTTTCAGCAACTCAGCAGGCGTTACTGCATTGTGAGACATATCTAAGCATGATGGTAGTTCTGCCTTTATTGGATCTAGATGCAAAGAAAGCCGTAAGCTGTCAGATCCTATATACCAAGCCTAATGTTTTAGCTCTCTCTTTAAGCTCCGAGATATTCCACAGCAAACCATAGACAGATAGATTGGGTGTGGTGGAGCTTATATCTTTTTAAACCACCGCAGAACTATACTTTATTGGTTTGATCAATAGCTTGGTACTCACAATCATAATCAGTATCCATTTGCCAAAGAATTCATAAAGACAGATTGATGTATAATTATTATGTACAATAAGAATAAACATGCACACCAACATTTCCCCATGTGTTGGTACTAGCAGATACCGGTGAGTTATTCCCTTCAACTGTTTGTGCGATGCTTTAATAGAATTACTGTAGGTAGAGTTCTTCTGATTGATTCATGTCCATTGTACATGATATGATTTTGTTCACTTTTATTTCATAATGAAGTGTATACTTTATAGTTCAGCCCCATATTCCACAAAGGCCTGCCTCGTTAAAATTAATAGTGCCGATGGGTCTGATGCTGCTGCCTCTCCTGCTATTAGTACGATGTCAGTTTTTCTTGTTCAGTCTAATTCATAATCATAAAAGTAAAGCCTTTCCTCTATAATAATGACACCTTCTGCTTTTAACATTGTTATTTTACCGTTGTCCCATTGCGCATCACTCCTGTGTCACAATATTTATTCGTTTATGTAAGTCATGTGGCCCCATGGCGGGTGAAACGATTCATGACACTCATTAGCGTGGTCACTGCTATCTGGTTATGTCTGTGCCGTAACCATCAGCCAGGGAATACAGAGGGATTATCTCCAATTTGCATGGCTCAACAAGATAAGCTCACCTTTGTGATACATGCATCCAATTATTCAGAGAAGATTTATTACAGTGAACTGCATGTAAAGCGTATTCCGACAATTATGTATTTCTAACTAGGCTAGTTGTTTCTACAAAAACAGCACAGCGTTTATAAACATTACCTTACCATATATATGTACGTCATGAGTATAGTATGACTCCTAGGCCTATAGCAGACAACAAAAACAGTAAAGTTATTGTTATACGAAACACCATAGAGAACATCGAGAGTCATTGTCAATACATGATTTTCGGGTTTTTGAAGATTCATGTAAACCACAACTTTAAAGTGAAGTTGGATACAACTAAGTCATTATCTAGAAAAAAAATAGTAACAGTCATCAAGATGCATAATATGACTATGCAGAATTGGTTAACATTGCCTGACTGTATTCATTTGAAGCATAATGTGGATAGGGAATCATAACTATAGAAATGTGGCGCGGTCTTTATAACTTGATTCATTTCCAGCATAATGTGGGTCGACAAACTATAGAAATGTGGCGCGCGCGGCCTTAGACTATAATGGCAAAGTGTTCCATATGGCAATCCATTCTCTTTTACAAGTGTAGACCAAATTAAAATCGAACCGTTCGAGCACGTTTTATGTACTAATAGCGTGGCTAGAAACTTGTTTATTTCTTCCAATACCTTGTGTAAAACAATGAGAACGGGATATTACGACCAAAAACTTCTATACAATGCTAGGGAAGTTCCGGCCTTGTATAGATAACCCAAGTAAATGTCATTTCCTGGACAGCACATCCGGCTTGTCTTCATGACTTGAGCACATAGGCTGCGCAACTTCCGGCAAGCCTGGACATCAGGTATGGGCTGGTGAAGTGGCTGAGGTTTAGAACCGTTATTAAACACGGATAGCATTGTATTTGTAATGTAAGGTAATGAGGTATGCTACTTTAACAGTTGGAAATTGTTGACCATTTCACATCATGAATGATATTTAGATCTAGATAGGCCCTATAGATTGTGGGATGAGGCAAGGGCCAATCCTAAAGGAAAATAAATCAATTTATTTCTAAACAAAGAATTCACTTTTTCCGTTATATCAACTGTTATCTCCCAGTCCATGTGTATTTGTTGCCTGGAAACAGCCATTTCATGTAGAACTTGCCCAGCAGTTAGTGACTCTCACATTCAATCTTGGCAGCGGGATATCTTGTCAGTTGTACATTATCCTGTTGATCCAAGATATATAATATACGAAAGAGCATTGAATCTTACACGGTGTTCCATACAGGAATCCTATTAAGTCCAAGACAGGGGAAGCAGTCTGAGGCGCGGCAAGCAAGATTACTTGGGAAAGCAATAAGCTGATAACGTCACATGAAACAAATATTTCATTGTGGATTCCAATGCCACAAATAAGCCTTGCCCTATTAAACAACTGCACTACTCACTATTCTCAATGAGTTCATGATCAGTTGAGGCGCCCCTGAATCAAGGTTTTGTAATAATAGTTTAATCATCATGGAAAGTTTCTTGAGATTTCAAATTATGTAAATACCCGAATTATGCAGATATTCAAATACTCTAAAAGTAACTTTAAATGTTATATATCATGAAAATTACATAGTACATAGTACTTGGTATATCACAAAATACTGAATTTATTGGGGATACGTCACACTATATGATTTCGCCAAACAGCGTTCACCTGTAGTTTTGAAAGGTTGACTGTTTTCCTAAAATAAGTGTCCTCCAAGGCGCTGAAATGTGAACATTTGATCCATTGTGTTCTTATGCTCGACAAGTAGACTATTATGGCTATCACAAATAACTGAGGACAGGTCCCAATCAGAACACATATCTATATATATAGATCCTAAGGCAACTCAAGCACCTGCAAACTGGAGAATGGCCCAGATTAATCTTGGGTCTTGGGAAGGTTCCTCGAGGGTGGCCAGGAAATGACCCAATCCTCTAATGTAACCAGGATCAGTTAACAGGAATGCCAACACAAATATAAAATAGATCTCCATCCCCAGTTCCCTCCTGGAGGACTTCCAGTAGATTCTCCCCTGACCCTGCATACACAGAAACTCTCGAGTCCCACTAATAAGCTCGAGCCCCCCAAACCCTGTTAAAACCCCTAATTTCTGGAGCACATTCAAACATCGAACCATGCTTTTACAGTTTCTTCAGTTTAATAACCCTCACAGGTTTTGATTACGAAAGTAATGAAGCACTGAAAGGTTTTCCATATTATGACAGGGTACCCCACTACCACAGATTGAACTTTCTTATTTTGACTTAAAGGTAAGGGAACATTGCTTATACCTGTCTATATGTTACTCTCTGTGATACACTGACGACCAAAGCTCTTCTGACAAAACCGCAAAGGGGAGTGGTATCTATCTATGAGAGATAATACTGTAGGCTTGATCAGCCTTTTTCTGGGTAATTCGCAAGATGGACGTATAGGCTTATATAGTTCCTTTGAAGCTCAACTTTTTTATGCAACTGTGAATGACAAACCCTCTGAAGAAGCATGTTTCTATTAGTATTCAGATGGTATACAACAACTGAGTAAGCAGAACTAAGGAATTAATTCTGTTATGTAATCTATCATAAGGTTGTATCTTTTATTAGTTTAGTTTCGTAAATTATTTCTTAAATGATGCTAGTCCAAGTCATGATCCAACATCCTGTGGATCATGTTAAGCTCCTGTCATAGCCTAATTTCAGTCACCAAAAGTTGACAGAACACTCGCATGAAGTTATAAAGTTTTGTAAGTCCCAAACATGAAAATAATCACTGATTTCCTGCTAGCATTTCATCAGTTCATAGGCTAAGTCCACTCAGCTCACACAACCAAAATGCTCCTAGACCATTTCCATCCTATCCACAATGTTACTACTATACTCGGCTATCAACCCAATACAGGTCCTTACTCATGGATAATCTGAACAACTCTGAGTGTCAGGCATCTGAGGCCCACCTTATCAGGTTGGGGATACTACTGAAAAACGGGACGTCCTGTAAAAACGGGACGTCCTGTAAAATCAGGCAATTATGAAAAATTGTAATATCTATTTATCATAGATGAAATTATATATGACTAATGCACAAAACAAACATGATATAATACTTCTACTTATACAAACAGCAAAAATTATGAAATTCTGCATTTAACATGAATTTAATGACACTTTCCATTTTGAAAATTACATAAATAAAAAAATCACAATTAATATCTTTACATAGATAAAAATGCTCAAAAAATGAGGAGTTTGCTAAATTAACAAACTATTTGTAATTAAAGTACACATCTTTTGCATTAAAACGATCGTTGCATTTTCACTTTCTATCGTTGCATTTTTTTATATTGATTTTCATTTTTTAAAAGTTACAAAAATCATACCAAGAAAACAGCCCGTCCTGAAATAACAGGACGGTTTTGTGAGCTGTTATTACAGGACGTCCTGTTTTTTCAGGCAGACTTTTAAAAACCATTAAAACAGTTATTATAATGATGGAATTCGATTTTAATTTAACCAAATGATCACTTGTCATAAAGGTTTATATTTCAAAATTGAAAAAATAATGATGGAATGTTTAAAGGATTTAAAGGCTTGCGTCCTGAAAAAACGGGACGTTCCGTTTTTCCCGTCGTAGCCCCAACCTGCTTATCACGACTAACTAGCTGTGGCTTTAAACTCCACGACATAGAAGCCTGGAGGTCCCTTGCCTTTATTTAGCAACAACCTTTTACACACATGATCTTAAGAGTGGACTGCTTCTATATCAGTATAAAGCCTCAATAATGGTAAGTCTCAAATGATTCCAAACAGAGACAGGCCAGGGTCAGGAGGACTGAAGTGACCTCGGTCCCGGAACCAAATACTGATCCTTTATATAGCCAGACTAACTGAGCCAATGATAATGATATGGAGCTCCAAGACATTCAAAATAACACTCCTGCACGGATTTGATAAAGGAGAGGTCTGCGAAAGGTCACTCTTTATAATCTGGCAAACCTTTAAAGTTTGGAACAGCACAGAAATGACCACATACAAACATACATCTTATATTATCATTTACGGCTCTCCGAAAAGGGGCTTTGATTATTTGACAGCTCCCCTTTTTTTATACCAAAGAAGTCCAGTGGTGGAATAATACTACCCTAAAGACATGACCAGTGAACTGCTGGGTAGAAACGCGTTACACGTTGGTGTGTTGCACGTTATGCTTTGTAGAATCACAGTGTTAAACTGTCATTTCTACTAGGTCCAGGGTAGTTCCCTTCATATTATCATAATTATATATATAACCATAATAACCATAAACAGCCCATTTTATTCAATATTTGATATCCTTAAACGAGCTGTACCATACAAAGCTTCAAATACAAGCTAGAAGTAAGGATGCAGCTGGTGCGAATGACTTCTTGAAGGCCTTAGTGACATTCTTTAATCTCAATGATGAAAGTGGTGGCCCTCATACAGGACTCTGATACCTTGTATCTCTGACAGAATGACCTTAATCTGGGTGGGGCTCAGATAATGCCCATCAGGTATATCAGTAAAGTAACCTTGGCAGTGAAGGTTATATGGAAAGCATATATAACACATTGTAAGTTATTTCAAATGTCTTATAAATGACGTACTCATCGGGTTGCATGTAAGTAGGTAAATGGTTCTAGGAATAGGCTTACATATCACTAAAAATTATATGTTCATTTTCCCACTAATTTAGGCACATACAGGCTATTACTTGATTGCTTGGTATACTTGCCAGCGGTAAAGACGTTAGACCCGGACTGCCAGTTGCGATCAACAGTACCTGGAAGGCAATTACACCGTAGGAGGGGGGTGGATGCAGAGAGTCACCTCCAATATCAACAGACCGGTGTGATCGCTGAGTTATCGGAGATTTTTACATAAACCATCACGTGTACAGTTTGATCACTAGTCAGCCATTCACCCAACCACACACACACACACGTGCACACACACACACACACACACACACGCACACACACACACACACACACACACACACACACACACACACACACACACACACACACAATATATATAATATAAATTATATACATATATAATAGTGTGTGTAAATGTGTGTGCGTGGGACGGGAGCTTTGGCGAGAACAGAAGTTGACATTCCCTTTTCCAAATCCCTCTGAATTCGTCTGGAATATAATATTAGAATCATATTTGTTTCCGAATTCGCATGTAACATAACTTATGAAACATATATGTTTCGGATATTATATTCCAGACGAACTCAGAAGGATTTGGAGAACGGAATGTCCATTTCTGAAACTCGCCAAACTTCCCGTGCCCTTGAAATACCAACGTACCTAGGTGATCTAACAGGACTACTCAAACAATTCGGTCACGTGTCATTTTAATCTGAAGCATAATTCGTCTCCCTTTCTCTATGCAGCCAGTTCATTACTACTCCGGGTTACAGATACTCCCCGTTCGCCCACCTCCGTCTGTCGCAGTAAATGAGGTTAATACCCATGGTGATGACGTTAAGATCGACATGGCGCCCATGTGAGTCCACCTGTTGAAACTTAGCCCAATTTGCTGCTACTTCTCGACAAGCGTTGCGCGAGTCAACGTGATTATCGGAGAGTATCCATCACCATGTTAACGACGAACTTACTTTAAGGGGAAGGGGTTGTAGTTTTTATCAAACGAAACGCACTAACAGAAGAAAGGACTTGAAGTAAATTTATGCTTTTAGGGTCATTATAATAGCAATACTATGGAGGTATCAAAATTAGAACACTTATTCATCCATGAAGTATAATATAAGAAAATAGAACAGAAGGCGTCGCATATATACGATATATATTTGATCATCAGACCTGTAAGATATTCAAGTGAGGCACCGAGGCCTTGTTATTTTTAGAGATATTCCTTTTCAAACATTAAGGTTTCGTGAAAGTGCCAACCAGGAAGTCCAACACTGTCATATCCTACGGGAAGGCAGCTTGATTGAATTTGCCTGTATTGTATCCGGAAGTAGGGATACTGTTGGGAATATAGATCCCCCTGGATTAGTGCACCAGAGGACTTGCAGAGTTATCAAGAGAATAGGTTTCATGTGAAGTGAAATATGTGTTAGATTATAGTGTTCTAATAATAGGAGGAGAAATGAAAGGTTTTACATCTGACAAGTACTTTGTTTTTGTTCTTCTGCTCCGGCGTTCACTTTCTACCTAGCATTCCAGGAATTGAAAAATTCCCAAAATATCAAATGAATGATAAAAGATGATTCATATGTAGATAATGAATTATTCAATTTCGCTTTAATATGAAAAGAGTAAAAAGATTGGGGTTTACTTGTTTTCGTCTCACACTATAGCAATAGCAAATAGTGAAAGGTGTGGAGAATGAAGCATAGTATCTGTCTTACTGAATGTGTTGTAAGGCCTACCTTGTTTGCTTTACTAAATACCACCTAGAATAACAAAAAATATCAGGACGCTAACTAGCCTGATTCTTCAGAGATTGAACCAATGATCAGAAAAGAAGCTTAAGAAAGTGTTTCTAACACTCTTAAGAAAAAGAAGGAAATAATAATATTGTATTGAGCCACTCACCGAGTAGGTCAGCGACGGCCAGGTTGAGCAGGAAGTAGTTGGTGACTGAGCGCATGGAGCGGTTGGCCACAATGACCAGAATGACCAACATGTTGCCTAGGAAGGCCAGCAGGAAGACAACCACGTATATACTCATCAGCACGATGTTCTTAGGCTGTCGGTAAGTGTACAGGCTCTCCTTAAAGTCGTCGAACACATCGTCGAAGACGTCCTTGTAGTGGATGCCCCCCGGCAGTGACCCATTGAGCACGGCCAGATAGAAGGTGGTGGACAGGTTGGAGGAGGAGGGCGAGTTGCTCAGCAGGTCTGTCATATTCGGCCCCAGCCGCACGGGGAAGGCGGGGCCCACGGCGCCGACAGACATGCTGAAAATTGCCCACGCCCCCACAGCAGCTTCCTCCTCCTTCTGGTGCTACTCCTCCAGCAAGTCCTCCAGGGGGAAAGAGCAGGATGAGTCTAGCATGTGCAGGAAGCATAGTCAGCTGGGTCCCTGATGGGAGGTGTCATCGGAGAGTGGGGTAGGGGCTCCGGGGCGTGGAGCCTGCCCGGGGCCTGGAGGCGTTAGTCTGAGGCCTGGAGGGCGCCCGGCGTTGGCGGCTCTACTCCAGTGGGTGAAAAGTAGACGGAGCTGTGCCCGACAGCGGAGTGCTCGCTGGGATCGCAGCAAGCATATGCAAGGCAATCCACATCCATAACGTATCCCGAACAGCTATGTGCCTGTCGTCAGGGGAGGGAGGGAATATGGATTAGAAACATGACATCAACAATTTGTAAGCGTTTGGCTCAACCCATATACTATCGACAATTCAAATTGTACCAGCAGGCGAGAACAAAACTGCTAGCGGAATGTCACAGTATCGTCCGTGGTATTACACACATTTGTAAGAAATCACGAACTGAAGGCCACGTGGGCATGTTCACGAGATATTGTGTATTACACCAGACATCTGATCTGATCATCTATAGTTAACTTACAAGAAATAATGATTTTCAAGTCACCACTTGTCATTATGCACCCATGTTCGATCTCTAATCTAATACGAGAAAAAAGGGGGTGTTATCCTCAATCGCTACATTAATAATAACATAGAAGAAACAGGAAGATTCATTGTAAGTCATAATTAATTTTGAGAAAATGGTTTATGTAGGGCTTAATCTATTGATGTACATGGTCTTATATATACTACAACTGCAAAAATAATCATTGGAACGTATAAATCCAGCATAGGCGGGCAGTAGGCCTATATAGTTTTTAAAAGACGCTAGACATTTACCCTCAGGACGTTCCTTGGCACAACAGTTTAAACCTTCCATAAACTTGGGCCAAGAAGTCTCGAATAAAGTCTCGTTGTTTGGACTGACGAGACCCCAGTCCTGCCAATCCCCTCTAAGAGGGGTTTATTAACTAACTAGTAAGCTGTGGTTATTAGATACAAAAAGCGAAGGAAACCAGCTGCAGGGGTCTGTGGCGAAGCTATAACCTGAGGACTAATGCAAAGGCCCAAGGGTATTATGGCATATAAATACACATATACATATATCATTTTATATCTTGGCATTGGACATTTAGCCCTATTCATTTGACCCATGGCTTCGGGGTCAAATTTAATGGGCACATGTATGCAGCTTCAGGGTTCAGGTCTGAACGTCCTATTTGATATCGGAAAAAATAAACTGTTTCGGAAAAAAATACCCCCTTATGGCTACCCATTTTTGTTTGTTAACATTATTGTTATGTGCAAGGTAAAATAATTATCAATCCTCTTATGGCTACCGACTTTTGTTTGTTAACATTATCGTTATGTGCAATGCAGAATAATTATCATAAAACTATTGTAGTTGCTGCCAATCTCGTACTGAACTGGTCAATATATTGCTGTGCCTACCTTAATTATTTCACCCTGAACCACATGGTCAGCATCATACAGGTATTACAAACAGAGTAATTCCCAGATAATAGGATCAACAGGGCAGAGGCAATTAGAGGGCATATATCTGCACACGTAACAGTGATTAGTACTCATATCACTGCTCGCCCTTATGCTGGACCATCACATAGATTGCATAGGTAACTATAGCAAAAAAAAGAAATCTATCCGCTTACATTAAATAGAGCCTTCAGGGTATAATTTTCTGATCAGATTATCTGTTTTCTTAGGGGTTCCCTAAATGAACATAACTTCAAATGATATGAGGTTTCGATTTCTAGTATGGTGTACATGTAATATGATTCAATACCTCGTTAAGATAGGGCTTATGCCATAAAGTACATAATGAAATATCGAAAATCCCCGTCGGTATTAAGCGTCTTCAATTAGTAAGATCCGCTATCTGACGCTCAATTTGTATGCAATTATCCTTACCGAGATGAAGTGTCGCCCACCCTAAAATGTGAAACTGGAATTAACATCTAAGGTTTACACATTTTTAACCACAAATCTGAGAAGAATCCTCATGCTCCATTGGTAAATGACAGTGATCCTGGGTTCCATTCCACAAATAAATATATTCCATGATGCTCTCCTCTGAGCTGCTCACCTAGGTGGTCAGTCGACTATGCACACCCAGACAGCGAGGCGTGATGGCAGGCAGGGATTATGTAGATGTACGTGCATGTGTATACACAGTAAAGGAGACCACAGAGAGAGCACGCATTGTACCGCTGAGGTGCTCGGCCGAGCTGAGCGCAACTGCTCACGGCCTGAGCTGCGCCTGCGCCCGCTACCTTGGCGTTGAGCTGCTCATGATGTTGGTGTAAAGCTGAGACTGGTGCCGCCACTCAGCGGTCCCCGCCCATGGCTGCAGACAGCGGGCACTAGGAGCTCTCCCTCCCTCCAGGCCCACCTGACGTCTCTGTTACAGATGACAGTGGTGCGGCATTCCGCGTCGGTCGGCAGGTAGGGTGAGGTTAGGTCTCCGTATGTCTGGAGGTGTTTACCTGCCACATCCCCTTAGTTGATCACATTCCCCTGTCCTTCTCCTTTTTAGGAACGACCCCTTATCTGCTTATATGCGGGTTCTGCTGTCAGAAAAGGACACTTTATATTGCTCGCACAGCTTCAATATTGAAAAGAACAATGTGCTACATAGCATACAGCGGTCGCATTGTAACTTAGGTGATATCATGAGTCGCCTTTTGTTGTAGAAGTATTACCAAAGCGTTAGATAATCAAGATACAGGTGTCAGAGAATACCTACAATGATACAATTAGATTCAAAGTCCCTGAAATTCATGGTGCATGTCAATGTTACGACGGCACCCGGCCACGGGATTATTCTGTATAGCATTCCCCGCTGTTATTTTGACCATTTGAAATATTCGCAGTGTTGTAATCCGTAGCGCTCCACGCACGGACAGGCGGCCAGCTTTAATTCCCGGGGAGGGTATTGTCCAAAGCCTGCAGTGGGAGCGGGGGGAGCATCTCGACCCTGCCCGAGCTGCTCATGTAACAACGGGCGGGGCGGAGGGCGGAGACTGAGCGGAGTCGGGGCGGGCGTGAGCAGGTGACGGACGTAGACTTGTGTGCTCCCCGATCACTCCCCTGCTTCGGGGATCCCTTTACTACATGAGGGGCGGACACGGACAGGGGCATAAACACATGTGCAGTTGTCTGCCGTTAACTGACTAACATCTAAATGGATGGATCCTCTTTAAGTAGAGCATATTCTGCTGCTGGGAGAATCAACCTTTTTCTGGACTCACCAATTTGTTTTATTCCTAATGTAAAAACTAATTTGTTTAGATCCTCTAATTTGCCAAATATTCAGATAAAGGTATAGTCTTCATGAAGAATGATCAACATGTATTATATTTGTATTTATTGTAATGTGAAAGCAAGGCGTGGAGGTTTTTTCTCCAGTGCTTTCAGGGTTGTTCTCCGCAACAGTCTGGACGATTCTGAAATGAAGAAGGGGGTTGGTCGCTGCTTTGTTCTCAGCCCCAGTCATGCAAGTGCATGCTAGGAACAGGAATGGAAGATAGGGGGCTCCCACAGTCGTGCCTTGTGCACGAGGGTGAGGTGGTATGCACTCTTGAGGGGATTGGAAATGCATGTTGGCAGAGCTAGGGTCCTTTATGTGCTTTTACTGTACAATTAGGATTTGTGTCAAGGTCAATGATGTAGGGCCTTCACCAATCTCAGAAGGGTGGTAACATGTTGGCTGTATGCCCAGCATCTCATTCCCCATGCCTATTTGGTGGTTCATACTAATCTCTATTTGTGCCATAGTTCTCGTCTACTCATTTAATTCTTGCCAGGATTCTTCTCAGTCCAGTTGACTGAGGATAATTAGCCTAACTGTACTGTGTAGGGATGCTTCTCATACCTTGTGTGTAGCTATCTGGATATCGTCTAAGTTCTATGACAGCTCTTACAAAGGTAGAAGACGGTGTGAACACATTGAGTACCAAGTAGGGACTGTTTATTTTGTTCTCACACTCGTGCTTATATAGCCATGTACTTGGTCTACATGTCCCTGCGTGACATCAATTTCCTGTTTTCATTTTAATAACTTTGTTCGTAATTTGTACCTTCGCGACATTATGTAAACGACTCATTCTAACATGAGAACACTCATTATTTCGTATTGTTACTCAAATAATTATAAGTATACAATCATAATGGATGAATTGACAACTAGTACACAACTTAGGCATATAATTTCACCCTATTTTATACCCTAAAATTCATGCCACTATTATTACAAGGCTTCAAAGTTTGTAATAACAGATTAATCAATAATTATTATTCTTTTCCACTGCTGATTTGAACAAAGCATTGTGTCAAGTGGAAGCATGGGCCCTGAGTAAGCGACCTAGTGTGCTGTACATGAATCGAATGCTTCAATTAGGTTTACACTCAGTGCTCCAATAGAGAGGTTTGGCTTCTCCTCCACTTAGCGTTGCCACCGGAACCCGATGGGGTCGGGTGGCGCGCGCATCAGGCAGGCCGAGGGGACGCCCTCTGTCGGGCGGGCACAACGAGAAACAGAAGGCTGGAGCAGAGGGTGCGAACCCAGCACGGGGAGGTAAAACACCACCAGGCGTGTACCGTTAATCTTCACGGCTACAGAGTAACGCTGGCCAGTTTTCAACCAGAGGGGCGGATCTAGTGTGCGTTGGGTGTGTGGAGGGGCTCCTGTATCATACCCCTGTCCCCCTACCCAGCCTTTTGTGTGTGTGTGTGTGTGTGTGTGTGTGTGTGTGTGTGTGTGTGTGTGTGGACTTGAACTGCATAATGAGCTGATAAAAAGGTCAAATGCTGTACATCCCTGAACTGTTGGTCATTATCCACACGTACATTAATGTTATCATCACCCCATTTGCAGAGCGCAACCAACAGCCCGCCCTTGGTGAAATATGAGTGGTCCTTTGCATAATCAAACCCTCGCAACAGCGAGAATACAGCAAGGATACGGGTCTCGCAACAGCAATGTATCCTTATGATTTTCAAAATGCAAACCCTAGCTGCTGCAATGGTTTTGCACACATTTTGAACACATTAAATTTTAATTGATTAATAAATGCATTTCCGCCACTTATCTGTTGTATATCTTATAGGCTCAGGGACACAGCTATGGTTTGCTGAAAACAAAATATTAGACTGAGGATCCCAAAATGACCTCCTCACATATTTAAAAAACAGGTGTGCCGACCCTCGCTGTTATCACTGAAGTTGGATTCCCTCGCTGATCCACGGGGATTGGACTCGCTGTTGGTGCCAACCCTGCAACAGCGATACTGGGACGAATCCAAAGGTCCGTCGCATAATCTCCTCTCTGTTGCGAGGGTTGTCCACAACAGCGAAACCCATCGCTGTTGAACAGCAAGTGTATCCAACCAACCCGCGTTCTTTCAACATACAAAATGAGTTCCTTTAACGCCTTCTCCATCGGAGCCTTTCACCTGCACGCGTATACTAGAAAAATCCAGTAAATCCTATAACTGGAGTAAAGTATATAGACTATGTTCTACGACGTGCAACGTCTGACCCACTCATATTGCACTCATATTTCAGTTCAACAGATCAACATATAATATACCCGGGTCTGGATTGCAATATTGTAGCACTCTACACATGCTGTTCTTAGCGGTTGCCTAGTCTTAGCCTCCTCCCCTCGTAGCGAGATTTGCAGTTAGAGTCGAAGGGACTTGAGTCAATTTAATTTTGAGGAGAGTTGATAAAGAGGTACTGGGCTTCCTGCTGTTGCGTGCCAGGAAAGCAGACTTTAAAGAGACGTTTAAATGTAATCTATGGGTCCGTACTTGAGTCCTGTATCCTATCTATTTCAATCTCCGGCCAAGCAGAGACCGCCTCCAACAATCAAACATAGGCCCACTTGTCTTTGTAATGCAGCTCATCAAGTGCTTTGATGTGGAGCTGCTCAGCATGTTCTATAAGGTGAGGAGGGGAGCTGCTCAGTGCTGACGTCATCTGTATTCATCAGCTCGACCTGAGGGGCACTAAAGTCGTCGAAGTCTATGCAACAAATCAAGAGACAGCAAAGACGACCAGAGATCTATTAGGAACTCGACCTAAAAGGTGATGAAGGGTTCTTCCTCTAACAGTATTGTTAGCAAACGAATTCTACAAAAGGGCCCCGTATGCATATTAGTAAACATTACATCATGGCATCACATCATTTAGATGATGATTCAATATATTGTTGGCAAGGAAATCAATCAACATTATTTCTCATTACTAAACAAGGGCTCATCTTTATTTCTTTACAGAAGACCCATAACGAACATTGCTTTTTACACATCCAAGAAATGGTAGAAATTCATAGATGAATCAGTCAGGGAGAGTAAAAATAGATATCTTTATTGGAAATGTTAACCATTCACTACAGACAATATCGTACAGAAGAAGTTATCATATAACTGAATATGCACCACATCTCTCATAACATAAGGTAAGAAAATAATTAAAAACATTGACAAACATGTCAAAATGAAGAATGACTACTGTAAGAAACTCAATCAGAAGATACTTTCCACATTGGGATTCAACCTTTCTCATTATGAACACATTGGTATTTAACCTTTGTCATTATGAATGCCTCCATATCGTTTAGTCCTGAACTGAAGTAGCACATATAGGAGAGAATTATATATATACATATTATATATATACATATTATATATATATATAATCATGTCTCTTGTAACACAGTAGAAACTGCTCCTATTGGGGAAATTGGCGTACGACAATTAGGCCTATATGACACATTTTTCGCGCTGCCAAATTTTTGTGAAATTTTTGTGATTTTGCTTAGTTCTTTCTGTTTGTGACATATATATAGGGCTAGTGCTACCTTTTTAGTGACAACGATTTTGTGCGGTATTGGCAGTATGACTGTTTCCAATGTGTAAGAATTAAAAAGGAATACTAATGATAATTTAAATTTTTATGAAAGCTATTAAATTGCTTATAAGAAGGAACATACATGTATGTTTTTAAATAAAAAGTCTATGAAAGGCTAAAAAGGAATTATATATGTTTTCATGTTTTCATGTTACAATGTACATGTGTAATGCTTAAACCAAATTTAAGGCACAACGCAATGGTTGTTACCCTGGTTTGCATATACCATAGAGGACTTTATAATTAGCCTCAGACGTGAACAAAATGGGGCAATAACATTAATTTTGTTGAGTGTGCCCACGGTGTGTAAATTTCACAGACAATGTTAAAATATTTACTGACAACACAAAAAATTGAGATTAGTATTTATAAACGAGCATTAACACCAGGGCACTAACATATCTTTTATTCACCCACGTTTGAGAGGGCAGGATAATACTAAAGGTACAGGGGCTGGAATCCCGGAAAAGAATTGATGAAAAGTAGGTAATGCGTGCTCCTCAGACGTCCTGAGCACATATATTTATGACCCGCTTAATATATAGGCCTTATATATGTAACACGCATGATGTGAAGGCACGCGCGTTAAACATCCCACTTGTCCTAGGGATCCTGCGGTCAGGTACTACTCGGCGATACTCTGTCCAAAATCTGCTTTTCCTGTATCAGAAGACGACATACTGGGCCATTCATAATATTATTACTTAATCACCAACGCCTGAAGTTTGGAAAATGAAAGTAGACAGCCGTAGCACATACTTTCCAATATCATCCATGTTATAATAATTATGGTTTGAGAATTTCCGAATGGCGTAGACCATGGGTACAATTTATGGCCAGTGCTCGATGGAAACGTACACAAGCACCCTTAGGGATACAAAATACTTTCAACCTGTAGCACACTAGAACCTTACTACGATTTGGATCTTTACAACATTTGCACCTAGCAAAAAGCTTTAGAGAGATGATTGGTTCCTTATCATTGCTATCACTAATTGTGAAATCGGTCAGTGGTTCACTGGCTTTTGTCTCAACACATTTGGAGGAATATTTAAAGTTCATCATAGATCTATTTGACAGTCCATTAACCTGATTAAAACGAACACCCAATACCCACCAGCCCATGACAGGACGATGCCTTCGAGAATAGAGTATTGCTCCGATGAGTCCAACGCTAGTGCAAAGATTTCATTGCATATGCATGTGAAAAACACACATAGACCTAATGGATGCCTTAGCAATAACATATTATCGGGTAAACATAGAAATTGAGTTAGGTAATTATTAGTATTACGGGATTGGACATCAAGTACAAAGTACATTCTATTATGCCATCCCTGACCTTTGTTCCCTGTGTGTTCCTTGCACGAGGAATTCTACATTATACTGCAATCAATATAGGGGTCACTTGATACAAACCATCTCATTATTCCTGGGAAATGTTCGCCAAAAGATTAATGGTCGGATGAATGTACACGGCCATTGTGGCTCTCTCTGATGGCTAGATGACCCGGCTAGATGATCGCACAGGAACTCCTCAATTTGTTACTCTAGTTTACACAGCCGTCTGTCTTTCCTAGACAGCGGCAGTCACTATCTCAGCATGAGATATGTGCAACTCGCGCCTCCCGCCGGCCTCTTGGAGCTATGCACGCTCTACGTAACACTACCTGCCGCCACTCCTCGTCGTAGATACCAATTTATCTAACGGTGTGTAACGAATCATGTTTCTGCTACATGATAATTGTCTCTGGAACCCCCATTTTTGTCGATCCGTCACGCCGTTTTCTATACGGCGGATGCAATGTGCGACGGTAAGCAATAAGGGTTAAAGCAGTCATGCAGTACTATTATTCACGCTTTAATTTCTCAGCTGCATTGCCTTATTAGTTTGTTCTTGTATGGTTGTGTTCTGAGATCTTTGAATAGGACTATGTGTGTACATTCCTGCACACATTCATATAGCATATAGCATACTTGAGCCCAATTACACGGGAAGAATTTGAACTCATACATTCGACAGGCTCGGGCTTGTCTGAAACCACTTCCTCTAAAACGTGTCAAGGAGTGTAAGTCTTACTCCACGATTATCCCTGAAAAATCATAGTATCATTATACTACCCATAGCAGTGGGCGTGTTAGGTAATACTTTTGCGCTCACCTCAAAGTTTCCCTTGCCCTTCTGGCGTGTATATAAGTGTAAGTCAGGGGGTGTTAACTATATTGTGTCACAATAGTCCCGTCCGCTCATAGTTCTCTTCACACGCCCAACCTTCTCGGCATCTTAACGTACCTACCCTCCATTCAGGCACCAATATAATTGCCAGCAGTGGCGTACCCAGTCCCCCCACTTCCCACATTTGTGCATATATCTATAAACGCCGGTTGATATTGGTTTCCAAGCTCAACAAAAATAATACTCAGTTTCCTGACCTAATAAGAATAGATGAGGCTGAAGCGCAGAAGGAGTAGCCTATAGTGTGCACACAACTAGGGTAAAACAGGGTTGTATCGCTCACATTGGTAGGCCTATATCATTAGCGCATTTAGTTTTTTAAACCCTTACATATAGAAACAAAAGTTATATAAAATCAAAATAATTCATAATAATTAATCAAATGCGTAAAAACAGCGATAAAGCGTGATTTAACTTTATAACCTCTATGAATAATCAATAATGAAACAATTGTCTCCCATGATGTTGGGTACAACCCTTATCATGAAATGAAAGTAATATTTTTGAGAAAACTTATCAAATATAGCATATCAATAATGGTTTTCCATCCCATGAAAGTGACGTCCAATAGGCCTATTTCTAAAAAAAAAATAGGGTTAGTTCAACCCCCCCCCCCTCCACAAATTCCTGGGACCGTCCACCCCTGTCCCTTAGATACAGTACTAGTTTAACTAAAACAGGTAGAAATATAGCATTTTTAAAACAGATTTTCTTGAAACACATTATTTGGGAGTTAAACCAGGCTGCCTAAACCAGATTCTTAAACTTCTTGGAAATACAGGGTGAAAGGGCTGAAAGCGCAAATGGTTTTCACTGAAAATGATAATATTAAATAACCTTGACTACACATAAAACTATTATTTTGTGTGATTTCAAGTTTTTACCCTTATTTAACTCTCGACATAAGAAATGATAAATGCGCTATATTAGCCTGACGGGCCATGCCCCCCCTCCCCCCCCCTCCCCTGTTAAATAATGTTGTTTAAAAAGGGGCCCCTCCCACGTAGATTAATGCATTAGCCCCTCCCCCCCCCCCTCCCCCCTAGAAATGCCTGGGTCCGCCCCTGCATCCCTCCGGACCGGCCCGTGGGCCATCTTTTCATTTCAATACCATTATTACAAATATAACTTCCCAAAAAAAAATTTGGAGTGGCAGGTGGTAATCGAGTGCATGAGGTTCGATTAGCTCCTACCACCCAGGTCTGGCGAATTCATCTGTGCCATTATTCAGTTCATTTCATTTCATTAGTTTGCACAACCAGACCCAATTACGTATAGAGTTTGCGACATATATATACCGTAGGTGTAATCGGGGCAACGAGAAAGGTGTTTACCAAAAAGAGACACTTTGTAGTTTCGGTCCTTGTGTTTCAGTGGGTTTTCCGATTTGGAAAACAAGCAATACCACAAGTTATTAATTTTGATCGCCCTCAATTGTCACTGATGTGTCTCTATCAACTTCAATTTACATTGCCCGTCATCGTTTTCCCCAACGTAGTTTCGACGTATTTGGTCCTGCGACCGGAAGGACCTCTAGACGGCTTTTCGCTGGTTTCCGACGTCATCGTATTATTGAACCCGGTGGATTTTTGGCTACCAGCTATCTCTCCCGGCCCCGGGTTCGAATCCCCTTCATGCCTTACGTTTTTCGTTCATCCATCAGACTTGTATTATCAAATTAATGATAAGGATAGGACTACTCTGAACCCTAATCGTCATGTCAAGAGAGGAGGTTGATTGTTAACTTATTTTAAACAGGATCGGGACGTTACGCTTTTTAAAGGATAACTCTCCATTTGTAATCGAAAAGTTGTTAAATCAAAAAGACCCTTAAAAAAAAAGGAAAATTATAAAAAAAAAAAAAAAAACCTGCTCGAACCCGCCCTCTCCTCAACTACTAATTTTAAACATGATAGTCCTAATGGTAATGAGACTGATCCGGCTTAAATTCCTAATATTATAATATTAATATATATACTTCTTGCAAACATTCTAAATAACCTTCTTTCCCGATCTTAGCATCTGAATAAACAGGAGACACTGGGCATCACACTTCATTTAAATTAATTGTCTCAGTTAAATACGACCATTAGTTAACAAGTTCCATGTACTTTTTAAGTAACATGACAGAAAGCATTTTCGCGATTCTGCAGCTATCCCTCGCTCCCCTCTTCCCTTGTGCATAACATTTCCTAATAAACCAGGTCCATTCCTAACGGCGGCAAAGTTTGGAAGCGTCCATCATGGCCGGCCTTAATCCATTAACACCCATAAGTACCCGGAAGCACCCCATCTAATCTGTACCCCCCTCTGACATCTGACAAGGGCAGGGGCACAGTCTTGGTAATCACATAACTCACACCAAACCCACTCAAGAGCGACACAGGTATCATGCTGGGTGTCATCTGACGGACTCCCCGCCATTAATCAGGGGTTAGTTATCGAGTTAACACGGGCCAGAGTTGCCCCATGCAGGGAACCTGCTGGGTCGGGCACTTCCATACCCAACCTACGTTCGCCTGCAAAGCACATGTAGCTAAATCTTTGACAGGCCTATTTCACCCTACCATCCATCGCCCCTCCCACCCGGAAAACCATTTACCCTTACCATCCATAGATGGAGTATTAAAAGTGTTTGAAATTAACTTCTTTTGAAGTCATCCGTGAGAGATGAGATTCATTAAAAATTAATTAAACATTTTCTGTATGGATAAAAGGTACCTCCCGGCCTATATAACTACCCTAAATAATTCACCTTAAACTGGGTCTAAGCTGGTTAGATATAAAGCCGACCTTAAGGTTTGAGACTAATTTCAGCCAGTCCAGACTTAGACTGTTATGGTACAAGGTCTCTACCATTAGAAGAGCAATGGAATGACACCTAGGCCTGTTATCAATAATAACATAAATCAATCATAAAAAGTGTATTTTAAACAAACATAAGCTCGATATACGATTTTTAAAATGATGCGACATGAATCATCTCTTCGTACTTATTTCGCAGTCATGAAAAAATAATGTTGCATGAAGCCGGTTTTAATTAAGAACTGTTACTTCTTTTCAAGTGGATCCTTTTTAGTTCGATTCCATGCAGTAAGGTGCAAAAGTAATTTTTCAGAAATTTTATTATGATCAAATACATCGCTGCCAGTAGGACCTATCAAAATTTACAAGTGACCATGTAGTCTCCTGATGAACCCGAAATACTTTCTAGGATTTGTATGGCACGGTGACCTATATTCTTTCTGTGAGAGAATAAAAAAACCTCTTGCATATAGTGTAACCCTTTAAAGTGGGAGTTCTCCGGGAGTTATGTATAGGTAACTTGGAGCTTCTGTGACATTGCAAAATTAATAATTTAAAAAACAAACAAGTCAATTTAGGTGTCGAGATTTATTAAGGGACAATAGCTTAATTAGCTATAGCCATAATTTCGGTTGGAGCCCCATCGCCAGATTGTGGCGTTAACCACATTTAACCACATTTAATTCCACTACTAGTTTTGGTTGCAGACCTAGTTTAGCCTCAGGCCCCTAAATTAGGGGCCTGTCTCGCAGATTACCTAAGGGGTCGACCCTAGCCCGAGCCAGAGTAAAAGCGCTCTTGTCAGCGTCATACTGCTCTTTCCAAAACCGAAATTTTATTTAGCTACAAATTCAATTTATAACCATAACACTTGTATCGATTGACGCACGTTCGGCAGCATATTGGTAGTAAACACACAAAAATACAACATTTTTCACACAAGACTTAATCAAGGTCAACACGGCTTAAGTCGACTGAAGTATTAGTACTAATTGCAAGCTCACCGGGCCGGTATTTCCCCAAAAGAACAGGCTCTCCTATGCCTATACCCATGGTAACCAACTGGTAGCGTATAATGTCCTTAGTCATCAATCTTGTCAACATGATGTCCTTCAGTTTATTAACCTTTAAATGTGTGGGCAGTCGTGTCGATGTGCCGGTATAGCAGTCGGTCATTTGGATGACACAGTTCAATGTGTATCGTGCGCCTAGGCATATATTTTCGGCTTTAGTCAGTGTGATAGGATCGTCTGTTTGAAAGATATAATCTCCAAAATGTCCAGGGAACGTGCCTATTTTAAGCCATACACTGTGATTGCCCGAGACAAGCAAGTATACACGAAAACGAGCATCTGCGAAGATGCGATTAATTCCGGAGCAAACAAAGAATATGCTAATAATTATGGCTACGGCGAGGATAAGAAGAAGAGTGTACGAAGAGAGAAGTACCACAGTTGGGAATTCTTTAATGTTTCCGTCTCCTGGGTTGGCTTCAGATCCAGTGTCAGTTACGGTATGGTCCTGGTCCAACAAGGCTTGCAGGGTGTCATGAAAGGTGAGGCCGGTCATCGCATCGTGTTTTGGTGGAGGGTGACCGGTAAATGGAGCAGTGAGGTTGACCAACCGGGTACGGGTTACTCCAGGCTTATTGTGAACGACCCTAGGCCAGTGTCCGCCACTGGCAGCTCGAACAAATTCCACGCATGATACAAGAACCAAGTACGCGGCAGCTATATATTGAAAAAAAAAGAAAGAAGAGAACATGAAGGTTGTCATCTCAACTTTAAACAAACACCTTCGTTCCAAATTACCATGGCCAGGCTATTCAAACAGACAGAATAAACTATAACTGCCATATGGCCACACCCTAGAATTCAGAAAACTGGCCATATTATTTAATTAGGAAGGGCGACCCCCAGAATGAATACATATGTTTTACCTATTTTGAATAATTTGGAAAGTCGGCCATCGACTCGTATCACTTGTACAACAAAAGTAATTAAGAAGATTCTCACCAAGGGTGGCACTCAGGATTTTGACACTCATGATATTCACGTAGCCGTACACCAAACGCACTATATAACGAAATAAGCTGACCCTAAGTAGTAGCAGAAAGCTTAAGGTTTGACCTTCGAGCTAAACTTCGAGCTCAGTTTTCAAGGCAGATGAAATCCTATGACCAGTCGACCTGACGGCAGCCGATGCGTTTCGGAAGCTGAGGAAACTTCACCGCCCTTTAATGGATAGACCCTAGGTTTTAATGGCAGGTGTCATGCCCTCACCAGTCCAGACGGCGGACGATGCGTTTCGAAAGCTGGAGAAACTTCACGCGCCCGACAAATCACGACAACGCGCTACCGTGACGGCCAGGCTGGAGGCGACATTAATCTCCTGGTAATACTGTGGCAGGCTGTTCTCGGCTTTAATTTCACACGGGTGTCTGAGGTTAGGAGCTCGAGTGCAACTACCCCTGGGTCGGGGCTGTGGCATGTCGCGGCAATTCGCGGCTTTCAGCTGGTGGGACCATAGGCGTCGGTCTGTACCATATATAAATACTTGTGTCGCGGTCGCAAATGGGGAAGGTTCATAGCCCTGAAGTGCTGCTGTCTAACTCAAGTTCGCCATGGCCTCGCGATCGTGGTGTTTCAAGGGTCTGACCAGTGACCAGGCAGAAACCAGAAGAAATATGGACACTAGCCGAAACCGATGGTGCGACACATGTAAACGTGCAGTTTCAAAAAGTACATATAACAGGAAGCATCTTAAGGAGCATGGTGAGTACCAGATAAATAGTATAACTAGGATAAAGTCACTTTCACCTGAAATCGATATCCTTCAAAACCTTCATAGCTAGCTTGCGCGCATAGATATTATTTTCAAATACCTACTATACTCTTAATGATCAGTTAGTGTTTGGAAAATTATCGCCAGCCTAAATCTTTTCTTGACAATTAAACAATTGTTCAAATAATGAATGACTTGAACAATGGACGTTATATATATGTATCCCTCCATGCATCTTTCTATCATAGCTTTTGAGTCAGAGAAACAACATTGGGTGGGAAAGTCTGTACTCTGAAACCCGACTGTACATTTGATTTATTATTATACATGTGTCTTGCAGAACCAATCCCATTTGGTTTACCTCAACGCGCTGGCAATCAGGCAGAAGTGGGTCTTGAGGCCGAAGCTGCAGATATTCAGGCTCAGGCAGGTAACCAGGCTGAAGCAGGTTTTCAGGCTGAGGCAGTTAACCAGGCTGAAGCAGGTTTTCAGGCTGAGGCAGGTAACCAGGCGGAAGCAGATATTCAGGCTCAGGCAGGTAACCAGGCTGAAGCAGGTTTTCAGGCTGAGGCAGTTAACCAGGCTGAAGCAGGTTTTCAGGCTGAGGCAGGTAACCAGGCGGAAGCAGGTTTTCAGGCTGAGGCAGGTAACCAGGCTGAAGCAGGTTTTCAGGCTGAGGCAGGTAACAAGGCTGAAGCGGGTGTTGAGGCTGAGGCAGGTAACCAGGCTGAAGCGGGTATTGAGGCTGAAGGTGGTATGCAGGTTGAGGCGGGAATTCGGGCTGAAGGTGGTATCCAGGTTGGAGCTGGTATTCGGGAAGAAGCTGCAGCTGCTAATCAGCGGCAGGCTGAAGTCGGCAATCCGGGAGAAGCAGACAGTCAGCCTGTGGGTCGCAATCAGCCTGTTGAAGAGGCGGTACCCATGGAAGCCGATGAGGAGTCACGTGATGATATGGAAGACTATTACGGTACCATGGAAGATTCCCAAGAAACGGAAGAAAATGATAAGCTTGATCCAGAGGCAGTCAACATTCGCAACAGGGCCATCCGTCACTTAAAAGTGGTTTTCGGTGACGGGACGGGTCGTCCTAGCCCATTGGCAAGGCTTGTTAGTGGTACCCCTAATAAGAATATCCAAAGCCTATTTTCATGGGTTCTGTTCTTTCTTTTGCAGTGGCAGATCCACACCTTCACCAGTGATACGCAAATGGCTAAAGTTATGTGCTTCATTTGTGAATTATTGACGGTAGCAGGTAATGACCGGGTTTCACAAGCAGCGGAGGCAGTATTCCCCAAAACGATGCGGATGATGTACAAATGGTTGGGTACAGACCTAACGATGACTAATTACTCTATCAGTGTATGCTGCCCGGCCTGTTATACGTTGTCGCATTCTGTGTTGTCCACCACTGAGCGTGTGCGAGCTCGAGGCTTTTACACGGATCATAATGGTAATCAGCAACCCATTAGGTGTACTACCATCGGTGATGATTTAAAACGCTGCAACAGGAAATTGTTTTATGAGACCAAGATTGTGGGGGAAATTGCCTTCCTTCCAGTCAGGACATTCTGTTACCAGTCGCTCGAGAAGAGTTTGCAGGTTATGATGAAACGTCCAGGTTTTGAGCTGAAATGTAGAGAGTGGAAGGGCAGGAGGATACCCAAAGGAGTGTTTGCTGACATTTACGACGGTTCGGTATGGAAAGAATTTAACGCGAACAACGACGGCTTTCTTGATAATGAAGACAACTTGGCTCTTCAGATGAATATCGATTGGTTTCAACCATTCTCTCGGAAAGCTTCGATGTCAGTAGGGGGCATTTACCTAACAATACTTAACCTACCCAGAAATGAGCGGTACAGACTTGAGAACGTCATACTATACGGTATCATTCCAAACTTAAGTAAAGAACCTGCCGACCTTACCAGTTTTCTGAGGCCCCTAGTCAACGAACTCAAGGAATTCTGGCATCAGGGAAAAAGGCTTATAACCAACGTTTGCCCAAATGGCAAGACCGTTAAGTTGGCGCTTTTGAACGTTGCTGCCGACCTGCCTGCAGGGAGGAAGACCTGCGGTTTCCTGCTACCTAATGCTATCATGGGTTGTTCAAAATGTCTGAAGGAATTCAAGAATTCAAACCGTGGAGGATTCAACATGGCGAATTGGACTCCTCGTACTCTGGACCAACACAAGGAGAGAGTGAGTGAGATTACAGCTGCATCCACCCCGAGAGAGAAAAGTAAACTTGAGAAACAGTATGGAGCTCGTTCCTGTGTCCTCCTGGAATTGCCCTACTTCAATCCCATCAGGTAAGTTCAATCTCCAGGCCGAACAAATTTAAAGGCCAATCTTACACAGAATTATACCAAAATATTAACAATTTTAATTTGACATTTGAATAAACATTAATACAAATGTTTCCATTAGCAGTAACTGTATTATATGACATTCATTTCTTCAGGTTCCTCTCGATCGATGTGATGCATAATGTACTGTTGGGTAAGTGTTGAAGCTTGACCTAACGTTAATTAATGTTTAGCACTGATAATGTGTTTGAAATGGAAATTGCATTTGCCTTTAATTTGGACTATTAGTTCATTGGGGTTTCAATACCGATTTCACATATGTGCTTTTATTATTGGGATTCAGGGACTGCCAAGCGAATGTGGAAGAGGTGGACCGACAAAGAGTTGTCAAAGAAGAAGAAGAATTCAACAGATGACGTTGTACTAAGCGCTAATCAGGTGTTGACTATTGATACTCGTCTGAATCAGTTTAAAGAGGGACTACCGGATGACTGCGTGGTAACTAACATCAAATCGAACGCTGGGATGTGGACGGCAAAGGAGTGGAAGAATTGGGTTACAGTCTCGTCTGGATACTGCCTCCAGGGCCTTTTGCCGGAGAATATGCTTCATAGCTGGCAGCGTTTCGTAGAAGCCACTCGACTTCTGTGCAAGCCTTGTATTACACACCACGAGATAGAACAGGCACACAGGAAACTATTGCACTTTTGTAAGAGCACAGAGCTCCAGTTCGGTTCTGATTTCATTACCCCAAACATGCATCTACATCTCCATTTAAAGGAGTGTCTCCGGGAGTATGGTCCAGCTCCCAGTACTTGGCTGTTCAGTTTTGAGCGGTATAATGGTTACTTGGGGGATGTGCCGACTAACAATCGCCAGATAGAGAAACAATTGTTTGAGAGGTTTCACAGGATGAGTCGTGTCAGTCAGGCGCGCGCCGAAATGCCGTCCAAACACGAGGGGAAATTTGGCAAACACTGCCAGCTGGGAGAAGGAGAGAAGAAAGCAAGAACGGTCCTGGAAACACTCGATGTACCCAATGAGCGAGATTTCGCGCAGTGCGAGAGCCTATGGAGTCTCCCCGACGGCTTCGAGACATTTAGAGGAGAAAATGTGTGGATCGACTCGGACGATCTTGAGCTGCTCAAAAAAACATACAAAAAGATGTACCCCACAGAACCGGAGATCCTAGAGAAGTCATTTCTGCCTTCAGTTTACGTGAAGTCTAAAGTCGCAAAATATGGCCCCATGACTTATTCCAGCACAAATTCCAGCAGTGGTAAAAAGTTGTCTAGACTAATGGCAAATTGGTACGACGACGGACAGACTGACCCCCGGGAGCGACCGTGCATCGCCACCCACTACATGAAACATTACATACAATGTAATGCAACCGGGCAGAAGAGGCAACATGTGTTTGCAGCTGTGAAGTGGTACCGACCCAGCACCGTCGATTCCAGATACATAAGTCCTTATACAATGTGGCACAAGGAAAAGTTCGAGCAACCTTCATGGGCATCTTTCCTGCCTGTTATGCGGATAAGTGGACATTTTGGATATGTGGTTGAACAAGAAAATATGATCGTATGTCCCCTTCGGCGCCACGACTTCTTGTAGATCTAGAGGACCTATAGATATATATAACGAACTCGTGCACGTAGTGTCCGAAATTAAGCTGAAAACGTATGCATCATTAATGAGATTGTGCACCACAAATATTGGATATGCACCCCCCGATATATGGGAATGAAAAAATTCCATGAGAAGTGTGCACATGTATAAAAAAATGTGCAAACCTTAAAAATAACGCACCTGGCAGTGAGTGTGCAGAATCACGAGTGTGAGTGTGCAGATCTAGACTCACGAGTGTGAGTGTGATCCCCGGGTGAAGGCCTATAGGCCCGGCCTATAGGGTGCAGCAGCTTAATTTCGGACAATGTCCGGTGTTTTATATGCATTGTTAGGATTATGTGATTTAGACGCTTTTGCCAACAAAAGCAACATTTTTTTATTAGGAATAATTATATTACGCCCTAAACCTTATAATGTGACTACTTTCAAATTTAAAATAAAAGGTAGGAAATTACTTCGCAAGGTTACGGTGCCAGGATGTGCGACTTTGAGGTACGTTTTCTGAAGTTATTTCACAGGCTGGGGGTGTGGGGCCGTGTGCATTTACGGGTGGTTTCTTGAGTCAGGTGTCAGGACGTGCACATCCAGCTGCCAGGGCTGCGCTGCGCGAGCGACACCTTATGTAACACCTGACACCGGTCGCTCAGGCTGCTCGGCTGACCTAGATGGCCCCTCATTACCCTGCCCCCCGGGGGGGTCGGGGGGGGGGGGGGGCACCAGCTTTATAAGGAGGTGCCCACCACGTGCACACACACAGTCCCGCGCCAGCCTCACGACCATAAAAGCCGTACGTACGCAGAAGTTTGCTGATATTAAACACAAGCACCACATTGTGAACAATGGCGACCGCGCAGAAAACCCGGTAGGTGAATCAGATAACTTGCCTATAATTTGATAAGATAACATGCCTATATAGAGAAGTAGTGTTTTTTCAGGCTTTGCGGGAGAATGACTTGGGGGTTACACTTCCATATATGTGACATCCTCTGCAAAAAGCAGTCTTATGGCCTGGAATATTGAATTAAAAAGGTGTCTTGGGGAATCCAATACTGAAAGAATTATGCAAATATTCTTATTAGAAAAAAAGTTGTGTCAATTTAAAGATACAGTGGTCGGATATGCTAAATATGCTAAAATAGACCAGCTTTGGTATTTATAAAGATATAACTTATATAATCTGGGCCAAAAATTGAAATCCCAAATATGATTTCAGGAAATATACTGCCATTTCCCTTCTATTTAAGATATTCAGAATCTGTTTTTTGCTGAATATAGCCAAGCAGTTGCTTGATTCAGAATTTCAAATTTTGAAAACTTAATTTTGTTCCATGGTTACCATGGAAACACTCATTTGCATAGCAGTAGTATCGGAAGGTTTTGACGTTCTATCAACATTCTGGTAACCATGGCAACAAAATGCAAAAAAATCAAATTTTTTCACCATTAATGAAAACTATGAACAATTTCATTTATAGAATGAATTTAGCTATTTTTTCTTATTTTTATGATTTCTAAGCTAAATAAAGGCTCTAGAGCCATAAATAGGCATTTCCATAAGACTGGAAATCCCAGAAACTGTCACATATAGAGTGTTTGTTAACAAATGTATAATTGTGTGGATAATAGCTGTTACGTTTGGTAGATATTTTCCATTTTTTTTCGTTTTCTCCCCATACACGTAGATAACCAATTCCAGACACTTAAAGGTTGTTTTTTTTGGCTCATTCAAGCAACCATGTGCGGTCGGAGGAGGAAGAGGAATCCCAGGCATGGACACCGCGTGAGGAGAAAAATATTGAAGAGGAGGAAACGATCTGGACGGAACCCGAATGGACCGAGTGCGCGCCCCTGTTCACCCCTAAGTAGGTTTAAATTGTTCAACACTGTTGCAATTGATGGACAGGGATGGAAGAGAAGCATGGAAAGAAAATTATTAACTTACTATCTGGTAGGATGACTATCGTCATGCCAAATAATGCACACTGTCTAAAACCCGACGACGGACTCGCGGTCGGACATAGTTGTGGTCGCTCGAATTCATGTAACATGCTGAAACAACAGGCTCTTTTTTGGACATTTTAAAAATTGCAAATTTGTCAGACTGGCACAATAACATGAAATAGAGATTGGATGAGAAAAATTGAGATGCCGATGATTTGGTAGTTTCGACCACCTATGTTGAAATGATGGACGGTGTGATGATTTTTGAAATTTTTTCCAGGACGCACGACCAACAACAGCTCCCGGACGGCCCATCAGAGTGGACGTGCGTCTACTGTTCGGAGGATCCGACCCAGGTTGGTACATTTGTATTTACACGATGAAGCTAAGTGGGAAATAAAACATGTAAGCGTATGAAGGGAAATATGTATAAACAAAACAAAATGATGAGTGGGGCGATTTCACGAGTACAATTGTTCTGAAATTTGCCAATATTACGAGGGACACGCTGGTATGTAGTAAGTGCAAAATTGACTTTTGCACATTTAACTATAACCACACAATTTTTTTCAGGAGCAGGAGGAGTACTTAACGGACCAAAGGTGGAAGGCGATGGAAACGTTTGCCGAAGACCAACACGCCACACAACCGCAGGCCATATTCTTGGATGGCAACTACAGGTACGCCGGGTTTTTTTTTCATAATAAATAATATTATATAGCGACAATGATTTTCGATGATGCTACTAGGCAAAAAATAACGAGGGCATAGAATCTTGATGTTGACGTTGGAGTGAACGCCGAATTTCGTACGGTTACTAAAAATTGTGATTGATGATGGTCCGATTAGTTCGTGCACACAATTTAAAAAAATGTGTATTTAAACATGCCTCCGTAATATTTCAGAATGTACTTGGTCTGCAACTACTGCGGCCGGTGCTACCACGCCGACTGTGAGGGGGGCGAGCCTGCCAGCATCATGTGCTCCGAGGTGTTGTGCGAGTGGTGCGCCGAGGATAAAGATTAATAGAATCGATTCAGCAATAAAATAGTACACTAGATTTTAACTACACTTTGTGTCAAATGTCCTTTTATTTTTGTTTTTATACAGTAACACTAGCTATAGGTTAGAATTTACCTTAAATCACAGCTTCACGCTAAACTATGTTTTTTGTGTGTACCTGGCAGTCTACGGCCGATCGTACAGAGTATATTGAACAGATAATGTGAGTCATAATATATGTTTCATCTAAATTTACAAATATACTAGATCAGAGTGAAACACAGTCTTTTAATGCCTACTAACTTCTAAGTACAGTGAGAGTAGAACACTGGTAAAGCGCGGCCATCAAATACAACCCACATTCCCCGTATAGGTCTATAGGCATAGAAACTTTGCTAAATCTGAGGGGTTCCAGAGACCCCCTAATTTGGATAATTCCCTTTATTGGTAGTTTAATTGCGTAAAATTTGAGAAATCGGAGGGGGGTCAACCGAACATGGGGACCCCCCCCCCCCACTCCCGCCCTGAGGGGGGGGGGGGGCGGGGGGGAACTGGATACGCCACTGCTGGCAATTATATTGGTGCCTGAATGGAGTGTGGGTACGTTAAGACGCCGAGAAGGTTGGGCGTGTGAAGAGAACTATGAGCGGATGGGACTATTGTGACACAATATAGTTAACACCCCCTGACTTACACTTATATACACGCCAGAAGGGCAAGGGAAACTTTGAGGTGGGCGCAAAAGTATTACCTAACACGCCCACTGCTATGGGTGGTATAATGATACTATGATTTTTCAGGGATAATCGTGGAGTAAGACTTACACTCCTTGACACGTTTTAGAGGAAGTGGTTTCAGACAAGCCCGAGCCTGTCGAATGTATGAGTTCAAATTCTTCCCGTGTTAAGGAGTCTTTGGGGGGTCTGAATCCCTTTTTAAATGTAAGCGCAGCGTGTACCACTAGCCCATAAGCGTATTGGTATTTTTGTAATGTTGCTATCTTTCTGTAGGGTAAACCTGCACTCATAATTCATCTTATTTTTCAGAACTGCCATCAATATGACTACCACGAACCCTGCATTAGTTTACTCCAGGTAGGGACGTGCAGCACAACCCCATGCCTGCTGGGCCGGGGGAGGGCGCGCACGTGTCTGCTAATAGTCATCAGATGATCAGCATGTTTGAATCAGTCACTGCGGACAAACGACGCCATTAAAATAGCAGGACACTCAGGCATCGGTACGTCAGGTTTGGTAAGCAATCAGTCCATACCGACCGAAAAACGGTGTCTAAGATTGAAGGTAATGGCAGAAACTCTACAGGGGGTATGTCAGCTTCTGAGGAGGTTAGAAATACTCAGCATATTCCATAAACTTTCTCTGTTAACCGGAACCGTGGTGTCTATCAGTGAAACGCTTTGCTAATGATGAGACATAGCCCTATTACCCACTGTACTGTTACTGGGTTAACGTTAACGCATGAGACGGTAAGGGTTTTCTTCAAGGATTTTCATTTACGCAATAACAGTATAAGGTCAAATTTACGAGCATAGACGGTAACTTTGGAAAGCTCTTTTTGTCGACATCTCGAATGTTACGTTGGTTCTCTTACAAACTTTAGTTTCATTTACGTTATCCATTGCTTCGCCTCCATTTCTAATCATCCTAAAACTTATGAAAAACCCCGTACGCGTGTACTTATTGGAAAAACGGGTTAAATACATTTCACTGGTTAATGTTATAACATTTTAGTTGCTATGACAACTCATGTCAGGATATTCTATAATTGGCCAATACTCCAATTAAATCGAAAAAAGTACGAATTGCCTTGATTATCATATGTTGGAATATTTGAATGTATGATAGATTATCTTATATCATGTTTATGGACATCTGTACAATTTCTAGAATATTGTCTAACATTTCATATGACCTAAACTTGTCTAATCTAATTCAAGTAATGATGGGTACAGGACGAATGTCCCCATAAAAAATGACTGCCCTCGTTCAATTTCTGTCTTGATATCTCCATACATAACGTTTCTCGTTTAGGAATCCTCCTACATTGATGCCCTCGCATAACAAAAACATAGGAAAGGCTGGGCCTTATCTTAGTCGATGTGTCTGGTAGTTGGACATGTCCGCTTGCTTTTAGATGGCAGAAAAGACAAAAAAACTTACTTTAAAGTTCCCCGAGAAGGTACTTCATTATGACGTCTAATCTTCCAAGCCTATATGAGGCTATCCTGGCGGAGCAGCTCTCAGAAAGTCACTATAGGTATTGGAGGAGATGATAGAATGGTCACTCCTCCCAAATGCCGCACTGAGTGTCCACTGAGTTTTCCCATCGTGTTATTGACCATGTTCACATCTGGTACACTCACATACAACAGACCTTTTTTGTACGAATTTGTTTGGTTGTGGGTCAAACGGAAGAAGAACGGTACTTGAAACATAGGCCTACATGTGAAGTATTCTTTTAAACTTTATTTAGAGAATATTTTGCGGAAGACCGTAGAAGGGTCGGAGGAGTTTTCTTATCTTGAATATCTATTTTTTTTCTTCGTATGGGGCGTCATCACGCTAGCGCTTCTAACAAGTGTAATCCTTCTCTTTTTATCTTTAGATAAACTCTCAAGAGCAAAGATAAAAGATGTTTTACTACAATTCACTGGTCATCATTAAAACGTATGTCACAGGGCAAGAACAAGGGCGCGATGGCAGGTGATGAACACTAGGCACCTACAAGACGTACATTGATCCAGACACAAAAACTGCACTCTGTAATCCGCAGCTTTTTGCGTAGCAGAAGCCTTCAATACGCGTCCTTCGGATAGTGGTCAACCCCGGCAGTCCTGCCATCAGGAGCTGCTCAATAGGCCCCTGAGCACTCCCCCTGGAACCCGACCGTCGGGCTTGTGGGCGTCTCAAATTGAGATGGCTGGCTTCCTGCTGATTATTGACTTGGCCCAGGCCTGGGTTAAAAAGGGACGTCGCGAAGGTCGGTTGTCTCATCCACCTGTCAACTGATCCATCCGCTTGTTTCAAAACCTATCTACAGCGACTCATGGCTTAGGCTCCAGTCCATAGAGATTCATAGAATTCGCTGGAGACAGAAGGTTGTGAACACTTAAATTCATTGTCTAGTAAAATAGGTTAACTTTCTAAAGCCCCATTCACCCTGGTGGACATGGTTTATCGTAGGTCTACGATCTGCAAACGTTGGAAATGTTGGATTATCGTAGTCCTCTGCGAGGTGGTGCCTTGCGAAATTATTCAATATGTTTAATATTTTCATTGAGATCTTGTGCGATTCAAGACGAAATTGCTTACGAAAATGATCGCAAAGGACCTCAGTTCTCAGTGTGAGTGATATGTGATCAATTTCACTGTATTCTATGAATGCTATAATTGACACATGCTCTTCTGGTAATATTTTCTATTATTTTCAATTTATAGGTAGCCAAGCAACAGGGATGTTAGGGTTTAATTGCCTAGCAACCACTCTATTTAGTATTTAGACAATTTTAGGACCAAAACGCTGTTGCTAGGCAACCTAGTAGTTGATAATATCGACCAATGAATATATTTTAGTAACTAGGACTGATTTAGAGTCATACAACATATTAATTAAAGTGGTCATGCACTTCTGACTATGCCGCTGCTATGGAAAATCAACATTTTATCCCTTTTGCTAGGCAACAACACTCTGAATTTACATGGACACCATTCATATAATTATACAGAATCTTTAAGGTCATATTTGGTGGGGTAGGTATAATTATATTTTGCTTAAAGCTGATAGTTTGGGTGATATCAAGTATATTTGCTGTTGCCAAGGAGGAGTTAGGTAACTGTGGAAATCTAATGCTTTTTTTTTATAGAAATATTAACTTTCCACTCATCATAATGGAAACATGAGGGTTTGCAAAAACACCATACCAAGGCTAATTTACATATTCGAAATAGAAATACTACTAAACAGCACAGCTATTTGGCTGATTTACTATAGTTAAGTACTGGGAAGGTCACG
Source organism: Lepidonotus clava (assembly GCA_936440205.1). Classification (NCBI taxonomy): domain Eukaryota; kingdom Metazoa; phylum Annelida; class Polychaeta; order Phyllodocida; family Polynoidae; genus Lepidonotus; species Lepidonotus clava. The sequence continues at coordinate 49,818,875 of OW387134.1, read as the reverse complement.
TTGATCAAGCCAGGCCCCATACAGCTGCATAGAATGGGACTCAACTGCTCAATGGCAGTGTCATCTCTCATAACTATAAACTGAGCTCTTGGTAGATGTTTAAGTTATCAAAATAACGGTGCACGGTAATACCTTCATAGAAAATGACACATTGAGCATTACCTTAAACACTGGATAGAGGCACTGAGAGATGATGCACAGTCCTGTCTTATCTCTAGCTCATCTTTTCATCGCAAAAACATAAACCTATCCTGCTGATGCTGTAAGCCTCTATAACTCAAACAGTTTCTGAGACGGGCCTCGCGATAGTCTCTAGCCCATTTGGGACTTGGCAAACACAGACGGCGGATTCCCAATCAGGACGGTATGTACTCTCTAGATTATATCACATGGGCCCCAGGACGTTTTTATTACAGCTATTGGGTATCAATAAAACGCTGACTCAGTCTCTCTAGATTTGTCCCAGGCCTAGTGAGGCTACCCTCTACCCTCACATGACCCTTACTTCTCTCCCACTCGACCTTATCAGACCCAGACCGGAAGCGCCTAAGAATATGCAACAGCTAAAACAATTTAGTGGGAGTCGTTGAAGCATGGCGTCAGATGTGGGATCAGGGCTGCAGGAACCCCAGGGGGGAGGCTGTTTTAACCAGAAGGAGCAGAGTACACACAGCTCCAGGAACTGTGTGAGAATGATTGCTTTAAGGTCTCGTGAGAAGGCAACCTAGAGATCTATTAAAAGATCAGAGCTTAGGATTTCTACATGGGGTGGAATAGAGAACACGATGTAGTGTTATTGGCTAGAATGATCATCGGTCACCCTCTTTTTTAAAGCAAAGCTTTCGTTGTTCTAAGAGTAAAGCATTGTGATTCTGAGAGCCACCACTCGGCAGACGGAAATGGTCGTCTCGCCCCGTCACCCCTGCCCTGGAGGCCGGCCCCTCAAGATACCACCTCCTGTCGGCTCATGTCAATGTATTGATCCGACAAATATCAGGGTAGTCGGACACGACAACAGCTCTTGTAGTGAGGGGATCCTCAGTCAGCCTGCATCATCAGTAAGCTCAGCCGGACTCGTAAATCCACTTTCGTTCGGTGAATGCTCTCAGGCCGAAACACACAAGGCTGTTGTAATGGACACATTGCATATATCACGAAAAAGAAATGGTAGTACATGCTTTGTATCAATAACTGCATCTATTTTAAACTTCATCTTTATCATGGTTGCCCATAATTGACCACGAGTAATCGATTTGGACAAGTTGTGTGCCCATAGTGCCCAGATTTTGGTTTTGGAACAATTAGAATTACCCAAGTTGAATGACAAAATAATAAGACATGAATCGGATGCTGTATGATTTATTAATCTCCAACCTATTACAAAATCCAAAGTTATTTTCGGCCAGTCTTGCAGATAATGAGGAATGAAGTCAACTGCCAATGCTGAAGCATAGGACGGAGCCTTACATCATTTTCCACCAGTCTTGCAGATAATGAGGAATGAAGTCAACCGCCAATTCTGAAACATAGGCCGGAGCCTTAATACATCTTACCCTACATTACCTCGTGGTTATACGTCCAGTATAATCATTTGGTGCAATCCACTTCGTCCTTTTGGTCTAGAACTCAAAGGTTCCTCGTAGACCAGTGCAACCGGACCTGAAAGTTAGCATGCAGTTAGAAGCAAGACTGATAGTCAAGACGTTTCTACATTAAGTAAGTCATTCCCTATGTATCCATTTCCCGATGTATGTTAACCCTTTAGACCTCAATCCGAAAGTATTCCCCAGTGCTTTGCTTCCCCAATCCGGCTGTAGCCGTCCGAAAAAGGTTTTCCCATAATTCTTCCGTAACCTTTCCATACAGATTTTTCCAAGAACACTTTGATTAGTGCCTGACATACAAAAGTAGGCAATATATCGTTTTAAAGCTTATTTTGATTTTCTAATCAATGCTAGGAACAAGATTGATAGCCGGTGGGTTAACCTTTGAACGTCGTCAGGTACAAGGAATTTAGGGGGCTCTGGCGGGAAATCCATTGAAATCTTTGTGACATCCACCAATTCATGACTGCAATCTGTGGCGTACAAATGGGATAAGACGTGTATATGACTGAAAACATAAAATTCTACCCTTATGTAGAAATAGATTGAGTGTTATACACAGGTTCGTTACAAATTCTAACCCCTACCGTGCACTCAGGGAACCAGGTTAATAATTGTTGGGGACCTGTGAAGGAGTCCTTAAGGGATATATGGAAAAGAATCTATCATTGGTAAACAATCACTATATCAATGGGTCTGGACTTCAATGAGAAACATGTCAAAGCACAATTGATGCAATTCCTTCCGAAACTATTGTGATCTCTGACACGTGCAAGTGCCAATCTCAAACTGTAAAAGAAAGTTTGCATAATAATTGATTATTTATTCGGCATTGTATATGCAATGTATACATATAGTCATTTGTTTCCCCCGCCCCTCCACACACACACACACACACACACACACACACACACACACACACACACACACATCTAGGCAGGTTATATTCATCGCGTAATTGCCTTCATCATCGCCTATCACTTCATAAATGGCAGTATAGACTGTTGTGCGCAATCGAAGTAGGACTTTCACAATGGTCTCGTTTGCTGGCATGATTGCAGTTTCTACTCACTAACAAGGGGAGATTATGAGCGTGCAAAATGGCTTTTACACCTTCGGTGAGGTGCACACATTAATGTTACAGAATATCGGCAAAAGAGGATCTTGAATAGTCTGCATGCAATGATTCAGGCTACAAAGGTAATACCATATTTAAAAAAAGTTCTGACTGTTATGCTGTGGGTCACCTGGAATGCAGAATTCTGATATAGACAAATACAACTTCCATTCTAGGAAATATAAACAATTTAAGAAAGGTGCTGAGTAACAGGGGGTTATAGCCTATATCTATCGTATTACGACCATATACTGTCGGATTGTCATTAAGAGCATTTATTGCACAATGTTCAAAGGTATAATATTGAGTCTGTTACAAGAGCTCATTGATACACCTTTTCCATGGTCCAGCTCTCTCCCTAAACCTGTATACAGAATATAGGTATCAGTGCCTGTTGACAGTTTGCTCTCAACCGTAAGATCTTGTTTTGGATTATAACTACAACAAAAGTATTAAGATTGGCAAGGTTATGAAGAGATATGTTCTTAATGTCAATGGTGTAACAGATTAAGCTTGATTGTCTTTAGGGATTGCGACATGATTAGCCTTTTGGCGACTCTTTCAGCAAGAGAATTCCTCAAGGGCCACAACATCCAAATTGTATAAATTGAAATGTATCTTGTCCTTTTTTCAGATTTCTCGGAGCTACAAATCCTTCTTTGTGATTAAACCAAGCAAACTCATCGAATTTTCCCCGTTGAAAGCCTTAACTATTCAATGGGCAATCCCAGCTCGCTTTCATTCTCTAGATACTCCTACCCATATGCAGTGACCTCGTGTCGCATTGCTGGAGCGAGCCACGGGATATATTGGCAGTTTCCATCACAAGCGCTCTTGTTAATCCAAACGGTCCAGAAAGAAGGATGAGGGAAACTACCTTCAACCCTGGATCAGATTGATTTGTGTATTAAAGAGGAGTTCTCACCTAGGCCTATGTGGTGATAGCGTTGATGGATAGGGCCAGCTGAATAGATAATATGATTTATCTGCCTATAACGAGGCAAATACACAAAGTACTTCATATGGGTCTATAAGACTAATGTGTTATTCTTAAGCTTTAAGTTATTCAAGATATATGTGACCCACTACATAGGCTAGTTACCTGTGGGTAAATAGCCCCATACATGCTTCAGATTGCGAATTTTGCCTTTTTATGGTAACAACAATTATTTTACTTATGTCTAAAACCTTTCAATATCAACACAACTCTTCATTTCTATGTAATGGCGATCATGAATGATTATCTAGTTGAAAAGTTAATTCGAGTAAATATCATAAATGGTAATTTTCTGGTAAAGATTTATTTTATACCTGTGTGTAAAGAAGTTAAAGCATGGATACTGCCTTCCCCTAACACATTGTTGAGCTTTTGTTGTGTTTAGTTTGTGTATGTTTTATAATCAAGGTCATTTATATCTGATAAATGCATGTCATTAATGAATAGTCATAGACAATAATTATAATAGCCATTGGGCCTTGGTCTTCATCTTCAGCATTCCCATCACCCATGTCCAATCACTGTTCTCTAAAGTAGGTTGACTCTAGAAACGATAACGTGGCTGGCTTATAAGAGAACGTGTCAGTTTATTCTGTTCTCAGCAATCAAAAGATTGCCACAATGCCCAGTTCATACTCAGGCATAAGGTGATCAATATACTTCCACTCAGAACACATAAAAAATTACCTTACTCTTTACATCTCAGCTATGACCACACTGATGCTCCTCCATTCTAATTCCAACAATTGAATCATCCACTAAGTCCTGCATTGATAGGTCTCTGTAAGGCACCAATGAAAAACACTCTAAGAGACAGTAAGTGATTCCCTCTGTTACATAATTATGTACTATTATTAGGTCAACCTTAGTTTATCTATTATACAAAAATACTCACGCTGCATTCATGGGTCATGTATCCACCCCATGCAACATGCTGGCTTTTCATAATTCCTGTGTAATGTCTCACATTATCACATGCAAGTGCTCAATTACAGTTTTCGCTATACAATCTTTCATATTTACATGAGATTCTCCGTCTTCTTCAGAGAATTAGTTTCATTAACGTCAAATTATGACCATTCAATTTAGATTGTCAGTATTGCAACCAGTACATTCCCTCAGGTTGAAAATCAGTTGCAGATGACGATGAAGACATGCGATCACTGATTCCAATCGCCTTGGAAAAAGGTGATTTAAAAAACGAGTTTGACCAACGCCTTCACTTCTTCCAGGTCTCTCCATCAATTTGGCGCCCAAGTTAATTTCTCAGTTTGATTTTTTGTGTGTGTTTTTCTTCTGCATTAAATTTGACTGCTGGCAGAATGTTCTAGAAGCAGTTGGTTTGAATCTGTTATGCAATATTATGCTAATACGAACCACTAATAATCCTTCGTAAGAGGTTTTTAATGAATTATTGTGCAGTACAAATTTAAGGGCTTTTCATTATGATATTTTGGAGAACAGACGGAATTGCTTGTCACAGATTTGCCAACCATGATTATCATTGACTGAGTAGCAAGTCTCTAAAAGAAATATATGGCCTCTTTAGCCTACGAACCATGGAAGCACTATTTTTTGTTTACCCTTGTCTTTAAGGTGCATTTCAGTTCTTGCTTATTCTGATGAATGCCCCAGCTCGGCATATATGGCCTGTGTGACACACACGTCCTACCGCCATATTCTAATCAATCAGGAGTTGTCAACTCAAGGTCGGACACTGAATTGGTTCCGGGACACTTGCCCTTCTATTTCCATTTCTCTGAGTCTTTTTGATTGTTTGGTTTTGGGTGTAGTCAAAGATAGATGTACCAATGGTTTAAAAGCTCCCAGCTTTAGATAGGTTGACAGGTACACTAACGTGACCAAATAAATGTTTCAGACAATGCTATTCTGCATGCACTCTGGGCATCGAAACTAGTATACAAAAACGGTGATGATAGGCATATAACAGGTTATTCAAAAGAATTATTGCACGGAACGCGTCTCATTCAATCCCTTTTACGATGGGACACGACACTAAAGTATTACTTCTGCCGCTCGTACAATTGGTCAACGACCAACTACTTAACTAAAACGTTCAACGTTTTCTAACGGTATCCACCAGTCTCCCAGTGTGTCTATCCGATTTGAATTTTTATTTCGAAAGACAGCTCAATCATGATTGGATGCTCCCCAGCCAGTGATCAAAGAAGACAGAGATCAAAAAGTGAGGGTTCGTGGTTGGGCTCATCCGACGTCTCAGGGTGCCCAAGGGCAACATGGAATCTTGGAGACAGAGGATGATTTGGGGCTGTCCAGTAAGTAAACTTGTACACATCAAACGGTACGATGGGGTGGAGTCAGATTGGGTATCTTGTGGGGTTTTTTTTCGAATGTGTGTTCGTTCCTGTAACAATCGTACTCTAATTGGCCCTAGGGGGTTTGGCTAGGGGTTCTGATGTTTTTTTTTAAAAAAGTCTGTGTACGTATTTAATGCTTTAATCATGACTTGTTCATCCAGATTATCCTTTACATTGCATACAGTCATAGACATGTGAGTTTTCCGGAGTTTGCATTGTTTGAGATTAACCGCAACAACAATAATATATAATCTAGATTTAAACTCCTGCAAGTAAAGTATGGAATGCAGTACCGCCACTGATGGCAAACACATTAATATTGTGAAAAATACAACCCCGATAACCAACTAGTTAAATAAGTTTGATGTCGACTATTCTAGACAAACTAACAACTCGTTTTATTTTCTGATCGGCCATTACATTGAGATGAATAGTATGTTATCATTGTTATCAATGTTTTTACGACCAACAGGATTTAATTTTCCACAGGGACAATTGAAAGAAAGCTTAGGTTAACGGAAGGCGTAGGATACCATAGTGCATTGCCCACCTAGGTCTCTTAAAACATGGGGGCGGGACCACGGTGACAGTTTGGCCTAATGCACGAGGCCCCTGTTTAGTCAGATAACAAGACTTGATTGACCCATGTAAACTCGAACGAATCGTTCTCGAAAGGTGAATGACGTTTTTTACGATGACGTTGATAACGATAAAATGGGTTACCAGGGGAATCACGGAAATGATAACTTGAGATGGGCAAAACCTCCCTGCTACTCAGCTCTGATTAGTCTTGTCGTGATATGAGCTGATTCGGATCTCTGAATGTTCTGGAGATATTTTAGGTCTTACAAATGATTGGACGCAGAAGGTTTTTTTTCGGTGAAAGGGTAATTGAGGTCAATGCTTAATGAAGGTTGGTCGTTCCCATAGCTTATCTGACGTTCATCCCTGCCGTTTTGTAATCATAAAAACACTTTGGAAGCTTTATTTGCTGTATGATTGCTCTGAACTGATTTGTGCTGGACGTCAGACGTGAATGAATTGAAATGATTAATGATAGAATAAAATCAAATGAAAAACTAGAAAACTACCATACGGTTATATTGAGTGCTAAGTTGCGTTAATTAAACAAAAACTGGCTTAAGTATAATGTTTTAAATGATAACAATTGCCAGCGGTAGGACACGTGGATATAGTCGTATTGACGTCCTGGCGTGGAGTGTAATGAGCAGCTCGATCGAGAGGAAAGTTTTAATAGAAATTTCGTGTCTGCCTCCCTAGTGGTCGGCTGTTAGGCGGTGCACGTCTGCGGGGTGCTGCCGGGAGGCCCTTGGGGGAGCCCGACATGTGGGTTGTCTCATGGAAAGTCAATGAATATGTATATTTGTTTTTCTTTTTTAAAGAGGGACAGTAATAAAACATATAAATATTACCTTCAACTCACCAAGAATAATATTTTGATACAATTCGTTACTTTGCAGTGTATCTCCTCTTTCCCAATTATAAACGTAAAATGTAACTAGATTCCATGGCTTTTTTATGAGATTAAAGTCAGTCTAATGATTATTGAGATTAAACCATGACTGATCACTGTTTTATTAGTTTTTCTCCGTTGAGAAAATCAAATATTAGAGAAGTTTGCACTTGGAGAATCAAAGAGTCAGCATTTCTAAAGGGCACCAAGTTTAAGAATAATGGTCTTTGAAAGTTCCCCTTTTATGTTTAGGGGCCGGGGCGATGGTTCATTGAAGGGCCCAATAAACGAAATAACGACGTCGAATTATTGTGACTAATGAAGCCATAACCTGGCTTTAAAGGATATTTTGAATAAAGTATTTCCTTTGGTCGTTTCCCTTTCTTTTATCTATACAAATGTTCGATACGAATAATATATGGATTTCAAGCTATGTGGCTATGTGACAATGTGTTTTATAGCGTTTTATGCTTTTTCTTATCATAATTGCACCCTTTATCATTCTTTAAGTCAATTATCGGTGTGGAAAGCTCTGGATTTATAAATTAACATCGCCAGGGTCATTCATGCCAGCAAACTTCACAAGTCCATTCTACAAAACCAGATTTAATGCACTCTCATGTCATGACTACTTACATGTCTAATATATTTTCATGCTGCATCAGACACGTTGAAAGAAATCGGAACGTCTGCTGCCATCAATTTTGAATGGACGATACTGAGTGATATGGATCGGGTGAATGTCAAGCTAAAAGATAAAGGCTCAAATTGCCTCCACTCCAGTTGCTGATGGGAAATCTGAACCTCATGCTTCAAACCTATTCTGCGCAGATGCTGAGATGGTGTTTTACTCGAAGCCCACTTTCCCTGGACGGGGTATTTTAGGCATCCAAGGAATAGTAGGCCTATACATGCACTCTCGACGAAACAGATCTATTGTGCAGGGTAATTTGCTTAAGTAGATCTATTGCTGAAAAACCTCCCCGAAGACCTATAGACTAGCCCAATTGCCAGACATTGCCACTGTTACCTGCTGTTTCACTAATTATACTTGTTTTTCGCTTTCCTTCCTAACCTCGATTGTAGATGTCTCAATGGCTGACAAATCAAAGCGGTTCTAATGTGAAAAAAGACCCAATTAGATAGTAAAGTTCGACTAAATACTGTTTAAGATAATTTATCAACATTTTGTAAACTCCGATTATGTTGCCGATCGCCAGCCCTTAATGGCATTCTGAAAGAACGCCATTTAACATCATGCTAATTAAGCTCGTCTCAATCAAAATGCTTCTGCTAGAATCAAAATATTCTTTGGGACGTATTTGGAACTATTCAAGTCATGCAGAGCCCATGACCATTGGGATATTTCTCATGACCTTATCATGGCGTATTGCTCTAATGGTTTCTTCGACCTCTTATTTCAGAGCTAGACGAACCGGCACAGATGAGCAGTCCCTGGGTTGAGTCATCCGACTGAAAAAGGCTTAAACCGACGGCCCCCTTGTGATTCCTAGAGATCAGGGAGACCGTAAGAAAAACAGCCATGGTTGATGTAGCGTACCCAAGGACCACGAGGTGGGCTTACTGAACCATGCGGGGTATGTGGTATGGGTAATGTACTGCCCTCCGAAAAGATGAAACGGTTGATTTATTGATGAGATTTTCATGCCCGGTTTACAATCATATTGACACCTACTATTTTTATACTCCTCGCCGTTGTCAGAATTTGAGCCGTATACACATTTTTCTCCCTCTTCATGAGTCGGCGCATTTGACTGTCCCATGTACGTCTTGTTATGAACCCTTTAAGCCAGGGCTCTTCTAAGCCAACTTGTGACGTAATAAAAACGTTCTGCAACAATACTTTTTTAGTAAGTTTGTTGGGTCGTATAATGTGTTATTGATGGGGAGGTTGAAACCTCACCAAATCAGAAATTTATGATAACATTATTATTTTTTTGGTGAGGTCAGAATGAAACTAAAACAGACCATGATAAGAACATTCTGTTTAGGTTATAGAATGTAACCAGAATAATAATATCACAGTGAAACGTCACAGCAGTATGTTGCAGCAGCGTTATTAGGAGCCATCAAAATAATGTAACAAGAGCCAACAGAGAACGTTGCTGCAACGTTATAATAACGTCACACATTTTGCTTGGTTTATTTACCCATACCAACCGCTTGGTTCGGGCCTAATCCGCAAGCAGGGTCTACACAATTGGAAACAGTGTATTACTGTGTAATTTGATAATCATAATTTGGTTTTGAATACACCTCCATGTGAGGGTTGCTACGTATAATGGGAATTTTCAGACAATAATGGTACCTTATCCCCACGATTCATTTCCATTCAAGTGACGACCAAAGTATAACGAGGCCCTTCATGCTTCGACACGTGGGACATTTCATTCGCAAATTGCAAGAGCACTGCGTCCAGTCCGTGGTGCTTTTGGACTTCAAATCGCTTTATGACATCTATCAATGGTCCGTATAACTTGGAATCATTTCTTTATGGATAGCCACAAGGTAACATAAAGATATCTTCAAGAACCGCACGTGGATGGATGACAGAGACGTCACAGTGGAATAAAACACATTTGTTTTTATTCTTGGACCCTGTTTCCCGGCAACAATTTTGGTCCACTGGGGCGCTGCCATATGCACGACGTCGCCTCTACATGATCCAAAATTTACGCGGCAATATTGCGAGAATCATCCTTTTTGTGTATGCTGCAAACTATGTTGACGTCAGTAATATTTATAGATTGGAGTTTATTGTGCATACCTGATGCCACTAGCTTTTGCACTGCCTTTATGTGTGACGTCGCGGGCGGTATTCCAAATGCCGTGAACACATCATGCATTCACACCATAGTGCATCGCCTTAATTGTTTGTGTACAGGACATGTCATCCGTCATGCGTAAGTAGACGCTCATTTTTTCTTGACTTGACAACGATTCTGATGGACGTTGCGAGCATAGATTTTATACATGAAACTTGCCGCGTGTATAGTGCATTATATAGGCCTAAAGCGACAACGTACATACAGGTTACAGTGAGGGCAACGTCATCTATACAGGGCTCATGATGCAAACGACTTCGCATACACGACGTCGCGTACATAGCCGGTCCCGTCCGCAGCCTATGTACGGTCTTATATGCATGCTGCATAAGCTGATAAGACCTAATAAAAGATAGACAGTTTGAGCATTTTTTTGGTTAATGTTTTTACAGTATTTTGTTAGGTTAGACTCTTCTCATTGTTTTACAAGAAGTTAATAAACATGATATTCTTTATGACAATATTGTTTTGTTTTCTCCAGCTTTAAAGCCATACAAATACAATACCATCTAAATTGGACTATTCTGAAAGATGGCACTGCATCGATTGTAGTTATGTCTATAATCACATATATCTTGAACTGGGTTGGCCTTCAGCGGCATTTTTCGGGGGACATACATGAAAAAGCTGCGGTATAGATGTTTTAAGTAGGTTTAAGGCGAATGGTCTAGAACATCCTGACCTTTTGGGGCCGCTCACACCCGACGCCGACGCCCCTGGAGGCAGGCGCCATTATTCCATATCCATAAATCTTGATCTTGAAATATGGTCTACAATGAGCTTTTATATCCGCTGGTCCTCCGAGGATCATGTCTAACGTGGTGGAATCGAGTTGTTGTAAACATTTGTCCCATACAAGTAGGTTTTTACGTTGACTTGTGTAAGTTCATTAATACTCTATGTGGTGCTGTATTTCATTATTTCATTTCTAAGGTATATAGACACAGGCCGAAGAAATGCATTCTTTCAAGAATGAAATTCCATAATGTCATAATTTTGTCTCTAGGACAGCGTGGTGCCTAGCACTCAGGCGAACCGTTCGGTGTTCTCATGGGAAATACCTTACGGAAAGAATTCATTGGGAATCCCACAGGGTAGCCCATGTCAGAAAGATGATGGAATATTAATGTCAGCTTTGCTTTCAGGTTTTAAGGTATAATAAGACGTTCTATTATGCTATTGCGAGGTTCATAATCTCGTGTGTATAATAATTCACCGAGTGCAAGTCCCATAGAGCTTTCAAAAAAAAGGGAGGGGGGAGGTTGTATACGTAAGGGGCGGGATCAGTTGATGCCAGGGGTTTCCGCCTAGAATTGCGAAAATCAAAAGAGAAGAAAGAAAAGAAAGTGTGGGAGGGGGCACAAGTGTACGAATTCAAATAGCCATCTAAAATATTTCATATAAGAGTCAGATTATACTTAGATCACTGGAAGGGTTGGGCGTTTAGTAAAGAAGGTTGCTTTCTTGCTTTTCCGGTCGGTCGTCAAAGCCAAGGGCTATTCTGGCGTCAATAATAAAGTCAGCAAGTGAAATTCATTGTCTCGTAAAGGTTGGATGTTCAATCTTGACACTGTGAGTTCGCGAGCACATTATAGGTTCGATACCCGGGGATGTTTGAACGTCAGTTTGCACCGCCTATGTGTGTGGGTTCAAACAGACCAAATGAAACAAATTAACTTAACTTTAACCCGAAAGAAATGCTACAACCCACCTATAAATTATGAATAATATCTTTATCTAGCCAAACTGATTGTGGACATCTCCCGTTTAAAACATTCTCCTGTCCATATCATCTGAATGTTTCATAGGTCTTCTTGTATCATATAGATAACCTAGGTGTACTGGAAAAGGGTCTTTATGAGTTTGTTTGTCTGTTTTATAGACAACTATCGGGGTTCTAGTACAACCCTCATGCATATTAGCACACAAGTCTGCGAGGACGTGTTCATTGTGAACACGTGTGCGAGAGCTAGCCAGTGACAAACTGTGGAAAACGAGTAACGAATTTGTCACACGAGTGACGACCAGAAACAATCCATGAAACTCCACATGTATAATAGACATGATTGCTAAATTTGGAGCAGTGGGTTGTTAGAGTCGTTGTTGGTAGTCATTACAAGTGCTCCACAATTTATGATATCATCTCCTACTAGATAATAAAGTCCTTTCTTTGATTGATATGTCTATGTGTATAGTTGCATTGTCGCACAATTTCAAAACGTACTCTTAGCATTATTTTTACCATTCTTAGATAGACACGATGAATGAATGATAAGTAATAACCCTTATACTGTGTATTTCCGTTTAGAAATCCGATCTCTGCATGTTGAACTTTCATTCCTAGAGTGTGCACTTGGGGCGGATGCCCTGCCAGTGGTTTCTTCCTGTGGCCTCCCCGATCAAAGGAAATATGCAATCTATAACCATGCCTCACCGACCAGTGATGTACTGCATATTGTAAGATGTAAGATGTATAGCAATTTGTGGAGGAAATGTTCGAGGGGCTGGGTAAAGCTTCTACAAGTAGCCTCTGTTGGATGTTGCTAGTTAAATCGCGCATCAAAATGCTCAGTTAACCCATAAATCCTCAAAAGCTATAGACTATAGTATTGTTGTGGTACTTGTTCAGTAGTGTAGTGACAGAAGGTTTGCCCATAGGCACGTTTGTCTCATGCACCCCCCCGCGCTTTTCCCGGGCTTTTGTCCAATATATTCCCAAATTTTGACCCCCCGCCAGCTCTGCCTCCCACCCCCGATTGTATCCCGCTGGAACCCCCTGGACTTTTGTACACTAAGTATAATTGTGTGTGTCAGGAACTCGGGGATATATATTCCCTCCTGCATTGAGCCCCGACCTGCCAGAAGGGATAGTTTCATGTGGTTCGTTTTGCTTTTCCACTTTTGGCATGGTAATCTAATTTGTTGATAAGATACCACACGTGGTAAGATCAGGTTCTATACTCATAATATAGGCACTCACTCAAAACCGAGGCGGGAAAGGAATTTTACAAGCATGTATAGGCTATGTGATCTGATGGATGCGTCATGGCCCATCCACCTGTATAGTTAATCTACCATGCCTCCCCTCCCCGATTCCTCCTGTTACCTCCCACCCTGGAGGAAATGCCGGGCGCAGCGTGACGTTCCGATCACACGTTTAGTGCTCCGGGTTACTTCCACCTTGGTCACCTCACCAACACCCACCTATTGATCATAGTGCCTGACCCGTCACCTAAAAATGTATGTATAATGCATGAATCTGCCCTCAACTGCTCTTCTTATAGTTTAGATTTGTTTATCACCTCATTTTCGCCAGTAACACTAAAGTGCACGTTACGTGAATATTTGTGTTTTTTCAAGTCGACCATGACCCCCTTTGGAGCAATTAACAGGAGATTCTGACCTGTTGTTTATAATAGTTTCTTTGTTTTGTTTGTAATAGTTTTATTTGCAATAAACAGCATTTTAATCCTGGTCTTCGGTTCATTGCCTTATACATGATAATAATGATATAAACATACAGTCATGGCTGTATAAAGGCAGACGATATAAACGATAAATCAGTGAAATACAATACACATAGATTGCTATATCAAGTGTATAGTTTATGAGAAGTCTAAAGTATTAGCTAAATGTGTTATCGAACACAATTGAACCAAAGTAGTCAGACACTAGTAAAGTAGACCAGACACGGATCCTCGGTTAACATTTCTAAAGATCCTAAAAGCCCCTGAAAGATACATACAGAAGAAACGAATGTGGGCGTGATAAGATAAGGTCTGCAGGGCACGCCATTGTGAGATTTATGTGAAGGCATAATGTGGTGATGGGAAAGCAAATTGGGACCAGAAGCCTGTATATGATCTCAGGTTAGTGTAGAATGTCTAAAGGGGAGGGGTGCTACTGTACCTTGTTTCAGGAATATCTAAAGTTGTGATATATGGGAATATGGCGAGGTGTAGAGATAGAGGGTCAAGGTAGAGACACAGCCTATACACGTTTGTAAACGGTCCTGACCCCTTAGTTCACTCCCAAGGTCATGCTCCTGTCATTCACCTCTGCCTCTTCACTTGGCGTAACAACAGACCCGACCCTGGGGCGCCCGTGTAGGATTGTTGCCTAGGGAACGTTGGCAAGGTAAGACGGCATAAGGGGCGGGCATACACGTGCATCTTTCATCACTCAATGTCCGTCTTCCCGCAGCTGCATCGCACAAGGAAAGTATCGGATCCGATATAGTTTAGCACCACAGCCCACCCATAACAGCCTGATAATTTATCTTATGGTGTAGATCCCCTGATTTTTTGGAGCAAAAACAGAAGCTGGTCTCTGTCAAGGATTGTGGTTTTGGTTCGTCTGTTGATCAAATAGGCCTATACTAATTGAGAGAAATAATATATGGTGTATGCGGCGAAAAGGCAGATTGTCATAATGTCGTTTAGGTTCAACTAATTACTACATTACCCAGTTAGACGTAATAGGGCTCTAGAAGCATAAAAAAACAATAGCATTTCCGGTGTGTTTACCTTGTCAAAATGATAGATTGAACTTCACTAGTTTCCCAGAAATTGATCAGCAGGGAAAAACCGAGATATATTTGGTTACACCAATGTCATGTGACTCTCCAGCTCATATATGTAGTAATTCCACTGAGATACTTTTCACTTTTCTGTTTTTCTGTTTTCCCTCTCAGAAAGGAAGGTAACACTAAAGTGTGAACAACCGTTACCTGCTGGAGAACAGAATTATTGTTCGAAACACAGAACTACCCCTCTGTTTAAGACCGCGTCGTAGACATTTTTAAAATGTTCCTGATTACACAGGAAATTGCTTAAGACTGTTTTCAATTTTCAACATTTCGTTAAAGTATAACATATAGGTACACTGTTAAAACAAGTGTTTAGAACCTAAACATTTTCCTAAACACTTCGGTGCATCCAGTTTTGGAACACTTTATTTCCCTAAACATGTTTAGAATTATCGTTGTTTAGGGTTAAGTGTTTAGAAATGTGTGATGTTTAGCTGTTTAACCATGAAGTGTTTAGGTCCTCAAGGTGTTTAGAATCAAAATGCTTATGCTTTTTTTATGTTTAGCTGTTAAGTGTTTAGAAAACTATGATGTTTAGGTGTTTATCTATGAGGCATTTAGGTCTTCAAGGTGTTTAGGATTAGGTGTTAAGTTAAACAGTAATATACCGTAATATGTACGGTGTACTTTCATTCTTAAGGATGAAAACCATTTTAAATTTAACAATACTATACCGTAGTGTGTAAAAAAAAAACGTAGATCTTACATGTAAAACACTGCTATGGTACTATGCCATTCAGTTTACACCAGATGTAATGTTAACAGGATTGAAAGTTTTATTTTTCCTGTAATCACACTACAGGATCATTGAGCCAATAACCACATATGGCCTTCCTTCTTGGTTTAGCCTTGCATGGATTGTTGGATTGTTGGAGGTAAAACCTTTAGGGGTATAGCTGATAAAGTTCTTGTACTAAAAAGGTGTCTACATGTTAATCCTACTAAAAAGGTGTTTTAAAACATTTTGTAAATGTTTTAGGGGTGTTCTGGTTGGTTGACCGTACCTAGAATAGCAGGCCAATGAAGTGATTGTCTTAATGACGCTACAAAAACTTAAAAATCTAACATTTTGAATCACAAAGTTCCAAATTCCTAAGTGTATGAAAAAACTATTTTACCAATCATGGCCAAAAATATGGAGGGCATGTGGCAAACCACTAATAGAACAACTACTTTACAGTAGTATTTTGGTAACTTCAGTATCCGAGATTTGAACCCGGGGCCCCTCACATATGAAGCCTATGCTCTACCACTGAGCTATGGAGGCCTGTAGGTAGACACAGCCCAGCTTTGCTACTTAACTGAATAAGTAGGGGTATGAAAGTAATGACCTAATGTCTGTCTAATGTTGATCACCTGTATAGTAGTACTGATCCTACTCATTGTTGCTGACTATGCCAGTGTGCACTGCATGCAGTCCAAGTTAGCTCAGTTGGTTAGGCTTCTACCTTGAATGTAGAGAATGTGGGTTCTAATCCCAAAGTGTCCATTTTTCTTTTCCATAGTATACAATTGATATTATGTGTTTAGATTCTAAACATATCCCATTCAAAACATGGTTAGAGGTTACAAGTGTTTAGCTTTTAAACACAACTAATGATGTGTTTAGATTATGAGCATAGTTAACCCAACACATGTTTAGAAGTTACAAGTGTTTAGGTTTTAAACAGATATGGTTTAATGTATTTAGATTATAAACATGTTTATGCCCTTAACACATTTAAATTCTAAACACCATTTTAACAGTGTAGGCATACTTGTTGATAATAACTTAGAATTTGGATTTGTACCATGGCCAAAACGTAAGTAAAACGGGTGAATAAAAACCTAAGGAACTGCGCATGCAGTGTCGGATTGTGATTAATTATACTGACAGTATCGAAAATGTTTCATATCAGGAAGTTGTTGCAAGCTTGCATTACGAAAACCAAGATGCTGTTTTTGGAACTGGACAAACTCCTTGAAAATAATATTCTACAATGTGTTAAACACTTAGGCTATTTTAGGGGTTAAACTAGATTGCAGACTGATCTTTGGAAATCATTAAATCAAAGTATAAACTTTACCCTGTTACCCGCTATCTAAAATAAAAACTACTTAAATGCTGATCAAGTTTTGACAAAATAGCCTAATACATAATAGTAAGAAAATATTTTGATTATGGAGACATCTTTTACAAAAATGGCCAGTTAAACACACTTGAGAGACTGAAAGAAATAAAAAGCAGAGCAATATGACTTGGTTGAGGAAGGACTCAAGTTTTAATATATCGAGACTAGCTCAAGAACTCAAACCACCTATTTGTCTGAAAGTAGAAAATTCCATTCGAATAATTTCTCATACTTGTAAAAGAAAAAGCCAAGAATCTAAGACTGTGTCTCCCCACACAGAAAGGATGCTCCAGGCGGGAATTAGGCATTAAAGAAGATGATTTAATCTTTCAAATGATACCAAGCACATCAAAATTAGATAATTTTCAAGGAATTTATGGGCTGTTGAACACAGGATGATCAGTATTCCTGAAAATGGCAAAAAGCCCGGATATTGAATATTTATCTAAATATTTAGTAATGAAATAAAATTGTCTCCATAAATTAACAAAAAGTCATAAAAGCTATTAAGCTTATAACTTTTGTTCTACTAAAGATAATCTGTTTCAGTTTGGACTGGTAATACTATCAAGTCATGTTTTTCCAAATGGGTTACAATTTTTAACAAAAATGGCAAAATTTTGTTGTTTCCATGGTAACCAAAAATCTGATGTTTGGTAATATTTGGGGAAAAAACATTCTATTGACAATCCAAATAGAATTTTTTCAAACAAAATGGAATGTTTAGAGTAGGATAACTGAATTCTACACAAAAAGTTGGTTTAAGACATTTTCATCCCTATTTTTTACAAATCTACCCATATCTCCCTTAATATTACCTGTAGAGCTTAGGATATATCCCCCTTGGAGCATCCTTTCTGTGTGGGGAGTCACAAATTTACTGTCTGATGATTATGTGCATGGACCAATTAGGGAAGTAATGAGAAATGAAGGCCCATTATCTGTAGAACACACATCGTTTTGAAGCTGTTTGCTCTTCCTAGGTGTATTTGAGTGGAATAGGCTCTCAGTGGATGAAAAGAATTGGCCCACTTATGAACAATTCAAAAGAAAGGACCAAGAACTAAACATTCTCTAAAAGAAGTACATGATATTGCAACATGCTGTGTATTTGTCTATGATCACAAGAGGATCTGGAGGTAGGCTACTTGAAAATACTATAAAAAAAAAAAAAATTATTGTTGGTTATACCAATAAATTACATAACATACAAAATGTAATTTATGTAATTAGCAATCTTGAGAGTAATATTATATTTGAAAGAATCAGACTTGTGGTTTGAATGATTATAGACCTAGAGACATATAGCATTTTACACATTAAAGATGTTAAACTTTGGGTAAATACACTTACAGAAAGGGCTCGGCAGCAAGAATGAGGTTTATTCAAGTGTATCTATGCTGATGTATTTTGTAGAGTTACCTGGTGATCCTATGGAATGTTGTTGGGCCATTCTGAACAAAATAAATTTCATTGTAACTTCAAAGCGTCGACATTAAATTTTTACGACATTGAACCTCGGTATTTCAGATGTGCTTTGCATGAAGGACTAATGGCCGTTGATCAACACGTGGTAAATGTCAATCCTAACGTCATCCGATGGAAACTCGGCTACAGGTCTAAGATCTATCATTCATCTCTAACACGTCAGTTGAGAAGATACAGTCGGAGCAAAGGGGCCAGTGATTTATCCCTGACAAGATCAAGCTGACGTGTAATCTGATGGGGACTATGGAGGGAATTCCAATTCAAAACAATATCAAATGTGTCTTTTCAGTGAAAAGGGCTTCAATGCTTATTCGAAAATCTCTTCCAAAGTGAAGATCTTCACATAATGTGCAACACCAAGCAAGCTATCTTCAATAAACAGCCCACCGCGCTTGGTCTTAACCTTCCTCAAGGACAAGGCGAAGGGTGGTAATCCCCTGGTGCAACCTCCTGCATCCTCCCCTGTCACAGTAAAGCTAAGATTGTAAAGCTCTCAAGAAAACACCAATCCATTCCAATATGATTGACGACGAGAGTAGGAAGCTAGGGTGAAACCCAAAACCGTCTCCATGGAGATCTAATGGAAATAGAGGAAAGGAAGAAAAATGATTTTGTAGAGCACGGGATAGTGAAATATTACGTACGGGTGCTATTCAATTTAGAATGTGCTGGTAGATGATTTTAAAGAAGTGGTAAACGACTCCATCTCAGTCGTTTCAGAACCCTATGAATCGTGTTTTGATATCGAGTTTTTATTTATTACCTCCAGGCACATTCATTTGATCCAAGAAAATAATTAGTTTTGGAAGTACCTAACAATGATCTATTGTTCAGTGTGATTTTAATGAGCTGGTATAAAACTCCATCGCAGTCATTTTACAATCAATTTTCATTATGTTTTGATATCCGAACCATCTATTATCGTGATGTGACCTGAATAGATCTGAGGAAATAATCTATTTTTGAATAACCTACAACTGTACCAAGGATCTATTGTTCAATTCGTCCGCCGCGTACAAAACCACATGGAGCACACATACCCATTACCGCCTTGCCCGTCCTCGCATTTTAAAAGCTCAACGGTTGCCCCTGCCAACAGCAGGAGTAGACAGCACTCACCACACGCTGTTCCTTGCGTTTAATCACTTTTTCCCATAAACAACTTTTGGTATCGTAACCTGACAAAACAAGCTATCAGCCCTCCATAGTTTTGTTAATACCCTGAGCTTCATGTTCAACCAACCAGAAAATGAAGCCATTTGCCTGCAAATTGAATTGTGGCGCTTTGCAGCAGCCCAAACAGGGTTCTCCTTTCTTCTTCGATTTGGGTTGATACAATGAAAAGTAAAAAGGCACCACAGATTATGGTGGTGGTATCAGGAGGCCACTTTGCTTTATATTTGCGGTTACATCACACTATAAAGAGTGAACCACGCTTTAGGGATAAATGTATTAACATCACACACTGGTCAACAACATGCAGCTAACCACTGGTCATGCTGTATGCAACCTGTATGCCTTTGAATACCAATTCAATTCTGACAAGGGCAACAACTGTTATAAAACAACAAAGGATATTGCAGTGTACAAAAAGAACTTTATTCTACTGAGATTACCTTTACTTCAATAAAACCATTTGTACAAACACGAAATCAGGTCTTGAATCTTCTTTTCGATACGGATTGAGAAGAAAGCAGCACAGGATTTAATAACTAATTGAGAATCTGTGAAACTCAATTGTGAGTCATTCTTTGAGAATGTGAAACTAACCACTGTAAATTTTTGTCTTTCAAATAGCAATCCTTGTAGCGGCACAATTATATAGAAGAGAAACAATAATAACGTAAAGAACGGAAAAGTCAGAGGTTAATCAGTGTATAGTAAACAGCTCGTAAAACCACTCGGTTGCCGGTGTTTTGGGTCCTAATTGGCTGATAGAGATATAGGCATAGCAATGCATGGTCATCCATTAATGCTGATAAAACGATAGAATGGTACTTTCTAACAATTGCATTAATTTTAAAGATATTGTCACATTTGTGTGATGGAGTAGCTTTACTTTTTCAGTATGAGGAAGTTGACTAGTCTATGCATGGAATTGAATGTTGCATGTTTGTAGTTCTACCATTGCGGTATATAATTTTACCTTGTTTTATGGTATCATCTGTTCGGAGAAAATGGCAAGATTTCAAGGTAACATAGAGAGTGTAAATATCTTGATAATTGTGTAGCATAAGTACACTGAAAACACAGAGTTGTCAAAGGTGGTGCCAAAAACGACAACCCAAGGTTGTCTGTGTCTTTAAACAAAAAATCGTATCAATGAATAGTTTCATGTTGTAGATATCATAGTCCATAATAATGGCTTCCTATTATCTTATTACTAGTTATTAGGTATGGCCATTACACATAGGAGGCCTATGTGTATGTTTTTGACACCATTCACTTACAACACTTTGTCATAGACAGAGGCCATGACAACCTTGGGCTGTTGTTTTGGGCACCATTCACTTGCAACCCTAGGGTTGTCGGGCAGGACTTTTGACTTCTCATTTTCTTCTGTGACAACCCTATGACAACCTGATTTTCATTTTTGCTTCTCTGATGACCTTTTTGGCCCAAAGTAGTTGGGAGAAAATGGCAACCTTTGGGTTGTCATCCAGACTCAAAATTCACAATGACAACCCTCTGACCACCCCCAAATTGTCATAGGATTGTCACAAAGTCATCATACAGCATCAATGGCCTGAAAGAAGAGCATGTATGTTTAACAGAATTAATCAATAATAATAAAAAAAAAAGATCTGCCACCAAAAGTCACATATGACATTCCAAAGGTGACCTATGTCATCCCTCTGACAACTTTAAAGTGGCTCTCTGACGACTTTGTGTTTTCAGTGCTATAGTTAGAACATGTTATTTTATTGTGTATTCTAGATCCACACCATACTCTTTATTCTATAGACGGACATTTGCAGCATTCGTTAAGGACCGGCAGCTGGAAGACAGCTATTGCGATACGAATAACGACGTTAATTTACGGTCCCTTTGGGACAAAGGATTGGGCTCCGAAGATATATGGTAGGCACAGCTTTATCTATGTGCATTAAAGTCGGCCTATTACGATAATTGCTGGTTATATCACTAGACATTAAATAATGTAGCACAGTGTACGTTTGTAACAAAAGACGAACAACAGAATATTAGACATTGAGTTTTTTTCGTGAAGGTCCCATGTTGTCCTCAATGACAATATGCACGTAAGGTACCTGGTGACCATGGCATACCACACCGAATTCTACTCTCTACATGTCATCACTGGTCATGGGCCTGCTTTTGGAAGGTCTTGTGCATGCCGGTAATGCACGTGGTTTATGTGGGATGTAAAATTGATGTAACGGCGTTTCAATAACATGCCAGTTATTTGGAAAGCACCAAATTAATTCTGTTATCACATCAAAATACATGCCATTCACTTTTGATGTACAATAATTAACGTAGCGGTACCTAAATGCTTGCCAGCTATTACGGATGAACTAGTAACTATACCATAAAATTAATGTCAGTTATTTAGGATGGACAATAGGTGTAACCATACCCTAATGTATATATGCCTCTCATTTGTCCTTTACAATCAATGTAACCATATCCTAATACATACTTGCAAGGTTTTAATGAGGAACATTTGATGTATCCATATCATAATACATACCAGTTATTGAGGATCTCGCTTGATATCTAACCATACATAAAAACATCACTAATTGTATAGCCATATGGGGGCATCATTCGTGATAAATGCCGTAAACGGTGACCGAACAGAAGGCGCTGTTGTTCTCCCAGTTGTAGGTACTAGACGTGTCAAACTTGGCGTCCCACACGCATCGGGAAGCCACGCGCAGGTCCTGACTCTTCTTTTCTCCCATAGCCACGGTACAAACGATCTTATACCTGCAAGTACAATCAGTCAGTCCATAAATATCACCATGTAACTTAGGCCTACAGTAAGGCAAAACATTCTATTGAATATCATAATTTGAACTTTGACACTCATCAACACTCCACATTTTGGTAGGATAAACGACAATCATTCTTAATTAGAGTACGCCTTGAAGATAGACAACATGGACTATTATAGACAAATTTTCATCTGAGCGTTGTGAATCAGATTACAAAGTATTGAAAATGTGCATTTTTTCATTTTAACCTTATGAAAAAGTATTGTCAAAATAATTATTTGTTTGAATTATTAGCGCTAATACATGTACATTCCCTATACCAATATCATTATAAGGCATTTGTGTATTGAGAAAACAGTTTCTAAATGACTACTTAGCATTTATGATATTTATTTTTTCATTTATTCAACTTCACGTATACATGCTCCTCCGCCTGATTAGGTTTTAATGAGATGAGATACAAATAGATGAAATGAGGATGAGAAACAGTACAAGAAGAAATATGTATTGGGGATATTACAGGTATAGAAGCAATAGTGTATATCAACATCAATATTATGACCCTGAGGAGCATTGACCTTGTCCCTGAGCATGCGGAAGCACAAGGGACGAGGTAAAGTGAGCTTTGGGGAAGGGAGGTTGTGCCTTGCACATGACGGTCGACTGCACAATAGAGCTGTAGGAACATGAGGGAAGAGATGGAAAGTCAAGGTCAGCCTTCTACTCAGATGGTCAACTGATAGCTGAGACTGCACCTTGGGGTCATGACAAAAAGAAGAAAGTGGTAGCATGTTGGCATAATGCACAATGTCTCATTCCCTGTGCCTGTCATGCTGATTGCTCTAAGTTCATGTTGGATTACAACCTTAGCTTCATTAATTTTCTCATCTAAGTCCTTTCATCTAAGTCCAAATAGAGTGTAAATGGCCTAACTGTACTGTTTTTTTGCTGCCTTGTTCTTCATGACTTTAGCTGTTTCTTCATTCCCTACCCCTTGAAAGAGTTGGACACAAGAAGGAAAACAGTGTTGACACTCTGAGAACCAAGAAGGATCTGTTTATTCTGTAACAAATTCAGGGTTTTACACCCCTGAGACTCATGCTGAGAGGCTAATACAGGTCACATGATCGTCTTGATACCTTTGAAGTCACTTGTGTCAATGTGGTATCATATTTCTCATATCCAAAAATCCCAATTTCATGCACATTCCATTATTCTCAAGCCATGTTATAAATACTCATTCCAAAATAGAACCTTAAACTTCATAGAATTACTCAGGCAATCACAAAAATACCTTCATTGGTGATGAGCGAAACAATTTGGATTTGAATATAACACACTATAAATACATGATTTAATTTTCAATCTCCAGAAACTCGTTCCCTGAGAATTTCCGGTCTTCAAATATTTGTACTCCTAAATTCACCACGCGTTGTATAGCATTCCAAATCCATTATCTACTTCCATTCAAGAAGCATGAAACATCTTGTTTGAGACGGAGGAAGGCAGAATAATCAGCAGCTGCAGATTACCAGATTACAGCGGATACTCTCAATACTGCTACTTGCAATGTTTATCGCATTATCATATTTGGTTCCAAGTAAGTACAAGAACGCATGCATTAATATACTCTTTTATATCTTATAAATAACAGAAATTCTTATCGTAATGAAGTTCCATCTGACATTCTTGCATGGAACCCCCTATTACTTTCTTGTCCAAATTCTCAATGACGGTTAGTCACTTTAGGCGAGACGGCGTCAGAGTATGATTACACAATGAAGATTGATGAGGCAATTTTAGGAATGTGTACATTTCTTTCTTGTGCTAACTAATTTCAGGTAATCAAACGGCGCAAATGCACCATGCGAAAAACAAGTATCGCACAGCACCTACACTGGCTGCCTGCACATTCCACAAACACCCAGCGTGCGTGGTGAATGTATTTCGTTTCATGGTAGAGTTCTGCCTATCAGAAAGCATACGTTATTTTATAGGCTTTGCGGTAACGCTCAGTTACCCTCAAGAATAGTCTGACAGTTCCTGAAAAGGGAACTGCTACCACAGCAGCTTAAACAAGTTAGCCTACACCAGCTACGCTTGGAAATCATAACAGCTCTAGGGTGCTCCATTTGGCAGGTTTAATTCCAAGTGACTTTGCACAGAGAAACCCACCTGGCTGGGTGAAGTGCTCGGGGTGTGGTCCGATTAGAGAGGGCCAACCCACCCTTCTCTCCCCAGCAGGAGGTGTCAAGCGAGCATCTATCAGGTCTGTAACCAACACCTGGGGTTCCCACGCTACAAATAGGTTGGGTTTGTACTAACACATCTGTTTTCATGTTGTCCTTGGTACTGGTTCAGTGCTACGTGCTAGCAAAAATGGCCATATAATATTATATGTGACACGTTTAGTCACAGGTGAATTTCTTTCTTGGTCACAGATGTTTCATTTGTTTGTAAGACGCATTTGGAGACAAGTTTTTACACGCATGAGGTCTGTGGAATCCAAGCAATCACCTTTGTGTGTATATCAGGTACAATCTTCAGGTATGAGAAAATATAGAAATGAATGTGATAAACACACAGGCAATAATGTGATAAACACATAGGCAATAACAGCTCTAATGACAGTAAGCGTGCAGTAGTTCTATGTTAGATATGCAGTACATTTGTAGCAATTATGTAGTGGTCGGTTGTGCGGAGGGAAGACCATTTGTTTCATGATTTATGGCCCGATCTGTGGATGTACTTAAGAGTTAGATAGATCTGCTTACAATCTGTATTAGATTGCTTACATGCTAGAGGGCCCTCAGATGTGTAACATAACTTGCATGGTATCCCAACCCGCGCGCAAACCCATGGGGTTTAGGTTAAAACGGCAGTGTGCCTGCCAATCAAATTCTCATTCACATAGTAACCGACTTCAGAGATGATGAGTACACCAATGATTTTGAACTCTATCAGATATACGATAAATGGTTCTAATAGTTTATTTCGATTCTACATCAAATATACATGAAAAAAAACGTTTATCTATAATGAAGAAAAATAAAGACCTGCTGCCATAATGGCTGTTCAAATTAAACGAAATAGCAAGCAGGTTTGAGGCATCAGAATCGGTAGTCTCGACTCAGATAACACACAAAAAATAACAGACTTTTTGTACGTGTTTCTCTAGAAATATAAAAAAAAATGCAAACCTTTGCAATAAGCCCATCCCAGTTTACATTAACATCAAAGTTTGCCATGAAATATTTTCAAAATTACCTCTCTGCTTATTCTATGAAGACAAATGCACAATACAAAATTAACAAAGCAATTTGGTTGACAAATTGCTCCTAGAATTTCTGAAACGTCGCTTTGTATATTTTCCCCATAGGAACCAATGTTAAAGCCTATCAGCCTAACTTATAATGTCCAACCCTATTTTGCCCAGAAGTACAACATTTTGATTGGCTGGCAAATCTGTTGATTGGTTAAGTCTAGGAAATCATAATGTTTTATCAGCACTTGGGAATACAGAAAAATATAATTCTTGCTTATTTCAGTAACCCAAACTCTAGGAGACTAGGATGGTTTAGGTAAGTTATACAGTAATGTTGTCCAATCCTTGTCCAACCCTGTGACATACCCAATGTGGGATGGGCTTATTGCAACATTGTAGAAATACAAAGCAGCAACTCTGCAGTAAGAACAATGTTACAATGCAATGTGCAAGGAATTTCTACTTCTAGGTTTTATATAGCTCATGGCTTTCTGTTCATTAAGATTTTATCTTTGACACAGCACAGCTTGCATGGCGTAGATCTATACATCTATGATCCTGGGACATAATCAAAATACTACTTGCGATGGTAAAATAGTGTTATACTGATGCAGGCTGGAGAGCATAGAGGCCAAATCATTGTTAAGGTAAATACGGGTGTAAGTGCCAGCAGCCTCAGAGTGTGTAGTCGACCACAGTAAGCCAAAAGGCACATCTTCATGGAGTAAGTGGCACTGCAATCTCAGGTTACTGTTGGGTGGGTGAGCAGGGCCATACAGGTGGACTGGGCTAGGAGCGTTGGCTGCATGTGGTTGAGTGGACAAGCCTCTCTGGGCCGATAGTATCAACGGGAAAGCAGTGACTTATATTACATGTCTTGGATTTAATAAACATTATCCTTTCGTGTGAGTGTTCTTGTCACCTCTGAGGAGCTACATTCTGAGATGACTGGTGGTCAAGACAGGAAGGAAGACTACAATATACACGAATAGCATACTGGAATAACTAATACAAAACAATAATAATTGGCTATCCTATGCATAACCGTGTTGTATTTGATGTTGCTAAATCAATACATGTATCACATTAACAGAATCACTTTTTCTAATGGATACACAATCTAAATAATACGTATAGACTAAGCACCAATGGGGGGGGGGGGGACAGAACCCCCTGGACCCCCCGAATGCCTGGTATCATTACTCAAAACATGAATGGTATTCCAGAAGATCCCTCGTCCACCAATCTGCCTCAAATCAAATCATTGTACCGCGATCCCTCACTATCGTCCTCTCATTCTTCACCCTATGTTAGGCTAGAACCCCATTAAATTGTTATAGAGATGAAGTATGTTAGGTCGATGAACGCAAGGGTTAGGATAATAAATATTTGAAAGGGACACTAGTTGACCGTTTCTGTCACACTTACAAAAATATTATAATTGCTATGTTGCATAGATAACGCCAATGCCTCAGAACTTTGTCATTGGAAGTTTCTTAAAAATGAAATATCTTTCAAATGTAGTAAATTGCTAACCTGACATAAAGTTTCCGCACTCGCCAATTGTTAGGAGTACGATGCAATATACTTCTATTACCCGCATTAAATTACACTAATGATTCAACTGCATGCCGACGAACCACCATACCAGTTGACTTACCTCTCAAACTTGAGCGCCTTGACCCTGTCTTTGATCTCCTCGATGATGAGCCGAGTGAGCAGGTTACAGCGGCGGGCCTGGTAGGTGAAGTCGTGCAGGTGGGCCTCCAGCACGTCGCCAATGATCTTCTCCACCTGGCTGCTGTTGAAGACCCTCTTGGGCTCCATGCGGTAGGTTGGCTCCATGCCCCCCGCGGCGGGGTGCGAGCCGCCCGGGCGTCGCCGGTTCCGGAGACGACTGGTCAGCTGCCGCACCTTTAAACAGTGCATCGTAAAGCTATTGGACAGAGGAATCTTAGTATTCATAATTGACGTGTATTTTATATTTGGTTATGATATTATCATAATATCGAGTCTCAAGGATCTCAAACATAGAAGGTAAGGTCGACCAAAAGGATCTGAGGCAATCTATATCTTTCCTTTTTAATTTTTCAAAAATTCTCTTCGGGATACTGCTTTTATTCGTCGTCTTCAGAATGGTCTGACCTTCCGGGCGTTACAAAGATACATAGCCATAATATGGAATATATTGAATATCTAGTAACATGATGGAGCCATCAAGAAAAATGAGGTCATCGATATCTTTCTCTAACATGTTCTTTGCTTATGCCTTGTCTAACATTGATAGCCTGACTGTACAAGTCATTATCATGAAAGACAATATGGGTACAAGGCACCTACCATGCGGCGGGTCGTCCAGATGGACCAGAAGCTGGGCATTGAGGCTCGGTCGTCTCCGGTGCCGAGGGCGCCGCTGCTGGCGGCCGACGACCCCGCCTTGGAGTAGACGGAGCCCGCCTTGGAGAAGGGCCCCCGCTGGGCGGTGGTCGGGGGGTGCGACGTAGGGGCCGGCGTCCCCCCGGGGGCCTTGTGGTGCGGGGCCGTGGTGGTGGTGCCGGTGGTGGTGCCTCCAGTGGTCGACCCCGCCTTGGAGGAGGAGTAGGTGGACCCCGTCACACTGCTGCGGGTCTTCCGCCACATGGAGGTGGCCGTACTCGACATGGTGACGATGGTGTGTGAGCGAAAACCTCGTGTATGGCTAGGAATTTCTATCCACAGAACGAACGGTGAATTCGAATCCGATATGCCCCTCTTTTCAACGTAGACGACTCTTTGTCTGGGTGTCCCTAGTTCCTGGCTAAGGTGATTTTCCTTAAAAGGTGATGAACTTTCCTTGCTATTGTTGAGTAACTCTCCTAGATTTCGATGCGAGAAGAAGCGCTACTCTGAACTCTACTTTGATTGTAAACCAATACGGTCACACGAAGTGAGTCCAGTCGGCTGGTCGGTTTAGGATCACATCTGTCCTGTCACCCGCTGTATTGACTTTCTACAGGGAATTCGAAGCCATCCCCGTGCCCTCCTATATTTACTGTCTATTATTTACCGGGCATATTGACTGGTCGTAGTCAGGCCCCGTGGGGGGTCGGTAGGGTAGTAGTATATAATGTGGGCCCGTTACATCTATTGGAGGGGTGACGCATAGACTAGCCGTGCTATCAGGATCCCATACTAATACATGGCCGTATACACCTGTTGGTTCATTCTGATCCAGGATCTAGTCTGGAGGAGACGATGATTACCTACCTAGACAACCGTGGAGTGGTGGCTATACCACTGACCCATTTGGCTGACTGACCATTCACTATACAGATAGATGGAGTTTATACATATATGTGGTCAGTATTTTTGGTCCTGTTTAGGCGCACCGCGATAGTGCATGAGTGGTTTACCTTCCTCCAGGGCCGTCACCATGGAGGTACCAAGGTCCGCACGTTGAGATATAGTGACTGTGATTTGGTGGACATGGCCATGCAGGAGGTTGCTCTAGTGTACTTGTCAAACAGTGTCAACTTTCCTCTGTCTGGCCACTGACCCCTGCGGTATCTTCTCCCATAGAATGGTGGACCATATTCCGGGAATGTTTCGGCTTATCTGGAAATAAGCGCCAGTTTACAACCTGTTATCGCTTTCTGGTAAACGTTTGTGTATTCAGCGTCACCTGTCGAAGTTAAAAGGCCGTGCACCATGGGAACGGTAAGCATGTCCGGCCTCCAAATGAAGAAAAAACAATAAAAGTTTGTTTAGTTTGTGTGCACTTGTTCGCTTCATGCCAGGAATTATATTGTTTACTTTTACTTGGCATCAGCGACGTTGAGGTTATATTCTCGTGGTTCTCTCATGGTAGAACCTTTAACAAAATGACATTCTATTTTAAAAGTTGACACGAAAAGGAAAAAAAAGGACTTACTTTAAATCTAGCGTTTACTCAGATGTTCTATAATCATACAGATTACATCTTTATCTTATTATGGGTTTGAATTTCTATGTTCAGAACAAAATGCTCATCTAACTACATAAGGTGTTTCATCGAGCAGTTCGTAGAGTGGACGTGCCCTTATCCCTACTTATCAGTTATCTGGGTCACTGTCTGTGCAAGGTAAATAATGAATCCCTTGATCACCGCCCTGCCCCGGAAACGCCTGCATTAAAGAGGATCCCCTTAAGATTATCCTGCCGCGGGCCACAACAGCGGCTAGTAATTCCATGCTGGCCCCTCGTGCCCTGGA
Organism: Lepidonotus clava; assembly: GCA_936440205.1. Taxonomy (NCBI): domain Eukaryota; kingdom Metazoa; phylum Annelida; class Polychaeta; order Phyllodocida; family Polynoidae; genus Lepidonotus; species Lepidonotus clava. Next base: position 49,788,858 of record OW387134.1, on the reverse strand, counting down.
GGAGTAGATCTTATCCTTATCGGTTGTCTATCCGCTTGAGTCCGTTAATGAACAGGAGTGAATCCTTCTCCATGCCACGCTGATGCCCTAAGATGTGGGAGCCTAACCTCCTCCTGGGTTAGACCCCCTGTCGTCCTCCTGGGGGTGAGTCCAACGGTATCGACGTGGTAATCCACCTAAACGAGCTCTATTTTGTTACGGCTCACTTGTCTTGCTCTCTGCTGGGATGCTGGGTAGATTGATACATAATTTGATGTTACAATGACCTAGAATGATGCACCTATATAATTATCAGTATAAAGCACTGGCCGCCAGGCCGCCCCTGGACGACCCCGAACTCTGCTATCACTAGATGTGTTGTCCCTTAGTGTGAGTAATTGATACATGTAACACCCCATTCACCACGAAAACAATGTAATTCGACCAGAGCTGTTTTACAAAAGCAATTACATTCTAATTACGTCTGATCGGGCCCATTCCATTTTTGTAAGCACCGACAGATCCTTCGCTCAGCTGATTAAAAAGACATTGGATTTGTCTGGAAATATTTTCTAAGTGTTGAACGTTGGTGAAACATTCTAGTTGGTTTGTAAAATGCCCCAATATAAAGTCCAGTCTGTCATGGGAATTTCTGAGTAATCTACCACAGGGTAAATCTAGCCTTAGCCTGTTTGCAAGCGCGTAATTTGTACCATAAAATAGGTGCTACTCCTTGCAATCTTATGGGTAGAATGACAGCTCTATCCCAAGGCGACCATCGATCAGCATTAACAGATCATAAAATAAGATCAATATAAGCAAGTCTCAAAGCATTCTTAATGTTTATGACAGTGGGCCCCCACTGCTCGGGGTATCAATAAAGTCAATATGCTGTTCAGGATCAATTCGTCTCTAACGGCAACACAGCAGGATATCCTCCCCTCGGGCCATTGCCAAAAACAGGTTTTCATCAATAAGATATCCGATGGATATGGGATTGCTTATAATATGAAACTGATGATTCATTATAATATCTTACTCGTATTTGACATATGAGAAATATGGGTTACAAAGTAATTCTCGACAATCCGGTATACATAATATCCTATGGCATCTTGAATAAAGGCTTACTTACCAGTGGGTAACGTATAAATGCAATCATAATAGGCAGTCTGTTGAAGCAGGTTTCAATTTATTTTAGGGTTATCATAAATTGAATTAAATTTACTGAGATGGGTTGCTTTGATCCGCGACATGCACATTTAGAAAATTATCCATATTTTTCCATATTTTCATATTCAACAAAGCAAAAGTACATTTTCAAGGTGGAATGGTTTTACTCATCCTTTCTCATTAGCTTCTTCCGATACCCCTATGGCTGAACTCTGTAATTTAGGATCTTCTATATACTACCAAAGCATCCAAATAATGCTACTGTCAGCAATGCCAAGGACGATAATGAAGGTTTGGTATAGAATAATATTCTATACCAAACTTTCATTATTGTTATTATGCCATCTACAACTCTAAGCTGCCTGAAATTCTATTTAGTTCATTGGCTCAATGTACCCCATGGGGTGGGCCAAGGTACACCATACCTTGTGCAGTTTGAACCACTTATGATCTTTTTAGAATATGATAATCATATTAGGATTAAATCAAATGATATGTTGGTTATAGGAAAATCTAACTAAATATATACCTACAAACCAATAAACATATTATTCATATGTGAATTGTGATGAAAGTATGAAGGGCGACAGGAGGGTCGATTGCTGTTCTCTCAATTTTGACTGTTGGGCCTGGCCGCTCCTCATGGAAAGGGGAGATGGGCAGACCGTTTGCGACTTGTTTGGCCATACCTTGGGCTCAGGCCTCATGCCTCATGCCCAGGGGCAAAGTAGGGGGGTTTGGAGTCTTGTTTCTCTTATTCGTCACTAGCATGGATACTCATTACTCTACCCTATAGCTGCTACTGCTTGTCTAATCTTCCAGCCCAGGATGGTGATTTTGGTTGACACCGTTAACAAAAGAGTGACAGTGTGGTTGCCATCCGCCCAACATCTCATTCCCATTGGTCATTTCTAGTCTTGTGCGCATCCCTTTGTGTAGCCTATTTCTTGTTCTTTATGCTGTACCAACTGGAATTCATCTAAATCCACTAATCTGATTATCCCCAAACTATAAGATAAAGGTGCTTCCCCATGCATCATTCCTCATTTCCTATAGCTAGAACTACATCCTAAAGGACCCTTCTTCCAAGAAATCAAGAGATGTTGACACAGTGAGTACCATAATAGGACTGTTTATTCATGCTTGAAACAACCTCTATATAGCCACATGCTTCGTTTCTACTGGTCATATGATCTACATTACCCCCTGTGACATCACTCACTGCATCTCATGACATTGTACTGACGCGGATGGTCAGTCCATGCTTAAGTTTAGCCATTCTGGTTTTTACATTAAGGGATAGGGCTAAAGTAATTTCTGTTTGTCAAAGGCGAAGAGCAAGGGAGGAGTCTGGTGATGTATGTTATTCCATTCACATATAAAGTGCTGTACAAGCAGCACTAAAGGATAGCGCTTTTAGTTGTTGTGAATTAAACATCCTGGAAAGGTTGATATACTAGAAACTTGTTCCTGGAGTTGGAATTGAAGCTGATAAACTGAATAGTTTGGCTGGAGCATTGGCTGAATGTGGTTGAGTGGATCCTACCATATGGAATGTTCATTGTCATTGAGAGATCTGGCAAGAGTACACACACACACACATAGATACAATAAAGAACATCCTTTCATGCAAGTGTTATGTCTTTCTGTTTATGTGTTTATGAAACTATTATTATGTATTGGACGATTGCGGTTTGGAGAGGTAGACTACAAATAGGAGCTAGCTAATATCCTGGGACAATCATACAACTTAAACGAGACCCTAACTATAACCTAAGATAGTTCAGCATGATCTAAATACTCAGGCTCTTGTGAACACACAACAATATTCATTCCACATCGGTGACACTCGTTCATTCGTTACTTTATACAGACAACAAGGGATAACACATCGTTGGCCCAAAAGGTAATTATTCTATAAATCTTACATTCAATTCGTACAAGTTCTGATTCTCTGAGACTCGTGCCAGACCAAATTACGAGGTGATATCAGATTCTTCACAGAACCATTTATCAGTGAATCAAATAGAAATAAAGTCTGAAAAGTGACTCTCCCCTACATCGTACAGCTGCATAAAGAGCGATGAACCCTGTAGGGATAAAAAAGAGTAATGATTATTCATCAGATTAAGGCACACCTGTTGATCTAAAAGTGTTCTGATTCGCCATTCATTTCCCATTGGACTTTAGTGTAATACCCTCGAACATGAAACAAAAGATATTGGTAGAAGTTTCCTAGATGAGCTACTCGTTTCAATTACTCTTCCCGTAAAGAGATAGACAGTGAATCTCATTTGCGTATCTACCTCCCCAAAGTTGTCGCTTAGGAATAAACCAGTCGTAAAACAGAATGTCCGACATTTGTATTGATTTATTCACAGATTTACCACAGTCTCTGAGATTGCAGTCAGTATGGGATTAGGATAGGAAGAGATAATGCATCTCCTGGATACAGGTTGGCCAGCAATAGTCGGCTAGAACTGTCAGATCATGCAAATGTGTGTAAATGGGACCCCCAACTGTAATGAACCTTGAGGCCCACCGCATCGGTGCAAATATCAGCATACTACAACCTCAGATGAAGATATTTTGCCTGCAGTTCTGATCGCTGGATGAATGATTTAAGAAATTGAGTTAGATGTGAGAAAATCAATGAAGAGATTATTATGATATAAACTTTGTAATAGTATATGCTATTGTTAGAACCTACTCATAAAATTTAATGATACTTTCAGGATCAATAAAATATAATTGTCTCATAAATCATGTATTACTCTATATTGCAATTCTTTTTTACAGTCGTTGCAATGCTCATGTACAGTCGCCTTGTGTGACTCTTGTCAAAAGGTCTCTTTTAGCGTTTCAGTATGTATGCACTTGAGCGCGTAAATATTAGTCATTTAGGCCACTAAACATCACTCAGCCATGTAAATTCAACTATATGACTCGAAATGACTGAGCTATAAACCTTTCATATAGCGGTAAGCTGTTTGATCAGAAGCACCCTCATGCCGGGACCAACAGCCTATCTACTACCCCTTTCACACTTGGCATGGGGAGTGAAGCGAAGCGACCTAGAGCGAAGCGAACCACACCAACACGATGCGCTCTCCAGAATGCGGCCCTTTCACACTGTCACATCCCGCCAGTTCCCCATGGACGGATTCGTATGATAACATCGTGTATTCGTATGATAACATCATGTATCCGTATGATAACATCATGTATTTGTAGTATAACATCGTGTATTCGTAGGATAACATCGTGTATTTGTATACTAGGAAATTCGCTTCGCTTCTGTATCTTTCACACAAAGAGTGAGAAGCGAACTGAACCTATTTGTTTTCTAGAATGCTGGTCCATATACGAATTCTAGAATGCAGTTCCCGCATTGATGTGCATTCTGGAATGCCCTTTTGTTCAGACACACCCTAGGATACGAATTGAAACGATTTGATGCGGTTTGATACGCATTATACCATGTAGTGCATGTGAAAGGGGTATACGTTTTCTTTCCCTGCGACCCTCAACAACCATAAACAGTCTCAAATCCCCTGACATCGGCCTGACGTTGTCTGCTCTCAGCCACACAACATTGTATATAAAATAGGTCTAACTCGAGATTTAGGGAACAAAGCAGGGATGTTTAGGCCTATAAGTTTTTCGTTTCATGTGAAGTGAATCAGGGGTGACGACCAAAGAAATTTCACGAATCTTACATCCACGATTCCAAGATTTGGATTCGTGAAAAAACACAAAATTTTAGATTCGTGTCATTTTTTGGGGGCTAAAAACGCCCTGATTAAAATGCAATTTGATTCTAATAGATATAATGAACTATTTTACATAAATATTTATACTTTAAACATGTTTTTAGATCTACATTTTCCCCCACGAATCCATCACGCATCTTTTTTTGCATTTTCACGCATCATTTTTCAGATGCATATTGGTTTTCTGGAGCATCTTGTGGACACGTTTCGCTGCGTGAAATTTCTTTGGTCGTTGCTCCAGGACAGAAACATCAAACAACCACTTGTAAAGATACTTTGAGACATTCCAGGAGACATTGCAATGTCATCATCAGCATTGTACGCTTGATATAGCAGTTTTAGACTTTGATCTTTAGATTGCTGAAAGGCCTAGTTAGTAAATCGATGGATGAACACAGTAAACTATGGAAAACGTAAAATGTCTGAAAAGCTTCATTTCAACTTTTCATTTCGGTTGCTTTGACGTTTGGACCTAACAGTGGTTTTTGGATATTTTCACCGGGCTCAGATGTTGCTTCGCCGAAAACAATTATCTTCTTTTCCAAAATGAGTTTCAACCAAAGCTTTACTGCAGCGTTACTGGCATCCTGCTGTAATTGAATTGGTAGAATTCCATTCCATTTCCGTTGACGAGAGCCACTTGCTAGATGAAGTCCATAACGAACTGTGTCAACATTCATTGAAACCTCTATATTTCACACTCAAGATAAGAAACGTTATTGGTAGGTGAAAGAATATTGATATCTATGGCTGCATTGTTGCCATGGAAAATCAATAGTTGTTTTGACCTAGAAAAGGAAAATTCCAATTGCATCGGAAGCCCAAAGCATAGCACTGCAGCAGTAAATCTGCGTGGAATAAAACAGTTGGAACTGTGTGCCTTTTGGATGGGGTTTCTTTCATTTCTAAGTAATTATGTGGTGGTGTTATTCATTTATCACAAGGGTAATGCCATATAAGATCAACGAATAAGCGTTCCCAAATCTATCTGGTGATTTGTATGGGCCTATTTGTGGACCCCTATGTATCTTTTTCACTTGATCCCTACAATAACAAAGAAAAGTACATGTATTTAGATATTGTTTTACCTTGACACGCGCGATATCAGTACACACACACGGGTATTAACTATTTACACATGCGAAGTGGGCACTTGCATGTATGTACACACTGAACTACTGGAATGTACTAATAGTCTTTTGTGAGATCGGCGTAATTTAAAACTAATGTACAGGGGCTAAGATTTTGGTCTGCTAATATTAATTGGCTGCGATACGATGCATGCAATTTGCATATGGCGAAGGCCTGACCCCTGAATCACATTATGGTTGGCATGCATAGACTGTGTAAATTCACCATTGTGCTATTTTGTCACCTCAATTACAGATGATAATGTGATGTCCTCAGGGATTGTAGGAACTAGGACGAGCGGATGGCTCTCCCACAGTTTCCCTGCTGTAGATATTTGTACTGTTGACCAATCTCAGCCCAGTCATGCTGGATATCTTGGGAGGACGAGCAGGACGAGTTACACAAGCACTTGTCCAGGTCTGCCGCGAAGCCGCAGGGGATGAGTCGGTCGAGTAGTCGTAGGGTTCTTGGAAACGTGCCCCGCACACGGGGGCCAACGTTGGTTGGGATACAACTTGGGGAGTTACTTTGACTATAATTTCTCATTACAACATCTACATGGCTTTACTCTTTATAATTAGGTCGCACAAACTCGTGCCACAATATTGAATTGATTACTATAATTCATCACACCAATTATTTTTTTCCTTCATATTCATAGCATGGGCAGACGCTATCTCTTGATAGTATATCAAGTTGCATTCTAGAAATGTATCGAGAATCCATGCGATATACAAACTTCATAGTAATAACCATAATTCTGATAATCATAGAATGTGATTGTTACAGGAAAGTTTATAGTGACGCGGACTCTCCAAATCTACTGTTGAATATTTATAGGTGAAGCTCTGCGATTTTGCCCTTGCTTCCGTCATATCAATGCTTTATCCCTCCTGATATTGCTTGTAAAAAGAATAAAAAAAACCGGGTAGATAAGGCTTCCTCTTCGGGTTTGGTGCCCTATTTTACCCGCCGCAGGGACAATAGTGTCGCTATGCATTATTCATCTAAGTCCCAACGGGAGGCAGCAGCCAATCGCACTGACCAACCGATGTCTGGGCTGAAGTTCATTCCCCTCACAGTCCAGCACAATGGGTTATCCGATGTGTTTGGTTACACCTTGGGAATTTGACTATTCTGGGTATCCAAAAACCCGCTCTGTTGTCGGCGTTGTTTTGTGCCCTATAAATATGGATCACTATAGGGTGCCTAGTACCTAAAAAGCTTTGACTGAAAACGTAGAAATGTAAATAATGTTTTCTCTTTCTTTCAGTAAAGCGAATATAAATGTGTGTTTCATCCAACAACCCACTTTTTGCACGACGCAAAACACATTGTTGCCAGAGGCATCAATTCTGGATAACGTCATAGACGTTAATCTTTGCAGAATCGATTCTTTCGGTGAGTGCTACCTCTAAAGTAAATAAGCTGGCTTTTCGGGATTAGATATTTGGACACAAAACGCTGGAATTAAATCTTTATTCACAATTCAATTTAGAAAAAGATTATCAGCACTCTTTAAAACACAGCTTTTGTTTGCATATAAGTTTGTTTTTTTTATCTTAAAATTGTAACCAACATTTAGATGATACTACCTTATCTATATAGAGAGGAGCTTCTTGCCATTCCTCGAATGCGGTGGCCACGAGGGGATAGTGCAGTTTCAGCGACAGACATTGGGTAACCATGAAGCAAGAAGGTGAAATGATTTTGGTGACGCCATCTGCCTGTTCGTTATAGGAAGTTAATATATAGGGTTGCAACACTTGATACTATATGGACGCATCTGTTGAGGTGAGACAGGTGTATAGTATGGATGACAGCGAATAATCGAGGCCAGGCCATCTTCCATAGATAAGATGGAGAAACAATTAATCCTGGAGGCATCTATAGATCTGGTCAGCAAGAAACAGCTCATTTTGTGTTTCTTTCATTGTGACATAGCTATAGTTACAAGTTCTGGCTCGATATCATAAATGTTATTTTATATAAAGTGGTGTACATTAACAGATCAAACGTGTGATACCTGATCTTGAGTTTAGTATTCATAAATTATCAGCGTGAATCTAATTAATTTACTATCAATTATTAATATTCTAGTTGTGGGGTTATTAGAATAATATTATAATTATAGCCTTTGACACTTTAACTCATTCATTTATACCGTAAGCTATTTTCTGAATGAAAAATGGGGGCCATCTAAGGTAAATTTGTGTTGTATCTTTATATTTTTATACCACAGCTAGTGACTTAACCCATCATGGACAGAATACTCCGAGAGGGTGAATTCTACGCTATAGGGGGAATTATTTAAGGAGATAGTTATGAGTGATTTCATGAAAATAGTGAATAAAACACGCATGTACCAAGTTTTTGTGGAAAAAATGGTACTGCAATTTCATTCCAAAATACCCTTATTAAGAATGTTAATGAAATGTTTTAGTTGAGTTGTCCATGAATACTTTATTGCTATTGAAACTAGTAACTCTTGTTAAAAAAATTTTAAAATTCACATGTAGGGAAAACATGCCTTGCGGATGATATTTCCAGTCCAAACTAAACAAAAATTGACAACCATTTGTCAATCTGGTGGTTACCCGCTGTGTGGTCAAGTTAACACCCATTCTTGTGATAACAAAGGTGGCCTTCGGTGACTCAGTTGCCTTTTTTCCACCTAGCAAACAGGTCTGAGTGAATCCTCCCTCCTTTGTGTCATATCTACCTGAATTGCCAAAAGATTATTGTCAATAAGAAATCACTCATCTTTTCAGTTGTTAAAATAACATTATAATATTCTATCAATCATAATCTCGATGAATACTGAATCATTCAGGATCTGGCATATTCCCGAATAATGAAAGTCCCATTTTCTAAAGCCTTTAACTTCATCAATAACCTATATATATGTATGACATTCCCCGTGCTCTTGCGGAAGAACATATCTTTTTGTCACCCATTGAATCCATGAAATTTATAATTCATATGTAGAACATGTGTGGAAAGACAGCTTTATTTTGGCACAATTAAAAAAACATCTATTAATTTTGAAGAACTTATTATATAAATCGAAATCGTACCTATTTAGCTTCTGAAAAAGGAAAGGAGAGTGTATAAAAGTATTACCCTATAATTCTCGCAAATGGGACTTAAAAAGAGAACAGTACATAATATTAGTTTCATGTAAAATCTGCATCTCTGTCGGCATGTAGAATACATGGCGCCATCTCTTGCATTCATGTGCAACTACCCTCGATCCTTCCAACCTCATTACCTGCCCAGGCGCGTCTCGTTGACCTGGTTACATGGTCAACAGACGCCCACCAGCGTTCTGCTGACACAGATCTCTCCAGATCGGACGGACAGGTCCGGACAGGCCCCATACAAACGTACCACGGGACCCCTAATCTGGTGGTGGAGGAGCCTTATATATATAACCACTTCTACCTGTAACCTCAGTGTCAGGCCCACCTGTAACGTGCAGTGACCAGTGATGACTGTTGCTGGATACACCTGTGTAGTAGGCACCTGAAAGTATTGGAGAACGCTGATGTTTAATATGAACATTGGGGTGCATTCGCATATAGCCAAAAACTAAACATAATGATACTGAACTTCCTCTAACTATAGTCCACCCATACTGAATGAGCGATAACGAGGAAATAACAGGACTGTACAGAACACAGCGTCTCTTTACAGCGGAAAAGAGATATCACGTAAGGTGGTCGAGATAGCAATTGCACCAGTACTTATCAAAGTTGTGAAACACGCTATACATAGTATAGTAAGTACTAATTCATTGATATATATGATAACGTTATCGTTATTCACCATCTAAAGCATTACGAACATCGCCCACAGTATATCGTTTTACACTCTGTAAGCTTGACCAACTTGGGACACCACACAATATAATATTATAATTGATAGTCATTGGTCATGCCCCGTCCTAAACGTAAAGCAGTGGATAATACAGCGATGGCGGCCAAGAAGGCTCGGGGGGAGACGGAGCTTGGGTCGGGGCTGAGGTGGACGGAGGCCGGCCCTCAGCTGGGTAACGGGCCCCGCCCCCTTCTCGTGCTCGACTCGGAATCCCTACCCGGACGGACTAAGGTGGCCGGGTTCGACATAGACTGGACCGTCATCAGGACCCACAGTGGGCGCAAATTTGCCACAGGTACAGGGAACTTTATTGATCATTTTCAAATGAAAACTAGTTTAATCATTATGACATTGTCCATTAATAATTGGAAGATGATCAGGTAATTCTGTTATTTTTCAATAAGACGTTATAGCTTATTTTTGCATGGAATCTATCTAAAACTTCAGTTTCGAATGGATCCCCGATTATTAGCTCACTTGTATAAATCTAAAATAACAACCAAGCAATGGATCGATCAAGTGATGTTACAGTGGCATTCCTCGTCAATATTAATGATCCCTAGACCTAATCACAACTTTTGATAACCTAAGATTTCCCAACAAATCGTTTCCTTGCGCTTGCCCCTATAGATATCCTTTCAATATGTGCATCATCATAGACACGATTCAGGTATCACGGGTTTGACCTTATTCATCGAATTACCACGTAAATCAGTCTATTGTTCGTTTGTTCAAATTCTAACTCTACCACTTATACATTCAATACATGCATGTCTATACCTTTACTCCCCACTTATATTTCAGGCTCCAACGACTGGGAGTGGTGGGACGAGGCCGTGCCGGCCAAGCTGCGGTCCCTGGACGACGACGGCTTCAGGGTGGTGTTATTCACCAACCAGGCGGGCATAGAGAAGGGAAAGATGAAGCCCGACGAGATCCGCACCAAGATAGAGGCCATGGTCGCCGAGCTCGGCATCCCCGTCCTCGTAAGTGGCGCATACATATAAAATGTTATTGCTGGGATAACGACAAGGGGAGAGTGTAATTCTTTAGTGGCATAAGCATCAGGACGTCCCATGTCAAAAATAGTTTGAAAATTTACAACGGTTTATTTTTTCATAATCTTTTGTTGCATGTCACTTATCCATATGTCGAAATAAAATATGCTTATGTTGCCCTTCTCGTATACATGGAATAAAACATACATTTACAGGAATACAGAATGTAATAGGATGTGACATGGATGACATAAAATCCATGTCGAATCAAAATATGCTTATGTTGCCCTACTCGTATACATGAAATAAAACATACATTTACAGGAATACAGAAGGTAATAGAAAGAGAGAATAAGCAATGTGCATGTGAACCTACTTTGTTGGACTACAAATTATAGTGTTTTATCCTGAGGATCTTGTGGCAACCTCGCAGCACTGCCATCTAGTGTATTTCAGCTGACGTCAAAGAATAGCTTTAAATTCCTGGTTTTCAAACTTGATTCTATCTGTTGATCATTATAGTAACTATAGGAATTCTATTGGTTTCAAGTATTTCACCCAATTTTGCAAAGTTCGCCTGAACATGTGAACATTAGAGATACACATACATACGAGGTTTTCAGTTCATGTAAATACCATCAACCTCTTTATTCTTCTCAATTTGATCATTGACAAATCACAAGAAAAACACTGAAAAGAAATTCATACTAGATAACAGCCCACGTTAAAAGATCATATTGACTTTATTGACCACGTGCACTGAACATGGCATGATGTCCTTATTTCATGAGATCATATACATGAAATCATATCAACACTCATAATCGCGTCATATAGGCACTGAAATAAAACCATTGTCCTTCTCCAATCCATTCCAGGCCTACGTATGTACGGGCACAACCCACCTGCGGAAACCCAGCACAGCTCCGTGGGAGTTCTTCGAGCTGAACTCTAACCAGGGGGTGGAAGTCGACCGAGCGGCCAGCATCTACGTGGGGGACGCTGCCGGCAGGGCCAAGGGGTGGGCGCCCGACAAACCCAAGGACTTCTCCTGTGGGGACAGGATGTTCGCTACCAACCTTGGAGTCAGTAAGTAATATCTTACTGATGCATCTGAAGTTCAGTGGTTATTAGGCCTACTATCTCATCATTGATGCCCTGTGTATGAAGTTAATTAATTGAACCTTAGTGAAACTTGTATGCAAATAATCTCTAACCACCTGACTAGTTGGGCGATCACTTCTGACATAATTGATCTAAGATATCGCCTGGGAAAGTGATAGTTTATTAGCTGCGTGAGAAAAATTATCTGATATTTTTTCATTGAAGTGAATGGCAATGACAAATCTATATTGCCGTTTTTTTCCAGAATTCTACACACCAGAGGAATTCTTCCTTGATGAGGACCCGGCGCCGTTTGAGTGGAAATCAGTAAATCCACAACAACTCCTAGATGCGGCCAAGGGATCCAGTGAAGACGACGAAGAGTACCACTCAGAGGTAGGTACATTGAAAGACAGATTTCCAGTGATCTGATAATACGTATTGGCGAGACCGATATAACTAAAGTGCTGATGTCCGTTATTGACATTGTGTTACCTATGATAGTACTTGCAGTGGTGTACTGATGATGGAAGAGCCACTAAAATTAAATTTCACTGAAGGTTTTTACTCTTGCTTGGAATCCCCTATCTGATCATACCATATTTGAGTCTGCTACCTGCTCTGATAGTCTTCCAATGTATAACTCTGAAGGACACCGTCTTTTTGGATTATGGCAGTTGTGCATGAGCAATTCGAATTGCTATGTTATGATTGGATCGCAATGCACGTCATCATCTAAATTGGATTTTTGGAAAAATACTTCCGATGGCCTTCTAATTTTCTCTAATCTACCAAGAAAACCCTGGTTCAATATAATTATCCACAAAGTATATTATAACATGTGCTCATAAATCGATTTCCATCTAATGTCATCTAGGAGACCGAAATGGTGATCATGGTGGCACCCCCTGCCTCGGGGAAGAGCACCTTCTGCAGGAGGTACTTTGTACCACACGGCTACGTCTGGATCAACCGAGACACACTCTCCACCGCCGGCAAGTGCCTTAAGGTGAGTTTAGTGATATGTGACATGATTTTTATCCCATGTTTTCCCATTGATAAAATAGTTCACATGGAAATGTAAGAGGGACATATGGAAAATATAATGTCACAGCATGCACGAGGCTCCTCGCTTGGATTAAGCGTACGATAGCCACCCACCATTATTTTGAGTAATATCTAGTAAACTCTCACACTTCTTGACAAAAAAATTGTCAGTACATGGATTCTATTTTCATATTTGCAATTCGAGTGCGATCAGCAGGTCATTATGGCGTAAGTCTGACCATTTAATCAGTTGTGAAAATATGAGAAAGAATTAAGTGAACGTACCGGTACTGCAATGACCTTCAATCATTTTGAATGCTGTGAATAGTGTGACCATTTACATGTAGGTTTCTAATAAGTATAATTGTTGTCCCCCAAAAATTCCAGGCAGCAGAAAATGCACTAAGTGATGGCTCTAGTGTAGTTATTGATAACACCAACCCGTCCGCTTCTAGCAGGGCCGACTACATTAAAATGGCAAAGAAGAGAAGTAAGTAAAGAAACCCTTCCTTCTGTAAAGCCAATGTCATTTAAAGCTTTCGATACTTATATCGTATTGTTGGCGACCCAATATGCCCTTGTCCCTTCTATGAGGCACACCCTAGCTTATTGGGTGGGACAATTTACCGGTAGGGTTCCTGTGATGACTGTTTAAAGGGAGCAAAGAGGAATGTAGTGTTCAAAGGCGACAACAATTGAAATTGGCAACAATAAAGGTATAAATTTGCTTATGTTGAATCTACTATTGAAGTTGGCAACGATAAAGGTATTTGCTTTTTTTAATTTAGTTTTATAATATAGTCTATATCATAACAAAAGCCTCATAAGCCTATATAATAATATTATGCTATCGTGATGGCTGCCAAAAGTACAGGGACCTTTGCAATTCTAATAATATTAGAATTGCAAAGGTCCCTGTACTTTTTGCTATATAATATTATGTCGCTATTTTGCTATAGTATACAGCTGTCGTGCTATTACGACAGCTGTATACTATAGCAAAATAGCGACATAATATTATATAGCAATCATAATTAAATGCAATAAAAGTCTTATAGTTACTGACTGTGTTTGATTCCTTCTTGCTCGTTTAGAAGTCCCCGTCCGCTGCTTCGTTATGGACACCCCACTAGATGTGGCCCACCACCTGAACCTGGTCCGGATGAACCAGTCGGAGGGCAGAAAACGCCGGGTGCCCGACGTCGGCTACCATACCTACAATAAAAACTTTGAGCAACCGGCCAAAACAGAGGGTATCAGTGAAATCATTAAGATACCATTCGCCCCAAAGTTTGACAATGACAGGGACCGGGAACTATTTCTCCAGTGGACGACATAGGTGACAATTTAGGTTGGATGTCTTTGAGATCAGAATTAATGTGTTCACTGTATGATTAAAGTTGTAATTGTGTTATTTCATAAGGCAGTTTGATAGAGATCTGATAGTTCAGAGGAAATCCAGGATGGGTGATATTTGTTTGTGGAAATGAATAACATAATTATGCGACCTAGTGTGCATCTTGCCGTAGAGGATATAATTCCATGATTTTCATCATATCCCGTTCCATAGCGATTGGAGAAGAGATTCACTTTAGCATAAATCAATAACCAGTAAAAAGGTAAAGGTTCAGTTGTTTCAAGGTAAAAGTCAGAAGTCGAAAATCAAAAGCAGTCAGATAGCAAACTTCGTATCTATACCATAAGCTCAGTTTTCTTTTAACCTCTTTAAAATTCACCAGCTCTGTTAATTTTGTTTACATCTGACTGGTGCTGTGCTGACTGAACTTATGGAAGATGTATATTATCTTTAACTTTATATTCTATATAATTGATCTTACTCAGGGAGTCTTTAACCCTATAGATGTATTTGCTAATTGAAATGCCTTTGACTTGTTAACATCTGCCACAGAATTGAGTTCAAATTCGTTGTTCCTAAGAGAAGAACTATTTTCAAGTTTGTTCTTTGAGTATAATTTTATTGTTTGGGTATTATATACTTTATGGGCAAATTGCACAATATAGATAATAATTAATTATTGCATATGGCAGTAACCAATGCTTAACAATTGTACATGAATCATTATGACCAGTGATACTTCTAAACCTGACATTTTTTTGACCGGTGATGGGGTGTTTAACCATTTTCAGTAAGAGTGACTTACAAGTAAACACAAGTAGAGTCACTTTACACATAATCAAGAATTATAGGGATGTGTAATATCTAAGATGATTTTACTTAACTTTTTTTGTATAAACAAACCTTTATTATATGTATATTCAGTGGGCATTGTATTCTTTATCATTGTGTGCTGGGCACACAGAACGGACGTCCATTAACTCATATTTAGCCACATGTTATAACAATTATTTTGTTCTATTCACCTATGCAAGCCATGTTTAAGGCGCAAAACACACTTATTGTCTTATGTGCTTATCGCAATAAGCTTGCAATAGCTGATCATTTCAAAACGTCTTGTCCCATCGCGGTGTAGCGTTTTTCATCATGAATCATGTTTTCACAATTTTAAACATATTTTACATGTGTTTGAAACCAGAAGACCAATAAACCACAAAAAACGATATTTTACTGGATCATGCTTTGTTCTGATTTTTAAAAACCGTACTCATTTCTGCTTCATATAATATACAACTTATAAATGCAGTTTCAAACTGACTGCTGCGATAATCTAATTCAAAACATGGCGTGACTCTATAGCAAGAAAGACCGTGCACATAAACTTGGAACATAACAACTGAGTTGGAAGCTTTACAGGTTTGATATAAACTGATACAAACATTTTCATTATATCAAATTTTCAATCAGCGACACAGCCATGGTCAAAATCAGGTATAAGAAAACCCAGTTACAGAACTCTATACTTGAAAATGAATTACAAGTTAGTTAGGACTTTCCTATTATAGTGTTCCAACAATCCGTTGAATAAGCTACATAAATATTTTGTTGACCGTGGAAGGTGAGAAAATTTCTTTGTGCGCCAACACTTTGCCTTATGGAGTCTTATGGTGGTAGTTAAACAGGTTAATCTGATAGGTAAGGAGCATAAGCCATCGAGGTGCCAGTTGGCCAACGGATCCCTAACAAAGGCCCAACTGACGTGGAGTGCACTTTTCTAAATGGAATAGGCACTCGACCAGCAACTGGACAATGCGTCTCGCCACCCGGCTAACATATGTAAGACCTCTTCACCCTGGAGGCAGTGGTTATGATTAGCCCTCCAGGGCTGTGCTCCCCCGGGCCCCCGCCCTTCTCCCCTACAGACCCACCACCACCTGCAGGTGGTTCTCCATGAGTCAACCTCTCCTGGAGCCTCCAGACAGTGCCCAGGTGCCTTGGAGCACGGCCCACAGGAGGAGGTCGTTGGCTGATGGCACTGTGCTGAAGACCTTAGTGTCCCTTCCTCCAGGGTCGGGTGTCAGCTATAGGTAGGATGGCCTCCAGACAGGTGTTGCGCAGTCCGCGGGGGTCGGCGAGGCGGAAGGAGGGGCCGAGGCTCGCCCTCCACGGCCGACCAGGTAAGCACTGTCTCATTTAACGCATGTTCAAAGTAAACATATGAATCTTGATTGATCTACTATATATATTGATACGCCTCACTGGTAGGCCTATACTGGTATAAGAACGTTTATCATCCATAGACACGACATACATAAAGGTATGCCCTAATTGTAATCACCACCGATCCTGCAATACCTGCAATATGTATCCACTACTCATTTTGCTGGTTGACTGATGGTATTTTCATGGCACATATTGCATATTGTCGCATATAAGCAGTCGTTATGTGGAGCCATGAGGGTAAGTAGTAAATTACACAAAGGCTGCGGTCTCTTGAAAACTAAAATATTCCTATAGGCTAATCATATGACCGATTTGTATCTTTCTTTGCGAACACTAACATGTTTTCACAAAACTTTAGTCCGTAAAACACAAGGTTCTGACTTAACGGAAGAAAGCTGTTAAATTACAATTGTCCTACCCAATTTTCCTGCTCTACCTCTGCAAACTGTCATCTGAATGAGCTCATGCACAATCCAAGTATAACAACAATCCTTTGAGATTCGTGCTTTCACTCGTATTCCATCAAAATTAGTGCTAGATCTCTCTAACCAATAAGTAACCAATTGATTTCAGCGTTCACAGCAACGTGGCTACTGTGTTTCAATGTAATCAAGGACATGATATACAATGGACCAAACTATTATTAATGTGCAATTCTTCATCAACATACATGTACATTGGTATGTTGACTTTAAGATATATTTGTACTTTTCACGAATACAGCTACAATACATAATAAGGCGGGCTTTATTCGTTTACAGACATGTACAGTGGCGCATACATCAATCCTCAGGCCGTCCGACAGCGCCTTCTCACCTACCAGGACTCCTACGACCTGGAGGACACCAGCGGTACCCACCCCCTCCAGACCGGCCACACCTGGGGGCGCTGGTCGGCGGGTACTGCCCTCTGCCTCCTGTGTGTAGTAGTCAAGTCGTTAACCAAGGTGAGCGCCCTCCGTTACCCAAAGATAGCCGCCACCGTCGGACCCTACACCAAGGCGGCCGTTGGGCACGGGATGGTGGCCTGGCTGGGTGGCATGTGGCTGCTGGTCGGCCGTCGGAGCGCGCGCCTCAACTCCAACCGCCAGTTCTTCCTCCTGGTGGGAGCCCTCACCTTCCTGGGCGTGGGGCAGCTGCTGGAAGCGCACGCCTCAGCCTTCACACCCTTCCACACCCTGCAGGGACTGTGTACCAGTTGGTCGCTTGCAGGGAGTATGTTGTTTCTAAGGCTGTTTTACCGGAGTAGGTTGACCGCTGGTAAACTGGGGGCGCTAGCGGTGTGTATACTGGGGATGCTGATGGTGTCCCAACCCATGTGGTTTACCCAGGAGATGGAGCTACGGCATGGGATCAACCTGACTGAGGACGGGGGGCAAGCATTGCATAGTGCACTTCGCCAAAGTAATGGCTCCAGAACGAACGGCAATGGAGTGACAATGGTGCCTAGCAGCAGCAGCAAGAGGTCTAACACCTCTAATTCTACATATCCGCTCCCATTCTCCCTAACATCTTTTTCTCCTCCAAGATCACCTTCATCCTTTTCATCGTATCCAACCACCTCTCTCTCCTCTCCCCTTCCCTCGCCCACCCTATCCTACGCCACCACTGACAATGCCGACTTTGTCATCGGGGGCCTCATCTCCAGTGTAGCCGGCCTGTTTGGCGGCGCCTGGCTGGCCGTGACGTTCGTCATGTCCGACGTACCACTGGCCGTCCTCTTCTTCTGGACGTCGTTGACCTGTGGGGCCACGTCGGCCGCCATGGCCCTTCACGTCGAAGGGCCTTTGCCCCGCCGCCCGCCCGCCGCCTACCTCCTGCTCGCCGAGTCGCTCGGGGAGGCGCTCCTCCTGTGTGGCACCACCGCCGGGTCACGCCTCACCAACCCCATCGTCTCCGCCGCCCTTCTCGCCCTGGCCCTCCTTCTGAACCTGGGCGTCGTCCAAGTGCCCCTGCCTCCCCCGGCGTCCCCCGGAGGAGGTCATCCAGGGGGTACGTCCTGGCCGGAGATAGCAGGCAGCGTGGTCTTACTGTGTGGGGTGGTATATACTTATACCCTGGAGGTGTGGAGGAAACATGTACTGTCAGGGCGTAAGCAACAGGAGCAGCTGGAGTTGACCGAGATGCTCGACCTAGGGCAAGGTGACCCTGAAACAGCTCTATGATTATCAGATATAGTGTATATGATGCGTGCATTATTCCCGGATATGTATGAGGTGTTAAAGACACTATAGGAGGCCTATAGATGCTGCTCACCTAGATGCCACCTGGCGGGTTATCCAGAGTACATTAATAAGATGAACACAACTAACAACTTTCCTTTCAATTCAAGCGATTTTAGTTCAAATTTGCATATTCTAAAGTAGGCTCCCCCTCTATTTTTCAACACTTCATGTTATAACTTTTCTTAGAAATTGTCAATATTGAAATAACAGGAGGTAAATTTGCCTTGCTACCTACACAGAAAATAACTAGAGATGAGGTTGATGAGAATTATTGTTGGTAGTTTTTTACTGTGGTGAAAATTAACATTTTTCTCATAGAAATCAATAGTAAAGGGTGATTTTCTTACTAATTATGTAATGTCTTTTTTCACAAAATAATAGTGAAAGGTGAAAAATATGATCTGTTTTTTGGCATGACGATTGCTGACAAAAGTTATGTAAGATATATGTGACCAGTCACGGGATATGGTAACCTAGAGGGATTTTAGTCATTTTGCTCTAAGTCCATTATTAAGTGAGTTATTGATGAAAACAAACTAATAATGCATATTTCCCTAAGAAATGTGATTTAGGCAGAATTTTCCAGAGATTAAGATTATGAGCAAAAGAACATTCTATTTATTTATGGAAGTTGCATTGTGGGTAATTTTGTAAGGAACGTCTTTTTTTAAAAGAGTGCTGCAATAAGGAATGTTGTCATGTTACCATGGCAACAGTAAAAGGAATGTTCAGATTGCATAGAATATTTTTGTTAATTTTGATAACAGAAGTTTTTCACTTTGTGGAAGTAAAAACTGTTATTTGAATGAAGATCTGTGTGAAAAGTTATTGTATTCTGAATAATTTTGATAAGTAAGAAAATTGTAATTTTTATTTAAGTATTGTTTGGTTAAAGGAGCTATAATATGGAAATGGACCACAAATGGTAAAACAGGGGTGTACCAGAGTGTATCACATAGGGGATTTCAAACTTCCATATCTCGGCCTATAATGGGAATATTTATAAATGGTCTGCATTGTCTGAAAGGTAGGAATGCAAATTCAAATTCATACTTTCCCCCTCTAGGACACCAATTCCCATGATTGGTCACATATTGTTGGCCATAAAAATCAAGCCAGACACCATCTAATACCTTTAAGTCGATACCAGATGAAATAAACCTACGTAAATTGCATCAAAATTACATATGGACAGTGAGTTTAAGGTAGGAATTAGTAGTTACTAAGCAACAATAGTGTTTTAAGACCATGAGCTGACGAGACTGCCATGCCAATTGCTATGTAGGCTACTATTGCCGTTTACCGAGTATAAATCTACGTAAGTTTCAGGTACCAATCCCTGATTGGACCGGTTACATTTTCTTTTATTAAGAGCGCAATCTAATGATATAATTATTATATTGAAGAGTTATCCTCATTCCAAACATAAGTTGTCATTTAATATAAACATCCTTATCAATAGTACGACGCCCTGCTGCGGAATAGGAAGGAACAATCGATTGGGATTTGGGTTCCAAAGGACACCGTTGGGACCGAAGCCATGGGAGGGTTCACAGCTCAGACTCATGCATATCTATATAGATTAGATCAAAACTTAAGAAGATCTATCTGAGAGTGGCATCTCTTTTTTGAAACATCACATAGTTACTTGTTTCAGATTCCCAATTTTAGAATCAAAGAATTTACTGAGTAGGTTTAACTTAATTAAAAAAGCATCAATTACAGAACTAATAAAGTTCATACTGAAAATTCTGGCAATGTTATGAATATCAGTTATGAAATGTGTTTGATTTGATAAAATAAACTAAAATAAAGACCAGTAAACCTCAAGAGATTCAGAACCTATGATTGGCAAAGGGACATCTGACACAAAGCTTTTTCACCATGTGACAGTCTTGCATGGGTGTTTTCAATAGAGATGGTGAGGGAATCACAGGTCAAAGAACGGACGTAGGTAGACTCGGGTAGAAAGAACAGACGTCAGTAGGTAGACTCGTGTAGAAGAGTTATGAAATGGAGATGTCACACAGAGGTATGCCTTTATGCATAATTATATTCAGGATGATCAGAGGGTATACAATTATGTGTCTCGTGAATATCTTGAGTTCATTTAACAATATGCTCACGTTGTATGCTTCTAATTTGCACCTAAATTTCTCCGGCATGTCGATTTTGGGAAGAGAGTACCACGGCGCATTCTTAAACCAGACAACAACCTTTGTCTAACTATGCAAACCCATGTTACTTCGATTAGAAAACGTTGAATGCAGAATGAATTAGATGCTTGCGAAGACACAATTACAATTTATTACACCTTTAATCACTTGAGGTGTTGTCATCTTTTGCCTATACACATGCTCCCGCCGAGACTCCTTTGCATTGTAGTATCAAGAATTTCGTTTTGATGCATTATGCATGCATACCAAGACGCTGTTCGGAAATTTGCCGTATTTAGCAACTACTTATACATGTATATACAGCATTGAGTATTTATGAATAAACTATATAATATTATTTCAAGATTGAATAATGAGAACAGTTTTATGTATGATATTTCAATACTGAGGCATGTAAAACACACTCGAAACATGAAGCTCTATTCACAACTGTGTTTGCATTTTCAATTCAACATGTTATGTAACTCGTCTTTAATGAATATGTTATTCTGGCTAAAGGTACTTCATTCACTTTAATTAATCTGTCAAAGTGGCACCAATATGACGTTTTCAATAAGTTTAGGGGATTATAGTAGCATACATTGATCACTAGTCAAGACGAAAACGAATTGTTTGGGGAAGCAGCTTCAAAAAGAATGTTTATTCTGGGAAATCATATCATCTTTTAGGGTTGGGTGTTTCTAGAACTCTTCATAAAACTCAAATGAGTGGAAATTCAATGGGAATATACACAAACAGTTTTATTTACAAAATATCTGATCATTGAAAATATAATCTGTCATGAATATAAAATCTCGAATAAATTAGGTATATATGATAATATGGTACATCATTCTCTGCTCACACTATTCAGATGCTAGTTTGGTTAACTATCGTGGATATTCACTGATCCATTCTCTCTCATTGAAATGATGAGGTGCTTTAATTTCAAATTAATAAACGTTGCTGTCTAATGTTGTCCTCATTGGAGATTTACTTCTTCTTGTAGCCTCCGCCATATCCGCGCCCTTGGCCTCCGTGGCCGTGGCCGTGTCCGCCGTATCCGCCGTTACCGCCGTAACCACCGCCGTGACCGCGACCGTGTCCGCCGTGACCGTGACCGTAACCTCCACCGTGTCCGCGACCACCTCCGTGGTGTCCGCCGCCGTAGCCGCCGCCGCCTCCGTAACCGCCGCCGCCGCCGCCGCCGCCGCCGCCGTAGCCTCCTCTTCCGCCGCCGTAACCGCCGCCGCCGTAACCGCCGCCGCCGTGGCCGTGGCCGTGGCCGCCGTGGTAGATCTTCTTCTGCACCCTCAGCTTCTTGACATAAGGCCTACAACAGCGATGAGTGGAGTTGCAGCCGAACCAGGAGAAGTAGTTGCCGGAGGCCCGGCAGCTGTCGGTGGTGTTGATACAGAAGCCCCAGTTACGGTTACAGACGGTCTCCCGGGAGATACAACAGACGACGGAGTAGTTATAGCCGCACAGCCCCAGCTTGTAGATGTTGGTGGTGGTGTCGCACTGGTCGACGAAGATACAGCTGCCTCCCTTGGCGCCGCACTTGATGGTGTGGTTCACTTGAACCAGGTGCACGTGGAAGAAGTCGTGCTCGTCATGGTGGCCGTGGTGCCCGTGACCGTAGCCGCCCCCGCCCAGGTACAACCCAGCGTCTGCAACAATGACAAGAGTTATTGAGATCATCATCATACAAAAGTATATAAAAAAAAAACAATGAATCAGTAAAGCACATTGAGTGACCAAAGCACATTCTAAGATTTTCCTAGCAGAAAAGTCACGGGAGTCATGAAGTAATTGCAGGTGTATCTCCTACAAAGAAACACAAGGTGTCTGTCTGTATTAGCTGTTTTTCCAGAAAGACAATAGCATGAAAACGCCCATAATATGGAATAGTCGAGGTTTGCATTTGCCTTTGTTGTACCCATTGACAATGGTCGTAAAAGGGCGTGCACATGGAAGAAATACTTGCACAAAAAGTGATCTGCATGAATAACTCTGTACCCTGGCTAATGAATATACTAGAACCTATGATACATATATGTGTGACTCGAATAGCAATGCTCTTCCTTTGTTTCATGGGTCGTTATAGTTATGCTGCTGTCTTATTCAGTGTGACACATGCCGGGAATCAAAAAACGACTATATAAATATTCATTAACCTTTTTTTTTCTCGGAGCGAAAGCCCTAAATTGTAGACCAATTCGGGCTTGAATAATGTACCGTAAGTAATTAAGCGCGCATAAGATGCAAAGCAACAAATTCATGATGTTCTTTTTCTATTTAGGAACGATTAACTTTTCCACACTGTGATTATATGGACTTTTGCGTTATACTACTAACACACGCAAACTTATGTGGATTGACTAGGATTTTTGGAAAACGTTTTTCCTTTACAATAACAATTAAATTGGACACACTTGTAATCGTTCAAGGAAAAATTGAAGATCAATTAATTTCATTTTGTTACTGTATTTTTATAAGTGAAATCAAGATCAATTCTGAAATACTTAGAATACCAATGCTTTGAACCTCAATAGATCTCTTCAATAGCAATACAATTAAAGGTCGATATGATAAAATGACACTCACCGATATAGATTATTGCACACCAGAAGGCGACAAAAGTCCACAGCTTGAGATAAAAGTGTCCCATCCTGCTGCGGTTAGGGGTCGCCTATCCTTAAGACGTATCCAATCCTACACCCCTGTAATAGTGTCCAGTGAGTCGCTTTACTCCATACACGGATAGGTCCGTGTGTGTCCAGGACCCTGTACTAACTGACGCTGGGGCCTATAATCAAAAGCTTTATATGAGTGATTGTCCCATTGACTGTTACATTCTGATATGATAATTCCCCCTCTGTCCTGGGGCTTGGCGCACGTTCATAGTTGACCGTCGAGGTCACGTGACATACAGCTCAATTCGAGGCGATCGGAGCGCCACCTGCGCCCGCCCTAACGGTAGGTATAGGAACTAGCCTGAGGACAAATCTTAAGAGGCTGAGGACAAGGCCTTTATTAGCCCCCAGGCCATCTTCAAACCCAATATTCAGTCGGACTAGCTTCTCTCATTAAACCCAGTAATTTGTTTTATGTTTAATAAAGCCTTCTCGTTTTAAACATTGACATTTTATGGATTACTTTAGGCACTCGAGTGTAGTTGTTGCCAACCTAAAGTATCACAATACTGAAGTTGAATTGAATTAGAACTTGCAATTGGTTGATATCAATCTCTGATAGGTGGACTTGTGCAATTCAACTAATTATGAACCATGTCACACATGATTTTGTCGTGTCATTGTCTTAATCTTCATAGCTGTGGCCAGTTAATATGCTGAGCATTTCCTGCCCTAATATGATAAGTATGCCATACCTTACTGTGGTGAACTATAGGGCCTCCATTAAGGACACTCCCCCTAAAGAGACCCCTATGTCGTTATAACAACAGAGGCTTTTGACTATTGCATCAATACCCCTTTTGTGGGAGTATATGGAATGAATGTGTAGTTTATTTGTTAGATTTTTTTTTTATCTTAAATACACTAGGCCTTCTTCGCAAAACATATTACGGACTAATTCAGTGTGGATTGGAAATGGCCATAAACGTATAAGAATGTGTGTATTCATTGCACATTTTAAAA
Organism: Lepidonotus clava; assembly: GCA_936440205.1. Taxonomy (NCBI): domain Eukaryota; kingdom Metazoa; phylum Annelida; class Polychaeta; order Phyllodocida; family Polynoidae; genus Lepidonotus; species Lepidonotus clava. The sequence continues at coordinate 49,764,155 of OW387134.1, read as the reverse complement.
GATATTTCAAACACTTGTTTTGGTCCAAAACATCTTAATAGATTGCAATTGCCCATGTCCGACTGTACATGTTTAATTGTACATAGTAAAGTTGTAGTATGTGCGTAGATGGTTGTGATAGTGCAACCGCAGGCAGCTGACGTTAGGCCTGTATCTTCCAAGGATGGTGCATTGTCTCAAGGTCTTGCCTAAACAATAGAATAATTACCCCCAAGAGATCAAAAATGTGTGTATTACCATGACAATATAATGTAGACATAAGAATGAGAGCTAAGGGAATCTAGTGCATGCACAGGATGCTCCAAGTGGAATATATCTTATGCCCTAGGTGTAATAATTATTTAGGGAGATATGAGTGAATTTATTATGAAACTACCTTAGACTAATTATTTGTGTATATTTCAATTAACATAACCTAAATATACTAATTCTTTCCAAAATACTCTTATTTGGAAGGTCAATGGAACATTTTATCCTCAAATTTTACCATAATTATAATAGTTATTTGGGTGCCATGGAAACAAATAGTTTTTGAGATTCTTTGTAAAGTGACATTATAATATAATCTTTTTGGACTTGGAACTCCCTAAAGTTAGTCTTTTCAATAGGTGCAAAGTCTAACTTTAGGGAATTCCAAGTTCAAAAAGAAACTCTTTCTAGGTCAAGAGTTATGGTCATATAAGTATTTTAGAGAAATCAATGTACTCATTTGGATGATTTGATTGTATCATCAAATATCTCGATAAATACTGAATAAATCAATATATTGGCATTTTCTGGAACATAGACATAGACATAGACATAGACATAGACATAGACATTCCATGTTCCGTAACATGTAACCTCACTGTTTCTCAACATGATATGTTGAGAAACAGTGAGGTTATTATGAGTGGCATCATCTGAAAGCTGGAAACATGGTCTCAAATGTTAAGGTGCAAATTTCCTCATGGGGCATCCTTTCCCTATGGTGGGTCACTATAATACTGACTACGGTATAGGAAACGATGGTTTCGTATCCACCGCTGGATTAGAAATTACTGTGGAGAAAGATAAAAAATATTTATTCTAAAATCAATTTACTGTGGGCAGAAATTTGCTGTCACCCAGCAATCCGTTTGTGACGTTATACACCTTTCTCATGAACCTGCTCAGTGCAGACCAAGGTGAGGGAGTCCCCTCACTGGATCACAGCCCTGCATATAGGCTAACAGTGGGGCCATTTAGAACTTTTTTTCTATATCTCACAAATACTCTAACAAGAAATCAAAATGAAGCCTTTTCAGTACTCATATTTGCATGCAAAAAAACACTTGTTCTTTGCAACAAGTAACCTAATATCATGATAAGAAGTTTAATTTAGGTGCATTAAGGAATTTTCTGAGCTTTGCTAGTCTTTTATTTGGAAGAAGGTCAACTCGGAAAAAAACAATTAATTACAGGTACTCACCAAGGGGGAGTATTTTGGACCTCAGACACCCCAAACACAATTACTCCTTCTGCCCTCCCCTCCTACATACAGCCTGAACACACTGCTAGTATAGTTATAGGAATTTGACCACCTAAGTGGGGACCAATTGTCACTGCACTCTGCACCAGGCCTCATGGTCAGTGCTGCAGACTGTATTAGACTGCGCTCCCCTCACTAAGGTTGTTATTTCTGCAAGGAGGGTGCGCCACCCTTAGTAAGAAGGATGTATGGACGTGGGGATTCCTCATGGAGGCAAAGGTCTCAATTGTTTACAAAGTTATAGCCCCATACCCACTAGGCGATTTTACCAGCGACTGGAGATGGGCAACAGCAGAATCACTGGTAGAATCACTACCAATTCAGATCAAATGTTAGTATGTAATATTGAAATGTTACATACTAACATGTGATCTGAATTGGTAACGATTCTACCAGTGACTCTGCTGTTGCCCATAGCCAGTTGCCGGTAAAATCGCCTAGTGGGTATGGGGCTTAAGAGTGCACAACCTATACAACACTCATTAAGGCGAAGTAGTTAAATTATTGATAAATAGATTTATTTACTGATTTAGAAAAGAAAAACAACAAAATGTTTTTGGAAGCTACAATGGTGAAATCCCTATGTCATATGTACGTCCGAGATGATATACTTGCAGAAAATACTATAAGGCTGCATTATACTTTCGATTTCAACTTGTTATATACATCAGTAGTATTTTGAAGAGGATGGTCCATGGGAGTTTTATTGACAAGACCAAATATACTACACTTAGTACTGGGTGATATAAATTATAGTTGCAATGTATTTTATAGGAATGTTGGCACATAACATAAGCCTATATATAATTATATGTCAATAACTTATTAATTCCACTACCGGCATTTGACCCATTAAAATTTTGTTTAACTAATTATTCGAAAGCCATACAATTATCTTTACTTCTATTTCCAATGGATTCGATCGGCACTATAGATTGCTTTAGATGCAAGGTTATGCATGTGCTACAGCTACAACTACGATCATTATTCATAGGCGTGGTCATCCGGAAGCCAAAGGATCTTAAACTCTAGATGACACGGCTAACGGAAGTTGTAATTAAAATTCTGATGCAGCTTTAATTTAGTTACAACAAAACTTGACAAACGTTTTCATTTACAAACATATCAATATTCATAAAGATCATTCGAATACGTAACGCACTGTTGTACTAATATTCACACATCGTTTTTATGAATTGCGAAATAATCATATTTATAGCTATATTGATTTACGATGAATACGTAGAAATTCGTAAGCATTGTTTCTAATTATATCATTAACCTAGTGGCGCCCTACTAGCAGAATAGGCCCGAATAATTGATTGGGATATGCGAGGATTTAGTTCGTGAAAAATGTGTGTAGGGATCTACGTAGCACGTTTAACATATTCCTTCCACCCATTGGGGAAAACGAACGAAAGAGAGCAGCGGCGACGTATTTACAAAACATTCAATTTATTCGTTAGATGACCCACACTTGTATCATTTATACAAACAATAATGTACACGTAGATAAGACGATAGATAAACTATAATTCCTATGCATGCATGAGTAAGTTAATGCATCATGCTTCGAACATGCACTAGCCTAGGGCAGGGGATGATGCTATTAGGTTTTGTCAATAGTCTTCGCTACGACTTACTATCAACGTCTGACCTCAAGTAATTTGCCACCGATAATGATTTAATGAATCTATTAAGCCCGTCGCAGACTGTGCGAAAATAGTGCTTGCGATTTGGCACTTGCAATTCGAAAAAAAAATTGTACACGCCAGGAAGTAAGGCAAAGGATGGGGGTCTGACAATTTTTTTTTTGGATTGATTTTTATTTAGGGTTAAGGGATCGTCATAGACGGTTTTAATTCCCTTCCCTCCAAAATAATTTTACAGTCAACATCCTTCGTTTTCAGTTTTTAACAGTTGATTTTTCAAATCATACAAGTCATGAAATTACATCGCTGAAGTTGATTGCAAGAGGGATTTGCCATTGAAGTGATCAACTAAGTTACTTTTTCCTGCATTTAGATTGGATGAGTGGGTAAAAATCGCAATATCAAATTGCTATTGGCAGTAGGTAATATGTACGCAGATTATGCGATTTTAACCTTTGCAACTTACAAAAGACAAGTAAATGGTCAAATCGCAGGTACCTCTGTCGCAACTATCAAAGATCAGTTCCTCTAAAATTGCAGGTAAATGTACCTCCAAATCGCAGAAGTTTTAACTTTGTGAGTTAAGTGTTTATCACTGACAGACCATTAGATCTCAATGGTTCGCACACTGTGCGATTCATTTTGATTTGACGTCTTTGCAGTAACATCTGCGACCTAAGTACATAAGTTCAAATCGCAAGCAAAGCGCAGCAGAATACAGCAGAGTGGGCGACGGGCGTTACTCGAATTTTATGAACACCCAGAAGTGCACTTGTTGATCCAGCATTGTGAAAAGGATATGTGGCGCGCTAAATGTGTTAGGCAGGTACAGACTACTAAGGGTATTGGACTTTTCATGATTTTCAGTTATTCCCACAGTTTCTTTGTTTTCCATGTGATTAAATGTGTGCATCTATTGACCATACCAAACATCTTTAAACTCGAGCCGCTCTACCATTCTCAAAGTAGTGTAACAGTAGCGAGCGGTCAGGCCTACAGACTACTTTAAGCTAGAACTTAACGTAGCCTAGACATTCATTAATGGCAGAGGGGATATTCCGGATATTCTGAGCTGAAGTCACAGTGTCTAGCGGATGCACATGACGAGTCGTGAGGTGGGGAGCGGGGAGATCCGGGGCCGGCCGGGGACCGCCTCCAGGCACTGCCACACGTGCACCACACCGTCCGCGCCCAACGAGGCTGGGGGAGAAGAACATAGTCAGAGTCACCAATACTCTCTTCATAGGAATAGAAATGCCGGATATAAAAGTTTCAAGGGATTTATGAATAACGTTCCTGGTAAAGCAAGAATTCGAAACTGAAAAACTAGACACATTTTATGCTGTTCATTAAAGTCGACTTACAAATGATTATCACTACCACAGCCTTAGATGCATCCGTGAATTTGAAAAAATGTTTAAACTCCATTTGTTACATATCAAAATCAGAGTCACATTTCTGTTTACATAACAATATCTAAAATAAAGCTCTTGTTAATAAGCAATTCAGCAACATAACATGAACCTGCTATCACGTTGAGGAAAAAAAGAGTGTTGAATTTCTTAAAATGTTTATCTGATCTAATTTTGGACGAATCTTTACATATTCATATATTCTTTTGCACTCTGACAGGTTACCTCTGGCATTTTAGGCTTGCATAAACGAATGGTATTCTCAGCCACTATACTTTGGTAAACTATAGGTAGGCCTCTCAGAAAAGCCCAAAACGCACATAAACAAGCTTCTAGAAAAAGACCTAGGAATAAAACAAATGTGACGGTATTTTCATGGAATCACAGTGCTATTGCTATAGTCATGAATCAATATTCTACAAACCCAAAGATCTAAATCTAGGTACGATGCAGAGAAGATAATATATCAGAAGTGAGTCAAACAATACATCTTTTCATACTCAGGCTATCCTGTTCATTTCCACACAGGTAGCCTGATATATGCACATTTATTCATAGCCTTGGGGCCTGATCTAGGTCTTTATTGTCCGATTAGAGGTCATCGCGTTTCTTACATTGATTACTGCAGACGTCACCCGGTGGTGACCGCAGAGCACGAGTCGTTTCAAAATTATAATGACCTATCAGAATGAATATTTTACAGCTATACCAATAGGGAGAACTAAATAGAACGGCATATATGAATATAACCTCAAATAAGAATTCACGATCTGATGTTCAGGAGTTTATATATCTGAAAAGTCGGGAATGTAGGCCATCTGAATAAGTTGTTGGTTGCTGGTTATGGAATGGTCCATTTTATACACTCTTAAAACTAAGTTATTATTTATGGAGAGTGTGACAGCAGTGTCAACGTTGATTAACATCATTACTCTTTTTGAATAACAATGTTAACAAATTATCACAAAAACGTGAGTACACATGACCAAAGGTCACACGTGTGTGTACCTCTTAAAAACATCATCTCTTTAAATTGCTTCTTGATTAATGGCCCACCTATAGCTACGCAAATAATGAACCACGATGGAGTATCCTTTGAAACATGGCGTTTCGAAATGACTAAAAAAAATTGGTTTCAAATTTCCGACAATGAATAGATAACTAGAAATCTGAAGATTGTCGGCCAGAAACTGGCCAATGTTGCGTTGGTGGTTTTTAAATATTTTAAAAGGAACATGTCATATACATCCTTCTTGCTAAGAGTGGTGCCCCCTCCTAGCAGAAATAAGAACCCTGATAAGGAGAATGCTGTCCAATTCATTCTGCAGCACTGACCACTAGGCTTGGTGCAGAGTCAATTGACGATTGATGCCCACTTAGATGGTCAAGTACCTTTGCCTATTAGTAGTGTGTGGAATCTGTATTGGTAGGGCTGGGGGAGAAGGGGTAATTGTGGTTCTTCTGACTGAGGACCAAAACAAGGGGTGGGCAAGTGGGGTGGTTGTTATGGGGGGAAGGGGTGATTGTCCTAATGGGCCATTGTAAGTCGGTGGCCGGTGGCTGGGGGGTGGGGGGGAGCCAGTCAAGGCCAAAAGATATTTGGATTTCTGTTTCTTTGTTTGCCCTTACTAAAATTGGAATTGAAATCAATTTGAAATGAAGATATGTTACATCATTTGATAATGATAAATCAAATGCTTATCAATAAAAATAGTTTGAAAATTTATACTTTAAGCATTTGTCAGATATAACTACATGAGTACATTTATTGGAAACAACAAATTAATATTGTTTTCATTGCAACCAGTGTCCATTGGCAGTGCAGCTGTCCTGCAACCTGTCCTGCAACCTCGGCGAATCCTCGGCGAACGACCTCGGCGAACGACCTCGGCGTAAGACCTCGGCGAACGACCTCGGCGAACGACCTCGGCGAACGACCTCGGCGAACGACCTCGGCGAACGACCTCGGCGTAAGACCTCGGCGTAAGACCTCGGCGTAAGACCTCGGCGTAAGACCTCGGCGTAAGACCTCGGCGTAAGACCTCGGCGTAAGACCTCGGCGTAAGACCTCGGCGTAAGGCCTCGGCGTAAGGCCTCGGCGTAAGGCCTCGGCGTAAGGCCTCGGCGTAAGGCCTCGGCGTAAGGCCTCGGCGTAAGGCCTCGGCGTAAGGCCTCGGCGTAAGGCCTCGGCGTAAGGCCTCGGCGTAAGGCCTCGGCGTAAGGCCTCGGCGTAAGGCCTCGGCGTAAGGCCTCGGCGTAAGGCCTCGGCGTAAGGCCTCGACGTAAGGCATGGGCGTAAGGCATGGGCGTAAGGCATGGGCGTCAGGCATGGGCGTCAGACATGGGCGTCAGACATGGGCGTCAGACATGGGCGTCAGACATGGGCGTCAGACATGGGCGTCAGACATGGGCGTCAGACATGGGCGTCAGACATGGGCGTCAGACATGGGCGTCAGACATGGGCGTCAGACATGGGCGTCAGACATGGGCGTCAGACATGGCGCGTCAGACATGGGCGTCAGACATGGGCGTCAGACATGGGCGTCAGACATGGGCGTCAGACATCGGCGTCAGACATCGGCGTCAGACATCGGCGTCAGACATCGGCGTCAGACATCGGCGTCAGACATCGGCGTCAGACATCGGCGTCAGACATCGGCGTCAGACATCGGCGTCAGACATCGGGGTAAGATTTAGCGTAACCTCGGCGTAGCCCTCGGCGTAACCCTCGGCCTACCCCTCTACCCCTTTCACCCCTTTCACCCCCTTTCCCCAATACAAAAGCCCTACACCCCTATAGCCCTTGGAGCCCTCAGTAACCTCTCCCCTGGTGGGTGAGTGTGACCAGCCTGACCACTGAGTGGTGTGGGATGTGGATGCCTCCCCCCCTCCCCCCCATACAGCGCAGACCACCAGGGTGGCGGCTGATTGAGCGCACGGACGGTGGTATAGGAGGGAGTCCTATTGGTCAATCAGGTTGACCAATGAGTGTACAGCTGCCCTGCACTGCTGCATTCCCCCCCCCCCCCCCCCACTTTACTCAGTTACCTCTCACCTAGTGGGAGAGTGTGACCAGCCTGACCACTGAGTGGTGTGGGGTAGTGGGCACCTCCCCACTGCCGTGATCCAGCCCGTCCACTAAACTAACCCCCCCCCCCCCCCCAACACCTCTAGCACAAGTCTACTCCTGACTGCCCGCTGCTCCTAACAGTAGAAGTGGTGGTGGTGGTGGTGGTGGTGGTGCCCCCCCCCCCCCCCCCACATCCCCCCTCTCACCCGTCAGGTCAGAGAAGAGCCAGTTAAGGCCAAAAGTAGTTTTGATATCTGTTTCTTTGTTTGCCCTTACTAAAATTGGAATTAAAATCAATTTGAAATGAAGATATTTTACATAATTAAGTTATGATAAATCAAATGCGTATTGACAAAAATAGTTTGAACATTTTTACTTTAAGTATTTGTCAGATATAAATACAAGTATAGAGTATATTTATTGGAAACAACAAATTAATATTGTTTTCAGGGCAACCTGGGCTTTCCAGTCTCTCAAACCTGACACACCTCTATATATAGGACCCATGGGCAGTGGATGTCAATCACTGATACTTGTCCCTCCTCCCTCTACCACCAGTGACCAATGAGAAGAGTATAGTAGAAAGTTTTACTTTAGAGGAACTGGTAACTGAGATTAAAAAAATTGATATATATAAATCCTCTGGTATCAAAGAAATCCCTAGCAGGTTATTAAAAGATATACTCTTGACAATCCCGGAGGTACTACTCTTTATTATTAATTTGTCAATTAAAACAGGATCATTCCCCAATGCCTGGAAGATAGGAACGGTTATTCCAATACCTAAAGTACCTAACCCCAAGATGGTATCTGACCTGCGACCTATCACTTTATTACCCGTAACAGGGAAATTAATGGAACGACTGATACACAATAAGCTTTATCCGTACTTGGAAAACAATGGTATTATTGTGAAGGAACAGCATGGATTCAGGAAACATCATGGCACTAATGACACCATTTTTAAATTAATCGGAGACATTACAGATAATTTCAATAATAAACAGGATACACTAGCTATTTTTATTGATTTTAAAAAAGCATTTGATACCTTGGACTTCAAAATTCTTAAAAACAAGTTAGCACATTTAAATTTAACCCATAACCTGATAACATGGTTAAGCAACTACCTGAGTAATAGAAACCAGGTAACCATGGCAAATGGAGTGATGTCTTCCATGTTACCGGTAACCCATGGTGTTCCCCAAGGATCTATACTAGGTCCTCTGTTATTTATTTTGTATATTAACGATTTATCAAAATTTTTCTTATCTAAAACATTATTATATGCTGATGACTCGGTGATATATGACTCTGACACTAAAACTGACTCACTATTCGAGAGAATGCAGGGTAATATTGATCAAGTGAGGAAATGGTGTCAGATTCATAAATTGACCATGAATATTAGTAAGACCAAGCTTATGTTATTCTCCCCAAGGAGTCAAACTGATTTGAACGGAGTACCAAACGATCGTTTTACAATAAGTCTTGACAACGTAAAAATTTCTAGAGTAAAAACATTTAAATATTTGGGAATACACGTTGACACAAATTTAAATTTCCAATACCAACTCAATGAGACTATGAAGTTAGCCTCATATAAGTTGCTTATGTTAAAACGTATACGACCGTACATAGATGAGTTTACTGCCTTAACAGTGGTAAAGACAATGTTATTGCCATACCTTGACATGGGTAACATCTACTTTACTAATATCACGAAAACTGATAAGGATAGACTGGATGTCTTATTGAATACGGCTCTTAGGATTGTGTACAGTATTCGGACCCCACGAGATGTGCATAGGCTTGATCTGTATATGAATGCAAATCTTTTTCCATTAGAATATAGGAGAGAATATTTTCTATTAACCACAGTTTTTAGAATGGTACAGGCACAAGAAATATCACTAGTGGAATCAACTTATAACACTCGTCTTAGTCAGACGCCTGTTATTAAAGAATCTGTACCATTGAATACTGGTTTGGCAAACTCAACGCTATTCAGAGCTAGAAACTTGTGGAATAAATTAGATGTTGATATTAGAAATATCAATGATATTAATAAATTCAAAAGTGTAATTAAAAAGAACTTACAACAAGAATATTTTCAAGACGAAATGGCTCGGCTATGGGCAGGGATATTTATATGATACGTATTGCATAGTATGTTCAAGTGAATTAATCTCATTCCATCTCATCTATCATCAATTCACCCAGGTAACAACATTTATGTGCTGGATATCCATCATTATATAATTGCAATATTACATAACTTATGAACCAAAAACGTGCAGGAGAATGATGTATTAGTTAAGATTATGGCTGGCTAATAAGAAGAATACTGGGGTAACCCAATCTTATGCCAGGGTAAATAAAAATGTTTCAAAAAAAAAAATAGAAGACACTGTGTGGAGGCCCCACAGTCTGACCACCACTGGGGGTCAGAGAGGGCACACCAATTAAACAATTACACGGTCCACTGGTCCACAACATTAGGCCCACTTCAAAAATGGACCTATACCTTTGTTGCGTTGGTTAATTAATACCTATATCATCTATACTTATATGTACCAACGCAACAAAAAATAAGTGTTTTAATGCAATTGTAATTATGTGCCAACAAATCTCCCCACCACGGATAGCTTAACTACACTGCATTGTAAATACAGGCAAGCTAAGATCAAGCTGCATGCTGGGAAATATGTAGACAAGACACAGGACTTAAGCATGTAATATTTCTTTAATAATAGCTTTCTTTGTGGTTTAACATAATCAAAAACTAGGAATGAGAATAATTGTAATTCGCATTTATATATGTATACTTCACATATTTAAGGTTGGTTTGAAAATATATCCATTACCAGCAAATAGTTGTATATTTTCTGTTTCCCTGTGTTTTTGTCTACACAAATTACCAAAAATTAGCTTGCAGGTATTTAAAATACTGCAAATGAGCTATCAATTGCAGAGAGCATTACGGAAATTTGTCAATTTGGTCGCAATTCCTCATTGGTAATTGATTGACACAGGTATACCAAGCGTATTTGCCTTGGTACCATCAGTTTGAGGAAGGTTCGAATTTACTGCAAAGCGAACTTATCGAAGCTCTCACCTAGCTTTGTGCCATCCGGACTAATCTGCAGGTGCATGACGGGTGTTGTGTGCCCAGAGAGCCGCGCGGGATGCTGGGATAGCGATGGCGGCCAGATGAGGACGTAGCAGTGGCGACCCCCCTGACCACAGACCAACTCCCGGGTGTTCTCCGACCATACCACTTCCAGGACGTTCTTAGTAAGAGGAAAATCACTTAAATCGAAGGTCTTGACTAAAGAGTAAAGGAATTATCATTTGATACAATATCCGACCTCTCTCATTTTCTTTATCATGTAATGTACAACTGAAGCCCCAAGGGTACATACCTTATCATATCATTATGTATTGGTACATATACGTATAACATTATGCTGATATATAGAGATTGATGTTCATGAATGCATGTAACCCAGATGTTTATCGTTTTTAGAATATTGTTGAACGTCTAACTCTGGCAAAGCCCTTCACCAATATATTGCGAACCATATAACAATACTCCCTTACTTATGAGTTACCGGCAATTAAATGGCGACTCTTGTCCTTTATTCGTAATAGTCGAACGATTACCAGTTAAACTTGAGACGTATCATACTGTTCAAATGGCCCTACCTCGCCCCCAGCGTCCAACTCCTGTACCAGTTTGGCAGTGGTGGCATTCCATATGCGAATGTAGCCGTCGTCGTCCCCACAGCCACCAGTGGCCAAAAGGTGGGGCTTCCAGGGGCACCAGGCCAAGGCCTGACATATAACATGAACATTTTGATATGATATAAACTTATAATTATAATGGTGAATTAACTTTCTACACCTAACATCTGATCATTAGTGTAGTGCAACTGGTGTACGTGTGGAAGGCTCTTAAATGATTATGGCTCATACAAACAGGACGAATGGCTGTATTTTTTAAGAGAAAACTTTTGATGTTTGTTTTATTATTGGCAATTTGCACATTAATCTCTTTAATAGAGCGTGTTTAATCCAGATAAAACATCACTCCTGAAATCTCACAAGGAGCGATCAGGAAGAAAATGAAATATTAACCTATTCAATGGTTATAGTATCAAAAGAAAACAGATATATTTATCAGACTGTCATTTAAATATATTTCCCGGAAGTCAAATTTCGATACAATTATCTTTTTTTCCGACTATTAAATAGCAGCAGGGTTCTAGATCCCGAAACACGACACATGACACAATGTCATGGTGATGAGAAATATGGCAACCGGGGATAAATATATCCTGGCATGGGAAATTGCCCTTGTAATTGGTTAAGTTTATCTGAAGACAAAACAAAAAATAAACCGATGAACTAATTTGCATTTAAGATACGTGCAGGCTTTATTGGAGAGGCCCAGGTCAAGAGCGAGTTATGGGTATATATACCTTAGCTTTTAGCCGAGCTGTGCTGATGTGACCATATGAATGTTTTTTTTTTTTTTACAGATATTATGGTGAAGGTATGAGGCATTAGTCTAGTTGGGTATGAACAAGCTTTACATCTTTGTTCAGGCTTGTAGTGTTAGGAAACAGCGATCATCAGCTGATCATGTAGGGTTATGGAAAAGGATTTGAAGACTCCATGTGAGAGGGGCTTTTGTTGTGGTGGACTAACATAAACTAGCTATATAGCGCTCTGATGCATGGATTGGCTTAGCTTTGGATTATCTGTTAAAAGTGTGATTAGTAAAACAATTTTTAATTGTACATTACCATTAGCAGATTAAGTACTCCCAGAGTTGCCTAATTATTAGTACATGTATATGCTTTATCTGTTTATTACCAATTGAAATGACCACTCAAACTTAGCAAGACAAATCCACAACTTTCCATAGGTCTGCCAATGGATTTTTACTATAAAAGATCATGGGTCACTCTTGAATACAAGATAAGTGTTAACACACCTTAGTGAGTGTCTTGTGTGCATTAAACTCATGCAATGGAGTCAGGTTCTTCAAACAGAGGACGATGACCATGTTTTCCGAGTGGCTGGCGGCCAGATGGCAGCCGTCTGGTGACGCGGCCAGGCGGTAGATGGCACCACCAGCAGTCCCTATCAGACTCTGAAATGACTGCTTGGTATCAATGAACTCTATCCTTCCACTGAAAGTGCCTCTGAAACATAGAATTAATAGTAAGAAATACATATCAGCTTATGTACTAGTATCGGTACCCTGCTAATGGTTCTCAGGACCCCTCAGATTTTAGGGCCGGCTATGTCCCTGTATATTACATAATCATAAGTTCGCATTAATAGACTGCCAGAATATGTTTCAGTACTTTGGACTACATTAGCATATTTGAGTACTGTAGGCCTACTGTACTTTGTTTTTGCTGTGTGTCTCCATGAAATAACCGTGCATGGAAGGAAACTGTGCATGGAAGGAAGAGCTATGTAAACATGTAAAAGTAAAAATGTTAGGAACATTGAGGCTTATTAATATTGCGTTGTCCACATTTTCTCGTCTTAGTATTATTTTGAACCTAGTCATGGGTTAAAGGTAGTACATACACATAGATGGTGGTAGGTGTCGTGAGGCTCCAGCACAGACTGGTCACCTGCTGGTAATCCTCCTCCTCCCCTTCACCCTCAGCCTCTCTTATCCCCTTCCGCCAGATGTTGGTTGTATAGTTTGTCGGATGGTTGGGGTCCCATTCCTCCACAAACTGCATCCAGAACCAGAGAACACATTTGGTAGAACAGGTTAGTAAGAATGCCACATTGCTTCCAAAGAATTTGTAGCTCAAACATTTCGTTATTCTGTTTTTGGGTATTTTAATGATAACATCCAAGTGAGATACGGAAATGTGATGATGGGGTTTAAGAAATACATAAAAAGTGAAACATCAGACTTATAAGGAATTACTTTGAAATGAAATATTATCACGGATAAAGGTAACCTAGATGAACACACAAACCAGATTAGGAGGAAAACCAAAGCAGCATACCAAACAATACTATACATAGCAAATGACGAAAACTTCAAGGGTGTCCAAATGGAAACAATATGAAAACTGGTACAGGCATGCATAGAACCAATCATCCTCTATGGCTCAGAAACCTGGTAGCTAACAAAAACACAAACAAAGAAAATAAACGGAATCCTAGACAATATAATTAAGAGGATCCTACTAGCCCCCCAATCAAACCCAAGAGAAAACCTATACCTCGAAACAGGAATAAAAGACATAGAAACACAAACACAGATAAGAAAAGCAAACTACTATAGAAAGATCGAAATGCAAAAACCAGACCTACATGAACAACTAACCAAAACAAACCAGATAAACTCATGGCTGAGTAACACAGAAAAAATGTTGACGAACTTAGAACTAAACCCTGAGGAGGAAACAACCCTGTCAAAAATAGAATGGGAAAACAAAACCAGACTAGAAGCAATGAAAAAATGGAGGAGAAACTACACACTGAAAGCAAAACAAAGTCCAAAACCCAGTACCTGACTGCTAGAACAAACCGAAAACTAGGAGAATGCCAACAATACCTGAAACCTGACAAGGAAACAAGCGAGCTCCATCTTCAAAATAAGAAACAGAATGATACAGTGCAAAAGCAACTACAAAAACAAATACCGAATGTTAGTATGCAGAGGCTGTGGCCATGAACCCGAAGACCAACAACATATACTAAACCAATGCAAAGCAATGCACACACAAATAAGTACTAAAATATACCTAAACCAAGCCTTTGCTATAGATAAGGAAACACTAATATCAACAGCCAAATGAATGCAACACATAACTGCAGTATTAACCAAATGGGAAACTAACCCACCCACTATAACACAAGCACAGCTCGCCCCTAGGCTGAGCGGCCCTGACACCCGGGACGAGTGCACTGAGTAAAGTAAAGTGTGATATTTAGAATTATATGCATATTTAACATATCACCAACCTCTTGTTTACCATCTGGAAGGTCAGGGATACCTGAAGATGTGCTCAATAACAAAAAAGTGACTCACAACAGGGCTGATTTTCTTGGGGTATCGAATTAACTAATAAACTGAAGCCCCCAAGGTTGCTTCACGTACCTCATATTGAGCGAATCTCTCAGATCTTATACCGACACATACGTGAATTTCTACAGCTTCAAATCCGACAGATACTTCCGCAGCATGTCATAGACATCCGTACATCCGCACATGTAGATAATTGATCACGAAGCCATGGAAACAATAGTACATTAATGATTATAGTATAGCTAATCAGCTTAGTTGCTCTGATGCGCTGATAGAAACATGTTAAAAGCAGAACATTTAAACACATGAGGGAATTAAAGGATTTACTTACCCAGACTTCCCCCTTCTCTGTTCCGAAGGCCAAGCATGTGCCCAATGGATTCCACGCTAAGGACGTCACGTCATAACGAGGAGGCTGAACGGTAGGGGTAGTGTTGGCCGTAGTGGTGGTGACTGTAGCATTAGTGGTAGTAACCGCGGTCGTGCCATTGGTAGTGCCTCCAGGGTCCCCGTGCGGGGCTCTGATGACGTAAGGGGGTTTCCCTGAGCGGGGAATCCACAGATGGATCTGGTCTCGGACGGCCACGGCCAGGGCTCCCTTCTTACCCCAAGACAGGATGTTGCAGGCTGTATAATTTAATGATTGGCATCACTGAGCACCCTGTAGTTTGAATTTTTCATAAAAATTGAAGATTTAATTGCAAATTTTGATTATAAATCTGGGTATTTTGACCCTACTTCAAAGCTATTATACACATCACCGACATTTTGTATTCATTCTTACAATATCAATAAAGCGAGTTGTATACAGAAAGTAAGCCTATTTGCATGGTCCTTTTGATTTTACTTGTTAGTGTGGTAGCCTGGTATTTTTGTTCAGTCTCTCACATAGATCAATTTGTTATAATATCCATGTAAATGACGTCACCTATATCATTTTTCACTCCTGAGAAGTTGTGAGTAGACTCCGGTAGGGTAGGCACCTTTCTGTGGGCTCCTTGTTTGGTGTGCGAAAGATGGATGTCGTCGTAGAGGCTGTTAGACCGACGTGGGGTAGAAGACCCTGTGTGGGTGGAGAACCAGAGGACTCAATCAAATACAACAGTGTCAAACCAATCTAAAGCGCCACGTACATTGCCTAAGGGGGCACAAGGTGAAATACACATAACAAGTTGTTAATTTAAAGTAAACATAAAGGAGAAAAGTTTAATACAATGCATGTAAATAAAGTCGCACTCTGTGAATTGGCCGGATATTCATATAATATAATACAAAGTTAAAATAACCGTATTTATAAATGCACTATCACCACAGGTATATGTGTAAGGGTATATGGCTAAACTGTAGCATGAATACAAATTAGCAATATACGTCGCACACTTGGAGGCGTTAACGTCAACCCAAATGTATCGAGTTTCTTTGCTGATTCAAAGATCATGTGACGTGTGTATAGTCTTATTAGTCATCATTTTATTCATAACACGTGCATGGAGGGTATAGGGCTGGGTAAACAAGTGAAAGAAGGAAGTAGATCAAGCTCACAGGAAACTTAGAAACTTAGAAAAATAATGTTTGTCGTTAAAATGTGAAAACCATAGCTTATTGCAAAGATGATTTAAAGAATGTAATGTTCGAATAATACAAAAACGATTTTATTATTTTGTGGTTTCAAGCATTAAGTTATGAGCCTTATTTGCATTTTTTCAAGTTGAAGTTTGGCAGAGATGTCCATTCAGACAGGGTCATAGGACAGCAAGCCATACATTTAATTCATGGAATATGCCATATAATTATAATATACCATACATTTTATTTGTACATGCACCGATTGGAAATGTGCAACATTTAGCTATTCTTATGATATAGGTGATAGAGACAAGATCTCGACACCCGGGTCTCGACACCTCTTGGAAATTTGGGGTTCCAACGTTAATGGTTTATTCTATAAGTAACCCGAAGTTGAAAGGAAAATATGCTGCATTAAGTTCACCCTCATGTAGGCCTAATTTGAATCTATTTTAATCTTCGGCTGTATAGGAATATTTAGTACAACGTAGAAAGCAGGCCTATGCATGCCTGATTATGAATTATGAAACAAACGCGACAATCTTAGAAATGTCTACACTGGTTGGTTCAAGCTTTCCCGTAATCAAGCACAACCCTTATAATTACCACGACTTGCCCTCCTGCCTTCCTGCGGAGAGAAGAAGTTGAGCACCCTCTCCTGGGAGGCCCTGTTTCCTCCGTCGGCCCTTCCCCCGTCCCCCGTGGAGTAGGACCTGGAGGAGGACAGCGCCCTGGAGCCGGCCAGCAGCGGGTTGAACCTGCCTGGGGCGGCGGTGCCACCCACGTCGTGGCTGACGCTACGCTGGAGGAGCAGGCCATCCACCGACCTCCTGGTGGCCTGGGGCGCGTGAGGGCGGCGGGTTCGGGGCGTCGGGGCAAACGGCGACTCGAGGCTGGAGGTGGATAGGTCGAGCTGGCTGTTGTCGTTCTCCTCCACGGTTGGGGTGGTTGGGTGCACCGAGGCCTGCCGCCCCAAGCCGGCCCGCTGCCACAGCAGGTCGCCGGCGTCCACTGAGTGGCGACGTTGTGGGATGAAGCGGTCGGCCATTAGAGGTGCCCTCCGCAGCCAGGGGTTGGCCGCCGCCGACCCGGCCGTCGACACCGACCGGGACAACAACGGCCGGTCAGGAGTGAAGGAAAGCATCTGGAAATCGGCCGACAGATCCATGATTCCACAAACCACTTATAGAGAAAGTCCGTCGATCCTATTGACCCTGAAGAAATTCCCCGTATTGCCGTATAACATTCACATTATGTGTCTATGTATGTGGATAGTAAAGAGGGTCTAAAGTGACTGGGGTCTCCATATGACGCCTACCAGGTCACTACTAGGTTGGCCTGCACCGGTCAAGGTGCCGAGCAGCACACCCAGGTGACGTGATTAGGGCCCTTCTACCTACCACAAATACATGTTCAACCCGACTCACACTAAACGACATTTAGCCAATGCTGTTTTAATAATAGTTACTTGTTAAAATTATTTTTGATAAATGAATCCATTCGCCAGGCCAAAATGAGTGCCAATCAATTGTCCGTACAGTCTAGCCAGAAATACGACAATGATTAGTCTAGCTTCGTCTAAAAATCAGCTAGTGTCATCCCAGCTTTATTTTGGACGGCTCTGTAAACAGAGGGGCTTCTCTCCAAGAATTGCCAGCACCTAGTTTGAGTGGAATACACAATAACCCTCATCTATAGGCCCTATCCTTTTAACCACCGGCACCTTATGGCCACTTGCTAGTAAATTGCCATTTGTAAACACTCTTGGAAATGTCTAATCATGAGCTTTTGGAAGAAGCTTTTATTTCCCAAGAACTATACACAATAATCAACGGGTTACAGAACTCAAAGTGTTTACAGATTATGTAATGGTTCGAGATTATTGTGGATAAGCGGTGACTCTATAAGGGAAAGACAAACACAGCAAATTGTCTGAGATCCAATTTTATTACAGTGAAAACGGTTGACAAATAATATTCACCACAGGAGATATTTTACATCAAGTTTCTACACCTTACTAAAGATAAATACACCATAAAAAGTATTCAGAAACACCTTTAGAACTGATTTACATCAAAAACGTATGAAAAACGTCACTATGCACCGCGGACCGCGTCCGGACCGCATTCCGTGTTAGACCCTTTCCGTTTACGCTCGGCGCAATCCGCCTTTTCGATTCTGAGCAGCCAATAGCTGTCTTTTGCGGTCCTCTCCTCCCCAACCATTTGCATCTGCTACATTCTCGAACTTTAGCAGGTAGGTAAGGAAATCTCCCCCATCAAAGACAGGAGCCGGTACAGGCTTTGGATCCTTACCCCATGTCTTTCTTCTAACACTATCGTCAAGTAGTTTTAAAGCTCCAACTGAATCATCAATCTCTTGGGCATAAAGACTTGCTGATTTCCTTCGTCTAGAGTTGGCATCTACCCCTTCTGTCCTTTCAGCTGTCTCATACTGAGGTTCGACCTGATCTCTGTAACCATTGTTACGTCCCCTAGAACTTCCAGCATAGCCTCCTCTTTGGTCATGGTTATGGCCATGATAACCACCTCTCCTGTTGTTATACCCTTTTTGTTGACCCCAATTTCTTTTGTCACTACCTGAGCTGTCACTATCTTGTCCTCTCTGGTTAGAATATCTGACTTGCCTTTGAGCTGGTGTAGAGTGCGAGTTTGGCTTAAGGATAGAGTAGGGCGATGAACACCTTGTTTTTCTTGCTCGCGCGTAAATGCTCATAACTCTCTTAATACCTAAGATATCCTAACATATCATATACCAAAAAATAGCTGTTTTTCATATCTATCTTACCATAAAGTTATATAAATATTGATTGATACGTTAGTAAGAAATACGGCTTCAAAGTTTAAACTTTTATTTTTTTACTTTTATTTTTTGAACAAGGATTTCTCATTTAATACTGTATGTACGGAAATGAAACTTTTCATATATGTTAAAAACATTCCCTTTGAGGGAAGCGTGTCTCAGAATTTTGATTTAGGCCCTGGTTAATTTTTTATTGAATGTAGAAAAAAAAAATAATTCTTTTCCCAACATTTTTTACATTTTATACCATAAAAAATAAACAAAGCCTTAAATCCAAATTTTGAGACACGCTTCCCTGAAGAGGAATGTTTTTAACATACTTGAGAAGTTTCATAACCATTGAGCCATTGGTCAGTAAGAAATCCGTGTTCAAAAAATAAAAGTTAAAAAATTAGTTTTGTACATTCTTTGACTGATTTCAGGGCTAAGATACAGTGTAATTCAATAAAATATGATATCAATAGATAGCTGAGATATTCAGCTTTAATATGATATATAATATACCTATATTGAGAAAGAAGTAACAGAGTTATAAGCAAACACGCACAACTGTTGCAAATGGGAAGCTGATCCCCCTACTCTAACCTTAAAGGGTGGCCTTTGACCTGAGGGGAACAACCCTGTATCAACCTCTGCCCAAGCCGAAGTCTGACGCAAGTCAAAGCCATTATCCACTGCTCTATCATACCCTGCTTGCTGCGGTGCTGGGAGATCACTTTCAAACTGTTTCAAAGTTTGGGCCATTGATCGTCTTTCCTTATTGACCTCCTCTAGCTCACCTAACAAACGGGCTATCTCCTCTGCCTGGTTGTTGTTCATTCTCTGTAACTCATGGAGCCTATGCTCTTCGGTTACAGATACTCTATCTCTGTTCTGAACTTGTGGGACTTCCCCCTTCCCTGGCTTTGAGCTTTTATCCTCTTGTCTACTTCTAACTCCATCTACCTCAATTATCCCACCAACAGATTCTGTCAGGTCCATCCCTGGCTGAGACTGGTCCCTCCCTGGGGTGTGCAGTTGGATCCCATCTTGATAACGGTCTAAACACTCCCTATCATCCGAAGTGACAGGAACAGTTATTGGCTGACCTGTAATAGCCCCAACTACTGTTTTTGTACCAATCATTTCTGATGGCCGATCTAAGCTTTTCTTTTGCCTGACAGTGACAAACTCTCCTGGTCCATTTCTGTTTCTAGTTTCCTCAGGTTCCTCTATGTCTAAGTCTGGCTGCTCAGGAGAATCAAACTGATCTACTCTCCCTGCTTCAGGCTGACTGACAGTATCAGGTATCTCAAGGTCAGAGTCATCTACTATCTCCCTAGGTATAGTCTCACCTCCCGTTCTGCGCCATTTGAAAAAGCTAAGGAAACTATCCATGGCTCAATCAGAATCTGTGCCAGTTCAAAGTCTATATCTCAACTCCACAAATGCAATGCAGTCAACATCAGCCAAAGAATATTCTCAATTCCTTTCTATGCAACCTTATGCATTTTACAATGCAGTGAAGAATAAACAGAGCCTTGAAACATCTTTGGGATCTTCATTGAAAGAAGTAGCCAACAACAGAATGCCTTTAGATCTTATTAATTTTTTTTTTTTTCCTTTAGAAAAAGTCTTAAAAATAAAATCCAAAGTGCCTCAAAAAATCCAAAAGTGTCTCAAAAACTGGAATTTGCTCTCATGAATTTCCCAAAAGTGCCCCACTTATCCTGGTCACGGCACCACTGTAATGGTTCGAGATTATTGTGGATAAGCGGTGACTCTATAAGGGAAAGACAAACACAGCAAATTATCTGAGATCCAATTTTATTACAGTGAAAACGGTTGACAAATAATATTCACCCAATTTGGGGCTTTAGCTTAGTCTCAATAAAGTCAATGATACAGAAAAATAGTCTCAAATAAGAAATAGTCTCTTTACAATAAAGGCTAATAATTTACAATGTGAGTTCTCAAAAAATCCTTGGGCTCAGACCTCCATAAAAGAGGCTTGCAATACTTTATCTATCAGGCAGTGAGATCCAGTCTGAGATCTGGAGATCTGAAGGGCAGCATCTTCTCCTCGACTCGAAAGAATCGGGCAGAATTGTATAAAAATACAAATGAAAGCTTAGCCCCACTCGCCGCCTCCGCCACTGTCAACGGGGAGCCCGCCGGGGTTTGCTTTGACCGGGCCGGGGCGATGGGGGGCCCCATCTCCGTCCCATCTACCGTCAACGGGGAGGCCACCTGGGCCCCCTCAGACCGGCCCGGGATGACAGGCAAAACTGGGTGCATCCGCAAGCGACGCGCCCACACGACCCCGAATAGGTCATCCAGAGACCTGTTCAATTATGGCTTCAAATTCATGTCCTCACCAAAATTCGGCACGGGCAACATGTGCACGGTGCACGAGAATCTTAACGATTGTCCCTGCATCGACACTAATCGTCACAAACTCCCGAGCGAACTACTCGACTTCGACTGCAGCCAAATGACACAGAATACAACCGACAACAACATCAGCACCTCACCTCCGGACCTAACGGTCGGGACCACTGAGGCACCTGATCCAGCCAATAGCACATTGGCCATTTTGGAATCACTGGAGGATTCCAACAGTAACCCGAATCGCGCCACACCCAAGCGGGTACGATTCAACGTGGCCCCTTTTCCAGGAGCCACTCTTACCTCGCACTCCATATCCAACTCTCCCTCTCGCGGTAATAAACACCCACTTGACCGAGATACTGACCTAGATCAAGATCATGTTGTCAAAAGGGTTAAATGCATGCCCGTTGCTCTTGATGACACTAACTTCGCTCAAGAGACTAAAACTTCGGCACCTGCACAAAATCCACCCAATCGGTTCCGTAAGTTTATCTATACCCCTGGTACTATAAACTTCGCCTCTGACATCCACACTACACCATCTCTTCCACAGAAACCACCGGAAGTGTTTGACTTCCAGAAGTCGATGAGCGTGGAACAATCCAAAGAGTGGTACCGGGCCCGCACATCAAGAACGACTGCCGAAAAACAGAAGTGCCGGCAATCGTGGTTGCACCAAGCTCTTGCCTCAGGGACCAACACGCACTGGGCTTTTGGTACCATCGTCCTACCACCCTGGGCGATCGGAGACGAAAAGACGGTCTCCGACATATTTCAAGTCAGGTCTAACGCTGCCCGCGAAGTCATGGAGATCGTCAGGGAACACGTCAGACGGGACCGACTGAAGGAGGAGAAGACCAGCAAGGAAATTCTCAAACGCCTGGAGGACGAGTTCACTCCCCAGCAAGTTTCGACTAGCCGCAAGGCAATCGAAACTCACACCCAACGTCAGACGGCTCGCCTCACGCGCGGTCTCAGCGAAAGACGACAATGGCTCCTTCAAAATCAACCAACCCTCTCCGAGTCTCTCACCCTCCGGTTCGAGAGGAGGTCGCAGAAGGCCCCACCGGTAGGGGGAGGTGACGACTCCGCCACGGAGGATTCCGACGATGCGGTTGAGCACCCAAACCGCCCACATCTCCGCCGTCCCACTGGAGCTGCCCGCGGCAAATCCTCCCACAAGGGACCCAAACGTAAGCAGTCGGCGTGCAGCACGCGTGGTCGTCGTGACAGTACCCGCGGAGATCCCCCACGTCGTACTACGGAATCCGACACAACCACACAAGCTAACCGCAGAAACCACCGGGATAACGAACGTCGCACCAGTGAGCACGAACGCCGCACCCGCTCCACCGACAGGAAGTCAAGGGACCACTCCCCTGACAGGTACCGTCGGAGCGATAGAGCGAGAGACACCCGCCCTCACTCACGCGACCACACTCGGGCGCCTGAAAACGAAAGGGACCAACGCCCTTTTCGGCCAGGTCGGCGTGGCCAACGGCCACCACGCCGAACAACCACGGAGAGCCGCCGACGCAGCCCGTCCCGCCACGAGGGATCATCCATCACCAACAGCCGAGACAACCGCGACAACCGCCCACGACACGACCAACCTCGCTGAAAGGCACCACTCGGAGGGAAATTACAGACCATATGGACGCTCAGCCCAACGATCTATGTTTCAATAAAACGTCGGTTAACTGTTCTATGTTGTCCATTGTCGATTATTTCCACCATACCGGTCGTGACACCGAACAGGGCAAGAACTCCCCTCCTGAGATCAGTAACCTCAAGTCTGAATTCGAAAATTACGTAACCCGAGAGGTCGACAAATTAACAAACCTCAACAATGTAATCAATCTTTCGGACTATGAACTTTCAGACTCTGAGAAGGAGGTTCTGAACAAAGGACTTAAGTTCTGCCCTACCCCGGAAACCCCACGTGGGAGCGATAAACGTAAAGATCTAGACAGATTTCACCGCTCACTTAGGTTACGTTGTCATTTCGACAAAGATCAGATAGTGTCAGATATCCCGACCGAAGAACCGGTCACAGGTCCTTTCTCTAACACTAAGTCTCTGAAGTTGATATCCAACAGCAAATGGGCTCCACCGGCTGGCCCCACTAACCTAGAAACGGTCATAACAATGAACGAACTAGCTCTACAGAACATGGATCGGCCCCGACTCCGCAAAAACAACATCACCAAATGTCACGCCACGGCACTCAAGTCCTTGTCTAGTAACACCAACATCGTGATAAAGCCGGCAGACAAGGGCGGGGCTGTGGTTGTACAAAATCGCTCAGACTACATAATCGAAGGCGAACGCCAACTCAGTGACGCTAGGTTCTACCAGTGGCAGGATCACGACTTGACTCCTGAACACAATGGTCAGATCATCTCCCAACTGGAAAACATGCGCATACGGGGTGAGATCACACAAAAAACCAAAGACTTTTTGGTTACAGTGGAACCCCGCACGCCGGAGCTGTACCTACTGCCGAAGGTCCACAAAAATGTGAATCCAGTTCCTGGCAGACCGATTGTGTCAGCCAACGAAAGCCCAACCGAACGGATCTCTGCCTTTGTGGACCACTTTTTGGCCCCCATCGTCAAGAACGGACGGTCCTACTTACGGGACACCACTGACTTCCTCAACAAACTCGACGGCCTTGACGGCCTTCGAGGAGACGAAATGCTGATCACCTTGGATGTCAGCTCACTGTATACGAATATACCCAACCAAGAAGGGTGCGAGGCGGTCTTCACTGCCCTCAATGAGAACCGCACCTCAGGTGAACAACCAAGCAACCTGTCCCTGGTAGAACTACTAGGACAGGTTCTTACATTCAACAATTTCAAGTTCAATGGAACAAACTACCTACAGGTGGGCGGGACGGCTATGGGCACACGAGTCGCACCGTCATACGCGAACATATTCATGAATATGTTCGAAAACAAGCATGTTTATTCTTACAAACTGCAGCCGCTAGCCTGGTATCGCTACATCGACGACGTCTTCTGTGTCTGGCAGCACGGTGAAACAGAGCTTAACAGCTTTGTTAATCACCTCAACACCTGCCATCCAACTATCAAATTCACCGAAGAACGTTCGATGAGCAGCATAAACTTCCTGGACACGACCGTCAACATCCGCAATGGCAAACTGACTACCAGCTTATATTGTAAGCCGACAGACAGAAACAACTACTTGCCTTACGATTCGGCACACCCGCACCATTGCAAGAAGGGGTTGCCCTATGGATAATTCCTCCGCATCAGACGGATCTACAGCGCCCAGGATGACTTCCTGACACATTGCGCACGAAAGGGCGCCCTTCTTGTCCAAAAAGGGTATCCCATCGAAATGCTCTCGGAAGCTTACCTGAGGGCAGCTAGTAAGGATAGGACAGAAATACTACACCAAACCAAACTGACCCCGCAACCGGGGACAGTGCATCCAACCTTTCTTACCACTGACTACCACCCACATGAAGACGACCTCCGCAAGCAGGTCGACAAAACCTGGGACTATCTGGACCGCGCAAGCAGTACCAGAAATGTACACTCCCGGGGCTTCCGAGTGGGTTATCGCAAACCGAAAAGTCTGCACAACACACTAGTCAGAGCCAAACTCCCTGAACAGGTTACCGACAGTCCTGCTTCCAGCACCCCGCTTGACAGGAAATGCAAAAGCAAACACTGCCGGTACTGCCCCAAGATAAACATCTCGGGGACGATACGTTCAAACACCACCCGGAGTAAACATCGCACACGAAAAAACGTCACCTGCAACAGCAACAACCTGGTGTACTGCATTTCCTGCAAGAAATGTGGCAAACAATATGTGGGCCAAACCAAAAACGCTCTCAAGGAACGTTTCAAGAGCCACTTTTACCAGATCAGCAAGAACCCGTCGTCTACCGAAGTTTCACGCCACTTCAACCAGCAGGGCCACGATGGCATCAAGGATGTAGAAATACATGCCTTGGAATTTGTCAACCGCAAACCTGGCCGTGATGGGACAGCCGAGAAAAGGCTACAATTGGAATTTGACTGGATCCACGATCTGATCACGCAAATACCAAAGGGCCTTAACTCCATAGACACGGGTTATCAATCTAACCGCTAGGCCGACAGGGTGGGCCAAGTCTGGGGACCTTCCACGTAAAATTCCACATATTGAATGATATGATTTTTATCTCCCCGACCGCACCACCTTGCGACCCCGGCGTTCTTGTTCAACTTGGGATGGAACCGACCTACTCTGCCTTACCGACCTTCACTTACCCCGCAGACGCCAGGAGAACTGACGACCGATACTTCCACTTGCGACCCGTCTCGCCCAGCCCGTAGGTATTCCTCGTCAAGTTCCCCTTTCACAAGCGGACACCGTGAGTACATTATAAGGCCTGATGAGGTATTGCACCGAAACCGTGTTACAGTCCCCTAGTGCCACCGGCCCACCACTGGGTCGGTCTTCAGTGTTTTATGCTTGAAAAGGCATTTCTCACTGCCAATGCACTCCCCAGCGTCCTAACAAAACCTTTCCGCACCTTCCCACCATGCCACCATGGAGGTTTAGGTTTGCAGATTGGGACCTGACCTTGTTTTTTTTTTGCACACTGCACAGGGCTGCATAAATCAGGCAGCTAGGTCACATGTCACTGTGAGCCCACCGGCTCACTGTCACGGTAGCCTTTGTACCATACACACGTATACACTGATTTGGGGTCTGACTCCTTGCCAACCTCACTAACCAGACCAGTGGACCAAAAAGGTGTTTAGGCTAAACACAACATCTCCACTTTTACACTCCATAAAAGTAATCAAACCAGATTTTCACCACAGGAGATATTTTACATCAAGTTTCTACACCTTACTAAAGATAAATACACCATAAAAAGTATTCAGAAACACCTTTAGAACTGATTTACATCAAAAACGTATGCAAAACGTCACTATGCACCGCGGACCGCGTCCGGACCGCATTCCGTGTTAGACCCTTTCCGTTTACACACGGCGCAATCCGCCTTTTCGATTCCGTCGTTTACCGTATACACGACAATTATACATACGTACAAAAACGATGAGAATGCCATGTTGGATTGTGTAATCAATAAACACAAAGTAATAATTATATCAATAATTCAACAAACATACTATAAGTAGTGCGTGTTTTATGTGGAAACACCAGGGTACGATGCTCAGCTTAAATTGGTCGGTGTCGTCAGACTACTGATCGTAACAATTGTTACACTAGATTGATTAAGACCCGCAAAAATGTTGAACTAAAAAAAAGTGTAAAAAACGAAATGCTTTGATACGCCAATTTTAATCTAGAACATGAACAATAAAAGTGATTTAACCACAACCTCATCGACAGATCCAAATGCAACAACGAAAACCATTAACTGACAAAATGCTTCTGACTTTGGAATGACCCCGACTTATGAAAATATATCCCTGAACCTAATCATTTATGTTTCTATAATGGACTATATTTAAACTCTGATATACTGTCATACTCCTTGTTATAGCCTATAACTGTCTACAAAATTAGCCCAAATTAAGCTGCAGGTGCAGGAAATATTAGCTTTTTTTAAGGTAGGGAGAATTGGATTGTTATGCACGTGAATCAAATTTTGCTGCCTTCATTGTTTCATAAGCAGTGCCATATACCTGTTTACAGTTTAACTCTTTGCAGGTAGATAAGGGGTGTATGACTCTTTGTAGAGTCATACACTGTTTTGTAGAGGCTAATTTCTTTGTCTCAATCACATATATTTTTCTCACTTAGGTTGCTGCCACCAGTTGAACATAACAGGTAGCCTGTCTGGACATCCCTTTTAAGCCCTCATGTACTGATGTTTTTGCCGACAATGTAATTGCTTACAATAAGCCAGTAATTGCTTACAGTTGGCAGTTACTGACTGCAGCTATGCAATCAAGGTCCTGAAGGGATTCTTAAACTGAGTCAAGAGTGAAGAAATTACTTGTGAAAGAGTTTCACATTGAAATATTGATGGTCAAAACATATTTTCCATAATAGTTTTTATCATAATGAACCACCCATCAAAACTACAGCATAGTGATTTGTTTTTCTTTAAACATATACCAATCAAAACAGAAATCTGAAGAGAAATCCAACTCACCCCAGGATCAATAAACTTGTGTATAAAAGACACATACCAGGAACCCTTTAAGATTTTTAAATACTTGAAATTGTAAACAAATAAAGAATTGTTTTGATCACATAGATTTCATGAAGTATGAACCACTATCTAACCTTAAGTGTCAATATGCTAATCAAGAGTTTCAATGAGGTCTTGCATGTTGCATGTTTGTCCCCTATTAGTTATTAAATACTGAATAAAAGGGACTATAAAGACCAACTCGACAGGGAACTATCACTTGGTACAGCGCCGTTCACCAGGCAGTTCTGCTTTGTCCAATTGTTTCAATTTCCATTTTGGCACTGCAATAGTAAGCACCTGTTACATAGCACTAGTTTTTCTAATAGTTGAATCCCATCTATTGAGATTGTAATGTCACCTGAAATGAACGGCACTATGGAAACCACCATTTTCAATGCATCAGCTGGTTCAGTGACTGATCAGAAAACAGGTTCAGGAACTCAGCATTTGGTCTTTGCTGGGCAGACAGTGGTAAGCATACTCACAGTCATATTCAACCTGTTACTTGTGATTGTTCTAGTTCAGCTGAAATCTGCTCACCTCAACTTTTCAACCAGGTACTTTCTCATCTCTGGAGCCACCTCCCAATCATTCATTGGTCTAATGCTGCTAGTAAGAGAAGTCCTACCCTGCATCATCTTCGGCATTATTAGCTTGTACATGGCAGCCATGACTAGTAGCGGCTTGTTCCTATCAACTGTGGACAGCTATGTCACAATCATTAGGCCATATACATACAAGTTTATTCTGACTCCACAGGTCGCCAAGACAGCAATACTTGGGTTTGGCTTGGCCTGGGCATTGTTTGTTCTGCTCACATGCACCATACCATCCTCCGTAGTCAGTCCAATGTCCAACTCCTGCACAGTCAATGATGGAAACCTATCACCTCTGGCTTTAGTCATCCTTTGTGGGGCCATACTATTCATTCTGCTTCTATCCATGATTTTGTCCATCTGGAACATTCTTCATCTCAGGAAGACTTCTTCCAAGATTGATTTTCAGCTGAAGAGAAGCAAGCCAGTGTTTGTGTTCAATGGGTCAGGCAATACTGCAACAAGTTGGCCTGTACCACCTTCAAAGGCCAAACCAACTGGAAGAAACAAGTCCACCCGTCAGGGTCGCCTTATTAGGCTGCTCACTGCATCCTTACTTGTGACCATCCTGTGCTGGCCTCAGTTATTGGTAGCAACCTTGCTGGCAGCTGTGTATGATATGTATGGGTTCAACAGGTCTGGTATAGACAACATTAGGCTGAAAACAGCATCTCTGATAGCTGTAGATGGCTTCCTACATCCTATCATTGCTGTCATCTTGAGCTCAGAGATCCGGAATGCAGTCAAACTGCTTGTTCTCTGTAAAAGGAAGGTATCACCCCAGTCACAGTAGGTTTTACATATTTAGAGCCTCATACAAAAAGATCAAATTCAAAAGCCTCATCTGAAAGTATTTGTTTTGGTGACTTGAGGAAAATCAGGAAGAATCATGCTATGTTTCAATTTTGAATGCGACAGGTACCTACTAAACTGTGAAAGTAACGTGTCTTTGAAAATAATTTAATCTTGCAGTGTTAAGTGTAAATGATTATAGGACAATAATACATGTACATAAATATCTGTATTGAAAAAAATGAAATACTGAAAGTCCTTAACCAGATGCCTTAAGTAGCATTGTATACCAACATCTTTTGAATAGGCACATTTATGGTATATAAGGTACCCAGCGACAAGAAGTCATGGGCTGAAGGTAATGGCATGCTTTTTTGTGTTTTGTTTCTTTGTGTATTTCTTAAAGTAAAGGATGTAGAAGAAGAAGGGTACAATAAGCGGCGATTCCGGAAATGTGGAAGTTATGTGTATAAGGACAGTATGAATGGATTTGGGAGAGGGAAGGAATAGTTACACTGGTGGGATAGGTTTAGTTATGGGATATGTATAGGAGTGGGATGCAATATGATATGGGGGGTTGAGTAAAAGAAAGGGATGTGCATAGGGATTGGATGCATATAATTCGAAGGGGTGTATACCTAGCCAAGGATGCAGCATAATAATATTGTTGCAGCAAAGTGCTGGGTTGTTCTTTGTTATGTTAAATTGTAACGTTGCAGTGACATTATTTTGATGACTCACAATAATGTCGCTGTGACCAACTTTAGCAACATCGCTTTGTGACATTCTAGTAATATTCTTGTAATATTATTATGAGGTTTATTTTGTGACCTCTCCCAACAAGAATGTCACAATAACCCACTGTTTAGACGTGGTTGAGACCTCACTTACAGAGAAAGGTACAATAATGTTCTAGGTTAGTTTGTCACATTGTCTAATAAGATGGTCACAGTAACATTCTGTTTAGGTAAGGTTAGGACTTAAAAAAGAAAAAACCTCAAAAAACTATATAGCATATCTTGTGAATTGATGATGTTGTAACATATTTGTTATCTAGTAAATTCATACTGATTTAGAATTTGATATTATGAAGGCTAGTACTGATTATGGCAACACATACCTAACTATTCATACTTACTATTGCCATTATCCTTGAGGTAGTTATATGAGTGTACACGCTCTATACTATAAGTTACTTAATGCACAATCTGTTCTAAACATACTTGGAGAAACATATGTATGTGAAAGTGGTTAATGAATAGATATGTCACATTCATTAAGTCATGATGCATAATGTCTGTATAAAATTGCCATATTGAAACTGAAATGTAGTAAGAAGTAAAGAAACATAATTAAGAGACAATGCTACTAGGGATCCATCTTCAACCCAAATGTAGGGACAAATTCATTTATCTAATGAATGTAAATGTAAAACACAGACCTGAGTGACGTATCTCAGACAGGTGGATACCACTATATCACAGCCTTGCAAAACCCCAACCAGCATCTCAACTGTTTCAGAATAATTACAGAGCTCAAGGTCACATTGCACTGATAGACTGGTTAGATTTGAGTGATGCGACCAACAAGGGAAAGGAAGTCAATTTGAAAACACTGTATTGTAATGAATTTGTGCATACGTTTCCCACCAGAATAAGGGACATGTGCACATACATGTAGATATTTTAGTTCCAGGAGTATACCTGGACCCCGGCCCTCTTTTTCATTTCAAAGTCCTGAATGTGCCACCGATCATTACCATTCTCAGGTAATATAACCAATACCATTCCCCTTTCATAATTTGAACCATTCATAAGATTTATTGTTTTATCTAAATGAAAGGTGATATTCCAGGATTGTCTTTGCATATATTTCATACAATTTCTTTGTTACAATACCTTTCTGTGATCACCGTTCAACATTTTGCACTTTTCTGCCAAACACAAAATGATGTTCATGTAGTCTACAAGCCCATTACAATACCGATCATGACATGTTTTCCCCAGTGTGAGCCTGGATGCATATAAAAGTTTGTGTAATCATCTTATGGTGCCAGGCTGAGTCACACCGAAGACTTTTTTTAAAATGGTAGTGGTTGCTGTTTGCCTGAAGCAAGAATCACAAAACATAAATGGTTGGACTGGTGTCAGTATGATGTGACTGGGTGGGATATCATGTGGGCCTATGACATGATATCTTATGACATGATAGTGAGGCAGCACTGTAAAGAGGGCATTTGGTCCTGCTGCTACAAATAGGCACCACCCTTGACTTGACCCTGGCAGTTAATTAGGGTGAACAGCAACTGATAACTAACTAACCAACCATCATTTTATGGTGAAAATCTTAAATAAATTGATAATATTTTCCATATAATCAGATAATGTTGTATATATTATATGGTCAGTTCCCTTCAAGGAAGAAGGCACTTCAATTTTGATGTAAACTGGTATAAAATATACAACTGTGTTTGTAGAATTCAAGCTATCATATTTTAGGTGTTGTATAGGTACATATATACATGCTGTATGTGTGTGTTTCAGTGTTTGGGTTATGTATTGCACAGGTAATGGTATAATAGAGGTAGGTTGTACCCCAGCCTTGTGTAATGCTAAGTTATTCCGACAATGTATGATTCCCTGAGATCTGAGGGGGGCTTAGATACATGAAAAATTCTAAACCATGGAAAGCCCCCCTCTCCCTCCGACTCTGAGTGATTGCTCCTTTAAAAAGGGGTTGGAACAATATGCGGCTGTACTCTCTCAAGTGGAAACCATGAATAGGGGATTGGGTAACTGTTGTGTGTTGCCATGTTGGCATGGTTTAATCATAAATAAAAGTTTGGTTCATTACTATGGCTAGGTTTTATCCAGCCATCATCTTAAACCTGTTTTCAGTGTTATTTTGTTAGTTAACTCTTTCACAGTAAAGACACCAGATGCATAAATGTATCAAATAACACATTTTTCAAAATCACCCTAAAAAGCTAAATAATTTGCAAAATTGATAGATATCTTGTTTTATACATGAAGAAGGATGCATGTTAGGATTTTCCTTGTGACCTTTGTTAATTAATTTTGTATTAGGTAAAATATTGTATAAAAATGTATTTTATGAATGCATCTGGCGCCACATTGTGCGGGTGTCAGTCCATTAATTAATTTTAGCCATCTTGCAAAGAAAGCAATCTGGGGGCTAAGCGAGGTCTCCCTGTATCTCAACTCAAGGGTACATCCAGTGATTTAAAAAAAAGGAGGGGGGGCATTCTATCATAATAGTATTTGCTAGACTGTCTGGGTAAGAACATTTGTCATTAAGAATTCAATACTTGGCAAAATGAATTATGTTACTAAAAGCTGTTCTTAAGTGTACCTCCACAATTCTTAAAAGTCACACTTATTTTAGTGATACATATTACTACAACACACAACGTCCTTATGTATACCGCATTCGGGAGAGGCCCAGTGGGTGTCGCCATCATGAAGAATGGAGACTCTTGATTGGCTGAACAGTCGTGCTTGTCCCCCCCCCCCCCCCCCCACCAGGAAGTAGCACCAAAGATGTACGTATGCACAGAACGGGTCTCCCGAATGTGGTAAATAAAAGGCAGAACAGCAATTATCCCAGTGGGTGGTCATCATTCCAACAGTTCAAAAGGTTCCTGGAAACTTTAAGTATATTTGAAATATCTTAAGGCTATATTCCACGATGCATTGGGTTCCAATTGCGTTCCTTATATTACAGAAACGCTTATTTGCGGAAATTTATAAACATGGTGGTATCTGAACGCAAGTAGACTTGCGTTTCTTTAATTAAGGCAGCGCAAGTGCCGAGAAACGCATCGTGGAATATAGCCTTTTACTTGCCTTTTACTTGCCTTGTACTTGCGTTGCATGAACGCAAGTACAATGCATCATGGAATATACCATGTGTTACAACCCCAGTTGCGTTAATCACTTGCGTTATAAAATGTTTCACTTGCGTTGCAACGCAAGCTGATGACGCAAGTGACGGCAACGCACCGTGGAATACAGGCTTTAGTAACAAATGCTTCCACTAGTCTGATTTGTGGTCAAACTTACGTATGAACATATCAAGCATTATTTTTGTGAAAATGAAGAGAAATATCCATCTATAACAATCTCCACCAGAGAATTTCTTTTGGATATATTTCAGTTAAATTTGAAAGGTGTGGCTGTTCCCCTTCTGGTCATACACCCCTGCCCTGTTGAGGTTGTTATGTCAGGGAGTCATTGATCCCCATGCTTTGTGTAGTTTTATTTGATAGGTAACATTTTCACAAATTTTGCATATTGTTGCCATGGTTACCAGAATGTTGAAAGAACATCAAAACGTACAAATGGTGCTAAGATGAAGTAATTGGTTGCCATGGAAACTAGATCACATGATAAAAATTGTAAAATTAGGAAAACAGAAAAGAAGGATTTTCAAGCTACATTGTGTAAAAAACAGCTTAAAGATATCTTAATTAGAAAAAAAATATATAGCATTTTGTTCTAATTATGGGTCATACTACTTGCATTTTGCTCTATATTTAACCTTTTGTATCTCACTTGGTACTCTCTGTAATCTATTTTTGATGGATTTATGGTGTCCAACCCTAACATATTCAGAAACCAATATCTCAGCTTCTACTTGAAATATTCAAAAGCTGTTTTCATTGATAGAAAGTTTGAGACTTCTTCTACATTCATTATCTATGTCATTAAGTGATGAGGTGACCGAGGTAACCACCTGCATTTGCCTGTAAATGCCGGTGGAGTAGACAAACAGACATTCGACATTTCAGAGCAGTCTTCGTCCATAGATTCTCCTACAGGATGGAAATTACCAATATCACAAAGAGATCATAAATAAGTCACTGAAGTAGTAGGTGTACATAGTTCTTGTATATGGGAGCATTTTGACATATTTGTTTCCATGTAAAGGCAACTTAGGTAAAATTTTATTGTATGGATTGAGCCAACTGCAAAGCTGCTGGTAGGTTCTTATATATAATATTATATATATATATATATAGCTATAACATTATAAATTATACCGATAGAACGATTTCAACTAAGATAACGCGTTGAGACGAGTTGTTCTTGCTAAAACTCCAAATATGCAAAGTATATCACATACCCTAAACAATCAGTGTAAGAAATTGATTGTTACCATGGTGGGGTCAAACCCAGCCAGAAACCCGATTAGTCTAACGTCTATGGAACCACTCAGGTGGAGTGAGACGAAAGCTGTACTCCCTGACCCGGATTCATCATGATAATAAGATCAACGTATGGCTGAAAATGCACAATTAATTTAAATCAAAAGTCATGTATAATTTCAGTTATATCCGATGATATGAAGGCACACTCCAAGAGATCTTTGGAAAATGTTCCCTCCTTGGTTCTGTTAAACTTGAATGTGTGTCAATAAATAGATCGAACAGCAATAGGTCTCTTTGATATTTAGGTATTGATCTAAGGTGATCGCTGTTTTCTGTAGCCATGGAGAATGAAGTGAAGCATGAACAAGGAAGCAGACGGTCTCCTCCCGATCTATACCCCTCCAGTACCTGGCCACTGGAGGCAGTGCATGCCTGCAACACTACCCGACGGTCATCACAGCTCCTCCTGGCTTAGAACCTCGTCACAGGTAAGATCTTACTTACACCAGCAAAGGGTATAATGTATTCTTGTGCGTGGATTTTGGTCGGAAAACTTTCAAATTTTATACCTACATCAACTGATCAATGTCCACCAATAACTTACACCATTTAAGTAGCATTATACAATACAAATTTAAGTCTTTATACTTTAATAAGTAATGTTTAGTTAGCTTTCAAGGAATATATTTATAAAGAAATTTAATTACATGTTATCAAAAACTCTCATACACTGATACAAGCATGATATATTAACTAATGCAGAAGGAAACGCTAACGAATGAGAACACACAATGTCGTTACATGATGGCTGCATCTTTGTAAGAGCATAACTGAAATGTCCCCATTTTCAATATGATATGATAATTAGATTCAATTTTCTTATCATGGCTCTCTCGAAAATTAAATCTAAATTATATCAGCCTATCTGATAAAAGTCAGGACACCATTTAACACATCTTAATGCAGGGGCATAGGCCTATGTTTCTTTGGACATAAGTATGATATTTGTACACTGCCCTTGACTTTTTATAACTTGATCAAAAGTAGGCGAAAGAGTGAACAATTTAGGCCTAAAATCTCAGTATAGTTTTGATTTGCTCACAGCACCTGCCTCGGATTCCAACAGTTTCTCCTGTAAGGTGAAACCACCGAGATAGCAGCCTCAAAGACGGTCCCTATTTAGATACCCAATTACAAAGGCACACAATAGATTTCAGTCGTAGCCCTCACACACCTGTAGCTTTTCAAGGTGACTTGGCCTCACCTGGGCCTAACGTATACAGGTGTTGGTTTGCAGGTAAACATGAACTCCCGGGCTTGGCCTCTGCTGGCGCTGGCGCTGCTGCTGCTCCTGGTGCCCACCTGTGGAGGCGAGGAGCAGGTGAAGAAGGCGGACGGGGTCGGGCCTGCCGTCGCCAAGGTAGCGGCCAAGCTGAGGAAGGGGGCCGAGGAGAAGGTGAGCAGCTCACTGTGGGACTTCATGGTCTGATTATAAATAGGGTTGTTTTAGTTGTTTCTTTTTCGATTGGGTTTCTCCTTGTAATATTTCTGTAACGAGCACTAGGCCTATGTATTGAGCATATATTATTGCTTCTAAGGTCTAATTTTGATTGGATATAGTCCCCACAACCCTCAGGTACATGATTGAACAGCAAAAGAAGACTTAAATTCATTTAAAGGGTGACTGGGGGGCCCCTGTTACTGTTTAAGTAAAATTGGCCATTTTAGTGGTTTATCCGTCAGACGACATGGGTCCAGCATACGATCCACAGCTCATCACTGGGACCAGATTGGGGCTTGATAACATTTATTCAGGTAGCAAACATATACATCTATACCATAAAATAGGAATTTAAACCCTGGTCTCGGGCGTTTCAGTTTTACAGGAAATGACAGCAAGCACATTTTCCAGAAAACTGAATTTTTCAGGGCACGCAAAAATAAGCAAATCTGCGGTGCGGCCAAACCAACCAAATACTTGCCGTGACTAGTGTAAGTTGACTTTTTTTTAAGTGCCATAACCCTCTAGTATGAATATAAGCCTTTAAATTGGCCTTATAACCACAATTTGGTACACATAGAGGCCTCTGAAAGAACCCTTATCCTTATTCTGACGGATAAACCGGGGCCTTTTTGTGACTACGGAGGCCGAACTTCAAAGAGCCGTCACGAAAAAACGAAGATAGATTAGATCCTAATTTTTTTTGCACATGAACCAGCAACCCCTCTACTATAAATTATAAAGCAAGTTTAATACAGGGCCTAGACCAACAATTTTTTTTTTCAAATGCCCAACCCCACTGGCGACGATTTCGTGAGCCTGACCCATATATATTTTCCTAACCATTATACCCTGTTATAAATACATTGTTTCTCCGCTTCCAACGAGTTGATTCTTAAAACGTTCCTTTATAATTTGATGTCCTGGTGTTGAATTTAAAGAAGTACTAAAAACGGTACTAAAAAGGGGGGAGGGGGACACTGAAAACACAAGGTCATCAGGAAGCCAGTTTAAAGTTGTCAGAGGGTTGTCATAGGTGACTTTTGGGTTGTCATAGGTGACTTTTGGGTTGTCACAAGGCTCATTTCAGACCACTGATGCTGTGTGACAACCCTCCGACAACCCTGTTACAACTTTGTGGGTGGTCAGAGGGTCGTCATTGTGAATTTTGAGGCTGATGACAACCCAAAGGTTGTCATTTTCTCCTGACGACCTTAGGCCAAAAAGGTTGTCAGGGGAGCAAAAGTGGAAATCAGGTTGTCACAAGGTTGTCGGGGAAGAAAATGAGACTCAAAAGGTCTGCCTGACAACTCTAGGGTTGTCAGTGAGTGGTGCCAAAAACAACAGCCCTAGGTTGTCATGGCCTCTGTCTGTGACAACCCTAGTATTGTAAGTGAATAGTGCCAAAAACCATACAACTCCTAATACCTAATACAACTTAGGCCTCCTAATTGTAATGGGCATACATAATAACTAGTAACATTACATAATAGGAACCCAGCAAACATAAATACATTGTTAAATTTACTTACCTTACTGAAGACCCTGTGACAACCCTGAGTTGTTCCAGTAGATCAAACAACACTGGAGATTTGTTTGACAACCCATGGCTGTGTTTTATTTTGGCACCATTGACTTAAAACCCTGAGGTCATCACAGATATCCACATGATCTCATATAAAGTGGTCACAAAGTTGTCAGAATTTCATCATAGGGTTGTTGATTTTGACACCAAGATTGTCAGAAGGTTGTCATAGGGTTGTTAATTTTGACATCAAGGTTTCCAGAAGGTTGTCATAGGGTTGTTGATTTTGGCACCACTTTTGACAACCTTGTGTTTTCAGGGGAGGGAAAAACAAGAAAAATAATTATCATTTCCCAGCTCTCAAGAAATCTCCCATGACGCCAAGCATACCAATGTTAAAACTATAAACCATGACTATCTCTCAAAATGGAACCAAACTCTCTGTTCGCCCTTTTCTATCCGTTCAGATTAACCTGGTGAAGCGGTCCCTGTCACACTTCCTGGCCCGCCGCCTCACGTCCGGCCACCCTCAGCAGGCTCAGGTCCACCAGGCCGTCGGGGCGCCCGCTGCCGACGACCTCCGTACCCGCACCAGGAGGGAGATCCACGCCTTCCTCGACTCCCTCCAGCCCCACCAGCTAGTGCGCCTGCGCCGAGCTGTTGCCATGACCAAGTTGAAGAAGCAAGTCAAGAACAATGCCAAAAACCTACAGGCGGTTCCCAAGTGAGGGATGGAGGCTTACGAACTGCACGTGAGGGTGGCTGAAGGAAGCAGCCGGGCCTGGGTATGAAGAGGGGAAGGCAATGTTTTCTCTGATGTGTCTGTTTCAAACTCTTCAGGAACAGATTTGCTCTCGAACATCTGAGGGATTAAAATACACTGATCTATATTAATGTATATTAAGTTTGAATAAACACATACTGTTATGTGATTGTATCATATCTATTTCAACATTATCATTTTGCCTATGTATATCAAAAACACAGACTTCCTAGGACACGTAATACATTACATTTAACACGTGTTTTTCGATCACGTATACTTTTAATGGTTTTACAGTGATTCATAGGCCTATATGTCAAAATATCAATTGGCATGTAATTTCATGTACCTTCTATGATATCTATGCTGGAAGACTGTTCTGCTCGTTGTTTTGTTCAAAAACACTTCTATACTATGTATCTCATTATAGTCATCAGGCTGTCGCTGACGCTATGGCCAGATGACATTCAGGGTAGATTGTGCCACATGAACACTGTGATGAAATAAACCACGACACTACTTAGAATGCTAAACCCAGTGCGTCTGTCTCTTTCTATTAAACGTTGTTCCCTGTGTATGAAACACTCCTCATTGGTTCTGTCGGATTCCATATTTCACGCGGGACTACATGCCACAGCGGCTCTAAATCCCTACAAGTATATCTGTTAGTCACCATCTCCTATCCAGAAATAAAGTACTTCTTTTTAATCCGAAATTACCTCTAGTTTAGCGCTAGGACACATCCACGCCACTATTTAAGTGCATGTGAATCCAAGTATCTAGTAATGCCCTAATTATTCGCGGAAAATAATCGATAAAGACATTTAGACTAAGAAAAAGTGTCATAATTTTTCATTCTTTTCTTCTTTCTTCTTTCCATTTTTTGGCGATCCAGATCACGCTATTTCAAAGCAGGTAGAGGAGGCAAGCAATGACATGAAATAGTTTTGATTTTGAATCCAACAGGTATTGGACGCCCTTTTTTTCTCGTAATTATTCTTTTGCTTTCAAGGTTAAAGTACTCATCTTTCATAGATATGTATCATTTAACAGCAAAAATTAATAACAGTTGTCTTTCCGACTCCCTTCGAGTAGGCCTATGCTACGTTACACTGTTTCAAGAGCACGGGTCCAATTTAATGTGTATTCTAATTAGTATATCGCGGACGGCCAGGAAAGGTTCTTCAGGGGACATCATCTTTCTTTTACTAAAGTGCTTCGGAATGATTTGCCTCCTGGATGCTCATTTTGAAAGAAACTCTTTTGACATTGTCATAGCCAAATAACCTTTACAGGCGAGTCCAAAAATACGTATATCTATGATGTTGACAGTTCAAAACATACCTAATGTGCGTTTTGGAGCTACTCTGTAAAATGTACTTACCGAAGGTATAGACACAATAATTATGACCAACAAGATCGGCTAAGTTTGATGGTCGTGATTTTCCATATTCTGTGTTAAGTGGGAAATGGTAAGCTTTCCAGGAGTAAACACTAATTCAATCTTGGGGAATTGATAGATACGTAATACTAAAACAACTGCTCTTTAATGGTAATACACACTCAACCAATTTACTTTTATATCAACCACGCCTACCAAACCAGCCATGTCAGCAGAAAGTGATAAAGGCATGAATGTCCAGTCTCTGCAGTCAAACCCACACCTATTATTATCACCATTATAGAGCTGTATAATATCACAAATCTCTTTGTTGTCATGCAGTCCAGGCAGGTTACCTGTCGTTTCTGGTATACTACGTATTTAGCACGGTGAAGCTGGTTAAAAAGTAAGAGGGCGATGAGTGCTGCTGGGCTGTGGACCATGGGCTTATGGGTGATTGTCAAATTTCGTGTTAGAGAATTATATACAAAAAGTAAAAGCATTTGGCGACAGAGTCACTGTTTTTTAACCAGCACCAGTCGACCTACCGGGCCACCAGCACTCTCTTATCCTGGTGTTCCTGTTACCACCTTGTCGCCACAAGCTTAAGGTGCCCACTCCTCCAACCATCGCTGTCCTCTGCGTCACAAACCTGAGGACACCAAGGCATCCTTCACTCCCACCCCACCCCATCCTCACACCAAAGACCAATCAGAGACGGCGACAAGGC
Source organism: Lepidonotus clava (assembly GCA_936440205.1). NCBI lineage: Eukaryota > Metazoa > Annelida > Polychaeta > Phyllodocida > Polynoidae > Lepidonotus > Lepidonotus clava. The sequence continues at coordinate 49,724,020 of OW387134.1, read as the reverse complement.
GTGGGAACGGACACAGGAGGAAGCAGTAATAGCTGGAGGAGACCTGCAGGAGGAGACAGCAACAGGCAAAGTCCGGGGCCTGTTTGCCGGCTGAGTGACTGGTGTCCTCCCGGGTGTCTATTCTCCTACCAGCGCCGGCCCACCTTTCACAGGTGAGTGTTGCTGTTAACGTGTGAACTGACACATTTAGAATAGTCTACCGAGAGGAGGCTAGATAAGTATTTGTGTTTGAGGGGGTTCCATAATATTTTTTTCTGTCTTTCTTTATACCCATGTTTACCATACTTTGCCATAGTGGGTGCCCTCCATCTGTGAAATATTGCCTATGCATTCAGCAAAGCCATGCATATAACATAACCATAATTATTATGCATACATATCGCATTTTCTTTCACGTTTGACTTTACGTATGATTGTCAATACTTAGAATAGCTATTCCATATGGTGACCTAATACCACCACGAACGTGCTGCATCCCATAAAATCAACGTTCATTTCAATATGTCATCAGTGTATTATAGGCTTGGCTATGCAGTATTCATACGCGCACATAAAGTTAAGGTAGCAACACCTATTCTATGGTGATGAAGAAGAATGGTGATGAAGAATATTGAAAAGTTTGAGACGCACTCCTTTCAAAGAGAAAATGTTTGTCCCTCTGTCAAGAGAAGCAACTTATCATCTTCACCCCTCTAACCGATAGGCCCAACCTTTTGAAAAGAGCAGTATTTCCCTGTTTCCATCAACCGATTTAACGGTCGATCAAGATGCTGATGATGATGTTGGAGTTTAAGGTCTGCTCAGCAACTTTTCAGCTATATGGAGCCCAATTGCGGTTTTTTGATCGTAACAATTGGCTGATCGAATCTATGGGGGTGAGAACGACGGCAAGGCAAGGTGGTCCGAGACTCGACCCCGGGCCAGCCGAGTGCAAGGCGCGAACGTTAACCACTACACTACCCCGCCCCCCTCGGCCGATCATGTGGTTACTTTACTTTTAACTAGTATTATGACAAAAGATTACATAGCTTATAGACCATTTGAATGAGAATTTAAAACGCTTTCTAATGGTATATCCCATGTTACTGATATTCCCACTGCATGTCGATTTTTGAAATCGGTAGTAAAATCAGCTGGTCTTTCTATACCTGTTTTCGCCGTGAATATGACCTCTGTTGTTGACACGTCGTTAAAGCTTCATCACCCCGGGTTCATCACTCACTCACTCACTTATTTAAGTTTAAGTGTTCACTACATATACAGGTTACTATCTTCTTCAGAAAATGGGTGGGCTCGGTAAATTTAGTTTTCATGCTCTTTCTAGATATGAAATGTTATTATCATTATTAATATTACTTTCAAGGTCACAATCAGCCTCAATAATAATAATTTTGCGCGGTCGCGATAACCTACTTGCTTCGATTAGAAATAATCATGGTATAATGATCATTTCGAATCGTCGTTTAATTGATATTATAATAACAACTGTCCTTTGGTAGTCGAAATATCAAATAAAGTGTATTCCGTCGTGATTAATAATATGATATCAGACGTCCGTATTTGAAAAACCACCATAAGGTGATTAATTATGACGCAGTGCCAGCATCCTGAGTTTCCGATCACCAGGACTCAAAATCGTTTGGTGTAGCATGAGCTATACCATCATACACTTATTTGAGGAGATTGACATAGAATATACTCATATAAGTCGGTCGTCACGGTTCGTTGGTAAGAGGAACATCATAAAGTTGATATAAAAACGTCTACTGTTCAGTTGTAACATGCTGTTTCACTGATGTTTATTTGAAGCGACCAATTCGTGCTATTCTAGACTCCATTCCCCTGGGATGGGAAATCCACTCATTTTGTTGGCTGATAGGAATTCATATATATATATTTTTATTCACTTTATTTGAAAACTGTACAGTTCAAATAACTCGTATCTGATCTCCCTCTGTATCAGTGTGTAAGTTCGAATATCACATATGTCATTAGATTCAAATTCTCTAGAGTAACATTACAACACATCATACAATAAATAGGCATGACATGCCAATGTTATGATACTATACAAATCTGTGTTAGAACATAAAAGGCGTAACATGAAAATGATTATTTTGACATCGCATCTATTTATTCATATCGGAACAACATTTGCTAAACATTATAATCGAAACTATAGGCCCCTATATAGTCTTCCGTACAAGAGCAACCAGGGACATTATTGTTTCAGATATTGCCAAATGTAGTTATTTCACTGATTATAAACAAATTGGTATGGTTAGTTAATGCTGTATAAGCAGGGATAATTGTAATGTCAATTGGTATTAATCTTCTAGATCTGCCTCTTTATTTTACATTCATACGCCACACGTCATAAACCGAAAATTCATAGATAAGCATCTGTGTTAGATACTCGTTCATTGGAACATTCAATGAGGACAAATGTACCTTCCCACTCTGTGTACAAATGCAACTTACCAAGCGAAACGTGTCCATGCTAGCTATATACGTGTCAGGTTTTTGTTAGTGGTCGAGATATGGTCGGCTAATTGTCATTATTTATAAAATGACTGGATTTTGAACTGCCTAAATGTCACCTTAAGTATGATTCATAGTGTTAAATAGAAAATGTTTAGAATCCACCTTGTTCGTATTTACAATAAATACAAGATTACAAAATAGATTACTTTTAGTGGGGTCTGTCAAAATTTTTGTTATAGAGCAGATAAAAGCACCATATTTTGCATGAGGCACCTCTGAGGCATAACTATTGAATCTAGAAGGGGAGTATACTGGACGCTGCGTCGTGCGCTACGGTAACCTCCACTAAAAGCTAGTCAGTGGGGTCAGAGGTACCAGACTAGAAGGGGAGCCACCTTGAAATATCGAAATGAAATTTTAACAAATTTTGTTTGTTTCTAGTATTTTGAATTTAAGGTATTTAACCAAATTTATTGGCTATCTTGGATTAAATCTATTGTAACGATTCCAAAGGCAAATAATTGAACTCCCTGTCGTATAATCTACCATTTCTGACACTAACAATGTGTTTCGAGGCATTTCAGAAGCTGAGCTATAAGATTATTTCAATATAAGTAGGCCATATTGGTTTTTGGACCCCCACATCAGTCCTATTGATATTTCAAGGTGGCTCCCCTTCCAGATTTCATAGTTATGCAACAGAGGTGCTTCATACCAAATTTGGTGCTTTTATCCGCTCTGTAATGATTTCTCCAAAAATTGACCTTGATTAACAGACCCCACTATATACAAAGAAGATTTGTGTGTATCACCCCTCTAGTTTATTCATCTAATTGATATAATCAATTGAATGTTCTATTCGTCTGGTCATAAGCTCAATTCATTGTAATTAATTCAATGGAATTAAAGTGCCATAGTACATTTTAAGAGAGAGGTGCATGTTGCTCAAACATGTCCGATTAGATTCGGAGCTGGATGGTGCAAAAATGGCATAAGATTAGAAAATCGCGACATTAAATTGTAGTTATCCAAAAAGACTACCGGCAACCGACGAGGAAATGGTATGATATGTAAGAGCAAGAAAATAATGTCATGATTGTGAAAGTGATGATCGTCATGGATTACCAATATACTCATACATGCAGGTGTCAACTTCCAAGAGTCGAGTATCTGGAGGCGACCACTATTCACAACAACAGTCAGCTTGAATCTACTTATTACCGGATGACGCCAGTTACCTTTCAACGTCAGAATAGGGGGTGTAGAATTTGGAAAATTATCAAGGCGATATATTGGTTGATGATGATATATATCAGGTGGAAAGTAAGAGTAGTTTTAAATGGCTGAATGGCGGTCAAGGAGTGGTATGGGCTGGGACTGGAGAAGGAGGACGTGACCAATAGGCTGGCCCCTGTTATTTACTGACCCTCCACTCGGTATCCGGAGCAGTGGTCAAGCCGGTGTTTGACCAGATCTTGTGGTGGCCGACTTTGCTCTGTCCCTGGCCGGCCCCGCCCCGACCACACCCTGCACGCTGACCCACGTCGGCTGTTATAAAAGACCATTAATGTCCCTCTCTAAGGGCTGGTCCATGAGTAGTAAGGTAATGTGGGCGTTATTACACACGGGAAAACTGTATGACTCAATGTATTAATGTTATTTACCTAGAGCCAGACAGGACCATGACAATAGAGGTTGAGCGGTAATTAATGTTGCTAATGATAAAGCAAGTCAAATGAGCGAATACACCGTATTCCAAATACCGATTTTGATGCTGTCGATTTTGCATTTGATTGATTTTCTCTGAGAACATTGGCATACAACCATATTCCTAGATATATATCTTTCGAAAGAGAATTGTAAGACCTTTCTAATGACGTATAACATTTTTATATTTGAACTTTGTTCCCACCGATTGCTGCTGATTTTAAAAATCGGCACCAATATTGGCATGCAAAATACAGCCTTTACATTATGTACACCATACACAGGTTTTCATATTCTATAATGTAGCTCTACTAATAGTTGTCCCTATAACGAAACGCCAAGATTCTGTAAGGTGAAAATGGGATAATATAATTGAGGCACCTGGATATTTGATAAAAGTACATTCAAGGAAGTAGACTCTTATTATCCACACCCCTGTCAGTCGTCACGGTCTAATAGAAGTAGGACTAACAAACCCACATGGGGGATCGCGCAACACCTGATTGGTGGGGGTGATTACATAATGCTGATAAGCTCTTTAAGGAAATGTCCCATTGTACTGGCGCGGGTGGCCAGACCATATTCATGTAGGTTTGATAGCATTAGCATTAGAACAGTGCATGTGTCAAAAGCCATAATTCTCTGTCAAAGTAGGGAGTTGAAGGAGGAGTCAAAGCGTGACGTATCATACTAAAGGCGCATACGCCACTCTAGCCAGTCAGAGTTAGCTGAACGTTGAGTGAGTAACCATCCTGGAAAGGTTCGGTCTTAGAAGCTGAGTCCTGTTCTTTGGAATAGAGGCAGTCAGACTGCGCTAGAAGGCGAGAGCAGTGACTGAATGTGTTTGAGGGGATTCCTTCCTTGGAGCTGATCATTGTCAATTGAGATCTTGTCACAGAACAGCAATATATAGGAGAATATTAATAAAGAACAACCTTTCACGTGAGTGTTACATCTTACATGATGTGGGAACTATAATTATGTATTGGACGACAGCAGTCGAATGAGGAGGAGACTGCATTAATTTTGGAACTAGCAATTATCTACAATTAACCATGAATAATTATGTACACCATAATATACAACAGATGATTAACTCTCTATAGTTCACCATTAGCTAAAAATCAAATCAAAACTTTTGATAATGGAAAAGATAGAAAAATAGTGGGCAAATATTACACAGTAAGGTTTGAGACTACAGTGATAATGTAAATAATCCTAGTCAATGATCATGGGTTGAACGTGGGTGGTCTTCACAGCACGACGGCGTCAATGATCATGATATATGATATGAGAACTCTTCTCGTGTCAATAATTATGATTGATTTAATAAGCCCATCCCACATTGGGGATTTCCAGGGTTGGACAAGGGTCGGACAAAATTCATGTATAAACTATCTTTGGCTCCTAGAGTTAGGGTTACCAAAATCAGCAAGAATTACGTTTTCCTATATCCCCAAGTATTGATAAAACATTATAATTTCTTAAATTTTACCAATTGATAGATTTCCAGGTTTGCCAGCCAATCAAAATACTGTATTTCAGGGCAAAATAGGGTCGGACATTGTAGGTTGGGCTGACAGGCTTTAACATTGGTTCCTATGGGGAAAAGCCAAATATAGGGTAGTCGGGAGTTTATGTTTGCGCATGCGTGGTCCTTTGGCGCCACTACCTGTCGGGGGTCAAGCGCAACTTTTCAGCCAATGAGGAGTGTCCTTTTGTACCACGTGATACAATATGGCCGCGCCCAGTGCGAAACTCCCGTGTAGCCTATAGAAAGCCGAATTTTACAAATTTTAGGAGCAATTTCTCAACCAATTTGCTATGGTTAATTTGGTTTTATGCACCTGTCTTCATGGAAAAATCCCGGAGGCAATTTTGAAAATATTTAACGTAAACTTTAACTGTGGTATAAACTGGGATGGCTTATTGTCCAGCAAAGGTATCTTTTCATCAGACTATACAGGGGGGTAAATGATCAAATAGAAATTATATTTCTAATTTCTGAAGTTATATCGATGCCTGAAACACACATTGAACATGTGCATTCGTTACGCTTACAAAACCCTAAATCATTCAAATATTTATAAAATGTTTTTCTTTTTCTGTTTATCCAGGCCAATGTAAATGTAGCCCACGCCTGCCACATAGGGCGAGGAAGTGTAATGTGGTAGGATGACCTAATAGAAGGGTCGCCCCTGGGGCTTCTGAGTTGTCCTTCGGGCCTTGAATCACATTAAGATACCCCGCCCACTGGAAGGTTCCGCAGATGACGTTACCTGGAGGAGAGAAAACAGCCAGACGCCACAAAGACCCCGAGGGTCAGAAGGTAGGTGTAGGGTAGCGGGGAGAGCGTTTTGTCTGTCAACGGGACTAAGTGGTAACCAAGTAGTATATGAGCTATGATATTGTCAAAGACATTATGTTGATCAAAACAATAACAGAATCACTATAATTGCCGGAAATGTGAGACACAACTTTGAGTGGCGGCTTCACTGTTTACATGACGGGGTGGTCATGTATCTCTCCCTTCGTTGAAAACGTTGTTTTTCAATGTGAAATACAGTGAGAAAGTTAAATGTTTTTCCACAGAAATACACTTATTATAACCATGACCAGCCACTCATACAAAGTTGAAATGTGGATTGCAATTGACGTGATAATAGTAATTAATAGTTTTCGTTGGTTATTTATATTATGAGATAGTGTTTACAAATGATAGGGGCATAGCTATATATAGCTCTTGAATCGTGTTGTGCGCATTGTTAGTTGATGTGCCTTAATTGTAGAACACTCAAACAAAATACTACGAATGTATGTACTGACATTTTGGGTGTCTTTACACAATAATCCTGCATCCTTCACAGGAGCCGCTCACAGAGGAGGAGATCCACTATGTCGCCGACACGCCCTTACAGCAGACGTCGGTGCCCACCAGCCGGGGTAGCCGGGCTGACCGCTTCTGGCCAATCGCCAAGGTGCTCATCTCAGTGGCCGTACACGCGGGTTTCTTCGCCTGCCTCGCCATCGTCGTCTGGTCACGTCGAACTGTCGCCATGGCCGGCGAGGAGGTCGAGGCGACGGAGGCGCGCCGCCTGTACCGCTTCTACCTGATCGCCTCCTCCTTCGCCGGCTTCTTCTACATCGTCATGATGGTGGAGGCCGCCGCCAGCGACACCTACCGCCATTTGCGCTCCTTCCGCGCCGACCTTCCGGCCGACGAGTACCTCGAGCGAGTATGTGCGGAGAGACCCAAGCTGTCGTGGTATGCAAATAGCTACCACTTTGAGATGCGCACGCAGCCGCGCACGCGCAGAAACATGGGGGAGGTGAACTTGAGGCCGGTGCCGCGGGGTCATGAGAAGGTCATCACACACCGCCTGATGGAGGTAGTCAGCTTCCGGCGCTACCGTGACGTCACCGAAGTCGGCAAGAGTGCCCTCAGGTCGTCGGTGGTCAGGGTAAGTTACTGCAGCCAGGGAACATGTGTTGTTTCCGTAAGCATTTCAAATATCTTTGCTAACTTCAAATAAGAATTTAAAATATCTTAAGAATTGAGCTATAGGATGTAGCCGGGTCAAAAATTTCCCGTTAATTTCACACATTTCCCTTATCCTTTAGGCCGTTATTATAAGCAATAGCTTACAGCCATAATGATTTATACGCATGTTTTACGGAATTTCTTATCCCTCTACCCCTTGCCACATGTCAAATAGAGGATCAAAGTTTGAAAGCATATATGATATAATATGTGAACTCGATGTCATCAAATCTGGAGTATTCCTTCGTCGTTATTTCTCTCTCAATGCTCTTCTCAACAATGTACCACAAAGCTAGACAGGCCTGCCCAACTTTCTCATGTTAAAAACTTTCATTCCTCTCGATTATTATAAATATGTTCACCATATAATACGCTGAAAAACAGAGGTGACTCTGATGCCTATTATGAAAATGAAAAAAAAACAAAAAAACAAAAAAAACAGTGTTCTCAATTTCAGACATTGTTCTCGACATAAAAAAAATCTAACCTTATACAGAAACTTATTATTGGAAGTCCTTTTGCCTCTTACCTCTTATGACCTCGAGGTAATTACGGTAGCTTGGGTTTATGGGTCGGTCGACTTTTGAGAAGTTCAATTAATATTCTCTGAAGGTGCAACTCCGTAAGGCCATGATCCACGTTGCGATTTTGGGCCGATTTTGGACCGATTTTGAAAATCGGTTTCTTAAATAATCATTTTACTTATACAACGTACACTTGTCCAAAGAGTATAGAATAATACATATCAGAAATATTGTATTTTCATCAGGAAAATTGATTCCACATGTGTGAAAAATGCATGAGAAGAAAATCGGCCGGCCCCAAATCGCAACGTGGATCATGGCCTGTATAAGTAGGTACACAACAGGATGTACATATCCTGGTCTTAAAGATAAACCTTCCATAATTCAAAATACAGAAGGTGAGAAACATTGTTTGTAAACTTTTCACGCACAGAGCAAAGCCTTTGGGATAAGATGAGCCCCAGGAGCAGACAATTTACTGTAGATAAGCATATTTGATGGTTTCATGCTTAATGAGCCTTTGTTCTATAGGTCTTCGGGAAGTTTATCAAATGTGGATTATCATGTTTATTGTACGCTTACGTCCGATCAGATTGAAGACCTAGTACTACCATAGGAAGGATGTGATAGGATGTTTTACCTGTGGATATTAGGAACATCCTTGCTATGAGACCCACTGTCACTGCTATTTCAGATTGAGTGTTCCAAAGCCTTCTGCTTTAAGGATAAGAAGAGCCGAGAGCACTATACAAAGACATACTCCTCTTTCTGTATCCGGATGAAGGGCAAAGACGAATTTACCGATCATGGAGAGGTATGGTCTTTATTTACAATAGTCAGTTTACATGACCCTTACCAGCTAATTACACATATACACACCAAAATATTAACACCCAACAGACGAACAATGTATTCATTGGTGTAAGGAGCAATCAGGGGGCGCTCTCTGGTAGAGAGCCCTACGGTTAAACGATGACGCCCTCTTCCATACTATCTGATTATAACTTATCAAGCAAACACTTTCTAAAATTGACCATGTATCATACTCTTTATACTACTGATATAGATATATTATATGCCGGCATAGTCCCTGGTCCCAGAGCCGTCAATTTACTATTAAAAACTGCTATACTAAGATAATATACGTTCCCCCTCCCACAAAATGATACATTTATTATAAATATTTAATTACACAATTCCTGTACGATTTATGTAATAGACATGAACAAGTGGCCGTGGTGTAGATTTGAAACTATTGATGCATTTGAAATTGTATGTGACTTATATCGTCATGAAAAGCACATTGGTGTATGTGATGATGAATGAATAACAAACAAATACATATTTATTTCTATATCATCTATTGTAAAACCTAATCACGAATCAAACAAATAACACCATATCCTTTCAGAACTTTACCATACCGGGCTACCTTTCGTCGGTGATGGCGCCGACCCGCGCCCGCCCCGCCCCCTGCTGGCTCAGCGAGGTGTGGTTCTGGCTGCTCACCATGCTGCTTCTCACCTGGCCCTACAGGTGGCTCTTCTGTGCCCTCATACCACGGCTAAAGGTCGTCTTCGTCAAGGAGCTAGAGTTCTGATATCAGCAACTAGTACAATTGAACTGTAAACAATATTTTTTTACCCAAAAGGTACTTATTAATTGAGATAGGTCAAATGTGTTTTTTTTTGTATATTTTATTATATCATTACGTTTGCAAGTGTGCAGTGAATTCAAAATATTATCCTACTGACATAGATTCCAGTTTATTATAAAAGACAACAAATAACTGATGTAATGCGGCTTGAATGTGAACATACATTTAAATAGGACACTTGAATATCCAGTAGATTAGCACTATAGCTTCCAAACAAATGTGGTCGGGATCAACAAAAGGTATCCTAGATTTAAATTGTGATTGAGACAATGGATCGTCCGTGTGTCCTTATGTAGGCCTAATCTTGTGGTGGCGATTCTTTTCGACTTTGATTATCAAACGCTGCAATTGGACCTAGTTCTTAACAAAGTAGCATACACAGTGTAACTATAAGTAGTATATGAAAAGGAAATATAAACAGGTCAAATTCCTTCAAAATTATGAATATTCAGTCTTTCGTTAGAAGCTATGAGGAACTGATTACAGTATATAAATGATGTACGTGGACAAAATATTATGACATTTATCATTTAATAATCATAGGCTAACGCTTGATTGGATGCTTACTGAGAGTGATAGAATGTTGTTATGTTGAACAGAAGTAGTTGCTCAGCATCCATAAAGGTACGCGTGCGTTCATTACATGTATATCGACACTTGTATATACATGTACATCTAAGATGAATACAGGTACAACCTACAGATCTGTGTTAAATGAATACTATACGCAATATTACGCATCAAGTGTGAAATGTATTGGACATCGCAAACTGATACCGACAGTCATGTGAATTCAGGTTCTGCGTAAACAAAGGTTGTATAGGTAAAGTTGAATCTTCGTCCCAATGAATAAAATCCCGTTATTGTCAGTTGTCTTGGAAAATTGATGTGACGGTGAATTCTTCAATATATTTTGCAAGCTCCCAACTCATTCTTTGTGAAATAGCAATGCCGTAGACGTAATAATGTTCACTTAAATGGTGCAATCTTTTAATGCATTAGCCTGGCGCAGTCCTTCTATTGACGGTTACCGATGTATTTGTATTTTGTAAGTAGCTTTTTCTTCTTGTTTGTAGGCCTGTATGCTTGCCTTGCTATAGTGCGTGGTCGTAATCATTTGCTAGCGGTGCCATGCAGCAGGAATACAAGCTGCATACAAAGGTCAAACTGCTCGGTTTCGAATATTCTGTTTCATAGAAAAAACTGCCGATAAAACACTCGCGACAAATCTTTCCCTCTGGACAAAAATATATCACAAATGGATCAATGGAACATATATCGACTGCTCATATTGAGTACTAGTCCGACCAGATCCTGTTTCATGTTTTAAACGAATTCTCTGAGCTTCTCTTCAAATAAGCAATAAAGATCTTAAATAAATGGTCAACTGGTCAACTAATGGAGGCTTTATGTTGCAATTTATGAATTGTTAAAATGGTTTATTGGTGTCAGAAAAATTAATCAAATTATTTCGTATTATTCAACATTCTGTTTTAACTTCAGTCTGTATGATCCATACGGAAATTAGGTAAGCATGCATAGTTTAAATCTGTAGGACCTAATTTCTTTTTGACTCCGCATAATTCATACGGAAATTAGGTAAGCATTTGCATAGTTTAAATCTGTAGGACCTAATTTCTTTTTGACTCCGCATAATTCATTTTTTAGAGGACGCATACATATTTTGTAGATAAATTCTTTAGCTGTAGAAACTCCTTAGCTAGCTTAGACCTGTTTTCCTTTTGACTTTATACAACATTTTGGTACCGATCGAGCGTTTCAACTTTGACATCAGAAATCAAAAGTTTGACCTTCAAGTCATGCGTTCAGGAAATATGTATTCAAGATAGGTTGTACACGTGTGAGGCATATCAAATACCTCACGATGTTACTCGTATAAGAACATCATGCCAAAAACAATGGCTACATTGCTGACTGACCAATTTTAAAGGGAGCCAAAACCAATATAATCGACAAAATTTTCTAAACTGAGATAAGTATAGAAATATGTTAGATGAGTCTAGTTAAGGTCAGTGGTAAAGTATTAAGTGTAAAAACTAGCTCAAACCTAAGTAGAATGCCACAAGAGATGGTAATATTTGCATTTGTTTGTAAACAAACCCTATTTTTGCGGATCCACATTAATTGATTTGAGCAAGAAAAATGTGTTTTTAATGATTTTTTACCATATTTCGTGGTTTATATTTTAACATAAGCCAGGAATAGGCTCAAGGAATGGATTTCCATGATTATTTGAGTTTGGAAAATTTCATTGAATTTATTGGTTTTGGCTCCCTTTAAGGGGGCTGACTATACGCGCGACAGTCGCGCACGCGGACGTCGCGTATACATAATGACTTATATACGCGGACACAAAGTCCACGCATACAGAGGTATTAACATACGCGGACATAGGGTGGGTGAATGTAAAGATGTACATATATATGCTCACAATATAGATTAAACAAATAAGAAAATATAGTAAAAAGGGGGTTGGGGGGCATAGCCCCCGATTCAAAGACAACTGATAAATGATATATAATTATGAACAAAATCCGCGTGTATAATTCCCCCTAAGTACGCGGGCACATACCCGCGCATACAAACAATACGCGGGCTCAAAGTCCGCGCCTACAGATATCATTATAAACGCGGACGTGACATCCGCGCATACAAGAAATACTGTGTGCGCGGGTTCCCTCGCCGTGCCCGCGTGTATAATCCCGGCCCCCTTTAAGGAGGGCTGTTGCTGATTTAGAGGGGTGAAGGGTGCCTTCTTTCTTTTGTTGTTGAAAAACAAGATTTTCGTATATGTAAAATTTGGCCATAATCGTTACGATGAATGATCAACAAAATAATGCATCACCCCCTTTCAAAAACTTGGGGGAGGTGGGGGGAGAGAAGTGGGGTTGGATACCTTATGTGTACTCAGTAATTGGCCGTTTAAGGTCAGACCTTGTGACACTTCTTTTAGTTATTGATGTAGCACATACCTATATCCAACAGTCACTCCCCCCCCCCCATTGTATCAATACCCAGTCAATATGCCAGGCTCTGTCGAGGAGACAGTCAGTATATATATATCAGAGACACTTTAAGCAGAAATATGCAATTTAGGTTTTGGGTATATGTAAAATTTGGCCAAAATCATTACCACGAATGATCAACAAAATAATGCATCACTCCCTTTTAAAACCTGGATGGGGAGAGAAGTGGGGTTGGATACCTTATGTGTACTCAGTAATTGGCCGTTTAAGGTCAGACTTCGTGACATTTCTTTTAGTTATTGATGTAACACACACCTATATCCAACAGTCACCCCCCCCCCTCCATCGTAGCGATGCCCAGTCGATATGCCAGGCCCTGTGGAGGAGACGGTCAGTATTTATATATCAGAGACACCTTAAGCAGCAATATGCCTATTACGACTCCGGCGGAGGGGAAGGAGGTGTCGGTTATAGCCCGTACATCAGAGAGCAGTCCCTGTTTAGTGGCCAACAGAGGTCGATGTCGCACCTACACTACCTTGATCTCAGGTACACCCCCGGAACAACAAGGTACTCTAGCTAGCAATTTGCACAATAACTTCAACATAACAAGTTGTGCAATCAGCAAGTTTCTGTTTGTCATCTATACAAATTGAAGGAAATAAGAATCTCGTCACATAGAAATACTATTCTTAGGCCTACTTCAATGAGTTTTGACGGGAGTCCAGACTATGAAATGAAATGTCAACTATCTAACCTTCAGTACACCCACCGAGACTAAGCAAGCTTATTGTATGAAGTTACCAATTCCATTAGACGTCGTTGAAAAGATGTAGAGCTAAATGCCATGAATTTCTTATTTTGACATGTATCATACATTACCAGAATTTTGTAAAAGGCATGTTTCAATTCGCTGATTCAGTCGTTTTATTGAGAAGATCTATTAAAAGATATCAGTGAAATTAGTCTTTTTGATAGAAATATATATTTATGTTGAAACTTGATATTGTGATGAAGTCTATTCATCAGGTGTCAAAGCTAGAATGTGAAAGATGAAACGATATGATAGATTTAAGTACACTTTGTAAAGGGCCCGAAACCCGAAACCTGAGAAATAATGTAAACCGGAAATGACGTCAGTATGACCACGTGACGTCACTATGACCACGTGACATGAGATAGGTATAAAAGGGGCGGTGAGGCCCAAATATAAAGAGTTCCTTCGTAGTACTCCTGGTGTTCAGACGTGTCTTCTTCCTCTAGCAGTCCCTTAGGAGGGATTCCAGTCAATAAGATGGTTGAATATAGACTAAGTAACCAGAAAGTATAAGTAATATTGATAAAGTTATAGGAAAATTGGACATAAAATAGTACGGGGTCCGAAGGCCCAAAAGTCCGAGAGCCATGGCCCGAAGGCCCGAAACTACCAGACTGACGGCCCGGGAACGGAAGACCGGCCAGGTACGGAAGCCCGAAATAGTAAGCGGCAGTCTAACGACCGGAGGCATCAAAGCGCGACCGGCTCGGCCCCACGCTACCAAACAATAGGCGACCGTCGGCCCGAAACCTCCGTCTAGGAGAAAAGGAGATAGATCTTCCCTAGCTGGCCCAAGAGAGAAGTAGAAGAAGAGACAACCCGGACCCCTACCCCACACTTTTGCCCTCGGCCATCCTCCGCGCCTGATGGCTGCAACGCCTCGGCCTGGTCTGACCAACACACCCTCTCCCCTTCAATGAATACCGATCCCCCGACTGACCCACTCAGTCCCCCTCGTGCACGAGGCACGACTCTTGATCTCACATCTCGGCTCCTTGCTCAGCCTCCATGCCCAGCTGAGAACCAAAATAACCCCCACGTCCCTCAGCAGTAGAAACAGGAAACCCCGAACTACTGAGGAACATCACAATATAATCTACGCCATTGGGTTGAAACGGTCATACTTATGGTGGTTTGATATTAAAAAAGGTCGCCCACATCATTGAATGGTCAACATATGTGAGAGCATCCATATGAGTAAAGAAAGACTTGGGTAAAAAGACAAAAATGCTACTGTCATTAGTTATCATTGGATCAAAATATTTCCTGAATTCCCTTTCCTTATGTCTGACTAATTATTAAGGCCAATACAAACATGGCCCTTCTGGATCGACACTTCTAATAAAGCAGTCCGAGGAAATCTGTTGTGGTTACGTTTTGACCCTTTCGTCCCGATGTATTTTACCTGTTTCAGTGTGTACTGCACCAGACGAGCGGTTCAGGGACACAGCACTATCTGAAACCATTATCCTTCCATGGAGGTGTAAAAAGAAGAGAAAAACACCGCTGCCTTGAATCTCGTTTTTTCACACCTCGTTGGATCTATACTATTGATAATTCCCTCTGTGTATGCTCTATTTTTATATAGCTGTTTACCCTTGAATCACTTCCTCTCGGAGGTACATCGATCCACCAATCAGCATTATCAAAGAGGCAGTATTTCACCCTGGGGCTACTCCAACAACAACGAACCCTCCAAGTAGTAATTGACTTACTGACATTGTCTCTTGCCGATGGGGAGAGGTTTCCCCCGGAGATGCTATGGTCATTTAAGAAATCAAATTCCGGTATATATGATATTCCGATCATATTCTCTGGAAGCTGTTGAGGAGCGTGTCTTTGACATTAAACAATTAAAGAAAGAATAACTCGAGGATATGCTGGTATACATATGTGAACTGGTAAAATGATTGTGTTCCTTACAAAACCATCTGGCTATCCGACCAGTGTTGTATCCAGACGTCACACGCCAGAAAAAAAAAATCATACTAATTGTTTCTTTTCATATCCGAATAACAAAACGTGTCATTGTTCTGGCAAGACGCACCATTCTACCCGACAAGATTATCCCCCAACTTCCATTGACTAAAGGGAAGCATTGGGGATTTGTACTCTTGCATATTGATCCTATTGTCGACATAGTTTTGTCCCCACTGCGCATGTGCAACGTTGACAACTAGACGCATGCGCCCAGCATTGCATGCAAATCAGAATCTGGTCTGGTAAAGTCGGACAGCTAATTGCATGGCGTGACAATAATATCGGTATGGTTAGGCGCTTCATGAAGGCAATTCGCGTTTTATGGACTTTAATTACCAATCAATAACGGCCACAGTTTGTGATGAAGCTTCTCTACTACATAGAACTGTCACCTAAAGAAAGAACCCTGCAGATTTTGCTCCTTCTAATCAAGGTCCATTATCGGTGGATTTCTTTGGTTTGTGACTGTTTTAATTGTTTGGCTTTAAAAATAAACCATAAAATATTGCTTGGGACCGAAATTGCTGTTCCTCAGGATGTGTGACTCTGTGGAATATCAGAAGGCATAACAGCAAATTATCACAATTGAAAGTACAGACTTAAATGGTACACTCTATTCTGTTTTTGGGTGTAGTCTCCGTTTTATTGTGGGAGTTTGAGCCGCATATTTCGCCTGCTGCTATTGGCTTTCTTTCAGTATAACTGTTTAGTTCGACGCATAATGTCATAATATTTATATCACTACCAGTCCCAAATCACAACTCTTCCTCTCATACAGCGGTTATAAATTAGCGCCAAAGCCGTTTTGAATGCTGTTCAGTTACTTTGTCCAAATGTTTTGTTTTTCTAATTTGAATACTTGTGTACTGAAAAACTTAAATCTATATACATTCAAATATGAATACTGGTGAGAGGGACCTAAATTATTTTCCCTCGTGGTGTATCTTTGAATTGAAAAGTCCTGGACTCATAGCTTAAATGCTGTGATATCATATTGCAACACATCTTTTTGTATGCACATATATGGCATCTGAATAGAATGTTGGCATATTTTCTGTCAATCATCCGGAAGGAATTCTACAATTTCTTCCTTATGCTATTTTCGGACGCACATTTCTATCGGAAGATATTTCCCCACATTTATGTGTAACAATTATGAAATTTTGTACGTTTGAATGTCATGGGTGTTATATTTCTCGGAAAGGGAGGTGTTTCATTTCCTTGTTAGGAAATTTTCCATACCGATATGTTTTTTCCACTTTTAAGTCTAGAAAATAAGGATTCACTAAAATTAATGTTGCTTTTGACCGACAAACAATGTTTCTGTTACAATGACGAGCAGGAGCTGCGTAATGAAAGCAAATCGTTTATTTTGACATAGAAGCTCTTGAAGCAAAATAATAAGGGCTCATTGGTATTCATTTGGGAAATTTGATAAAGGCAAGCTGAAACGTGTCAATTCGACGTTTAATTATTTTTGTATACACCAAGTCCCTACACATATATATATAGGACTAGTATTTTCGGGATTGTATTTGTAAAGTGCATTCGCTTCATTCTTTGGATAGATAAGACGCTGGATATTTTGTGTAGGATGTCAATATGGCGTACATGTAGCCACCATGACAATATCTCTATAGTCCAGTCCTTCCAGACGACCAAACATGGAAGGGGTGGGCCGACCGTTCTTGTGTTGGGGAATTCTGTGCTACTCTCTTATTCATGAGAATTCAAGCAGAATCTTCATAGCTCGTTGCAACCAGTTGTATCCGACTCTGTTGGAATAAGTCCATCGTGTCCCATGATGTAAAGCTCTGTGGTAGATAGTCAGTAAGCAATGGCTTTTGTTATAAAAAAAAACAACAGCAATAATCAGTTGCTATGTATCATCTCAATTCCTCGCAATAGTCGACAGATTTGTCCCTAACTTGCCTGGACTGCCATTTGAATATAATATAATTTATACGGTAAGATGATTGTTACTAGACCTATAACCATCTGAATTTGTCTGTCAGTTGGAAAGTTATGAATGGAAAATATTCCTCAGCTGTCAGTCAAAAAAGATCGGCATAGATCTGGCTATGAGAGGTAGCTCCTATCACAACTGACATAATACCTTACAATCCGATTCCCTCCACCCTTCACCGCAGTCTTTTCTCTTTTTCATCTAAATGTTGGCCATTATATTCAGCTTCCTCCGCCATATGAGATTGAATCCAACCATTTGCCGAGCTCGAGGCCTCTGAATAATAGTTCCCCGTGCAGCAACCAGATTCTGTAATAAATCGTGCACGTCCTCTAAAGTGATCAGTAAATAATCAATTACAGTAGCATAAAGTGTGGTAGCAGAGGAAGCAGCAATGTTTAAAGGCCGACCGTGTATGAGTAAATGTAGCGAAAAGGTGTGAAGGGAAAGTGAAATGAAGGAGAAACCGGCCGCATCAGTCTAACAACGGCTGTGAGGAGACTGAGTGGTGCCCAGGAGATCCCCCCGTATGGATGGCGGACGGGGTATGGGAGTCGCTGAAGGATAAAGGGGAGCGACAAACGGCACATAATTGTGATTATATACAGGGAGAACTCTGAGGTTAGATGGATGGGCATACGGATGGAAGTACAGGCTTTACATACTAAGATAGGCACTAGGCGAACAGTCATGGCAGCCAAAAGTACAAGCTAGACCATTGATGACCACATTCCCGACATGGGAAATGATAGAAAAAGAAGAACGGTACCGTTCCTTCATGTAAATAACGTATACTACCATAAAAACTTAAAAATCTATAGCCCAATGCTTGTACATTGATAAATCTGCATGTGTCTTAAAAAGATACTCGGGACTTTTAATTACGGTTTCACAAGAAATTCAACTCATGACCAAGTAGTATTAGTTCCAATCATAATTTACTAATCTAGGCGACTAGTCGAAAGCTTTCAGAGTTCTATGTATCCACCAAGGAGTTGGCAATCGCCCCAGCCAAAAAGGTGGATTAGGCGTGATAGAGCCACGCCAAGGGTGGCAGGGGGCGACACTAACGACATCCTCCTGGGACCCGACGGTGAAACCCCTTCATGTCTGGGCACAGTCTCATTGGTCTACAAGAGAACCACATCATGTCCGATCTGCCAGTCGGCCGGCCAGGGCTCTCACCGACCAGCCCCCACAGCCCCCATCCCCTCACCCGCCCCCCTACGACACTGACCCCTAGTGGCGACTGCCCCCAAACCGCCGGCGTCTGGGGGCGGCTTATTTCCGGTTGAGGCTGCGTCGCACCTCCAAGCAGGTTCCGATTGGCTGACCCAGGGCATAAAGCAGGGAGAGGGGTCGGCCTGACCGCACCAATGTCAGCACATAGAAGAGGCGAGTACACCGTAAAATGCCTACAATTATCATTTTATTATATTTTCTCGATGACTTGCTCGAAAATCTCAAGTTAGTCTAATGGTCTTTATCGTCCTCGGACGATCATGAATGCATTTTCGTCACATCTGAAATAATTCTCACAATTAAAACTGTATGGCATCCTGACATTGTGATGTTTCTTTGGTACCTGTAGCTATAGATTGAAGGGAGACCTGATATAATTTTCTCGCTGTACCAACACTGTGTCCATAGGATATTTCTACCTACACCAGCTTTATGTTGGGGAGTAAACGAAAACAGACACACTACATGAATCGGACACCACCATCAAACTTGAAAAGATCCTGATGACGATGACACACAGGGTGATCTATATCCCACCACTTTTCAAAAACTATATAATATGGCAATGACTGCGGGCGTTAACCTATTGTATAAAACGTAATAATGCATGAACACTTGGAATTAGTGCATAGCGTTATTGGCAATTTATGGAATAATTGGCCAACGTTTATATTGGCATTTTTATCGAATTGGGCATATATAAGTTGTATACAATTTAACTGAGTGTGTATGTGACATTGTAAGCCTATCTTTCAATTACATCTGATTCAAAAAAAATCTATCCATGTATTTGTCTAAGTATAACTGTCGCAACTGTTCAGATGAAGTAGACGTAAGTAGACCAGACGTTATGAGCTGCATGACTGACAACAATTTGGCGAGTTATCATTTTTCCAATAATAGAATCAATAGAAAGAAACTATGCATCCTACATAATATTTGAAAACATACGGAACATTTCTAATGGTATATAATAATATGTCCATTATATGACCTCCATTTCCATGGGCAATTTAGTAGTGTAGGCCTACCTTAAGCACCTCCTCTATTCCCAGACCCCGAGGCTGCTGTGTCCTGTCTTCAGACCCATATTCTTACATCCACGCCCATACTAATCATAGCTTATTCATATTTAATATTTCACTTTCAACGGTTTCGTAGGACATGTACAACATCTGTTTGAAGGATATCACAAGTAAGTTTTATTTAGCATCTTCACGTGTACAAAGGTAATGACAATAATTACAAAAGTGGTAACAAATATGAGTGAGAATAATGAAATAGATGAGCAAAGTTTCTAAAGTTTAGAACTAACCATTTAGATAAAAGTTTACGATTCAGATGCTCTCCCAGAAATAGGTTTGTAGGGTGGTGTCTCTAGGCTGAAGCTAAGTGACAACTACGCGCTTTTTGTTGTGTAGCATCTGTTTGTAGGACAGCCTCTTAACACCCACAGTGTGGCTTCTGCTTTCACCCCGGTAATAAGAAGCGGCCTTTAGCCGACGGGAAGGGTATAGACCCCGCGTGGAGGCCGACGCCAAATTAAGGTTAGCCGACGCCATCGACGCACTTCTTGTTTGTCTGAGCCCAATTACCACTAGCAGGGAGCGATTAGTATTTGGGTTAAAGCAATCAATTGTCCCCTCCGCCTGCTCGGTGTCGCGAGCTGCTCACACGAGCAGTTTGTCCCCCACCCAGGGACGTCTGGGAGTCGCTGTTGCTCGACCTGAAGGCCGTAGCCTAATACCCTTTACAGACTAGGCCCCAAAATACCAGTTCTTATCACTTCTTGTTGGTTAAAGCTCATTGTTGCTGGTTATAGAATTCTGTTCTTGACACACTAGAAATAGAATGTGCATTCTGAAGAGGAAAGAACAGACAAGAACCAACATGAACTGGAATGAGCATTTGGGGTGGATTTTGTTCACAATGCACATCGTATTCAGGATCTATAGACAGTGTCACTGAAGTCAAACTTTAAACATTTATTTGTTAACTAACACAGATTTCTATGAGTTGTGTGAAGTATATCCAAAACCAATGCATATTATAAATTGAATTAAACCTTTCTGTTCACATACTTCAGTGTACAAGGGAAAAATGCTTTCAACCCACATACAAAACGTATTTGCAAAATCAGTGAGTGAAAGTTTTTTGAAGGTAAACATATCACATATAGCATTATCACCTGAGAAGGCACTGTTAGAACAAAGGAAATCCGTGTGAGACTGAGAGTGCTTTATATCACATTAGTATACTGATACTACATAATGTTATTTTTGAAACCATATAGATAGATATAATATATATATATGGGTATCTATATATTGATTATAAGTTTAGGGATAAAACACAGGGCCACAGATGGTTTTCTACCAGTAGCCCCTATAGGCTAGTGGTCTAGGTTCTTGATTTCAATGCAAGAGGTCCCAGGTTCAATCCCTCTCTGAGCCGTCTATTTGCATTTAGGCCTATGTTAATTGAAATGTATCAGAAAGAGTTTTTACCAAAAAAATCTTGAATGGCTCTTATTTCTGAAACTTGATGGTAATACTTTTCTTCAAGTACTCATATTTATTTGAGCCTTGTAAACTCATATTTGTAAACTAAGATTATTCCATTAAATGATAAAGCCTTTGGACTATTTCATAATGTCTACTTGTAACAATATTCTGTTTTGGTACATTATTCAGTGTCAGGTAATATAACCAATATAACCAAAGATGTTTGACAACTATTTTATTCTGACAAAGAACAACTTTAAGTTATTTGCTTGATGATTTGTAGGGAAGCATGTCTCAGACTTTCTCTTTAGGTCATATTTTTTGGTTAATCTAACAATTATATTTCTAAGAACAATTACTTGTAAACTAGTTAAAACTAGTTAAGTGTAGGATAATGGACGAGTAGTAGTGCATGGGGTGAACTACTACTACTACGAGTCCATTATCTGACATAAACCACGAGAGAAAGTATCTCATGCCCCTTAGTACCTTATGAACTTCTTAATTCAATACTTAATTCATGATCATTGATATAAAAGTTCACTTTGCCTCTGTATGACCCTAGTGTATGGCCCTAGACTCCTAAATATGAAATGGGCATTTTCTTAAATTCAACAGAGTTACACATGCCATAGTGATAATGACATAGGCTTTATAAATAAAGTGAAAAGGGGCATAAGTATTTTTTAAATTCCAATGCAACATAAGAAAAAGATAAGTGACAATGACAAGTGACATTAGCATTTCTTAAATTTGACATGCAACATTGGGATCCCCCCATCAAGCGCCCCCACCTGTGCTCTGACCGGCGCTCCACCACTCTGCAGCGAATCACCCTCCCCACTAGAAGTAAAAGCCTGTGATCACTCTAGTGCCTGAGGTGTCAATGTGGCAGAGTGAAGGTCCTTACAAGCAGAGGGGGAGGGGAGGGGTGGAGGGGGAGAGGGGAGGGGTGTAAGGGTAGTTGATTGCCCAGTGAGTGTACAGTCATAGACTGTAGTTACATCCAACTCCACTAGTCACCAAAACTCAATGAAAGGGTAAATCTGGGTCAGAACACACTAAATGAACCAACAATGGATAAAAGGTAAGACTGACCAGACTTTTAACAGCTGCCCTGGTAGGGTAGTGGTTAGGCTGTGGCACTATGAATCCAAAAGTCTATGGTTCGATCCTTGGCTGTGCACATAATGGTTAAACTTTTCATGAATTCAAAATTGTGTGTTCTTGGCAGTATATTTCGATCTGATTTTGATGATCATTAATTTGGATTATTATAAAAATAGTAACAAAGCTGATAGTATATAATGTTAGTATACAAATACTACATGTGACCCAACACACAGAAAGGATGCTCGGGGGGGGGGGGATATATCATAAGCTCTAAGGCTTATATTAAAGGAGATATTGGTAGAATTGTGTAAAATAGGGGTGAAAATGTCCTAAACCAACTATTTGTGTAGAATTCAGTTAACCCACTCAAAACATTCCATTCGGTTTGAAAAACATTTTATTTGGAATGCTAATGGAATGTTTTTCACAATAATTTACCTAACATTAGATGTTTGGTTACCATGGAAACGACAACATTCTGCAGATTTTTTCAAAAATTGTAAGTCATTTGGAAAAGCATGACCTGATTATATAATCAATCCAAACTAAAAGAGATGTTCTTTTTTAGATCAAAAGTTATATGCATAATAGCTTTTTATGGGTTTTTTTTTAATTTATGGAGAAAATTGTATTTTATTATTAAATATTTAGACAAATACTCAATATCTAAGCTTTTTGCAATTTTCAGGAAGACTCACAGTCCTGTGTTCAACAGCCTGTAACTCCCTTGAAAAACGTCCAAATATGATGTGCCTGGTATCATTTGAAAGCTTAAAACATCCTCTACAATGCTTAATTCCCGCATAGAGCATCCTTTCTGTGTGTTGAGACACACATATAGATATAGTTATCATACCTTTTCCATATATAAGGACAATTTTGTCATTATTATTTCATTGAATTCTTCTTGTCTGTTTAAATGATTTCTTCCGGTTTTGGGGATACACTATATATATATATATATATATATGTATATATATATATTTACATATCTATATATGTTTTTTTGAGAAGTAATTAGATAAGAAAATAAGGAAATAAGATGGATTAGTGTTAATATAGTCACAAGCTGATTGTATACTACGTTAGTATACAAATACAACACAATAATTTGTGTACTAAATTTTGATCACTGCTGATTGGGATTAGTGTACAAATACAGTCTAAAAGCTAATGATGTACTGCGTTAATATACAAATATATGTGACATATGTATACTGATAACACATAATGATATTTTTTAAACCAAATAATCATTGATTTGGATTGGTGTAAAAATATTCACAAAGCTGTTAATATATATTGTTGGTATACAAATTATACACCATAATTTGTGTACTAAATTTTGTCAACTGTTGGTTAGGATTAGTCTACAAATACAGTCTGAAAGCTGATTATGTATATGTTAGTATACAAATATATATTATGTTAGTATACAAATACAGTAAGAAAGCTGATTATGTTTATGTTAGTATACAAATATATATTACATTAGTACACTAATACCACAGAAAGATATTTTTCATATCAAATTTTGATAAACATTGATTTGCTTTAGTGTTAATATAGTCACAAAGCTGATTATATACTTTGTTAGTATAAAAATACAACACAATAATTTGTGTAATAAATTTTGATGACTGTTGATTGGGATTAGTGTACAAATATAGTCTGAAAGCAGATGATGTACTGTGTAAGTGTACAAATATATATATTACATTACTATACTTATACCACATAGTGATATTTTCTAAACCAAATCTTGATAATCATTGATTTGGATTGGTGTAAAAATATTCACAAAGCTAATGATATATTACTTTAGGATATTGCCGCGCTCCTCGAGAACGGGCCGGGCGTAGCAGAGCAGCGAGCAGCGAGGGCTTACTACGGCCCCGGGCCAGTAGGATGGTCTGAACGGGCCAATCAGAGGCCTCCTTTTCTGGCCAATAGGAAGCCAGCTTTCCCCTCCCAAACGGACCAATCAGAGCAGGGTGCTCTCTACCGGGTCTGTGCTCTGGTCATATCTAGGGGATACTGAGGGCCAGAGTTAAGACTGGTTTTGTCTCACTGTGGTGTTATAGCCTGATTGGCTGGTATAGGGTTTTGACCTGAGAAGGTAACCCTAGTTTAATTTGTTTTCGAGACTTTGGAAGGTTTGATCATTTGATTATGGTGAGTGAAGCTTTAGGCCTAGCCTACATTTAGGCTGCTGTTACTTTATTTGTGGTGGGTTTTGTTATACCTATGTCTCTATTAGGACTAAGTAAGTTATACTTAGTTCTTTTTAGGACTAGGTGAGTTTGATGGTTTGCCCAGCAAGTTTTGTAGTGCTTTCCCCTAAAGTTTTCAGACTTTCATTATACTTGGTCTGACTGTATAGTGAGTATTTTATAGGTAAAGTATAGGAACTTAGATCTCTAAGGAAATATAGATGACCTGAAGAGATAAATAATAGCTTTTGTGGAGGATTATGTTCCTAGACCATTTTGTAATTGATTTGTCCATTTACTTGGCGTATTATTGTAAAAAAGGAGTTATCTAAATAAAGTTTATTTAACCTAAAGTTGCATTGTCTGGTCAGTTGTCAACAACCACCAATCCCAGTGGTCGCCTGGGTCCTTTTCCCCAGTGACGTAGCCAAGGGAGTGCTACAATATAAGTCATACACCATATTTTGTGTACTAAATTTTGATAACTGTTGATTGGGATTAGTACACAAATACAGTCTGAAAGCTGATTTTGTATATGTTAGTATACAAATATATATTATGCTAGTACACTAATACCACACAATGATATTTTTCATAAGAAATTTGGACAAACATTGATTTGGTTTAGTGTTGATATAGTCACAAATCGGATTGTACACTACGTTAGTATACAAATACAACACAATAATTTGTGTACTAAATTTTGATAGCTGTTGATTGGGATTAGTATACAAATACAGTCTGAAAGCTGATTATGTATGTGTTAGTATGCAAATATATATTAAGCTAGTACCCTTATACCACACAATGATATTTTTCATAACAAATTTGGACAAACATTGATTTGGTTTAGTGTTGATATAGTCACAAATCGGATTGTACACTACGTTAGTATACAAATACAACACAATAATTTGTGTACTAAATTTTGATAGCTGTTGATTGGGATTAGTATACAAATACAGTCTGAAAGCTGATTATGTATATGTTAGTATGCAAATATATATTACGCTAGTACACTAATACCACACAATGATATTTTTCATAACAAATTTGGACAAACATTGATTTGGTTTAGTGTTGATATAGTCACAAAGCTGATTGTATACTACATTAGTATACATATACAACACAATAATTTGTGTACTAAGTTTTGATAACTGTTGATTGGGATTAGTGTACAAATGCAGTCTGAAAGCTGATGATGTACTTTGTTAGTGTACAAATCGTTGGCTGAGTAATAAAAGGTCGTATCTGACAAACAGTCATTTTGAGTAATTGCTGATTTAAGATTAATGGTACATTTTAAAGCTCTATATGATTCTAAATATCTGCTAAATCATCAAAATATTGTATTCTTAGGAAGAATAACATGCTAAAATCACTTTAGTCATAATTATGAATATATTCAGCTCATTAGAATGTTACTATGGTAACACATACAGAGTTTTTTCCGGATACGACCTTTTATTACTCATTTTTAAGGAGAACAGTTGGAAATAAGTGAGTAACAAAAGGTCGTATCTGGTGTATATAAATTTTAGATAAATACAAATTAAATCAGTGTAAGTGATACAAATTACACAAATAACATTATCTGAACTAAAACCAGTATGCTAGAAGTGACTTCATATGATTACTCTAAAATATTAAAGACTTATGTGACATTAAACCTATCAGATTTAATTGCAACCCTAGATACGACCTTTTATTACTCAATCCCTGGACCACTTTTTCAGTAAACAAAGGTCGTATCCAACATTTTGGAATTGTATTCCTGTATGTGCTACTGATTTTATAAATTCAACTATAATATTTTACAATAAGGTTCACATAATAGATATCTTAAAAACTGAATCATAAGATATGTTCATTTTGCAAAAATTGATATATTTTACTGAGAAAATCAAAATGGCTTCTTTCAGATACGACCTTTTATTACTCAACCAAAAGTAAAATTGTGTAGATACGACCTTTGTTTACTGGGTTATAACATTCCAAAGATTTGGAAAATTCAAAAAAAAAAAAAAATTCTAGATACCTCAGAGGGGAGGGAAACATATTCCAAAATAAAAAAAAAAGTGATTTTTTTCAGATACGACCTTTTATTACTCAGCCAACGAAATGTATAATAACATTTCTATACTAATACCACATAATGATATATGGATAATCATTGATTTGGATTGGTTTAAAAATATTCTCAAAGCTGATAATATATAGTGTTAGTATACAAATTATACACCATCATTTGTGTACTAAATTTTGATAACTGTTGGTTAGGATTAGTCTACAAATACAGTCTGATAGCTGATTATGTATATGTTAGTATACAAATATATATTACGTTAGTATACTAATACCACAGAATGATATTTTTCATATCAAATTTTGATAAACATGGATTTGGGTTAGTGTTGATATAGTCACAAAGCTGATTGTATACTACGTTGGTATACAAATACAACACAATAATTTGTGTACTAAATTTTGATTGGGATTAGTGTACAAATGCACTCTGAAAGCTGATGATGTATTTGTTAGTGTACAATATATTATAACATTTCTATACTAATACCACATCATGATATTTTCTAAACCAAATCTTGATAATCATTGATTTGGATTGGTGTAAAAATATTCATAAAGCTGATTATATATAACGTTAGGATACAAATCATACACCATAATTTGTGTACTAAATTTTGTTAATTGTTACTTCAAATTAGTGTACAAATACAATCTGAAAGCTGATTTTGTAGTATGTTAGTATACAAATATGTTTCATATTTGTATACTATTCATGCAATTATGCATGCTACATATTGCTGTTTGCAAAATAAATGTCTTGGAGAATTGATTTGGGTTAGTTCACAAACACAATTTTGAAATTATGTGAAACATATGCATGTTGTATACTAACTTCAATGTTTCAAACAATCGCTGTTTTACAAACATGATTCAGAAAATACTACCTCTGGGGGTAGCCTGGGTTTTGTCTGTTCATGCTGGTTCACAAAATACTACCTCTGGGGGTAGTCTGGGTTTTGTCTGTTCATGGTGGTATGTGCTGGTTATTTCAGCAATCAAAATGTGCATTCTGTGACAAGTCTGTGTAGCAGCGCATTCTATAACAAGCAACAAGTGGAGTGAAGCACCCAGAACCATCAACAACTGGTATTATGATATCTAGTGTGTAGGGGGTATGCAAAGAAAAGGGAAAGGGAAATGGTTATAGAAAATTATCCCATTTTGCAGAGAGACATTGCAATCAACCACTGTCATACCCTAGTGAGTACACTCAATTTTGGGGCTAGGAACAGCCTGAACAGAACTTTTACGTTGTTCAATAATACATTACCTCAACCCACAACATTGAAGTCATTTAATATTATATTGATACTTTTCTGATTATATTCCACTTATAATTAAGACTTGAAAAATAACATTGAATAGGTATTTATTTATCATGAATTATAACAAAGGGTAATCATCGATAACAGTGTGAAGTGTAATACTTCCTGACACAGTTTACCCATATTATATATATAATATGTATTGATAATAGAACCCCTCACTTCTAGAAATGAAAATTTAGTCTACAAATGTATATAAAGTAAGAGGAATTGTTGTTAAAAGAACAAAATTCAATGCTTCAGACTATAGATGACTGCATTCTGTCAGTAGAATTGTCTTTCTAGTGTGTAGCATGCGAATTTTGTGAACAGACAACAACAGACAAAACCTGCAGAATGCACATTCTGTACACGAGTGTGTGAGGGGTGAAGTTTTATTGCTTGTTCTTAACAGTAGTTGTCTGTTCTTGTCTCTTCCTAGTCTGTAAAGGGTATTAGTAGGCTAACGAGCCGCGACGCTGCACCTAAACCACGCCAACCATGTTTAGCCCCCACACACGTGACAAGCCGGCCATTAAGTCTACACGGTCCCACCAAGCAATTAAACCAACGTCCTAATTTACACCTTAGAAGGATCTGACTTGGGTAGTGGGTGGTTAGCTGGGGCGCGGCTGACAACGGAACAACGCTCGGCCTACAAATAACCTGCGTGCTCTAATATGGTATCAGTTCAAGCCCGAGCTGGGTATTGATCTTGGCCACATCCGACGGAATCTGACTAATGTGTTGATTTAGAGTAATTGAATACATGTCAGAGCATTGCATAAATACATAAATATCAATATCTTTAGTCGGCAGGTTGAGTTGCTCAGATCCATGCATCCATCAAAAGCCGACCACCACAAAATATCATTTCTCACAGAAAACAATATTGAAAATTTCTAATCCCAATACCAAGCCAAGTGTCAACCAAATTAATGCAACATGGTATGAAACTCTGCTTCCTATACTTGTATGATGATTGGTGAAAGTGTTAATTCCCGGGGCGCTTTCTGTCTCCATCACAATACTCTATGACTTGAAAGTAATACAAGCAAATACTTCACTCTGTGTTAAATGTCAATGAGTGCGTAAATCATCTCTTCTCAACACCAATGAGGACCTAGAATACAATGGTCATTTAAAGAGGGCTCTGCGTGCCGACGCGCGGGTCGACACAGGCCGAGAGCGACCAACTCAAATAGCGCCACGCGCGGCTAAAGCTGACGTGATGGATCGTGACGGGATGACGTCACAAAAGCCGTCGACAATTCAGGTCGCGCCGCGACGGTTTGACGCCTATCTTGTAGTCATTTCTCCACCTGCCGTGTAGGGGCCGATCAGGTGATCGTCCATCACGGGTAACCAGCGCTCCAATTTAATTAGCATACCGCATCTTGCCTGGTCGCTTAGATTACCGCCTGAGTGAAGGTGGGAGGGGGCAGGAGGTGAGTGTGGATGGGAGGGAGAGGGTCAGGGAGGGGGACCTCCCAATCCTAACATGTCCCTCTCATGCTTGGCAGGCTAAGGTATGCGTCGTTCATAAATCAAGGTTTACGACTAGAGCCTCGGCCCGTTCTGCATGAAGACCATCTGGCCCCCTCCCCCTCCCATAACACTGAGTCTGGCAACGACTGAGGCAAATTCGCCGTGCAACTAGCTATGAATTTACGACATCCTGGACGCATGTCTGTCTCCTGCATTGGTATAGCATTCTTAAAAGGTCGAGCGATCTAATGAAAGGCCGTCCTATGGTGAAGCGCGTCGTAGATCTATTCCCATGCAAAGGTAGGCTTCACAAATTTTCTGCCTTAACAAATATGGTCTAATGTAAGGAAGCCGTTTCTGGGACGTCCAACTATTATAGGAGCTGGCTGCCACAAAAGAAAGAAATCAGAATAATTTTTCACTGATGCCAACTATAAAGAAAACATTACGATTTATGAAAAATGTGATTAAGTGGCACCATCAACTCGTCATATGAAGCGCGTGCGTATCGTCAGTAGGGAGCTAATTGTAGCGAGTAGTGATCCGTCTTCGCCGAATGGACAGGACTTTTTACCTCGGGCGAGCAGCTCGCAATGTTTGACAAATAAGGCCAGATAGAGATGGATAAGGCATTTGTCCAGCTCGTTTGGGGAGGGGCGCCTAGAGTGGCATTGGCTGGTTGGGACTGACTGCTGGGTGTCGGAGACTCCCTCACCCAACCTCCTCACTCTCAGTCCCTGAGCTACTCCCCCGCCTGCCATTTCGCCTTACCGACGGCTCAATCAGGTGTCCGGCCGACACGAGCAGATCAGATTGGCTCGTCCATTCAGAGAGCGAGCAGCTCATCTGTCGCCGCCCCCCTATGAACCAGGGCCGCCTTCTGTGTCCCTCTCACCTGGCTAGCTCGGACAAGGAGCCCATCGGCCGGCCGCCCGGTCTGTGCGCTCTGATTAATTGGTGCCCAACGCCGGAGCTGGAGGATTAAAACGGTGTAGCCGCGTGATATTAGGGGGAGGGCATGCGAGCTGCTCGCATCCTGACGTGACTGGCCTCCAACACGGCACGCCCCAATCTACCCATCCCGCCTCCCGGAGCCGGGGTCGCTCCTCCCCTTCCGCCCGCTATCTCAAATCAATGCGTCCCGATGTAAATCAATTCATAATAATGTGAGCGCTCACGAATGAGGATATTTATTGCGATGCTGGGGCCCTAATACGTTACTCCCTCCACCCTACCTCTGCGCCATCCGCGCCCCGCGTTTTGTTATGGTTTATGCGGGATCCAAATATTATCCGCGGCCGATCGTTCATTGTTCGGACCTGAAGTGTTCATACCCTCAAGATAGATCCCCTCGCTCTTTTACGCACCCCGCCAGCCAACCGGCCGGCCGCAAGAGGTATTGAGCCACATTCTACAGTCTGCCATTTATTTAATTTTTTTCCTAGCACTGTCAGTTTCTTCATTGAAGCCCAGCCTTTCCATCATGCACCCACTATGCCAGGCCTGACAGCCTACAGAGATCGTCCCTCCAGATAGTTAACGCGCTAAGCGTTCCTCGTGGTAGAAAAGTCACTTTATTGCCTGTGCGCTTCTGACCTTCTAACGCAATTATTTTGTGAATGCAAATAAAGACGACGATCGGTACTCTTTCTTAGTCTAAACAGGTGGAGGCAGTGGTCGTGGGAAGAGGTTTTATGGCTTCATAAAATGGAGCGGTTAGCATTCCGTTCAGCGTTGACCAACCCGGGCCGTGTGACATCAGCCCAGGACAAACTGTAGCCTTATACATCTATACGGCCCCCTCCTCGGCGCTATTACAATGGTCAAGACGATCTATAGGTGACAGACGATGAGTTATGTCGTGCCACAAGCTTGGTCCTAGGGAAGAATATCCGAACAACATCTATGAATGACAACAACGAAATCATTACACACATGATTACACAATGACATCCAGTTAACATATTCAGACATCTGCCTGTTTGTTTTTGTGTGTGTATCATACACACAAGGGTTTGACATGTATTAGGCCCTATTATGTGACGAAACTAAAATAACAAACCTTCAACGTCTTTAAAGGGTCAATATTACATGACGTCAGGATAGCTAAATACGACGGCTAATGAGAAAGAATATAGATAGAATGCCCACTCCCCACTCTCCACTCCCTAAACTGAAATTTACTTTCTCATGGCTGTCGACCCTATGGTCGACTTGGCAACATCTTTATTTCAACATGGAACATCGGTTTACCGAGATTGGGCCTAATGTGATGTACAATACGGGATGTAAAACGATGTTAGCTAGAATTAACGAGTAAAGTCCTACTAAGAACAGTAACATAAAACTGTAGTTGGATTTACGCTGATAGTTAGGACAATAATAATATATGCCGGCAATATCTTACTCTTATGGTTTTTGCATTGAATAACAACGGCACTTCGCTTTGTAACAATTAGAAGCCTGTGCTGCATAGTCCACTTTGATCCTTTTCCTTGTCTGCTAGCGACGGGCCACGTGAGAAATAGACCTTTCTAAATATCGATCCGGAACATTAGATCCCCAATAACATCCAGAGCCAGAATCTCCACCTATTCGTTCCCATTTTGTGTGCGGCAATACTTAAGGGTAGGCGTTGAAGGGCCATAATCCTGCGGTGGCCTTTTTCAGAATAGATCAGATCTCTACAGTGCTGGCGGCACTAGTAGGGGCCTCGCGGAAGCTACGCTGATTAACCCATTAAAGCGGCAAGAAATAATCATTTTTAGACGATTACAATTGGCGCTGCGGGCCGTGGGCTGTGAAATTATCTGGTCCCAAGGTCGCGCGTGGTGTCCGGGTAGGTGGGTAATGAATCCGTTCATGAGTCGCCGCGTGAAGATTGGTGCCCCGGGCCCCTGATACCCGCTACGGCCACTAGACGGCTCTACACAGCAACTACAGTAAATTGAAAACAAACATTAAGAGAGACTTAAAAAAGGCAAGGTCTTGGGGGATGGTATCAATCAGAAGGTCTGATATTGCCCCTTCAAGAGTGGGTAGAAGAGAGCAAAGCTGGCAGAAAACATGCAGGGTTTCTCGCCTACACTTTTTGACGTTTAGATAGGGGGCGTGGGTGGGAGTACATAGGGTTTAGGGGCGGGTATCCAAGATACGAATATAATTATAGCACGAATCTGAAGGGAATCGGAAAATTGGTTCGTAGTGGTATCAGCAATGCACTCACCATCCCTTACGTAGCTGAATGTTTGTCATCATAAAAAGAGCATTTTCACCGATAGTATATTTGAAAGATATCTAATGGAATGAAAACATGATTTAAAAAAGAACCTATAGGCCTATTATCATTAGGATTCAATATAAACTCAACCTTAGTATTCCCAGCCAAAGTCAATGTAACAGTCACTTAAATGTATGCGACCATACGTTTTGGTTTGTCTGTTAATTACATTGTAACATTGCAGTTGGTTATCTGTTAGTTATATTGTAACATAACCTTTTCATTCTTTTTCCAAGAGGTTGAGATCTAACATATTAATGAGGTAATGTCTAGACCAGGCTTACCTCAACAGAACGTTACTGTGACTATCTAATTTGGTCAGGTGTCAACCTATAACCTAAACAGAACATTATTTTAACATTCTATTTAGGTGAGGTCTCAACCACACCTTAACAGAACATTTTTGTGACAGTCTTGTCGGGTGAGGTCAAAATGTTAACATCAAAATAAAATTACAAGAACGTTACCATAATGTCACAATGTAAAGTTACAACAGATGGTTGCAGCAATGTTATTGGGAGTCATCAAAATAACATTGCTGCAACATTACAATGTAATGTACCAAGAATCAATCAAGAACGTTGATGGAACGTTATCAGAACGTCACAGACCTGGCTGGGATACGAAAATAAAGCAGGTATGATATTTACGGCTTTATGTAAGACTGATTCGCAACCAAAACCATTGCTCTTTCTGATAACTGAAGGCGGGTTTACACAGGCCGTCAACAGGTCCTTACGAAAATTCCCTTACGTTAACCTTAGGTTAATGGGAAAATCGGGAAGAATAATTATGCATTTAAATATCTTTTTAAGGCTATCGGTAGGAATTATCCTAAGGTTTTTTGTTCTAAGGGTTTACACAGCCCGACAATATCCTTAAGATAATTAAACCATCATCCTTGACAAAAGGCCTACGATAAAGAAAGTATCTAATAGATTTGTATAAGAATATGACTATTGACATAAGACAGGGGGGGTTTACACAGGCCGATAGTTGCTCTTAGGACAAAAAATGTGATTGTCGTATGCCCAATTTCATTGTCGTAAGGACATTATCCTAAGGATTGTCACCAAAATTTCAAACACGTCTGAAATTCTCATTATCTTAAGGAATTCTTCCCGATAGATCATCGTAAGGGTTATGACAGCCTTAAGACAATCATTTCCCTACGATGAAATGGGTTTACACAGGCCGATAACGTCGTCGGGACTGTCGTAAGGCTATCGGGACTGTCGTAAGGCTATCGGGATTGTCGTAAGGCTTACGATGTTCACCTATCGTAAGAATTTTGACGGCCTGTGTAAACCCCCCTTGACCTTGCGCAACGACAAGACGGGCACTAGTGTTGGATATGGCTCAGCCTTTCTTGTCCCTTATATCCGATCCCCAGCGGCACTGACGTCAGGGTCATCTGATGTTGCCGAATAACGACGAGGTAATAGCTTTTGGTGAAACACTTCACCACCAGAATCTGTTTCGTTCATAGATTAGGATACAGTGAATAGTGCCCTCTTCTGCGGCCATCCATGGGGAAACAGAGCGCTGGGAAGCCATGATGTTAAAGCAGAACTCAGTTTAAACAGAACTTTGTGATTTTTGTTATCGTCTGGTACCTTCAAGATCAGGTTAAATTGATAATCTACCGTTTCTGACAATTAATATGATAAGAAACAGAATTGAAGGATAATATTCTTATCTAGAAGTGTCAGTGACAAAAAGTATTTCTATTTGTATTTTTGGGAACCAATGTATATATTTTCTCAACGATGTTTTTTTCGGAGAGAATGTCTTCATAACAACATGAAACATAGACAAATTAACATCCATCGTGTTTGACATAAACTGTTAAATAAGCACACAGCCTGTGCGGAATTGAAAAAATATCCCAACAAAGACTGATCCCTGCCATGTATCGTCTAAGTTGTACGGGACACACTGAAAACACAAAGTCGTCAGAGAGCCACTTTAAAGTTGTCAGAGGGTTGTCATAGGTGCCTTTTGGGTTGTCATAGGTGACTTTTGGGTTGTCATAGGTGACTTGTGGGGGCAGAGCAGGGCTCATTTCAGGCCATTGATACTGTGTGACAACCTTGTGACAATCCTTTGACAATTTAGGGGTGGTCAGAGGGTTGTCATTGTGAATTTTGAGGCTGGATGACAAACCAAAGGTTGTCATTTTCTCCTGACTGCTTTGACCAAAAAGGTTGTCAGAGAAGCAAAAACTGAGAATCGGGTTGTCATAGGGTTGTTACAGAACAAAATGAGAGTCAAAAGTGCTGCCTGACGACCCTAGGGTTGTAAGTGAATGGTGTCATAAAACATAAACTAATAGGCCTCCTATGTGTAATGGCCATACCTAATAACTAGTAATAAGAAAATAGGAAGCCATTATTATAGACTATGATATCTACAACATGAAATTATCATAAATAAGATTTTTTGTATAATAGACACAGACAACATTGGGTTGTCGTTTTTGGCACCATTTTGACAACTCTGTGTTTTCAGTGCAGACCAGGAAGGAACAAACGCTCCCTGGTTGGAGTGGTTTTATGGAGACACCTGGTGGTTTCAAACATGCTGAGGATGTTAATACAGGGTGACCATAGATTGGAAAGGTTAGCAGGAAGGATTGCACACAATGAATATTGAAGGAAGACCTATAAGGTCAAGACCCGGACTGTTGTGAGGAAGGGGTGTAAAGATGGGTGTGAGCCTACTTTGACCTAAGCTGGGTTAGGTCGTGCCTGTCATTATGAGGTATACTGTCCTGTTAACAATATTGGGGATACCCATAAAGAATAATATCAATTGCACAGATTATGTAAGTTATCCTAGAGGACAGGTGTTTTCATCATAGTTTATCATTTCCCCTATCCTTTCGTCTTTACATTGACATTGTCGATGTAGGAGAGCTAAAGAACACTGTGCTCTTTTATCTGCAGAAGGCCAAAGCATCAGGTAATCACCTCTTGGGGAATGTACAAAGATCCTAACAGAGGGAGTCGCCAATCGCCTCTCACAAAGGAATCAGAGATAGCCCCATAAAGAAGTATACATGTCGCCTTTTGCGGAGCACATAAAAAGCAATTGGGGTCTGCTTTATAGAGACTGTAAAAAGAAAGTGAGGAGAGAGTCTGTCAAGGCATCTAGATAATAACCAACTCTCTTGTCCCCTGAATAGTGATTTAGCTCTGTGGAATATGACTCTACCCTGTGTAAGGTAGAATAGTTTTATCACAGTTTTCTTTTATCAATACACGTGAATGTGGGAGAAATAATGGGTGTGCACCCGGAGTTTTATTGAAGAGATATAACAAATAAATGACATCTATTCTTGCTGACTAGAGGCTTCTATATAACCTTTCCTATGGGTCCTATCAACCCCTAGAATACCAATATTAGATGACGCAAATAAAGACAGCGGTATTCCGTCGCTGATCTAGATTACGAGATGAGGAAGCCATTATTGAGAATATTCAGGGCATTTAAGGGAAATCGTGAGCAATCCACTATACAAAGTATTGCATGAACTTAACTTGTCAGTTCCTAGCACACATTGAATTGGGTTTCACATGAGAAAATGCGGAAAAGCATGCTAAATATGGGTTGGGATTGCGTGCGCTGGTGCCTACATCTTATAACCATTACACTACGCCTTAGCAAGCCCACGCATGTTCACGTACGTCTCATGGTAAACTTGAAGCCTCAGGCTGACATAATGTTCTCCTGTAGGGAGTCTGGACATCGGCATACAACCACCGCCGCTTCCTGCACCATCCCACCACACCACCACCACCACCACCACCAACACCACCACCTTCACCTCGGCCCTGCGTCCATTGCCAGCTGGGCCTTTCTCAGCGAGAATTGGGCCCATCCAGACAAACACCGAAGAGTAAACACAACCGGCCTTAACTACACCATTTACCCGCCAATCCATTGTGCCACTCTCCCTTAAATGTCGTCTGCCTAATGACGCTATGCAAACCACATACCGACACGCCTTGTTCTCACATGGACAGCATTACAGCTAATTGCATATGCCGTATTTCGCACATATCTGATAAAAAGACACGATGTTCATGAATGTCTCACGCGAGGCGAAGAATTTGCAAATGGCTTTTTCATGTAAATAGTGCTATTACTTGGAAGGAAATAAAGAAAGATTAAGGAGAAGGGACGTTTACAGGTTCGCTGCTCCCTAACATCAGATATCATTCGGTCTCGGAAAAAAGAGATAATTTATTGTCGCATCGTTCATTCTTGATCACTGAGTGGTACTTGTGGATCTCATTTTATATGCCCCGACCTTATAATGTTGCCGCATCAATCTCACTGCATGCTCGTGTCATCCCCACTTGTACTCGTTTCCCATAAAACTCCCCGTTGGTGCATATTCCCGTGCTATTACGGGATGGGCAAATGGAGCTAAGAGGCGCATTCAGTGCCCACTGCTTGGAATGGTCGTATTAAAGATTCACATGTCTCACATCGTGGACACCTTCAGAATTGTGTTGGGTTCTCTATTGGACGGGGCAGGTACGGGAGAGAATTGCCAGGATCCAGCGTCTGCCGCCAACCCTTCTCCAGCCCCTGAGTAGGCCTACGTTAAGGGGGGCTCAAACTGAGAGGATAATCCATCTAAGGACCGCCTCACGGTCGGAAGGAGAAGGAGTTAAAGGTCCACTGGGATGGAAAAGTTAAAGAACAAGTCTTGTTACTATAAATAATTTACCGAATCAATTTGTACAAAACATCAGGGCCGTACCCAGCCCTAAAATCTGAGGGGATTCGAGGCAAACCTGAGGGATTTGGAAACAAACTTCAAGGGGTTCCAGGTAAATCCCATGAGCTCGCATCATAGTAATCAAAACTTCTACTAGCCATACTAACCTAAACTACAATTCTGAAGAGGATCCAGACACCAACGGACCCCCCTAATCCCATCAGATATGGCATTAGACAGACAAGACATAGCGTCTACAATTGAAGTGGTTTATATGACGGAGACTTATGCAAAACGGGTCCCATGCAATGACACAGCGTTTGCCCTAAGATGAGTATAACACAGGAAATATGTAGCATCACAAAGGATTTGATCCTGGTCATGATACGATGTGACGCACACCCAAAGCAATCGCACCATGGTGCATACTTGCTTTGCTCAAACTTGCTCAGAGAAGATTCTAGATTTAACCAGTGTTTGGTTTCCATGCTGTGGGACCCAACCTGCTCGGAAAAACTTCCAGATTTAAATAAGCTCATGTTCCTTGGCGGCGTTGTACTACACGGGCTGGTTAAGAACAATAAGGTAACTCCTTTCCTGAAGAAAAGTAGGACGTGTGTTGAGTTCTCTCCCCATTTACCACTTTTGACTGAACCCGCTGGATTAATGGAGCATATATAAGAGTTTTTTTACGAGATTCTCTATCGAATAAATGAATACACTTAGGTTGTGGATTTTTTAATGGCACGCAAACAGGAATCACAATGTTTATATAATGCTTTATGTGCTCAGCAAATTAAAACCCACTTGGAAGTATTTCTCACTATATATTTATTCCATGCCTGTCTATGTAAAGACGTTTTACACCTCCAAAAAACCTTATATCTCGTTCTTCTCAGAATAGTTTATTATGGATATTTAACTCCCGTGATACTTATTGATAGGGGTATTGAATCCATAATAAGTGTTACAGTACTCTGCATCCACCCTCATTAAAATAGTCACCTGTACACAAGTATTAATCTTCCCTATGGGTATGATATTTTCAATAATGTCCAGGGGGAACTGAGATGCAGTTAAGAATCATAAGCGGGATCTACATTTGTAGGGATAGTAAATCTAGGTCTCAGCGAAAAAGGACCTAGGTAGATGGGATTTCTTAATTGGCAGCCGGAGAAGGGAATGGGTAGGGTTCAGTTCAGATGCGTGGAAAACCGACGATTTTAAGTATGCCCGGTCACTTGAGCCACTGTCGTAGCTGCTATTTGGCCTCAATCGACCACTTCCCTCCCTCATCCCACTAATGATGGCAAGCACGAAAAGGATTACGCCAGGTAGACAGCACCTTTCCCCATCCCCTTTCACTCCCCACATCTCTCACTGCCATATCCGAACAATACATCTGTTACAAATAAGAAAAGTGAGTGTAGGACGGGTGGAGTAGGCGTGGTAGAGGTCACCTCAACAGGTCTGACAGTTTGTAAGGTGATATTTGGGGCCTCACCTACAGGTGGGCGAGTCTTTTATCTGAGAGGTATCCCTGATTGGCAATTGGCCGATCGGAGATACGGAGTTGGCGTGGTTAGTTGGCTGGCGATTAGTTGGGTGGAAATAGGTAATTGTGTAGACAGATGGATGGTACGGCGGGTGAATGGGTATGGGGCACGGGAGGAAGCATGGATCAGCAGTGGAGTTTTAAGTTGTGGGTTGCATGGGGAGCTTGGGGAGGGTTGGCTAGAGGGTATGGAAGCATGGATTCATGGCTGAATGGTTAATTATTACATCAAAATAGTCTATTAACTGCTTCTTGTGATAACATTACTGTTTCTTCAGTGGTTACACTAAAGCGAACTGGTATGTGAGATAGTCTGATGGTATCAATGAGAAATGTATGATGTTCATTAATTCAACCTACCTTGATTTATGCGATTGCATGTAATAGCTTGTACCATTTATGTTTTAACTTCATCCAAACTTAAGTTTGTATTTAACCGTTTTCCAGTCTCAGAACACTCAGGCTAGTTTTACTTAAATTGACCTGAGTGACGTTGCGTGCACATGAATAGGCATAAACTTGAATGATCGCAACAAATCCCTATTTCTGTATACTACTCACATGTCGGATATGTAATAGTATGCAACTGTTTCAGCCTACAGTGTATATGGTTGAACAATTCCATGCGGCGTTCCATGACACGCGCACGTGCATTTGAAAATATACCAGACTCTTTGTATGGTGTTTTATGTCTTGGGCATACCTTTTTAGGCATGCATTTATAAATGCGCGTACTGTCAGGATAAAGGCTAGATGGGTCGAGATGTTCACTTTCTGCTTTATACATGTACCATATTAGGGAGTTCCAGACACCACACGGCATCTCTATACATTAAGGTATCACTTGCCCGTGAAGCCATATTTAAAATGGCAGGTGGCAAATTTGGTAAAACTATTTGGATGGCCATCTTGTTATATGAACAGTAGTAGTCCTACAAGGACATTTTATCTCTAATAAATCAATAAAGCTGAGACAGAGAATACGTTACATTCAGGTTAAGTGATGCAATGGAGTAACTGAAACTCACTATTTCCACACTCTCACGTATACGCTTACAGGTAACAAGAACAGAGACACCTGCTTGTTTTCCCTCCTATCCTCCGCTGTTCTCCAATGCATTTAGTAGCCGCCGACGGCGCTCGGACCACACCTGTCAGGCTAAAGGGGGAGGGGGTCAGTGCCATTAGAGGGGGTCCCCAAAGGGTCGGCCGAACAGGCAGCGGGCGACACGCGGGGGGAGGCAGGCCGACAGTTTCCCGATACGTCAGCCGGCTGTCCGGGCTGGTAGGCCGGCTATACCTGACAGCCGACAGTCCCCTCTCTACTGCCCAGTCCTACCACCCAGATGGAAAGGCCAGCGTTAAGGGAGGTTTGTACAAATGGTCACAATCCCTGTTATAACCACCGTAGTAGGCCCTTTCCATGGGGGGGGTGACCATTTCCAAAAAATGAACTTTCGAGAGGTAAAATAGTTGAAAGCCGCGGTATTGTCCATGGGTTGTGAAGGTTAGGGGCAATGTCATCAGAGAGCCATAAAGGACAAGAGAAAGTGTTTACAGGGATAGCCAGGGATAGATTTAGGGGGGCACACACACCCTTTTTTGAGGCCAAATTGTATTTTTTTAATGTAAAGCTTGCAGCCTGGGACCCTTTTTAACATCCAAATTTTCTGGACCCACCCCGCCTGATTACTTTTGACATACTTTTGGCCATTTCTTTTTATATTGGTCCAAATCTGGGGAGAAAATATTATTTGTATAGGGGGTAGGGGGTCCTGATAAATTTGATGACCAAATTACAAACATTTCTTTCTTTTTTTTTGGGGGGGGGGGGGGGCAATTTCATTTTGTAATTTGATAGGAACCCATTCTTCCCATGGTATAGGCCTAAATCATATAGTAGTTCAACATCTCCTTTGAAAATGGGGTTAAAGGTGTTTTTGATAAATATTCTTAATTTCTGTGGAAATGACCCTTAATGGCTGGTAGACCTGGGCTACGGGCTTGTATTGTTTTTGTGTTTTTTTAAAAGTGGACCTGGCCCAGATTGGGGGGGGTGACGCGTAGCCCACGTCACCCCCCCCCCCCCCTCCCCCCCCCCACCCCTGGATACGGGCTTACCCTACAAGGGTACCGACACTTCACCTAGGCTTTCAGGCAGTCTCAGAATAGTTTGGAGAAAATTTATGAAGGGTTCATAATAACGTTGTATTTTCTTAAATCATTTTTTATAAAGTGCTATGGTTTACTAAGTCTATCACATGATATGGCTTGGCCTAGTAAGGGGGAAGGTAATCTGCACATAATTTGATTAATTTGCTCAAATTGTAGTGTTGACATGTTATCAGTGTACTAAAAGTACTTGAATCAATGTTGTCATCAGTCACCTATAATTAAATGAACACGTCCGTACCACGAGCCTCATTTTTAGTTAGTCTGAGCTAGCAGCCATATTGTATGGATGACTAGCTATCACTTCACTGGAAGTAGTTGAGAACAGGTTGTGAATACGTAAACATCTTTGTATTTATCTAAAGCCGGGTTTCCACTGAACGATTTAGGCTGAGAATAGGTGATGACTACAAACGACTGGAAACAATTGTAATCGTCAGCAAATTGTCTAGTGAAAAAAATCTTTTATAAATGAAAGATTTGTTGTTTCCACTGAACGACTGAAATAAAGAGATTTGGACGATTCTAGGACCTTGTGGACGACTATTTCCAATGACTGGAGTTGACAAACCTAGGGAACAATGGATTTAAATGCTTTTAATTGCCTCTGGAAGAAATCGTGAGCTACAGTCGTCCAGAAATATTAAACAGGTTAAATATTTGGTCGTTGGTGAATCGTTCACTTTGGTCATTCACAAATGTCATTTGTAGTCGTTCACAAATATCTTTACTAACGATTTTGTGTTTCCACTGAACGATTTTCCCAAAGACCACCAACAATTTCCTAATCTTTTCCTGTCTTAGGCTGTCTTGAGGAGAATGTCCTTCGGTGGAAACAGGCCTTTACCAATACTGATTTTTGCTTGTCCAGGACCTATCTGGCCACTCCTGCACCCAGCCCAACGGGTATATCACAGTATAAAGGATATACTCTGTATGTCAGAATAACCATTTACATCAATGAAGTTTTCATGGACCCTATTATGAGCCCCATGAACCTACTCTAACACTAGGAAAACCCTAAAATGATCAACAATTTCAAGCCTCTTTTTTGATTGAAAGATCTTCTTTGATAATGTTATAAACATCATATTTCTTATTGATTGATGATATATATATATATATATTATATATATCTGCCGAGTTACAATGGAAAGAAAGAAAGCTAATGATTTGATCTGCAATCATATCTTGTGCAGTATGCGCATATTGCCCAGTGTATATAGGTTTCCCTATTTCAGGGAATATATAAGTCTCTATCGCAACCTTCTGCCTCATGTTATATCCCAGACCATGTATCAATTTCAGTCACGTTCGTTTGAT
This sequence comes from Lepidonotus clava, assembly GCA_936440205.1. Taxonomy (NCBI): domain Eukaryota; kingdom Metazoa; phylum Annelida; class Polychaeta; order Phyllodocida; family Polynoidae; genus Lepidonotus; species Lepidonotus clava. The sequence goes on along the minus strand of OW387134.1, from coordinate 49,681,340 downwards.
ATGCCTGTAAAATCGTTCTAATAGAAATACTGGAAACTTTTACTTTCTTTTGCAAAGCAAAGCTTCCCGGGTACATGTCTAGGCAATAAATTGCTCTTGCTCTCAAGGTCCTTTTAAATTTCTTTCGTAATCTGATGCGAATGTCTGTCGTATAGTTCTTGACTTTCTCATTCCAAATCTTAAGATAAAATCTATCATTGATTGCCTTTAAATATGCTTTTTGTGGATATTCTACTTATACAGAGCTGTAGAAATATCCATTATCTAAGGGGCTTTTCTCCGTGGCTCCGTGGCATTAAGATAAATTGGTCTTGTCATCAACCAGGGCTGTTCCCGTGGCCAAATGTTGACTGGAGTATATAGACAGACCCTTTAGTATAAGATTTCATTTTCACAATTTACCAAAAGATGCAGGTCAAGCGAAATGCATATCCTACCTTATAAAAATGGAGATTGGTCATACATAACCATAATAACGAAGGCAGCAGCAAGATAGCCCATTTGTATTAGGGACAGTCGGTGGGGAGGACGGGGGATCTATGGCGGATGTGTTCTGGTTCAACGGACGTGGCGGTCAGTCAAGGGGATGGAGGAAGGTGGCGGACACTAGAGCTTCTGACCAGTGTGTGGTGCTGACCGGCCGTCTGGGGCGTCCACCTGCAGGCAGTCTCACCCTGCCCCCACACCCCACACCGTAGATAACCACCCAAGTCGGCCCGAGCCAACAATGCACAATAGGAGGGAATCGCGCCACACATGAATAATTTGCCACGCGCTTATAGGATGACGTCTGGACGTATGAATTCTTTACACAGAGCCAGCACAAGTCAAGCTAGAAGCTGCCACGTCCAAGCTTTCTCCCTGCTATCAATTTTTCAAATTGGCCAGACAGAACTTATTTACATGCAACACATATTTGTCATACAATTTCAGATTGTTTTTGCCATCTTTCCTGGGGATGAAATACTTGTAGCAAACCTCTCTCCATATAACATTCACCCAACGTAATCGGATTCTACAGCAGTGAATGTGATTTTCCTATTCATTATGAAGGCGGTTGTGTTACTTTGGTGCCTGCTACTTGGGCCCTTTTCCACATACTTCTTACAAAGCTTTCCAAACAGTCTGAGCATTGGGAAGTCCTGCCATTGCTTCCCCTTGACACGGAGTCGCCTCCCCTCATCCCGTCCCCTGTGGCGTGTCCTACAAGGCGGTGAATAAAGTGGTGCCCCCTGGGGGCGGGCACTGAGAGCTCCCCCTGGTGGGCGTGTTTGTGGGGGGCTTGACGCCGGAATCAAATGTTGCTCAGTATACTCAGTAACCACTGCTGCCCGAGTCCCAATGGCCGCCGCTTTACTACAAATAGATCCCCGACGCCTTCCTATCTACCCTGCCGATAGCCTGAGGTGTAATGGGCGCGGGGAGAGGGGATACTATGGTTTGAAACTTGACGTATGTCTAACAGGACGACATGAAGCGTTGGTTGGCGTTTTAGAAGGTAACCGGAACCCAAAACAAACATTGATAATTTCATTTTGCATTATTTACGCTATTGGCAATCGGATCGTGCACGCTTTATCGTCTATCTTCGGATCCGGTATGCCACCCTCCCATAATGTTTATAAAAAAGATTGTAGTGGCTTCCATACGCAAAGGTCATAGGCATTCCAGCCAAAGGAACACTATTATGAAGAAGAAATATATTTCAGTCTCACCACGCACAGTGCTGTTATGTAATGCATCAGTCATTGACTGATATTTTATCTTTCCCCATCTGGGATGGTTTCAGAGCTGTATGGAGGAGGACTGTTTTCTTTTTCATTTAAACAACTCCTAAATACCCCTAGAACTAAAGCACTTAATGTGTATGGAAGTAGTTATACACGCTCTGTAACCCAGACCCTACAAATAGGCCTATTTGTTTACTCCAATTTACAAATCAAGTTCAAAATGTTGGTTGAAAAAGGCATTGTCCTTTGAATCATGCATCTTCTCTCCGTCCCTACTTTGTAGAATTTAACTGGCAAAGCTGAATCAAAGGAAAATCGGAGCTTTGTGGTTCTGTTTATTCAAACAGAGAGTAGCCCCCATTCCTCACTGCCACATTCCTCCACCCACCAAAGCCAGACCCCTTTGCCCCAGAAGTACCCACAGCCCCACCCACCCCACAAGGACCCACAGCCTACGGTCATCTAATGAAGTGCGTGTGAATAAACTCCGCCTCCCCGCGCCCCTGATCATGTGACCGCCGCTGCTAGGCAACGGGCCCCACTTCCGGTTTGAATCTGGCGTCGCCAGCATTGACCTGGTAGGGGAGGGCAGGGCGGCGACGACGTGTAGAATAGGGGAGTGGGTGGGGAGGGCGGGGGGAGAGGGACGCGCCCGCCCGACTCTGCGGACAGGAATCAGAGCTGATTGTGAGTTTGCCGGGTTTGACTGCTTACGGACGGCTAATCCGGTTTGTCCGGCCCGGCAGGCCCACCCTCCCACGTCGGCAACGACCGCCGATCGATGCAGGGGGTCTGGAGAGGAGGGGGCGGCAGTTCAAGGGGGTGGGGGAGGGGGTGGGGTAGAGGAAGGATAGAAGTAAAACGGGAGGTGGGTCCAGGGAGGGAGTTTGAACTGATATAATGGAAGAAACGAGAGCGACCTATAAGTTGTGTGTTAATCTTTTAAACCTTTATACAATGCAATGGAATCTCCTACAATTCAATGTAAAATGTTTATTTCCTTGATGTCTCTGTCACCATTGTCTCGTGGGCATTAAGGTATTTTATACACATTATTCCTATATTTGGCCTTTTCTACAAACACTGTTAATCGCCATTCTCCCATGATACTTCCATATACAGAAGTATTCAAGGCACGGACCATATAATACATCATACCCCACGGACCTATATCCCCATACATCTGCTATAGTCCACTCTCAAGCTGTAGTCCAGCCGACGGCCGCACGGGGCGCCCCCTACGCCTCTTTACCTGCACCCACCGGCTCAGCCCCCTCTAGACGTGGTATTGGCGCCCTCCACCAGGGGGAGACCGCTATACATTGTGCGGGCCCCACACCGGAAATGGAGGTGTCGCAGGGAGAGGCGCCGCTCACAATTCAGGTGCTCTCAGGATCGGACCATCGGGATGGCAGAGACGGGACGCGCGCCCAGATCGCCCCGCCAAAAGTACGACTAATGACGTGTCCACCCCGATGTCGCGCCGCGCCGCTGATGCGTTTATCTGGCGCGAAAATTCGTCGGGATAGCCGGAAGGGAGCGGCAGGATGCTGGGGCCGACGAGCCAAATCTATTTGGGCCGAGAGGGGAGGGAGACAGCCCGGCGGAAGGGACTGGCCGGGTTTAGGGGTTGGGGCTGAGGCGCCGGGTGGTAGCAGGTCGGGCAGGGGCGGGGGGCGGGAGGGGATGATACTCCGATAAGATGGATTGGTCAGCCGCTGATCTACTGGTCACCTATTGACAGGCCTTGATAGAGACGCCGACACTGACCAATGGTACTGGCTGCAGGAGAACCGCCCATCGGAGTGGTGGGACTGCAGAAATACTTTACTGACTACGGAAGACAAATACAATCTTATGTGGAAGATTCAAATGTGAGAAAGATGGGCGGACAGACATAGGGACAGCCAGACAGACAGCTAGACAGTGAAACAGGAAAATAGACAAGCTATAGTCAATAATCAACGGCCGATAGTCAGGTAGAAACCCGGAGACACAGAGGCAGATATGCCTACTAGAGCCTTTCCAGAAGTGTTCACTTGAAATCCTTTTGATAATCACCAATAATAGTATGCTCAGCATGACCATGCACGCGTCTATGTATTGAATTTAACATTAACAGATTAAGACATTATAAGTCACAATAATCGGTAATTTCGAATTAACGAGTTTGTTTTATGTCGATTTGGAAAAAAAACAGGAGTCTGCGGTATAGAGAAAAATAAATTTAAAAACTGGTCCATTTACAGTAGTATGCTTTTAAGAAAAATTGACTATTGGAGGTTATGATCAGGTCATAGGGATGGTGACCTACTGTATTGTAAAGGCCCACCAGTTAACACCAGCATTCCTTATATGTCAATGGAGTTGGCCAGTCAAATGTTGATAAAGTTTACAAAGAGGGTAGATAGACAACGATAGAAACACAATTATCACCAGACAATTGCAAACGTTACGGATCATTTTCAGGGAGTTAAGAACGCAGTAAACAGCACTCACAACATCGACATTGGAGGGATGAGACAGACATTGAAAGCATGAGTAAAGTGATCTGATGTTTTAACATTAATATGATCGGACACTATTTATTGGAAAGAGGAATTGAAAGAGGATATAGGAAAACGAGAGACTATTGCTATTCGAGACAATTTCCGAGAAAATCCATTATTATGGAAGGAAATCCTAGCTTATTGATACTTACACTAAGCTTATAGACATCGCCGGCGCAATTATTGCGACTTCGAATACATAACAATAAAAGTACATTACAAAATTAATAAGTCCTTCACCAGAGACCCTGGTTATTTTATCCACATCCAAATGACTTTAACTCAGTTTAACTTCATTCCCTGTGCAAGAGCGCGGTAATCTAGTGAGAAAGGGAAGAATTCCTGCACCCTCCTCCCCTTGCCTTCCCCCAAAGGGGGCACCCGGTAAAAGGCGGTCTGACAGTCCGTCTAACGACCGGCGGCACCGACTCTCTGACACGGCCACCTGGCCTTTCACAGGAGAAGGAAAAGGCAGTGGCAGAGGAGGCAAAGAGTGACTGGAGACCCGGGGTCTAATCGAGTCCTCTATATGGGGGCTGGGCGGGCCGGGAGGAGGGGCAAGGAGCATGCATATGTATAGGTGTGACGACCCTAATCAGACTGCGCGCGCATAAAGATGGCGGCCAATTTCTCGGCCTGCTGGTTCCGGCTCACGGAGTTAACAATGAAGGGAGGTGACTTCTGCGCCTTATTCGCCACGCGCCATCGTTTACCTTGGCCAATACGCCGGGGAGAAGTGAATCCAGACAGCACGCCAAATAGGGATCAAAATACGCGCTCGTGAAATAGGTTACATCCATTCCTAAGCTTAGCCGCCGACGATTTCTCAGCACGGGAGATATAGAACCCCGCGGGGTGTAAAAGATACCTGCCAACGCTGCGAGAGAGTGGGAGATTATTTGCTGTGATTTTGAAGCCTAGTATCGCAAAAGTATTTGCTTGCAATGGTTATTTTTCTGATTAAAATTATTTCCATGGAAGCTTACTATTGTTCCACTTATAACAGAAGTAATAACAATCAAATAACATGTTTAAGTGTAATTGGTGTAACAAAAATGTTCTGATCAAAGTGTTCAACTCAACTTGAAGAAAATTGTTTTCATGGCCGAAATAGGAGAGGATCATGCTCTAGATTTGTTCTTTTCATCACATATGAGCTCATCATGATATTATTTTATGATACGCTCACAACGTGAATAATTGCTGTCAGGAAACACAATTTAATCAGGCCAATAGACAGGAACTAATTGGAAACACAGACCCCTATTATATCTCGCCATTTCAAGTATAATTATATTTGGCAATATTTCATTTTGACATTTATAATACATGTCTTCGAACAACGTTTTATGGATTTTTCATTTTATAAACGAGACCACCATACTGTATGTATGGTAAAGAATCTGAATAATGTAAGGACCTACCATTATGATTATATAAAATGTTACTAAGTGCATACTATCCTATTTTGAATTGATTTTCCAATGCTTAATTTGCACTAGGACGTATTATCACTGGGCATACTTGAATATGTTACAAGGTTTCTCAAGTTTACATTTCATCGTGGCTACATGAAATTACAGGTCCACTGAAGTAGTTCAGGCATAAGTTCGAAACATTAGATAATAATCCTTTTGTCCATGACGCGTCGGAATTTCTAAACCTTTTTGATATACATGTGACTTCAAACGATTTTTATAATTTCTTCACGGATATTAAGGTTGGCAATTCTTTGATATCATCCAATCTTTAAAAATGACAAGCTCTCCATATTGTACCCGTCTAAGGTTACCACGTAATATAGCAACCTGTTGCTGTCATTAGTCCAGGACGTTGAGTTTGCACGGAATGATTGCTTCTTTTGACATTTTCCCTGATAGATATTTCTCCGTGCAAAAGCCATGTGTATGTATTGCGAGTTGAATATAATACTCCATGATATGTTAATCATAATACCTAACAATACGACAACGTAAATGTCAACGATTAAAGTTATGCATATGCCTACTACGATGTTAATTAGCAAATGGCATTCTTACAGTATTCGTGTGAGAGACATGGTATAATGAAAAGGATTGATGAATGAGCAAATGCATTCCATCTTAGATATTACAAGATCACTATCAGGATTATACTGACATGAACTGAAAAGCATTATTTACTTGTGCCGTATGATGGATTACAATAGCGCGCATGTTCTGTCTTGAGAGGTAATTCACCATACACCGTTCTACAGATAAAGGTTATTACACCGTTTCAAAGATACTACAGACTGCCACCTGCAGGGTCCACCCCTTAGGCCCATTGATCCAGTAGGCTTAAACTGAAAGATACAATATTTTTCAACTTTCAGATTTTAAAATAAAACAAGACTCCTCACTGATACATACGTTTGACCATATCCAAACTAGACAGTATAGACATAAAACAATAGTTCAGTCCTTCACTGCAGGACACGAAACCATGGACATTTGGAGGGTGAATTTGCAGATCAATATATTGCATAACAAACTATGCATTTTGCCCTCTGCTCTTTGATTTCCGATTGGAGATCTAGAGCAAGGTGATCGATTTCAGTTAACCTGATGTTGCACTCACAGTAAATTGGGCCCATTTGTTACTCTTGCAATACTAAACCACTTTCCCATATTGTGCAACTTTGTCGCTAATATGCAGTCCTGGTGGTCCCTTTGTTCTCGTGACCCGATGGGACCGTGTACTCACATCATTGAAGGTTATGGAATCAAAACTCGTGTACCCCTCACGCACACGTACATTTGGGAACGTGGTGTATCTATAGATCTTGCCGACTTGCTGGCACCGCTATGGCACTGAATCGTGCTTGCCGACGACGTGATTAATAGTAGGGGCATTTGGAGGCCACGCAACATGTTGTTATCACAAGTGCTCTTGAAATACTACACTGAAAAGAACCGCAGACAATTCAAAAACCTTTGTTCCACCATTACATCAGGAGACCTTTGCGCTGAGAAACAAATTGTATGAGTTACTCGGCCTACTGGTGGTTGATGTCGTGACAGATAGACGTGAAAAACCTTGTCAGATACATGGCATGACCCGCAATAAGGTTGTCTTTCGAAATTTCACGTCACTTTGTAATCACTAATTATTACAATAACTCGTCTACCTTTACATGATAATATAATTCAATTCTTAATCTTGGATTTCTACTTCAAAGAAGGACATAGAGGATACTCCCTTATTTTGATTATTGTGATTTCCTTATAGATTCTTGTGCAAAAGAGGAAATCTCAAAATTGGAGAAAATTCAATGTAAGTCACTGAGAATAGTATATAGGATTAAATCACCTCTCGATATTCATAGGCACTTAAAGTCAGGAGAAACTGCCATCTGCTTCAATACAAGATGAGAAGTATTTGGTTGAAGTCCCAAAATTGAATAACTTGGAATCAGACTACTCGACAATTTAAATAATTAATAAACCAAAAACTGGGGCTACAAAAAGTCATCCTTTTATAGGGGGGCTAAACTATGACTCTCTATTTCTCATGAGATCAGGAGTATTGAGAGTAAAATTTAATTAAAAAAAATAAATTGCACTATAGGCAAGACAGATAGGATGGCATTGCATTTGTGATCCATATCTGGCTCTAACCCTCACTTTAAAGGAGAAAGATAGTATTTTTTGTACTATGACAACATGTCACTGGTTCCTTTTATACATTATACTTGGTGTAGAGTAATGATTTGATTTTATATAACATATCATCGGGCTCTTTATAACATATTATATGTATCATCATCAATATCATCTGATCATACCATGTACCGTAAAAGACAATACTATAAAAAGAATCATCCAATTTTTAAACGTCTGGAAGATCAGACTACGTTTGAAGACGACAATGAGAATATTATGAACAAAAGGATATCATACTCAATTTGCCAAATTGCAAACTAATGAACAAGATATATTCACAATATCACATATCTCAGTTGACTTGAGAGTGATATATTTTCAATAGAAATATGTTCTGACTACAACATTACTATGGACATGTATGATTTATATTCACTGGAAATATGTGTGGTTTGTTTGCTTCTTTGCTCAGATCATACACAATTTAAATAAAAAAAGAGTTCATTGGTTTTAATTCTCAACGTTCATAGACCTGTCATCTTAACACATTTATCATTGCCTCGTTTACTATTGGTGTAGAGTAATAGCAAACCAAGCATCCGAAATGGATGGGATTCCTTATTATACTATAAGAGTGAAGAGATCCAGAAATGTATAGGTATAGAAAAGGCGGTATACTATTTCTGCGGCATTGAAAAGAGTGGAGGCTCCAAGTGTGTGCTGAGGAGAAAACAAATAATGTTCAGGTGAATACTGAAGCAGTTAATATGGTTCTCTCCAGACCTTAAGTGTGTGAGGAAAGGGGCGAGACATCGTTTGCTATTTCCACGGCTGTCCGCCCCGAGAGGTATAGACGACAGTGGCGTCGTTCGGCGGCGGCTACCACAACCATTCTTGACAGCCAATGTAAATGACGTAGAAAATGCTGACCAATTGTCAGGCAATTCGCGCCAGCCAATCCGCACCAATGAAAGGCGTCCCAGGGAGAGTTCCTTCCATATTGAGATGCCTTTATTTCCTCGGTCGCAATAAAAAGGTGTACGGGGACAAAAGGACGGTTGCGGGCGCGAGTGGGATGGAGCAGTAGGCGATAGGCGGCGGGTGGCGAGCTGCTCCCGTTCTGAATGGGCGGCGGTTACCGGGGCCGGCAGCGGGCTGCTTTGATTATACCCTGGGATTATCGGCCTATACATGTGACCCAGCAGTTATATAAAGTGGGCAGTAGGGATCCACACTACGACCACCCCGCTCCATTGCTCCCACTCATCCCCAACTACTCTCCCTCCTCCCTCCCCCATCCCCACCCCCACCCCCAATCCGCCCACCAGTCAGTTCCCAGGCTCTGGCCAGGACGAACGGACGGACGGACCGAGTCCCCATGCACCCCTCACGGTGGATAATGGTTGAGCCCGCCTCCTCCTCCTGTCGCTCTCGGTCTGTAGCAGACTCGTACGTGTCCTCCTCCAGTGCAGATCTCCTCCACCTCCAGTGAGACCCAGGAGAGGGATCGTTGGACCCGTGGGCCACTTACGACCACCTCCAGTACTACTACCGCCACCACCGTTAGCACTAGGCCTACACCTGGCCGGAGGGGGCAAACTGCAGTCTCAGCCTTCCTTACCTTGAAAGGTGGACAAATAACACACATGTCAAAATAAGGTGAGTACATTGTTATGACTCAAATCATTAGTACCTTACATTAGCAGATCGAGCACACTTTTTATGGCAACTACTGTAGTCTAGTCGAAAGTAGATTTGTTTCTGGTGCAGACAGGGGTGGCGCCTGGTTTGTCATTAGTGACCAAACCAGCCAACGACCGCCCTGCCGACTGGCCGGCCATTTAGCGTCGGGCCGTTATTGAGTAGTAAAAGGTACTGATTGGAGACCCGGCCAGATTGGCCGGGGTAGGGTAGTAGGCCCCATGCCGCGGCCGGTTTAATAGTGCGTCGGGGGGATATGGTCATATGGTGTGAGTACCTCCATCTAAGTGTCAACCCGGCCGGCCGCCACTGGAGGAGGCAGGGGGGGGGGGGGCAGGAGGGCCAGCAGGAGGCAGGTGGCAGTGTGATCAGACCAGCGATAAAGTGCTTCACATACTTTGCTTACATTGGCCTGCAGGTAGATCCTTAGTGTGCGTGATCCGAGGACATCAACTCGGCCTCGGCCGCCAGGTATAGCGGTAAGCGGAGGCAGCAGTGGGGGAGGGGATGCTTGGGAGGGGAAAGGTAGGTAGAGAGGGGGGAGGGCCTGGGGAGTGAGGGCATTGAGAGGGACTGTCACCCCATGCAACATGCAGCCAGAAAGGTAAAAGCAAATGGCCCACCAAAGGTAAACATGAAAATTGGGGCTATTTTGAAAGTCTTTCAACTTAAATTCTCATCTGCCTACAATATCACCAAATGGTTCTCTTTCCCTTTTAAAAGCAAGGCCATTCCTGGTTGACGAGTCAGCTCCGACACTGTATCGTGTGCCGACACTGGGCGGCTGAGGACTCTGGGCATGTCGCCCCTTTGGTCCCCACTCGGCCGGCGCCTTCTTGCGGTGGCGATATCGATGCTGATGGATGTGTCGCCGCCCGGTAATGAATGAATGGACAGTTCCCCGAGGACAAGCAATGAAACCAACAGATACATCAACTAGACCAGCCAACGCCGGGTCGCCAGACTCCATGAGATTCCGCGCTGGATGGGTGATCGGTGGGATGGAAGCATAAAAACCGCTGCAAATCAAGGCTTTTTTCATGTGTGTTGAATCAATAACTGGGCTATATGAAATCAATCCCAAGCTGGCATCCTGGGATGAGGCGGTCCTAAGTCGTGATATCAGAGGGCCCCAGCTTTGTGGGATACCCTGAAGGGCTATAATCGTCATACGATTTGTCTCGGCAAAAAGACTGCCTACTTGACTGCTCGCATTGCAGGCTAAGGAACTGTCAGTGATAGATCTTCTTTTTTCTTTTAGAAAAAAAGGGAAAGTGGCTTTATCTTTCTTTCTTTTTCGTTAATGAGTAATGGTTGAAATTTGATATCAAATACTTGTTTTCAGAAAAGGGGGAGCACACACCCACGCTTACCTCTTTAAAAAATGGTGTTGGTAATTATTTTTCTTTGATGAGTTTTGGTCCAAATGTGACATTAACATTTTTCAAGAAAAGGGAGAGCACGCACCTACACTCTTCTCTAAAGCCGTCACTGGCTTCAGTGAGCAGATTGCGGGAGGGGGGATGTCTGAAAGTGGTACCGGGCTTGTGAGATAGTAAGGTGAACGGTGTGTAGGACAGGGAGACAGCTAGGGCGTGACAGATGGTCAGCTTCCGTCACGTTTGGCCACTTAGATTCGTCCCCACTTATCTGCATGGACCAATCTATCGACGACGGCGGTGGCCCAGGAGGTACGTGAGAGAGGGAGGATCTGAGGGGACAGCCGGGGAGGGGAAGGTTCTTGTGTGATGCCAGCAGAACAAATTGTGTATTATTATGTTATTGTCGTAGCGGCTGGCAGAATCGCGGGGGGCGTTATTGATGTGTGGGTGACACCATGTCGCCTAACTGCTTGACGGATGGCATGCCCGTCCTCCAGTACATAATGGATGGTACCGTCCCCCACCAAGCCTCTATCTTGTCCCCACCACAAATAGGCCTCCAGCCGCTCCCCCTCTTTGAGGAGAGATAGCTTCAAAGGCACACCCTACAGAGACCTATTAAAGGTATAGCGTCTGGCCAAAGCGTTGCAGGTGGCACTGCCCTACACAGTCTTCTTACTCCTGTTTAGCTATAGCTGCCCCCAGTGGCACCTCTTCCCCTGGAGGTGATCAAAGATGCACAGGGTTCAGTCAAGTAGACGGCGCCAACAATGATCTACGAGAGGCCGGGTGGGAGGTGGGAGGGGTCCGTTGACCTTGCCCGGGCCAAAGGCTGTGGCTTTTTGCATGCCCAGCTAGGATCCATCCACGCTATCGGACCAGACCCGGCCGGCGGGCGACCACCAACAGCGATGGCGGCGGCATATCGGCCCGGGGGAGAGGGGCTCCAGCTACTGGAGCCGGGGCTGAGGCGGGGGCAAAGTAAGGCAGGGGAAACGGAGGCAGTGAGGGCTGATGGGGGCTTATTCTGAGATCCATTAGCCACGTGACTAGTGGTGGCCCGACCGGTGACTGGGTCGTCCCGCCCGATGACTGCTCGACACGCGTCGGATACATACATCACTGTGTGAACTCCGCACCACGTGGAGGAAAGTCTCCCACCACCCAACCCTGGAGGAAGCAGTGGCTTCCCAGAGAACAGCCATGGGGTCGCCCCTAAGGCAGGGCAGGCGATACGGCTGGTGATAGACGAGGGAGGCTGTACAGAAATAATATGAATGGAAAAAAGGGAAACTAAAAGGGTAAAAAGTATGAATCCAATCTGGTGGTGCTTGGTGCTTATGACTTGGAGTGACGTGGGCGGAGAGCAATCCCCTACCCGAACCCCCTACACGCCCATCGCCACCCCGCTGGCTGAGCGGAATATCAATAAACCATGCGAGGTTTTTGAAATATTTGTTGGCAGGCGGCCTCTATACATCTATATTACGGGGAGCTTTGGTAAAATTACAGGGTTTGGGGCCTGGCCGCTCTCCCCGGCAGCTTGCGTGGTGGTTGTAAAAGTGCCAGCGTTAAGGGTGGTTGGCGGCAGTGCCGGATCCATCTATCACTACAAATAGCAAAAAGCCTCGCATGTTACACTTCACAACTACATGTACAATAATGAGATTAAGTGCGTTGCAAACATCCCGTCCCACCATCCTGCCATGAATATGATCCGCCCGCCCAACTTCCCTCCCAGTTTGGATCGCTACCCGTCCATTTCAATCGCGGCGGACGGCGGCGCCGGGGAAAAACGCCGCCAAATTGGCCATCTTGATCCCTTTAATCTGTCATGCGAGGCAGAGGTATCGACAATGGCTGACAAGCCAGTCTTCTTTGTGGCGGGTGGCAGGCAGTGACCCCCTCAGCTGTCACCTAGCGTCCCTGCTGGCAGTGCACAGTGTCATTATACGGCCGGCTCCTCCAGGCGTTACAAGGCAGGCCGCCGCCTCCCTTCACTCCATTCAGTCGGCCGCCGGGCCTTTTTGGCCCGTGCACAAATAACTTTGAAATCTGGAAATTTGAAAAATCTCCTCAAGCGAGACCACAAAGAGCGCCTATAATTAAGCACTACTAAAAGGCTGCTCTCAGAGAGATACCGCTCCCGATGTGATATGCCTTTGTTAATTGATTATCCATTGTAAAAATCAAAGCCTGACAAATACAACGTGACACGTAGCAGGATGCACTTTTGAGATGCATAACCACTTCATCACTGCAAAGTCTAGAGATCTGTCTGTTCCTCCTTACAGTGACAAGTATGCCAATGAGTTTAACTACAAAGATGCCCCCTTTCTTAATTAACATTGTATAATTTGTTGGGAAAGTAAATTACACACTTAGATCTATTCTGCGTCATATTTCCATTGACGACGGAAAATTACAAAGTGCTGTGTCATCAATTCTTATATTGTATAAATAAGCAGTAGGCAATGATCCGATCATCAGCTGACAGGGTGAACATCCTTGAAATAACAATGTAGTAATCCATCATTTTCTCGGCTTAACGGAGTTCTATCTTAATCGTGATCGCTGTAATTGTCCACCTAACCCCATATTCCCTTCTACACTAATCCGGATTAAGGATTAAAAAGGAGGATGTTCAACACAACTTTTGGGTCCTGTGTAAAAACGTATCGCTGTTGCTCATCCGGAGCTCCGTCGATCCCAGTCTATGCGCCTAATTCTCGAGCCACGTTATCTCGCCTTTTTACATTCTGTGGGACATTTGGGAGTTCATTATTACTGTTCCAAAAACAGAAATCCCAAGGCTAAATTCCTCATTTAACATTCAAAAGATTTCAGATTGTCTGAGCGGTTTTGTGCGTTCATTAGTTTTCTTTTTGGCGAGGTGCAGCGCAGGAAACCCCTTTGCCTGTTTGGTGTAATTCACGGCGATAACTGCTTTCGATCCAATTAAGGGAAATGATTCGTTGTGGTTTTACGTGGCCATGGCTTGGCTCTCGATCCCCACGACCGGCAACAATGTTTCATTTACGTCCGCCATCTAACGCAATGTCGCCTTGTGGCGGCAGCGAAACCAAACCGCTAAAAGACGGCCTGTCAATGGGACACAAATTATTCCGAACACCACGTGAAAAGTTTCCCGATCGTGGCGGGGTCGGCTGGTCGGGTGACGGACGGGTGGGAAGGGGGAGCAGAGCAGTTCATTAGGGCGCGAGATTTCTCTGATTACAGTTTCAGCTTTTGCCAAGAATAGCTTCAACTTTGTTTGGATCAGAGAGGGCCCTAACACTTTTACAACCTTATGATTCGGATTCGATTAGTTCTCTAAGCAGCTCACCACGTAGTTATTCATGAGAGGGATATTGTTTGGCTTAACAGTTCTCGTTGCTTTTAAGCACTGCATTATTGTATTACTAGTACTATGACAGGACATCGACAATCTTGATTCAGTTTCAACTCCATTACAAATCCTAGTCTACCAATCTACACTTATAGAAAGTGATGTCTGGCAAGATAAATCAACTGATTTTAAACAGACCTAGAATTATGGAAAAGGTTATTTTCGGTTTGCAGGAAATGGATCTGCCTCGAAGGAATTAAAAAAGACCCCATCGGTTAAGATGTCCATTTTTTAAGACAGGTTCTGTGAAAACGAGGCAGTTTTAAAGGATATCTTGATGTTTCAATCTTCGCTTAATTGCCTTGACACGTCCGAAGTGCTCAAGTTATAACAACTAATCAACAGCTTTGGTTTTTGCTCCAACTTCAAACGGGAGGCCTGTGCAAAACGCGCTCACATGTTTTATGGCGGGTATCTTTTTGTTAATGATATGGGTTGTTTATCCATTTTAATTGTCATAATTGTATGTATTGTTATCGTATTCAGGTTCTTGAATATCTCAAGAACCTTAAAGTTTACTGGTTATTTGAGATATACAGACGTCGGTCTGTATGGAGAGTTGTTGTCAGTATTACTCATATTCCTAAAGAGGTATCTTATAATAATATTATCATGCCAATGGCAATCAAGAACATCAGAACGTAGTTTGGACAGGGACAAGCGTCGACGATAATAATTTTTTGAGAATTGTTTCAGGTACTGTATGCATCTCATTAGTTCAATTGTATCAACCGCCAAAAGTCAATTAGGCAAACGGCCGTGATATTGATGCTTTCTCAAAGTTTTCCATCTTTTTTTATATTCAAAAAGTTAAAAGCTAATTAATTTCATTAGTAGCTGCGGTTGATGAGTGTTGTTGTAGCACATAAACTTTCACCACGTGAAAACAAATGCGAACTATGCTCTCTAAGACAATGTATGTCGCCTGAATATAAGGTATTAAATTCGCTGCACAATGAAGCTTTGTTCTGAAAAGGAAAGCTAGGGCACCTTTAAAGAAACCCTAAAGGCAGGCTCTCTTAAGACAATAATTCAAATTCGGAAAATGCTTTGCAGTAACCTGAAATATAGATTCACGCCATTGCAATATTGGCTAAATGTGGAGCGTGTAAAAGGAAAGGAATCACCCGCTAATGCCTTCATATGTGGAGGCTAAGCCGAGGTATTCGGCTGATACCCCGAACATATAGTACATTATTGCCTGCAGACCTTTCCATTTTTCTCGCTAATACCCCGTATACAGCTGCCTTATATCTCCGCTAATGAGTTTAAAACAGCGTGAATAATACATGTCGTGCGATGCAGTTTGAACAGCCGGGGGCGCGAAATTCTAAATCATTTCGCATTTTTAGTTTGGTGGAACTATTTGCGAGCTAGAAGAGCGAGCAGGTCGGTGCAGTTCAATTAAGGTGAGCAGCTCGTGGCAGTAATTGGGGCTTGGGGGGCAGGGTCAACTCTAATGACAGACACTGACAGTTGACAGGTGGGTCTAGAGCCCCAACAGTGCCTGTCAGTCTTCTTTGTGGTGTACGTATTAGACCCGCGCTGGCCTGTGAGCAGCTCGCAGCTAGGCCTAGTGACTCTGAGTGACAGCCGCATATAGGCTGCTCATCAGCAGGAGACTGGCAAATGTTGAACAATAATAAGAAGGCTGTCGTGTCAGTATTAGCTCATACCCCATGGGAAGAGCATATCGGCAGGCCTCGGCCCTGTGGGGGAAGACGAGACGCCCCCTTCCCACCCCACCCTCCTTTCATATCACGCCCGTCATCTCATACCCTCATCAAGACTAACTAAGGCGAAAAGATGTATCAAATGATCTGATCTTATTCTTGTCTGCTTCAATCAGAGTAGATACAGCGGCAAAATTGGATTTTCACTTATGCAGCTTTCTCTACATCGATGAGCAATACTATATGAGCTGGCGTAATAAAGCTCTGAAAGGTTTAATGTCACTACCCGCTGGCATAATATTGACGCCGTTACTAATAAAGAAATCAATACAGTTTATAAGGGTTTCCGTAATAAGAATGGGGACAATCGAATATATGTCAGAGAAGGCAATGTGCAATGTCTGCAGAAAAAAAAGAAGCAAGACGTCATGCGAGGAGCTGATGTAAAGAAGCAAGACGTCATGCGAGGAACTGATATTAGAAATAGGTAATGATGTACAAATAGGTGAATAAAAAACGGAGACAATGATAGATAACATATCCAACATAGAACAGGCCACAAGAAACCTACATAGACTTAATTACTGGGGAGCAGAAATCGAGAAATCCAGTTCCCGGCCAGGGTAAGGTAATCTGTTAACCTTTCACCGCCTAGGCCAAATATAGATGTTGATATCTCAAAACCCAGCTCGCAGAACAAGTGTATGAATTCACCAGTTTATCATACGTCAAACGCATCCAATACTGATGTTGTCAATAACAATCCCCATTGGAATGTCAGTACACTTGCAGTTAGACATTATAGTTTTCACATAATAATTTACCATAATGAACTAATAATGTTTTAAAATCATATGCATTATTCAATATGGTTTGATCAATCATGTATCTTTAACATACCAAATACTAATTCTTAGGCTAGTCTGCAACATGCATAAGACAGAGGGGTAGCTACAGATGGATAATCATTACAGAAGGGGTAGCCTCAGTGTGTGAATTATGACGGACCCTCCTCCTAACCCCTACCTAAGCAGACAAGTGGTCGGAGAGGATCGAAGTAGACGACGCATTGATCTCCATTGAATGTGCCATAGACGCAGGGCACTACACATATAGGCCCATGAACATCCATGCCCAACGGCCTCAGCTCTCAGGAGATCTACTCCCATTCCATCCCTGCCCCAATCCACCAGAATGAAAGTGATACTTTTAAGGCGTCTGTTCGGCTGGTCACATGGTAGCCGGCCATCTCCGGGGCTGTCTCCCGCTGCTCCGGGCTATACTCTGGAGGAGCTCCTTTTGAAGTTGAAAGGAGCCTAAAGCTCCCTGATACCTTACTACCAGACACAATTTGGGGAAGTAGTATTTTGCTGACAGAGTTATAGTAATACCTGGAGATATAGATTATAAGTTGTCCATTTAATGATAGATACTATTATTTTATCACATTTATGAGGTTCATATTTAGTATAGTATACTCTGTATTATTGAACATGTTTTCATAGGCCAAGGCCCTACATTTGGAGGTCCGAGACATACAGTAGCTATGAACTATGCATATCACGAAAGTAGGCTATCCGGTCTGACCCTGCTGCAAAACGCCCATTGGGAATGGTTTTTTCTCCTAGATGCACACATCAAAAGGATATGCAGGAACAGCCGCGCTCCACATTTACAGTTTACAACCTCAACGAACATCACCTCAATAGTTTTACACAATTCCCTGCAGCATCCATGTTTTCATCACTAAAAAGATAACGTCCAAATCGATACAACCTATTAAAACTACCCCCTTCATGCCAAGATGCAATCTCTTGTTCAAATAGGGATGCTTGAATCTCAGTGTAAAGTTTAAGGGGAATGGCTCAGGGAGAACTAATTGAGGCGCACGCTATGGCTAGAGACTAGATTATCTGCTGCTCGGAAGAATTGTTAATTTTGTAATTGTATGGATTTGTGTGGGTCTCATCTGCTGGGCATGTTCTGACATTTCTGTGGCAGTCATAGACAAACAGGGAGAGTACTCTTTATAACATGTGAATACTTTTACGATAACATTGAGTAATCCATGCATTTGACTGAGACCAGTCTTTATCTTGTCTACAACGAGATAAATCGTATCATGAAGTTTTATAATAAGGACTAGAGGGGAAGATGTTTGTGTTGAGTTTGAGCGAAATATAACATGAGAGTAAGGGAAGAGAGACAAGGGGAATAATGGCGAGATTGAGTGCCTATATATATATAAGGAAGATGTTGATCAATGAGTGGAGAGATGAGACAGAAGAAAAAATAAATAGCTAGGTCGTTGAGAGTGGCCAAGGGGTAACCGAAACGGACAGGAATACAGGGTAGAAGGTGGCTAGTATAGCGAAGGAGGGCTTGGGGGAGGCAGTCAGGCAACCAGGGCAATATGCTCACTCGGTGTTTACCAGTGGGGGGGGGGGGGGGGGCAGATAGGCAGACAGTCTAAAAGGCTTCTACCCATGAAAGAAGCAGGCAGCCAGTCTGAAAAGACCCAGTCTGAAAAGATTTGACCATTGTGGTGTATCCCCAACCTCCTTCCGCCACCCCTAGCACCACAACTACACCCTCACACCAGCTCTCATCAGCAACCCTCTTCTCCACCAAAAACCCTTTATAGAGCAAGCTCCTAGAGGGACTGGTTGACACATTGTATTTTCTCACCGGAAATCACGACGCAATTTACACATTTTCGCGCACTAATTGCAAAATCCATCCTCTGTGGAAAGCCTCTTTCTATGGGACACCTTTGATTTGCTGCCGCCCCAGGAGCATCCAGGGCTGCAGGGGCTGAATTGTGCGGCAGGGGACGGGAATTATTTCACGGCCAAAGAGGCACCAGAAACTGCCTTTTCTCCACGGAGGAAATTTGGTGGGAAGAAGTCGCCCAAAAGCAGGCGACGACATTAATCAATGGGGAACGATGGCGGCTCCTGCAGCAAGGCTGGGACAATGGGACATTGACGGCTATAAAAAGACATCTTAGTTTGGGGGAACTTCGTCCCTTTAAGTCTCAGATTCTGATCATTATCTCCCAGCAGATTTAAGCATTTCATACACAGAATGAGAAATCTTATCTTATCCCATTCAGGAGTAATTCTTTTGGGGTTTTATATCGGTTTAAGATAATCCATACGTCAATAAACCGTTATCTCAACCAAGACCCAAAGTAACAATAACAAAATCTGCGTCTGCAGTTTTTAAATTACCAAAGTGAATCTCGCTCGAGCACTTCTCGAAAAAGTGAGACGACGCTTGAGGCTTACATTTTAAATTGCTGAGCAGCGCGTTCTTGGACTGGCAATGTAATATGATAACTGGGCGGTTAATGCATTGCAATCATACTAGATTTTTGTAGCAAGCACATGTGTGATTTATGTACCAGTAAACAATTGACTCAGCACTGGGTAGCTAGACTAGCAAAAGATGAGCCCGCCCACCCTTAAGGGCAAACTGCCTTCCGTGGACGTGTAATAACTAATAGGCAGACCAGGCACATTGCGAGCATGGAAGTTTATACTGAGGATAGCGAAATTGGGCGTAGCTGCTGCTACTGTACAATCCCAGAACTAATATGATAATATGCTCCCAAAATTATTTTGAATATATAACCCAAATCCCTAAACGAACCATACAGTTGAATATAATTATGTTCTGTAACGAATATTGAGCCAGTTTACGATTAGTAATAACATTGATTCCTTTTTCCTTTTAAGCAAAAAGAGAGCAGTTTCATGGCAGTGACAAGTACCTTTTAGAAGAGATTTGCTAGAGTGTACTTCGAATAATAGTGCCATTAAAAGCATGGGTCCCAAACAGGTGTTCTGCTAAAATAATTGATTGCATGTGTAAACTTTTTGGCTGACTTAACATGTCTGAGTCCGCTTTTTGGTTTCTCCTTTGGCCACTTCTTCTGCCTGCCTGCTCCTATAAATGAACAGCCTGTTGAGGGAAACTCTCCCCTTTTTATCCTGTACTTGTCCTTAGGCCCAGGAGCATTATTACATTTAGGTGTCAGCTTTACTGTGGTCGTCCATTTAGACAGGCGGTGGGCTGCACCGCGCGGCCCTTGTCCTAGTGTCCGAGTTCGACCCCGTGGCCTGCCCTATTGACGTTTCATCAACGGAAAAGGTGGCCTCTTCTCAGTATTAGACCCTGATTTGATCCAAAGCCCTGGCAGGGACACAGGACACAATGTGGCCACATCTAGGCCACACAGGGCCAGGCCGATTTGGGAGCCGAGCCGATTGGAAATGGGTGACCTCTAGCCGCGTACGAGTGAGCGGCATCAAAATGGCAGCTATGTGGCTATAGGAGAACAGGCTGAGCTTGTTATTTTTATGTGAGAGCAGGATTAGATTTGCATTCGCCCTAGTCCGGGCAGCCGGGAGGACAGAGATAGTATAAAATCCTCCCATGTAGTCCTGACATGTATACGGCTGGTCTATCATATAGAGTAGTGCCCCTCAGACCCGCATTTACCTTCTCGGTGTGGGACAAGGTGGCGAGCAGTTGATAAAGTCGTTGAGCAGCTCGCCGCCACCCGCTGATGGTACCCGCTGACCGGCTTTATGTGGCGGCCGGCTCGTTCCTAACCGGCCGACACCAGCGTAAAAGCGGATGATCCGGTGGGCTGAGGTGATCCCTGACACTGCGCCGCCACCTCACCTGATGGGAATGTAATGAAATCACCTTGACACCGTCGGCCCCCTGCCCCTCCAGGGCGGGGTGGGGTGAGGGAGGGGGTCACAGGAGTCGGGCAGGGCAGTGGGTCTATAGCCGCCTTCTCCCGTTTACTTCTCGGCAAGGTGCACTTTATCGGCATCCTCTCCTGGATTACTTAGCCCTGCCGCCTTCTTTGATGTCATCCCATCCCATCCCCCGTCTTGTATCCCCAATATTCAACTCTCTGACCGCCCCCATCCTGCTGCGGTGAGTACAAATGTAACACATCTATTCGAGAACCTGAACATAGACGAAACGAAACGTGGAGAATAGAAAACCAGCAGCCAAAATGCTAACTCAACACTTCCTTTTCATCCCTGCACGTGTATACACGTTCTTCTTGCTTCTTTCTGAGAAAAGGCCCCTTGATTATTCCTCCAGGTTTTTACCAAGGAGGACAGCCAGCAGTCAACATCTGGGGAAGGGGAGTGGGTAGGTGCAACAAGATGGAGGCGAGTTCATTACAGGCAAAGTCATTTACGGTGGTAGAAATGGGGGGAGATTTTTTGGCCGTTCCGGTGAGGATTGCCGTCATGTTATCACCACTATGACGAATGTCCGGGGCGCCGGCGGCGGCAGGCCCGACGCCGCGTCCGCCAGCCGTGTTTGGCGAGATAACATTGTATCGTGTAAGCCCGCCGCCCCATCCCTTCTTTTTGGTGTTATTTTCCATGCGGACAGCTACGTGTTGTTTACCTTACATCACATATGGAAGCCCCACCTCTCCCGCCGCCCCCCTCCACCGTTCTGGTGTACCCAACTGCTACTGGAGATGGCGCGTAATTCCTTCAGAGCGTCATGCGGTGCTTGTTAATGTGTCCATTGACTGTATCTCATATTGGTCTGTACAGTTAGCCGTTGCCGTCCATCTTTTCATTTACGTGTTGTCTATACCGGTAGAAAAAGTGTTGCAGTGGCCCCCAATGTATCTTTGCTTTTCCATTAGCTTCCCTCTTGTTAACATTGAGACTGACACACTAATTCGAATTCTAGAATCTTCAAATACGTCCTTTACATTTTGATATGTACCATTATACTGTCAGCTCTGTCAAAACCTTGCCTTGAGTAATCCTTGCTCTTGCTTGGTAAGCACACTCCTAACCACTAATGTCTCGGTTGCTCTTTGTACTCACTAAAATCTCCCCTTCGCGACCAGCCTTTCTGCAAGCAGCAGAGTCTAAGGTGTTCATTATGTATTTAGAACCTCATTCAACACATGCTTTTTGACATGCCAAAAGTAGAAGAAGGATGCTGTAACCAGGTAATGAAGCCATCAGGGCGGTATTCATGCCCTAATTAAATCAAAAGAAGTCAGCCCGGTTTGCTTCGAGACGAACCAGGCAGCGGGCCCCATTAGTGAGACTACATGTGTGAAAATAGTTTGTGACGGGCTGGAGGCTGGGGCCGGTAAAATTTTATTGTGTCCTTATTAGATTAGGGCCTTTAGCCGGCGATAACCCGGGCAGGTCTGATGGATGGCGGTCGGCGAAGGAGGCGCACCTGATAGGGATGAGGTCGATAGGTAGTGTAATGGATTGTGTAATGGCAGGTGGGGTGATGGGGCCTGTGTAGGGTGAAGGTATAAGTCTGGGGCGGGGGCTTTGGTGGTGGTTGTGTGGAGAAACTGCTCATAGCGTTAATTCTGAAGAAAGCCAGGGGTGGGGTGGGGCCCTGCGGCCGGCGGTGATTAGGGGGCCGGCGGCCGGGGCGTGGGTCGTGTCAGCCACGGCCCCGCCACAGCCGCCGGCCACAGGCCAACAGCAACACTTCCTCAACCCCGGCCTGGTCACCTGCCAAACAAGCTGACCCCAATCGGCGCTTCTCTGGCCGCCCTGTCCCACCTCCCTCCCCGTGTACACTGCTGCTCCCAACCCCACCCCGCCCCTCTAACCCACCTACTTACACCTCCCCTGCCTCAGAGAGAGGGCCGTGTCCGCCGCCCCTCACACGTAGCCTGCGGATTGTCAGTCTCCATCCACAGACCCCTCACCCCACTCCTACCCAGCCCCCAGCCCCTTTTTGTTGCTCACCTCAACCCACCCCCACCGCGAGCAGCTCATCAGGACCCTCAGCAGCAGGTTGCTGAGCTATGACGAGCACCACAGGTATTGTTTCCTCGGCCGCCCTTTGTCACTGTAGCTTCCCTCAGTCTGTCTTCCCCTGCCCCTACTGCCCCATTAAGACCTGCCGACAGCTCATGAATCATTTTCTTCTTTTCTTTTTTTCAGATGGGAGCAGCTCACAGCCGTACTTGATGGTGTGGCCCTGCTGAGGACGTCTAGTGGCAGTGGCAGCAGCCCGCCAGCCTGGATATTTGGATCATTAACCTGACTCGCCGGCTAGTGCTAGGGGTCTGGACCTTTTAGCCTAATCTCATTAACGGGCTATCACCTGCACTGACGTCCGGATACACCGGCGACAGGAGGTCACCAAGAATTTTCATTGGGACTGGGCACCAAGGACCTGCGCTACCACTGGGGGTCTTGCACGTCCCCTGTGAATGTATTCCCTGTCCTGAGTTGTCACTGCGTGGACGGATTTGTTATCTTAAAGGATTTGTTAAGACTTAATTCAAAGTTGATCGTCCCTATAAACCAATCTAGGAGTGACCTTTGTGTGAGTTCCTAAGTGATCCAAGTGTTTTGTGAGTGACTCGGTGTATCCATGAGCAGCTCATCGACAGACATGATGTGCTCAGGACGAAAAACCTGGCTTGTAACAGCCTTACAGAGCTGTCTTTCTGTACTAGTCCTCCTGGTGGTCATAAGTACCCCTGGAGTGTCTGGGAACCTACTGGAGTGCCCCTCCAGCCACCACCCATGTGACTGCTCGGTGGTGGGGACAGTGGTGCAGGCCCTGGCCCTGGACTGCGACCAGCGAGGGCTGAGGGGCGTCCCCAACATGGACGTCTTCCGCGGGATGCCCATTAACTTCCTCAACCTGGCCAACAACCGGATCTCCACCCTCAACGAGGACTTCCTCTCCGGGCTGCACTTCCAGTCGGTGCGGCCTGTGCAGGACCCCATGATCGACCTGGGCGGCAACGCCATCATCGGCATGCCCATACACGCTTTCCGCGGCATCCGCGCCGACACGCTCGGCCTGCGACTCAACAACTGCTCGCTCGACATCATCCCGCGTGAGTCGCTCCGTAAGCTGGAGAACCTGACCTTCCTCATGCTGCACGGCAACCGCATCCAGTCCCTGCCCAGCAGCGTCTTCACCAGCCTTAGGAAGCTGCGGCACCTGGACCTCAGCGGTAACCTCATCCGCCGGGTCTCCACCGACGTCTTCATGGGAGTGGAGAAGTCGCTCAAGGTGCTGTACCTCAACAAGCTCGGTCTCACCGAGTTCCCAGCCGCGGCCATTGAGAAACTCAGCCAGTTAGAGGTACTGGAGATCAACAACAACAAGATCAGCCGATTAGGGGACAACGCCTTCCGTAACTTTGAGACGGGCGGCCCCTTGACCGTTGGTCTGAGCGGGAACGGCATGGACACGGTCAGTCAGCGCGCCCTGGAGGGCATGCACCTGGTGCTTAAAAAGATGGACCTCTCCAACAACAAACTCAGGTCGCTACATTTCCTTAACGACGCCTGCCATCCCATATTCGACGAGAAGCCGACGATCGACGTGCGCGGCAACCCCATCATGTGTGACTGCCTCCTGTACGGAGTGGTCTCTACCGGCAGGATGGACTTTAAGGGCACCTGTCAGCAGCCGGCCAAGTACAGTGGTATGGCCCTGCGGGACCGCTTCGTGTCGGCCGGCTGGAGTGAGTGTCAGGCCAAGGTGGCCGGGACGTACGCCACGTGCGGCAGTAGTACGTCCCGGGCGCCCCTCGCCGGTGTCTCGTCGGCCATTGGCCCCACGTACTGCGTCCTACTCACCCTAGGGGGCGTGCTCACCGCCAGACTCGTTGGTCACCCAGTTAGGACAGTACTGTAGCCAGCTACAACCGCATAGTAAACTATCATAAAGATGTTTTTTGAGTTATGAAAACAAATCCAGCCCCCCAATCTGTATCCCCCTGACGCTTTATCCTCACAGACCCTGTATACAGCACCAAGTGACCAGTAGTTATTGTAAACCACACACAACAACCTGCAGCTTATTTCCTCATGTAGTAAGATATATTATTATTATTATGGTATGGCCACGGTCAACGTCATCATGTTCCACCAACCCTCGTCCATTCCCCCTCAGAATGGTGACTCATCGGAATCCATAGAATACATAACTCGTGTCTGCCATCTCCTAATGGGTTATATTTACATTACGTAATATATCCCCCCAACCTCCTCACATCAATTCCTCCCAGCCTCCTTATCCAACCCCTTCCCCCTCTGACGTTATATCTAATTCCATCAGGCCACACGTTCAACATGCTTTACAGCACGTACCCACCCCCTCTCCCCAGCACGGCCCCACACACGCACCACATACCCCCAGAGGCCAGCCCTGCTTACTGCCGGGAGTGGTATTACTGGCGTGATCGGTACATCACATCAACCCCACCCCCATGTCAACATGGCCGTTAGCACCAAAACCAACTCCATCCCCTGTACCCCCCTCTGGAGCACCATAATCCTGGGCAGTGTTTGTCGGACGCCCGTTTGATGGCGCCACATGTTCTAGGTTATGAGCCTGACTATTATATACCGATCAGAGACTGGGGCAACCGCCACCACGAACATTTGTGATTTTTGGAGGTACACGCTTTGTATGTATACATGTACACGTATGCCTGTATTTTGAATGTATGCGGTTTCATGAATATTTAACCATGAATATAATATTATGAAAGACATTAAATAATAGGAAAATAAGGCCGGTGTAATGTTAGGAATATTATAGTATGATATCATTGATATCATTGATATATCGAGTCTGGGATATCTTCTTGTCGGACTAGATGTGCGCTGGCTTGCATGTCTGTGGCGGAGAGAGTTGAGCTGGATGTGACTGTGTCCGTGAAGTCGGGTCATTATTGAAGAGGGTCTGCACTCCCAGCATAGCTGATGAGACCCCACTGCATAACCAAGGCTGTACCTGGCAAGGGTGCGGTGAGAGTAGGGGGCTTCGCCTCCAGGGTCCTTGTTAGACGGATCATATTGATCATTAGGCCCTGCAGTCCCAAACAGGCCAAGATCTAAGGCCTGCTGCGAGTGCTTTTCTTTATCGAGCATATCGAGTGCTTGGCGTACAGGTGAGCAGGAGGCTGAGGACGTCGTGCCTACAGTGTGTAGATGTAGTAATATGTTTCTGCGACGCTTTCACATACACAGGATTCAATCAACGGATGTTTGGGAACCGTAGGCTTTGATGTCTGAATAAACCTTAGTGTGCAACCATTTCGTTGGACAGCGTTAACCAGATAGCTATGCCCACAGAAAAAAGACATGTATAGGCTATAGCCGAAGTTGGCGGCTCACCGGTGGAAAGTAGAAAATGTAAGGGGCATCGGCATGGGTTATAAAGCAATGTTTCTCAAGGGCTAGCATCGTGTTTGTTTCGTTTTTCTCTCATGCCCTTTCTCCCCTTGTCGTGTGTAAATAAAATAACAGAGCACACAGTTCCCCTCCTCAACAGGGCGACCTGGTGGATTCTATCACTCCCTCGTTGACTAACCAACAGAGCAGCCCCTTTTAAGAGCATCTCCTCCTCCCGCTGAGCTGCTCTCTGCTTGAGGATGAGCAGTTCAGCCCGGACCACCCCCACCACAGGCCAACGAGGGACCGCCGGCCGAGAAGCCATGCTGCTTGTCGTTAAGAAGCCATCATTTTGGTAAAGCTCCCGCCGGGCACAAGCTTCCAGAAAGCGGCCATGATGGGTCCCAGAACGAGGCTGCCCACGTGGGGGCGCGTCAGACGCCCGGCAATGATTACTGCTTCCGGTGGTGTCATCCAAATGTTTTCCCTGTGTGCTTAGTGGACGCAGACCCTTTTGCCTGTAATGTTCTGTTGGTAGGTCGACGAATTATCCTGTACAAATGTATACATACCATATAACGCGATGGCGATGATTCTTGCAAGGTGTGTGATATCGACAGCTCTTGAAATCACGTGCGTATTCCCTTAGACATTAGAAATGCTCTTAAAAATAACACCGTTCTTACTAATTAACACCGGGAGCTCTTGTTAATGTTTACTTGATAAGTTGAATTTCAGTTGATGTCAAATACAATTCACATTATAGGTTCACATAACTAGGTTGATATAGTATCTGTGCAATTGTATACATAATGTACTTTTTCTAAAGGCCTGACAGGCCAGCAATTTGTAAATTTGTGAACACGTTTTTGTATATATTATGTGATTGAATACACAAGTGAGATGTATAGTCTCTTTTGTGAGAAAGCAACAGTTTTGTATTAAGATGACCCATACAATGTCCACATGCTGTAAATATGTATGGAATATTAAATGTGATCTACAAGAATCATTTTGTTGAGTCTATAACCCGCTTTCTATTTGTACTGACACGATCGATAAAACTAATTTCAGTTACTTCACTCCCATTATGGGCACTGAAAATGACTAGGCTCCTTCTGACAAAATAAAGTAAGATTTTGGAAAGTACTTTAGTGATTACGTAAGCTACAAGTATACTTGTAAATAATACTTATACTAGTACTCAATCCTAGTGCTCGAAATATCTCCCATTATTAGTCTAACTTCGAATCTGAAGAAAATGAGGCGAATATAGGCCTACCTCTTTTTATTGAAAAATACACAATACCGTATCCATGAGTCGACTTTACATCTTAAAAAAGAGCCTTACTAATGTTTGAACGCAAAAGGTTGGAACCTGCAACATGATGGACATTTTTACATGCTGCATAGCTTTTTGTTTAATTCAGGTGCACACAGTCTGTAGGAAACAAGGCAAGAAAGCCAAGAATATCTTTTTCGATCAATCAGGGTTGCAAGTATAAAGTATCAAGTATGATGTGGAGTTCACTTTTACGAGTCGGACAACGCCCTTATTCTCTGAAGACAGTCAAAATAAGCTACCACGATTTTTTCCTCTGAACTATCGGCAAAAGGCGTTTTACACAATAGAAGACAGCAGACATCTTGTTTTATCTTATTTTCCGAGATCCTGATGAAAGAAATCAATGACAAAAATAATCTTTAGCAGTCAAGCTAAGTAAACTTATATAGAATCAATAATAAGACATAAACGACCTGAATATATACATATATATATATATATATATAAATTCTTTCAGCTTTGATATTCAACAAATTCATCAATGAATGAACATCATAGTAAAATATGCAAAGCGACCATGTCACACTTACTTGAAGTATGTAGGCCAATATAGATGGCGGTTGAATACCAAAAGGGGTGATATATACACGTGGACGAACTTTTCTTTTTTAATGTTTTTTTATTCTTCTTCCCTCACCTTTAGCTGGCGGCGGCGGGTGTAATGTACCGTAATCAGGAATTCTTTGGAGGGCCGGGTCAGCGGCAGCTAGGCGCATGCGTGGTGGAATAGCAATTCTGGCGTAATTACAACAAACCAGCTCGCGCGCCCTAGCACGATGTTCATTAGCGGCGGTAAATTTAATCACTCACCGTTGTTTTATATGAATATCATTAGAGGCAAGGCTTCGGACGACAAACTGCACCTCCAACCCCCATAAACAGACCCCCTCCTACAAGTCTCCACTTGCTCGTCTTATTAAGACGGAGTAGCTCGCGATATTGTATTTGAGAATCTATGTGACTCACAGACGAAGCGTTGAAGCTGTAGTAAGAGGTGCTCCATCTTGAAATGGGCGACACTTGTGAGCTTGAGTGCGTCTGTTCGCCTTGCATGTGGCAGAAAGAATGTTTGGAGAGGACAGCACAAAGTCAGAAGTCAGTATGGATTGCCCATCGTTGGCTTCGAGCATTTATCACTGCTCTCTATGCCAAGGTTTGATAATGTCAATGTGTCTTTGTGTTCTAGGCGCTCTCAAGCAATTTTAACCATTGGATGCATTTGGCCATTTGCATCTATCTTTGCTCCCTTGAGCTATATGTAAAACATCAGAAACACGCCTCTGTGAAGCTAGCGTTGCTTCTGACATTTGTGCTAACACAGAAGTCTGATTGGAAAGCGGTCATAAAAACGGCCAGTTTAAGCCTCAAACTATGCGTCCTGTGCAATACAAAAGCTCGTTATTCACTGCAGCTTACTAAAACAGCCCATCGACAAACACGGCTTGAACACCTCAACTCTTGCCTCTTGAGTTTGATCATGAGAATTTCAATTAGTAGTTTAATGTGCCCTGGGTGAAATGACTGCAAGGAATCTCACGTTTATAATTTGGATTCTAAATTAGTTCTTTCGATTTTCTTGCAATCGCCGCTTTGGTAAGAAGCGTGGAGTGATGCGAGATTCAAATAGTGCCTGTCCTTGCTTGTTAGACGACGACAAACGTTTGTAATGCAGCGATTGGCGTGCTTTGGAAAGTCTGTCAATACTTGGCCAATGTTAACATTGGCATCATGCAATCACAGCAATGGCCTCCATCTCTATGCAGTCTCCCCTTCAGTTCTACGGTGTATTCGCAGGCCCTATATTCCCACAATAAGAACGGGACATTATGTACACTGAAGAACTTTATTTTCAAAATATTCAATGGCACAAATTAAGATAAAAATGTAGGAAAAGATTTGTGTTCATCTGTGCTTTCCAATGGCAA
This sequence comes from Lepidonotus clava, assembly GCA_936440205.1. Taxonomy (NCBI): domain Eukaryota; kingdom Metazoa; phylum Annelida; class Polychaeta; order Phyllodocida; family Polynoidae; genus Lepidonotus; species Lepidonotus clava. The sequence continues at coordinate 49,651,822 of OW387134.1, read as the reverse complement.
AATGCCATCATTGCTACCTATTGCTTGTGGTATAGTGGTTGCACGGAAACCTGGCCCCGACCTCTCCCCACGGCCCCCCTTCCCTCCTTTCCCATCACACTGTCCTCCAGCTATTCCCTCCTCAAGCAAACATGCAAACAAACAGTTCACCGCTGGGAACGTCTCTCCCCCCGGGGGCCACCAAAAGTCAGGCTGAAAGACGAAAATCTATACAGCTTCAAAGCCGCGTACGATCCGTTTGAAAGCAGTCCTAGGCCCACAAACGACGTTTGTCGACAGGGTTCCTTTTGGACGCTGTCGGCCCCTCGGTCCCCTTGGCCCCGACCCTCGGTGGCCGATCGGTAAGTGGATCGCGCGTTGGCCCTTCTGAGGCCGGCTTTAAAAAGACAAGCGCGGCCCAGGGTCGTGATTGGTCGAGCCCTCGATGGGGCTTGGTGCGCGCGCAGTCAGCCCCGACCAAACGGCTGAGATCGATGGGGGCCCGAGACGACTGTCTGCGCAACTTCCAGCTCCAGTTGGATTGGCTTCTGCCACGAGAACTTCTTTCTCCCCTGCCACACCCCAAGACGTACATTGGAATGCTCAAGGGAAATGTTCTTTTCATCAGTGGTAAAGAAAGGAATTTTTGACAGTAGACATTCTTTTTGGATGTCAGGTGACATCAGAATTGTCACATAATTAAACAGCATGCGCATGGGAAAGAGGCCTTCTACTATATTCGAATAAAACATGAATGTATGCGCCGCCACAGTGTGATTGACAGTAGCATTGAATTATTAATGGATGAGCTATAATATCTGAACACAACGCTCGATAAGTAATATTCAGGCCCAGCTATATGTTCTTCATTTTGTATCTAACAGGTCATGGTAATTTAGTAGAAACAAGCAAAAACAAAAAATGTCCTTCTCTAGGCCAAACGGACCTTGCAATTGAGTATAGATCTAAGTCTTCTGGTAAGTAACCTTATATAACCTGCAGAAAATAGGAAGTGTAAAATGATACAGATTAAAAGATGGATTTCAAACACTATCAAGCGACAAGGAAACCTCCATGGTGGTCCTAATATGTGTCCCTACAGTCTGACCAATAGGAAAGGCCGCCTCCAAACAGGGCACCCTCTGAGTCTCTTCGGACAGATTAATGTCGGCTTGGTGTGATAGATCAAGCATGAAAATAGGCTTGGGAGTAGGGACCAAAGACCAAAGGCATGTAACCAAATATCTCAAGGTGCTTTGAGAGTGACTTGTCCATACCCCGGGGTGCTAGGCTTGGCAGTAATTCTGTTGATATAAAACGAGATAACCGGTTATGACTTTTGACGGTATAAAAAGCGTACTTGTTGCTCCTTTAATGCTTGGCTCTGTGATACCCAATCTCTGGCTAGTTTGCCTTCAAGCGGTATTCTCTTCATGAAGACTTTTCACATGATATAATTTTGCTTACTTGTTCCTCAACAGACCGATTTTTTTCATCTTGCAATAATTTTGTTGTTGTCTATATCAGCGAACACCACAGTGACATATTTTTGAGATGCATATTGGTAATACACTGTTTGAAAAAGTAAGGTAATATTAAACAACAAAAATAGTTATGACGGTAAAATTGATATTTTGGATGACACATTTTGGTCCCTCAGCAGGTAAAAAAAACACGAAACCAGTTTGGTTGCTTCTGGGACCTAAGAATTTAACAAAAAGGTTTTGAACCAGTTGGGCCTCAAACGGTTTGAGTCCACATAATTATCCGAAAGCCGGAAAGATTTATTGTCTTTAAGCCGAGTATGCATGGGCACAACACTTATGTCCATGTATGAAATGACAATCTCCTTAAACCTTTTTCTTTCATTTTGTAATTAGAAAAATAGATGTGATAATTGTGACTTTACAGAATGTTACAGACAATCTTCGGACACGACGTTGTGTCCGATTCAAATCTTTTCCAAAGTCCGCAGAAACAAATAAATGATTTTAGATAAAATTGATGTATTTCCATAAGAAGATTTTAGGTATGTACCATTAGTATTTGCCATTAATTTGCCATTGTCAGATTGCCCTTTGGCACATTTTTGCCAGATGAACTATCCTTTGAGCTGTCGGAAAATGACACAAGAAAAGTAAGGACTTGACAGAGTTCTGACGTATGCTCTTCGCACTGATGGAATATAACATCGCTCTCAATAATAGGGCTCTACTATACTTAACTTCATTGACACACATGTTTTTGACATTTCACTGCTGCGAGCTCAACACAACAAGCCGTAAGTGCGGTAGAAATTTGAGCCTTTGCTGGCGGAATCTTCTGTTCCCAAGAGCGTGTCTGGCGGACCGGGAGCGGATGGAAAAGCCTTTACAAAGGTAGTCGACCAAAATGGTTAAATACAACGTACAGGATAATCCATTGTGTCAGACTCGGCGTATTCTGGACCTGATGTATAGCGTCACGCAATGTACTAGGGAATCGATGCGTATAGATGATCTGATGATGATGTGCTTAGCTAATAAGTGCAGGACATATCGCATGACTCCTAACGTTAGTTCATGATAGCAATAGGTTATTAGATCGGTAAAACAATGTCAGATGATGCGGGGATAAACGCTATCTGCCGAGGGCGTGCTGGTACCATGACCATCTTGCATGTGTCATTTAAGGCCATAAGTAGTATAGAGTGAGTCTCTAGAGGGTGACATGGGTAAAACTTTAGTTCCAGTGAGTTTCCGCCAGGTGGCGCCACCGTCAATCGTTTTTTTACTATGGTTTTTGGTAGACCTAGTTTCAATATTCTCCGCTAGGGGGCAGCACTGAGTTTGGTATTGCGCAACATTATGCAAGTCTGATGTAAGTTCTTGGGTCACAAGTGCACGAAGTATCCGCTAGGTGGCGCCACAATCAATGATTATTTTAATCATGACTTTTAGTTCAAGTGTTCTCCACTAGGTGTTAGCACTGAGATAGGTATTTCACAACATTATGCAGGGCTACTGTAAATTTTTGGGTCACAAGTGCACAAAGTATCCACTAGGTGGCTCTCATGTCTGGATGCCTAGATGGCAGCATTGTGCCAGTGAGATGTCACCACATCACATTTCCAAATGATGGTGCAATGTTGGTGGTGACACATTTACCATAAACAGAGTTGGCCAGCATTATACCACCCATGAACCTGTAGTACAATGTGTCCATTAGATATCACTACCTCATCTAAAGATCACATTCTAATGATAAACTACTATTAACTAGTATTTCAAATGATGGTGCAATATTGGTGGTGATACATGTACTATAAAGATATTGGACATTACACCACAATAATTGACAATTTATATTCTAAAAGTAATATTGTAAGCATTTCTACAAGTTGATGTAACTTGGATGGATTTGAAAGATCCAACATGGCTATGGGGTTTGGCAACACAATGAAAGTGACCAGGTAAGTCTCAAATGTTATTGTAACTTAAGCTTAACAGCTAATGGAAAAATAGTATTTTCATTGTGAGTTTTGATAAAAGCAGCCCTGGTGTTCTGCGCCAAATGTCAGCACTGAGATCTGTATTTTCACTTTCTGTGCACGTGGTGTAATCTTAAATCATGAATAGTTGGGTATTTCTGGGAAATGACCACATTTTGAATTTCTTGCTACAACATCAATTTTATTCATTTTCTTACTATGGAGTTTGATAGAAATTAATTTCCATTGTTCTCCACCAGGGGCAGTTTGACATTTTGTTTTTTCAGAAAGTGACAGATTTTAACATTGTTTTCTATGGTACTTGAATTTGCTGTTGACATTGAATTCACCCTAAGCTGACACTGTGTTTTAAAAGAATTGTCGTACAGAAGAAAATCTTTTACAAAATCACGTCCTATATTGTTTTACAAGAGTAAACTCGATGTAAAGTCATCTTGGATAACAGAGTGATCAATTATGCGTGGTTTATCCAAATTTGTACCATGGCGTTTGAATCTTTTTTCAAAAAAAGTAGTTTGACGCAGCATACTTTGGAAAGCGGCACATTTTGATATTGTTTTCTACGGGTCATTTAATTTTCAACAACAGATTGTGTTGTTTTTTTTTTTTTTTTTAAATTGTTGCAGTGTAAATAGGCATCGTGATGTGATTTCCAAACTTTCTTCAACCAGATTTCTTTTGACCTGAACATGTGAATTAATTGGGAATGACATCTATCCCCTTTTCGTGGGTTTCGTTATCGCGAAAACGATAAAGACGATCAGACTTCTGGGTTTTTTCCCTCTCTCTGACCCAAACGGGGTGGGCAGGCGGTCGCTGAAACGCAACCGCAAAACTTTAAACCCGGCCGACCGCGAAAGCGCGCGCGCACGGACACGCGGCGGCGGCGGCGGCGGCAGCGGCATCATAAAAACGAGACCAGCAGGCCCTCAGGAGAAAAAGAAAACCAAATCCAAAAAAAATGACAAATGTATGTCGTTACAATTGAAATGTCCATGAGAAGAGGGACGTGCCCTGACTTGGTAGATATCTTTTCCATTAGACATACACGTAGACTAAATGATCAAGCAAACTTTAAATCAAAATATTTATTTATTTCAATCAAACTTCAGAAATGTTAGTGTGTGTAGCATAGAAAAAAAAGAATTCTTGATGCAAATACGATCACACCCCTGGATCATGCCTACTGGATACTTAAAATAATGTTTGACAGTCATGTATGCAAGCATATACTTTTCATCTGATTAAAAGAAGGGGCCTGCATTGCTATGTCAAAAAAGATAACTTCAGTGAGACATTTTGATCACACCCTGATCATACCTATTAGATATCAAATGTTTAACAGTCTTGTATACATGCACACACTTTAAATCTGATTAAAAGAAGGAACACGCATCGCTAGGTCAAGAACAAAAACTTCAGTGAGATCTACGAATATCTTGAAGGCCACTGAGTCACATATATTCATCAAATTACACATTATTTGATGCGAGAACAACTTTAACCTGACACATTCTATACCAAAACACCGGGTACAAGTCTTATTCAAGAAAGTTTCAATTTACTGCAGGGAGATTGCTAAGCATGGACTGACACATTTCACTCTCTAAAACCTTATCACGTCTCCTATACCACACTATTTTAGAATTCGACACTTTGCTTATGCATTATTCAGACACAAAATGCTCTCAAAAATACTGTCATCAAAAAACATAAATTATACATTTCTTCATAATCATTTTACTCAAAATCACTCTAGATGTGCTTGTACCATAGGTTTATTGCTAAGTAAACCGAGTCAAACGTTCCCACACCTTCAATGTAGGATCTTATTCTTTACAAACACCAGTAACACCCAAAGTACCTGTTCAGTCAAACCTTTAGAATGACAAGGGTAAAGCTTCACCTGAAGCTGTCAAGTGTTTTTACATGTATAGCTTGAGACCTTAGAAAACATATGGGTGCCATATGAAACAAACTATATATAAGAAATTTAAGGATAGACAACACCTCAGAGAGGCTTCATTTACAACAATGAACATTGTGCAGTAACCATTAAGGCTAAAACAACATATTAAATATCAAATGAAAGAGTATATTTTTCTCTATATTTTGGAACACATTTTGTTGTCTACACTTTAAAATTCGGGGAATTATCTGCAAAACACTATTTTTTTCACTTTTATTTTTTGAACATGGATATCTCGGTAACCACTCAATAGTTTCTAATGAAATTTCTTGGACATGTAGATAACATTCATATGGAGGGAAGCGTGTCTCAGAATTTTTATTTAGGGCCTAGTTTTTATTTTATGACAAAAAACGGGAAGATTTTAGTTATTTTTGACAACATTAATTTCAAAATTGTATAAAACAAAAAATAAGACCTTAATTAAAATTCTGAGACACTCTTCCCTCCAAATGAATGTTTTCTACATGTAAAAGAAATTTCATGCATTTCTATTCAGTAGTTACTGAAATATCTTTGTTCAAAAAATGAAAGTGAAAAATGCATTTTTTCACTTTCCAGTCTACTTACAAAGGCATAGCTCTGCTCATCTTGATTTTACTTATACCATTAGATAGGATTCTGCATTAGCTTTTAAAATATATATGGTATATAATAATGACATGGACAGTAAAAAATTAATTCCAAAAAGATGTAGATGCTGCGCATTGGCCACTAAGAGGTGTTGTCTATCCTTAAATGAAAGGAAATCAACATTAGAGTAGCCCATTGAAAACCTTCATAACATTGATAGGGAAACATTCTTTCATAAGTTCTTACTCTGTTAAATGAAGACGTTTTTTCTGGTTTTTAAAAGGGAGGATCAGCAAAAACAACACAGAGATAAATTTCTGCAGTCCTTTGCGATGAGATTCTATCAGACAGAAAGGTAGACAGAAAAATCTATTACATGTTACTGTACTTAATTAACGTGATATACCATGGCTTGTGGTAATCATGACAGAAAAAGGTTTCAGATGTCTAAGAATTACTTTCCTATTGAATTATAGAACTTTTTACTGATGCTGTGAGTTGTAAGTATCAACTAAAATATTAGTGTCAATTATAACAAGAAATTGCTGACCAAATGTTTTATGAAGAAACTGAAGTTTGAAAAGATCTTATGTTTTGAATGATTTTAATCTCTTTAGTACCATTTTGTTTACATAATAATGTTTTGCTTCCAATGCAGTAGCAGTATTGTCCTCTTCTATACTGTCCATTTCTGCAGCGTCAATATATCCTGTATTAGGAATGGCAGGGTATTTTGCAGTCATTTGATGTGATAGTCCCCTTCGTTAAGGCATGAGGCAAGGTACCTTTAACAGATATCAGAGTTGCTTCCCCATCTTTGGAACAAACCTCTTTTGGAACCTGTTTGAAGAGACAGAGAATGGTAAGAATTACCAAGGGTCATCCATTGTAACTTCAGGTAAGCTATAAGACCTAAATAAGTGCTTTTACATTAGTGTAACAAATAAAGCATACCCTGAGGTAACCAATGCAAAACTGATCTAACTGATTCAAACAAAACTATTTTTCGAAAGGTTCACCTAAGAACTTTAAGGACAAAATATATTTTATGATTTGAAATAAAAACCCAGCTGATGATGTTATCATATCCTGCATCACCACTAAATTATATCATACAGGTGTATCATGATATGACAGTGTTGTTGATCTAGCTATAGCTTCAAAAAGACACAAAAATAGACACTTTCCATAATTGTACAGCATTCCTTTTATATAAGTTATAACTGATATTGTTTGCGAGACTAACAGCATTATATTTAGAACCATTAATGAAATCCAATAAATACAAATGGGTAGTCTTGTTGAGATGCTCAGGAGTTACATCTATGCAGCAAAATCTTAACTTCAAACTGCAACATCATAGAAGGCATGAGGCCTACCTGGTTCATAACTGTGAGTCGTGTTTGGAAATTTATAATGCTGATACTACAGCTTAGAAAAGTAAGTAAAGATTTCAGAGAGTAAAATACATATATATGTGTGTCAGAATTCTGAAATTTCTGTGCTCCTCTGGTTTATATTTTATAAGTACCAAACACTTCATTTGTGTCGATTAATATTGGTGGTGAGTAAACATATTACAAGATATCACTAAATTCGCCGCCTCTTAATTCATACCAGGGCTTGACAAATCGTTTTAAAACATGGTTGTCCATCAGGGAACCATAGATCTTCACTTGGTTGTCCAGAGCTAAAGCATGGTAGCCCAGGAATTTTCAATTAGCCAGATGTTAGTTTATGATGCCTAGAATGTGGCAAAATCAAAAGTCTCTATTTTGAAATGAGTGGTTTAATATTAAATGCATAAAAAATATTTTGGAAGTCAGAGATAAAATGTGGTTGCCTGTCGGGCAACTAGCCCCTTAAACCTGGTTGCCCAGGACCTTTTTCTAGTTGTCCTGGGCGTCCGGGCACCCGATTTCTCAAGCCCTGCATACTTTAAGTATGAGGCTGGCTTTGCATTTAGTATAATAGAGTGAAAGACTATTGTTTGATTGTAAAGGCCTATTATGATAGTGATGATGATTATTGGAGTTTAACATCCATTCAGCAATTTTCCAGCTACATCAGGACCAACTCACAGTTTTTGTCTTGTACAAAGTACTGTGATCAAATCTATGAAGGTGGAAACAATGGCAAGGCAAGGTGATGTAGCAGGCAAGGTCCAGACTAAATCTATGACAGTGTCATAACCTTAGAATATATGTTGATGAAAGTATTATAGATCATCAGAAACTAAATTGTGTAATTAAGACAATTTCTTTGGTGTTACCCGTTGAGACCAACCCTAGTCAACCTCTGTAATCAGTTCATAATATACTTTTAATAAATATAACTGTATCATTTGTAACATGTGGTGTAAACAAACCCAAAAAACAAACCTTACAATTTTCCGGACAAAGCATTCACTTTATAACGTTTTAGGATGCTCTATCATTTATACTTTTAATCCCTTTAACCCTCCTTTACTGAGACTGTAAGATGAAAATTATCTTGAAAAAAGCATACAAACCATTTTTAGATATTCCTGTTAGAAGCCGAGTTCTCATTGTATGAAACTCCAAACTTCATATAATAATATTATGTTTAAAACCCTCCACACTAAATAGCCTAAACATTAGCATAAAAACCTTATTTACTAACATTATTTCCCTGACTAATTTTCATGATAGTTTTTCGATCAACAAAATGACCATACAAGTTGGCCCATCTCAATATAGCCTACACCCATCAAGAGGCAAAATATCACTGTTTTCCTATTTTCTCGAGGTGCTGTAACCTAAAGTCATTATCAGCTATAGTTTTCAGATATATAAGGATACTTTTGTTTCACTGACCTGAATAATATCATTTTATCATGGCACTTCCTGGTCCTGGGCAGTTTCATCTTGAGTTTCCATAGTGGTCTTGATACAGTAGTCGGTAGGTTGAATACTGTAAAGACTGAATGAGTCTAGAGAATCAACATCATCTAATGAAATCCTTGACCTTCTACCAGAGGATGTCATGCGGTTTTCACTGTCCGAAGTGTTAGATCTAGATGAGTCTGCCCTTTCTCTGTTTATCCCTAGGAGGCACTTGACAGTGTAGTAGATGACTGTGACAGCAACCATGGCCATAACTGCTGTAATTGTTACGACTGCAACAGTCCAAATGCGTGGCTGGGAAACCACCCCAGGAGGTATAATAGTTATTGTAGCGTTCATTGCAATCACTTGTATGTATAATCTAAGAACGATGAATGTTTTCAATATCAATCTATCTAGACATATAAAAACCCACAATTCTCCCTGACGTTTTACGTGGAAGTGACATACAATCTCCAACATGGGCTTTAGCTTAGCCCTTATAGTAATCAAACCATGCTTTGGTGGAGAAGCCAACCCTCTCTTTCAATTATGCTTCGGTGGTGACATCTGTTAAATGGTGCCAACCATTGGTTCTTTTGCACACTGTCTCTAAGGTGGCGCCACCTTCTGTTTTATGGGTTTCCCAAAAAAAACATTTATTTGGTTCTTACGACTGAACTCATCTGTTTTCTAGTCAGTCTTTGAATTCTGTAATCAACTTGTGTGCCATATGCTATTTAGTAGCATGGGGTTAAACTGTTGCAAGCCTTCTTCTGATGACAAAGATGGACAAGCTGTGCACGGACAACGACACATGAAGGGAACTCCGTATTTTCCACCATCTTCCATCTACACCTATGCTGTGTCACCGGTAAGTATGTATAATACAAATATTTTCTTTTATAAAAACTTTCAATAATTTTGACATACAACTGATCTGTGTAAATTCAGAGATAGTATTTAAGGCCCCACAATGTATGCATTATGCATACACACATTAATTAATTTGATTTTTTTACATTAAAATCAAGCATTGAATTAAAAATAGTTTTAACTATAGATAAAAGAACAGGAATAAAAGACTCATGAATTTTAAAAATGTTTGAGACAACCACTGTAAATGTTATTAATTTATTATTGACTATGAAGGATACTTGTGGCTCTTGCACAATGACCGATCATAACAATGATAACTTTAGTATCACAGTGATAAGTTAGTTATGACATCTTTGTTAGAAAATCTCAATATCTTCTGTTTTACTGTGTCAAATTGAATTCTGTAAAATCATATATGAATTGGCACTGTAGATCTACAAAGGGTAAAAATTGAAGCTCATTTACAGCACTGTAAATAGGTGTCTTTTTTTAGTGGATAAAAAATGGCCCGACAGCAATAAAAGTTTACCACGATTGCATTTGTTGTTTACCTACCGATTGCTGTTATGATTGGTATTGTGCAAAGAGCCACAGGTCTAGACAATCAATTAACGCGTAAAATCCTTTTATTTACCAAATAAATAACTGACAGTTATATTTCTATGCTTGCACACCATGATTTACTTATTTTGCTTTTTTTTGTTTTCTTTGTAAAATCTAGATTAGTTTTTAAATGTTATTTTAATGAAGAACAGTTTTCTTGTATTATTAGTTCATTTTCAATAATGTTTCTTTGGTCCACCAATTTTGTTCATGATTTACTTTTTTCTATATTGGTCATCCAATCTTATCTATATATTTGTTTCCTTTAGTATCATAATAATTCTGATGACCATTCCACAAGTGAGTCTGCAGGAAACGAGCGCACAATTTGTTGTCCATGGCATAAACATCATCCAGAAGATGAGACATAGGTAAGTTGTCAACCCAATGTTGGTATGCTCACTTATTTAATTTCTTTAAACCTTTTTTAAGCCTCCAGGGTATTGAACAATTCTGGTTTGGAGCCCCAATAATTATACTGTAAACTATTAAAGATAAATACTGTCTGGCAGTATTCTGATGCAAACGACAATTAGTAAAGAATTTTGTGCAAAAGTATAGCGTGTTTAATGTCTCTTGGCTAAAGAACCAATGTGATATATAATCTAACAATTCTTTGTAGTCTTATGTAGCTTAGGTATTTACTGTGCATCTGTTAAATCCTTTCAACCTAATAAAACCATATTTGACCACCACATGGGTGGGGCCCATAAGGAGCAAACCATTTCTATGAATATTTGGTGACTGACAAACAATTATCTAGGTTAGAGCTTAGTTTAATGTACCATAATGTTCCTTGGGTAACAATGATTTTCGTTCCTCAAATTTCATTACCTTGTGACGATCAGTCCTTGTAGAATCTTCTATAGAATTCAACCTATTAGACTAAATTTAGGCCATGTTTAGCCAAACCAGGATATCAACCACATAATGCATGCACTTACTGAAAGGATTATCAGGGAAAAAAGTTTTCTTAGTGTTTTTTGTAAAGAAAATCAACTTAGGTAAAAGTTTATGGAGATTTCCATGGTATTCAAGAAAATACTTTAATTTTGCTAATAATTGCGTTATAGGAAATTTGTAGTGGAACATTGTTCTGGGATATTCTAAGTTTATGGATGGTTACCAAGTTGCTTTGGTTTACAGAGGATGAAATATTCATATTGCAAAATATATTTTCCATAACTTGTGTAGATGATTCCTTTACTTTTTGATACTGTAACCATTTAGTGAAACAAACCACTTTTCCAAAAATTATGACACTTTTCATATTTTTGAAAATTACAAAGAGAAATTCTTACCTGATATGGATCAATTAAGGTTACGACAACATAAAACTTAAGAGGCTATGTAAAATGTAGGGGTGTCTTAAATAATTATGCGACATTATGCATCTTCAAATAATATATCTCAGCTTATATAAGGATTATTTGCAAGGGGTCTACATCATTTGAAAACTGAGATCCTTAATTAAAGGAAAATTGTTTCATGGTATATTTTAGGAAAGGAGGGCTGAAAGGGTTCATATATTCGTTGACCAAGGTTCATTCTGTGTCAGCTTAGTAGATTTATTTGTCTCTGCTCCAACATCTATTTTTTCTGTAGAAATGGTTGTATTGTACTATTTATAGAAGGTTACAAGATAGACATAAACATATATAGACATACACATTTTTAAAAATAATCAGTTAAGTCCCACTCTCAACCTTTCTGTGGTTTCATGGTGTAGGGGTTAGCAACCCTACCTCCAAACCCCTAAGTTGTGGGTTCAAACCCTGAAGTGATTTTGTCTTAACATTTTCTACCTGGCGAAGCCACTTGTAAATATATAAAGAAATGCTAAGACTGCCCAATTTAAATTTGTTGTAACAATACTGTCATATCATAATATGTCTGTGTGACATGATTTAGTGATGATGCAGGATATGACAATATCATCAGTTTAAAGCTTGTTCCGTACTAGGTTCTTCTTTCAAATTATGAAATGTATTTTATCCTCAAAGCCCACAGGTATACTATTTGTAAATAGATTTGTTTGAATCAATTAGATTGGTTTTGCTTTTATTACCTCAGGTCATGCTTTAGTTACATGTGTTACACTATTGCAAAAGCACTTAAGTAGGTCTTAAAGTATACCTGAACTTGCAATGGATGGCCCTTATTAATTCTTTCCATTCTCTGTTTCTTCAAATAGGTTTCAAATGAAATGTAGCAGAAAAGAAGTTTATGCGAGAGATGGAGAAGCAGCCCTAATATCTGTAAAGAACGCTTGTCACCTACCATATAATGACTGTGAAATACCCTGCCAATCCTAATAAAGGAGATTTGCCGCTGCAGAAATAGATGCTAAAGAAAGATGACAATACTGCTACTACATTTGAAGTGAAACATTTCGATAGAAACAAAAAAGAACTAAAGAGATTAAATAATTCAAAATATAAGATCTTTTTAACCTATAATTTCTTATTAGACATTTGGTCAACAATCCCTTGTTATGATAAACACAACCATTATAGTTACTACTCAGAACAAGTAGAAAACTTAGCTCTTAGCTTCTGCTCAAATAACGTTGAATGCATCAGAAAAAATGTTGTACTTCAATAGGACAGTATTTCTTAGACACCTGAACTTTTTTTTGTATCATAATTTCTATAAAACATAACATTTTATGTTAATCTAGGTAAGTTTATCTGTCAATGACTCATGACGTAGGACTGCAGAAAGCCATAAGCATTTTTTGTAATGATTCCTGGTAAAATCTGGAAAAAAACAAACTTACATGTCGTCAACAAGTTATAAGTGTCACTAGGTATGAAGTTGAAATAACATTTTTTCTTTATTTTTTCTTTCGTTATGAAGGTTGTCAACAAGCTCAGTTAATGTTGGCGAACTTTCATTTAATAATTTATTTGATAAGTTTTCTTTCATATAGCACACATGGTATGTTTTTTAATGTCTCAAACTACACCTGTGAAAATCAACAGCATATGTCATTATTTTACAGTCGCGATTCTGACTGAATTGGTTCTTGTGTGTTACTTTTTGGTTTTGGTGGTTGTAGCGAGTGAGAGCCTACACTTTCAGTCGGGGGATTCTTTGGATTGTTTTACTTAGTAATTAACCTATTGTAGCAGCACATTAAGACTGATTTTGAGTGAGATTATCATGAAGAGATGTATAATCTGTTTGTTTGATGGCAGTATTTCATGTACAATTAACACTAAGTGTTGAAATTCAAAAGTTGTGTTGCATGGGAGACCTACCATAGTTAATTTGAGAGGTGATAAGGTTTTAGAAAAGGCATCATGTCAGCTTGTGCATAGCTGTCTCCCAGCAGTAAATTCAAACTTTCTTGCATAAAACTTATATAAGATGTAGCAGAATGTGTTGATGACACATAAACTCCTTTCCCTTGTGCGCATTCACTGTTGAGGATCCACAGGATGCTTAGTGCAGAATTGATGGAGAAATAAAAAATGTTGAAACTGCACTAAACTCAATGAGGAAGTGTTGGACTTATTGTTTATTTAACTATGTAAATAATTCAGCAAATCAACATGTTTCGGCTTGTAATGGCCTTCATCAGGAATCTGCCTTTCTGTGTCTTTTTCCCCACACAGACCCTGCAGTACGGCTTCCCTGTTTAAAATGTTGGTCTCCCATTCGGCAGTCAGCTGATACAATAATTCATTTGCAACCCCCTCCTGGACGCAATAAGGCAATATATAAGAAACTGCCCTAGGAGCACTGCATGGTCCCTTTATCGACCCCCGTTTCATCCCTTGATTCAGCATTAGCCCTATTATGATGCACCCAAAAATATGTAACCCTGAATTCTATTGGTCCAATGGCACATTGCCACTGCTGACAACAAGCTAGACATTATTGATAGACTTGAAATCTGCCCAGCAAAACAGTTATATCATTGACATTAATTTTATTCTTTATAGGACACAAAACAGGTCTTGGATATGCTCATTTAATTCCAAACCCAACGTCTTATTCTATATGTGTTCATGTGTTACATTCATGTTTACATTATTCCACTTGCTTAACTTTTGCTATACATTGATTAAACAAATATTAATTTATTTGAATATGTGAAAAAGTCAAAATCAAAAATTAAAAGTTTTTGTATTCCTCGATGAATTTGAAAATATCTTGGCTAAGATCAAAAAGCAAAGTCATGGATAATGTACATGTAAAGGTACAACGGATATTAAAATTGTAATTAAGAAAAGTCTTACTAGATCTTATCAAGTCGCAATTAAAATGAGCAACGCTGAAAGTGAATATATACTATTATATGGAATTTAGAAAAAAAAATTAAGTTTCCGAAAATAATGAAGTTTTTGTTATCATTTGGAAGGAAAACAGACTGTCAAATGTCAGTGGTGAAAGGAAAAAGATAAAAAAGATATGACTGTGAATATAAGGAAACATATCCTTGTTTTCGTTTATCATACAGCAGTTTTTTTGCAACTGTTTTATATTTCGAGTAACTCTAATTAGGTCAGTTTTAAATGATTAACTGCCAAGGAAAAGTATGATTGGGAAGTTCTTTTTTCAAATGTCCCAATGATTCAGGAACAGAACTGGTATGGTGTCCAATGAACAAAGATAAAATGTGATTTTAAGTGTCCATGTGTAAGGTCCAGTAAGTCCAATGAGAATTTCCAGGGTCAGGAAGAGTGCAGGTTCAATTGTTCCATCTTCAATCAGACATGGACATTTGTGAGCCATATCTCTGAGGTAGTTTCAGGACAGCTTATGACGTGATGGGGCTTCGTCCCTGGAAAAAAAAAGTGTATGTTGTACTATGAAAGTCTCATGTAAATGTACATATAATATATGGCTTAATTGAATAAAAATTAAATGGACTTTACTTCCTGATATTCTAAACTTACGTATCATTATAAACAGTCATCTGTATCATGTACTATGTCTGAGAAAAATAACAAACAGGGACAACACAAAAAAAACAACGAAAATCACAAAATTTTTAGAGCATTGATGATTCACAACGACACTTCTTCTCTCACTACCAAATGTCAAAAAATGTGTTATAGCAACATAGTCTCATTACCCAACAATATAGACAAAACATTATTTCACCTCTATATAGGAAATGCAAGGAAAGCAAGAAGGAGTAGTCCATCGCAGCAAGATTCTTTCCTTTGCATTGAATTACACCAAGACTCAATGACAAAGCAAAGTTTTATTCTAATTATTCATTTTAATTAAACCTCAAAATGCAAGTGGTCGAAGCACAAATAAAAGTGGCACTATGCTT
Source organism: Lepidonotus clava (assembly GCA_936440205.1). NCBI lineage: Eukaryota > Metazoa > Annelida > Polychaeta > Phyllodocida > Polynoidae > Lepidonotus > Lepidonotus clava. The sequence continues at coordinate 49,636,190 of OW387134.1, read as the reverse complement.
ATACAACTTACATGCCACCTGGGATCGCGCTAACTACTCACCAAATTGCCGATGTCGAATACAGAATCAATCTGGCGACTTGATTTCATGATAAATTAACCAAATTTGAAATATATGCCGACTTGTTTTGGCCAAAATGTGTCCAGAATGAAGTCAAATTATAACCTATTTCCCGTCAAAAATCTACATGTATTTAAAATATTTTTGGATGGAGGAAAACTTTGCTAACCTATTTAATATTTGGCTAATCGTGGCGAGTTTAAAAAGGGGCTTACTGCGAGCTCAGGCCACACGGGCAAGAAAACAATGTTTTTTCTGAATCTGTTTGATTCTACATTCTTAACAAGTATATTAGAAAAACAAGTTACAGTGACATAACTGGATGTGGGATCTCTCAGAACTCACAATTCATTCTAATTCTGCTTGTCACCTGGAGACTGGTTACATGGTGCAGACCTCGTGATCCGACTATAGCGTTTATGTGATAGCTCCTGTATGCGGACCTTTCATGAATCAATAAAAGTTGATTTTGTTTGAAAAGAGACAGAAATAAAAAATACATAGGTGTTTGATGGCATAGCCCCTGATTTAAATACTTCTAAATCATTTTATGATACAACATATAAATATTTTATATAATGTCCGTGACGCAAAGATCATTGTATGCGCAAACTTTCTGGGTCTGCGTGTACAGTGGAGTTAACATACATGGACTTTGGGTCTGTGTGTAGATGGGTGCTGGTTGACACTCTAAGTGCACATGTATAAATTCAGCCTTAAAGTCTTTACATAAACATAGCTCATATGGATTCACTGGTATTCACTACCTCTGCTAGTTACTGGTAGAACATAAGTTGTCAAACCAACAATGATTTAGAAGTGCGTGTAAAAATTATGAAAATCTAATTACAGAAAATCTCTATAACTGTACTTACGTGTCTTATGTACAGCCAAACCATTGAGTTGCCCTCCGTACACGAGGTGATTTGCGTGTAGGGGTAAGTCTGAAATTGTAAATATAATCACATGTTTATCATTATTAATCAAAATGATTTAAATGTCAAAATCATTACTAGTCATTGTGATGTCTACATTAAAATACATGTATGTTGTGTGTAACAGGAAAATATGCTACCTTATTTGAATTAAGGTATAGATCTAGAGTTTCTGTGTTTGTAGTATCATATAAAAGTATAACATTACTGTAAAACCCCTAATTTAAGCCGTGGCTTAAATAAGGGTTACTTTCAGAAATTAGAAGCAATTAATTCTAAACTTTAAGGGTGCGGCTTAAATAAGGGGTTTACACAACCTTGAATACAATGGTACCTATGAAAAAATATAATGAAAAAATTACCAGAGATGGACCCAAAAGTTAGGGTGCGGCTTAAATTAGGGTGCGGCCTAAATTAGGGGTTTTACGGTACTTTGTTTGGATAAAATAGCTAGATTTCAGTTCGGTGAATATCATAAATATTTATATTTTACCGGTTATTGTCCATCCTTTTCCTCTTTCGTCGTCCTGGGGTGGTTTGATCTAGTAGATTGTCTTGATGCATTTCTGTAGCTTTATCTTCTGTATTTATTTCCGTTTGTGATGAGATATTCCTAGTGATTGGAACATGGTTACACTGAACCCCGATATCCTTTGTATTTGCTTGCACATTCTTGCCATGTCCTGATCTGGGTTCAACGTTGTTCCAGTTTTCATTTGTGACTTCGGTCTGTATTTGAGCGTTTGCCATAAGTCTATGCTTATTGAATTCCTCTGTTGGTGTATTTTCAGTAGAAATTCCTCCTGATGGAATTACCAAACAGAGAGCTCGTTGTTTCATTTCATGTGCTCTGTCTGAGTTTACATGATCGGCGCAGCGATGGGGCCGTGGAGGGCAAAATAATTGTCTGCTTGTAAGACGTATCCTTTTTTTTTCAGGAATACAATCAACCTGTTCTACATCTACTTCTGATCCTGTATCAGATAGGTCCAAATCTCTAACCTTTTTAGTTAAGTCATTATTCATGCATTGTTCCTCTTGGTACTCCGGCTTATTTTCGAGGTTATTTAAAGCTTGTTTCCAGTACACTAATGTATCACAAATTTGTGAAGGATTTTCTGAGAACCTTATGCTATCGTCGCATGAGGCTTTCTTGGAGGCAAATGTTCCCATCACACTGTTTTGTGTATCATCATCAAGAATTTCGTCTGAACACTTCACATAGTCAGGTTCTTCAAGCACTATGTTCGGATCAGATGTCTTGGAGCACTGTGAATTAATTTCAGAGTGTTGTCTAATACTGTAGTGTGCATTTTCCCCAGCGAAATTTAGGTTCATCGTCTTTATTTTTGTCACCTTTGTAAGTATTTGGTCAGAGCTGTACGTATTTTGAGGCAAATAGTGTGCACTAGTTGTTGTTGCCTGGAAACAGTGTGATTCATTATGAGAGCATTGGATACTACTGCTGGAGACCTGTCCTTCCAGCAATTCTTTTTCAGTCACTACTGGAACCTTTGTAAAAATATCTTCAGAATTGTTTACGTTTTTTTCAGCCTGAATGTTGGCATATCCTGTTTTTGGAAGGATAGCGTCACTCACCATAGGTGAATTTAACACATGAATCACCATACTTCTTTCTGTATTTAATTTCTTTCCTGCACAGTCAAATTTCCCATCTGTATATGACAATACTTTAAGCTGTGTACCTTTTTTGATCCCTTTTTCTGGCATCTGTGTGTCTGGGGAGATGTTGATGTTACATGAACTGTCACTCGATGGAGAACTTGAGCCGTTCGGTGTTGGCCAGAGTCGTTCACGTAAATCTATCTGTTGCATTCGATTTAGTTGATACAGTTGATACTTCTTCCAAAGCATATACCCAGCCCAAACAGCTGTAGCAGTTACCAAAGCCGTTTCCATGTTTCGTGTTCCATAAACTTTTTTGCTTTCAATCTACCGGAAATGAATAAGTGAAAACACCAGAAGTGCGCTGGTTTCAACATAAAAGCAACCAGCTTATACATCGAAATCATTTACTTTTCCAGTAGGTGGCGACACTACTGTGATTTCAATTAAGCTAGTTTGATGGGGTTTTCATAGAGGGCAGGGCACTAGAAGTGTCCACAGTTTGAGTGTTGAAACAGGCCCATATGCAAGGGGAGGGGAGGGGGGAGGGGTAATCACCCTTGAAGCAAATATTTAAAAAAAAAGGTATACCCTTCCCTAAAAAAAATCTTTATATAACCCCCAAGTTTCTGAGAAAATGTTAAATGTTTCAATAATTACTGCTCATCACTTTCCTTTTTCTGTTGAAATTTTGGAATTATAAGCAAAACGTCTAATAAGAAACCCTGTCAGCTCACAAAAGAACAAAATGTATAGTCAGTTCATTCACAAAAGTGCCAAACGGCTAAAACAGGGTGAAAATTACAATCTAGATATATCTTCAAATTATTCATACGGGTTATTGTGTACTTATGTTGAAATTTATCAAAAAGATAATAGGAAAACTAATATTCACAATTTATTCAGGTATTATGCTTTTTTTTAAAGGTATATGTATGCTGATGGAATATGTGTATTGGTGACACATTTACTTTCACAAAAGAATGTAATAAAAATCCTAATTCATCTTAACAAAATAAGGACAGGCTCATGAGCTGCGTCATAGTGTTTAACCATGCATTATATGTATTTGTTTTGAGACAATGACATAGATTTAGGTAAAAATTTTCTCTTTTTTAATATATGTATAATACCCCATTATATGTATTGTCATTGCATTATATGTATGGTGACACAGTTATTTTTAAATCAACATAGCATCTGACAAAACAGAAAATTGTGTTTAGAAAATTTGTGACAGAGTGTGTCCTAAATATTATTGCGGAACAATGGTTGGTTGGTTGGTTATTGGTTGCTTTACGCCCTAATTAACAGCCAGGGTCATATCAAGGGCGGTGATGGTGATCGAATCTATGAGAAGGTAGAGACCATACCCCTACACTTTTACCGAGGCAGGTGTTCTTTAATGTGCATGGTCCCATAGACAGGGCCACACACACAACAGCCGGTGGTCTACTAGAGACCTTTGATATCCCAGTTGTTGCCACTGGGAGACATGCAGAGGGGAGCAGTGGCCAGCTCAGCCGGGAATTGAACCCCGGCCGCCCGCGCAGCAGACGGACACCCTGACCACTACACCACCCCACACGCCTTTGCGGAACAATGTGAAACCCTAAATTACCTGCAGCATCATAGTATAAGTATGGTGCACTAACATTCCTATCATGATGTTGAAATATTTTGTCACACACTCTATGTATTTTGACATCATGTTTTTAAGGAAATGACATATTTTAGCATTGTTTTCTATGGCACCTGAATTTTTAATTGACATGGCGTTCAACAAAAGATGACGTGACGTTTTAAAAATGTGTACAAAAGTAATTTAAAACAATTCAAACTTGTCTTATGATAGTAAACTCATGCAAAGTTGATTATACCATGATGTTGAGATATGTTGTTGCAGTCAAGTGCTTTGAAACTGTGTTGTTCAGAGAGTAATGTAATTTAGCATAATTTTTCTATGCTACTTGAATTTTAAATCAATATAGCATTCAATAAACACAAAACTGTGTTTTAAACATTTCTCTAAAACCTGTTGACTCATAGGTTTATACACAGGAGACATCCGTCACCTGTTCACCATCAATAATTATTAGAGGAGAGAGTTTTCTATTTATGTGTAAAACATATCCTGAATCTTTGTAGATGTGACCATGTCAAAACCAATAATTTTGATATTATCACATTTACCTTGTGACCTCTATTGCGATGTCAATTCTTAACGACTTCCATAATCATATTTGTTTTATCATGATTTACAATATCGTCAATATTATCTCTTAAACAAAAGTCCATTCTACAAAGTTTAGTGCTCAAATAATAAATGCTTGCAATGTAACATGGTATAATAGTTCATCTGTGATTGAAAACAAAGAACCATAATGATTATAAGAACCAGAGGCTTTAAACAAAAAAAAAGAATTGTCAGAGGGCAGAATTGAAAATGTTCATTTCATCTGTGCAAATGTAATTTCTGTTTTTCTCTTAGTATTTAACTTTGCTGCTTACATTCATGTCAACAAAGACATGTAAATATTTAAAGATAACACTGTACTCAGCTTTACAGGAACGTAAGCATCTGTTTCAAACTAAAGATATATTATCTACAGAATGAGTGATATATCTACAGAAAAAAAATAGTTTAAAAAAAATCTATTTTTATCTACTACTTCAAATACTTGACCATTTTGCAAACAAATGTATTAAGATTTTAATGCACCATAAGCACATGATTTATTTCCCATAAAACATAGAACATGTAACACTAAAGTTCACTTTGTAACATGTTACAATGCTTTCTCTTCTATCAGACTTGATAACATTGGAAAAACTTCCAGTATACCGTGACTATGCAATGTTACATTATCCTTTTAACCCACTGTCTACAACACTACCGTGCATCTTTGCCAAAGTTTTTATTTGACACCACCAGATGGAGCAATGATCATGTATTCTGATACTAGAGCAAACGTTTTCCAATTCCTCATGCTAGGGGGACCTACTGTACAACATTCCTGACACTAGGGGGAAATACTTTCACTGCCTACTGCTTCCTCCTACTGGAATAAAAAGAAAATAATTGTGTATACCTTGAGTTTGCCGCTAGATGGCATAAAAGTTCATGACATCAGTTCATGTGCACTTTCAACAGTGCACTTGTGACCTGATTGCATTGATGAATATTAAGCCATCTTCATCAGGTCGCGCATGCGCTCTATGTCATGTAATCTATCCAACATCCGCTCGTTGGCGTCGTTGTCGACAACGTCTACCATTACTACACGTGGATCATCAACGCACACATCTTAATAGGTATCACTTTGGCAGTGTTCTCAAGTTTTTGCTTCTACACACTAGCGATTTTTACCGCTGGTCAATTGGTCTCACGTGCGAAGAAACATGGCGTATCCCTATCAGCAAAGTCTGCGGAGAAGTTGCCGCTCGAACGATGATCTGCTTGACACGTTCCTTTGTCAGAACAAGAAGCCCAAATTGGAATTATCAAAATGTGACAGCATAAGAAACTCTGCAAATGAAATTGATACCATCCCCAAACGTGATGTTCCACCTGACAATTCCGACTCTTCAATGAACACAGCTGAACTACAACCAGCGACCGTTGAGACTAAGTTGCCACTTGGTCTTTTTCCTCCAAAACCGACATCACTGGTGAAACAGTCTACCGTCGACCTGTCTGACAGTGACAACGACAACGAAGAACATGGAGCAGAGGCTGAATGCGTATCTGACATATCAGGCAATTCTGATGATACTGACTCTGACAATGATACGTCCTTTTCATCTAATGAGGGTGATTATTGCCTTCATACCATGATAATGTGCCTAAACTGTGGAGTTACCTTCTCGAAGGAAGACAGTGATGGTGATGAGATGTTTCAAACCATTTGGAACAGCTCTCCTGAGCGAGCTGAACCTGTCAGGTAAGCAAACATTTTTTCAAAGTAGTTACATATTTATTTTGGTTACATTATGTTCTCATTTTTTCTTTTAAAAATATTAAGTTTTGAAAATCTGTAATAAACGTGATATTCATTGGCAATCCTCCCACATTTCATTTCTCTTGTAGAGTTTCATGTCTTATATAATTTTGATACAACCATGAATCAATTAATTTACATGTCTTAATAGCTGTATCTGCAAATTTTATCCTGTGAAAATACAAACCAAGTCATTCAATAATATTTCATTTTTAGTGGAAAAATAAAATAAAGAACAATAATTTACATCGATATCTTAGAAATTGAAATGATTTGACATATCCAAGAGTCCATAGCCTTTGGCCACTGTCTTTTAACCATTTTATGATCATTTCAATACTTTTACTAGCACAAAAAATTCTTTTTGAACTTCAGAAAGGAACCTGATCCCCGACGTACAGTGCGAGCATCCAACAAACCCGACAGATACGGTTTTCCAGACAATAACTAATATGATTCTGACAAACTCCAACAACCTGATTGTGGACACGTTCATTCCTCCACGGAAACGTAAAATGGACAATGGTGCAACTGCTAATTTCTAAATTTCATTTAAACTGATGAAAATGGAACAACACATTTCAAAGAAGAGACTTTGTGTTTAAACTTAAAGGTTTTGCTTTATAGACTTTATGTTTACAGTCGCATATGTTAATTTGTACATGACAAACTGTCATTTATTATTTTCTTTTTTAAGTAATTACAAAAGTATACTGCACCAACTCTCTTCATGAGCTAATTTTCAAGTCCATTGATTAACAATGTTGATGAATGACCAACAATGCTGAATATTAAAGAAAATGGCTTTTGTTTCTATATCATATTAGAAATAAGTTTTGAAACATTTTGAACAAAGACAAAGTCTATATCATACTTTCTCCATTAATTTCCATATTTCATTTTTTCCTCATTTTTTTATTTACTTTTTCCTATTCAAAACAAATTTTCAAGACAACTTGTCTAAGTAACAATATAACACCTTAATTTACATCCTCAATCATTGTATTTGTATCTGTTTTTTTTTGGCAATTTCGTTTTTTTTCTATGAACATGACTTTCCATGACTTACATGTTTGTGCAAAAAGAAACTGTGCAGTTTCTGGATTTTCTTTTATTTATCTGTTAACACTTATAACATAATATGTGTACCAGTGTAACTGGTTTTCTTTCATTTATCTTTTAATACTTATTGCATAACATGTGTACTAGTTTGATTGGTTTCAACAATAATTGTTTTGCCCATATATCTTTGATGTTTTACTGACTTTCTTCAATTGACCAGTGTTTGCTTTTCTTTGATTAAACATTTTTTATGTCAAAATGCCTTTGTCTCTTTACTCAATAGTCATAGTAGACTGTTACATTGAATTATCTGACATGTCTATAATGTGAACAAATTATTTCGTCTGTTCCTTTTCTAAAATTTGCATTTACAACTTCTAAAACCATTTGCCTATCCTGGAAGCTCTGGTCCAGATGAGATTTCAACTCATTCAATTCAAATACCAATACGTTTCACGTTGAATACAAGAGTTCCACAAGACAAAGATAAAAACTTGCAAAATGTAGGAATTGTAGGCTAAGATTATGAATCATGGAAGCAACCTCCCCCTTGTTAAGAAGTACACATTGGATTAGTATTGGAAAGTACACAGATATTAAAAAATATCAGGCCCCCCCTCCCCACTTGACATGTACATACTTAATGAAAGACCCTAGGGTTTAGAGCTTTAACATTCAGAGTCACTCTGGGGCCTAGTATTCACAGATTTTTAGGTTTTAGTTACCAGTTTATTGAGGACCTATTCTATGTGATTTTCATTCAGAAAAGGGATTTCAGTTTGAGCACCTCTTCCACCCGGCTTTTCTGGATTAAACTATACCTGTAATTTTTCTTTTGATCACACTCACGCATAATATTATTGCCAGAGACATTGTTTCTTTTCCCAGTAGGCATGCTCGTTGCAAGAGTATAGTGTATGAGCACACTTTTATTCAATTTTATGCTTCACACACTAACATTTTGTCCTTTGATTATCATAAATGTTTTGGTTGAAACTTTACTTTATTAGCTAGTCTGTGTAAATGTGTAAGTCAATGCAAAGGTGGCGAATCTTCACATGATGGACTACCCCTTATTGACACTCTGACCTTACATCTGTCGTTTTGTTTTTGTTTTCTTTTTCTCCTGAGGGCCTGCTGGTCTCGTTTTTATGATGCCGCTGCCGCCGCCGCCGCCGCCGCGTGTCCGTGCGCGCGCGCTTTCGCGGTCGGCCGGGTTTAAAGTTTTGCGGTCGCGTTTCAGCGACCGCCTGCCCACCCCGTTTGGGTCAGAGAGAGGGAAAAAACCCAGAAGTCTGATCGTCTTTATCGTTTTCGCGATAACGAAACCCACGAAAAGGGGATAGATGTCATTCCCAATTAATTCACATGTTCAGGTCAAAAGAAATCTGGTTGAAGAAAGTTTGGAAATCACATCACGATGCCTATTTACACTGCAACAATTTAAAAAAACACAAAAAAAACAACATAATCTGTTGTTGAAAATTAAATGACCCGTAGAAAACAATATCAAAATGTGTCGCTTTCCAAAGTATGCTGCGTCAAACTACTTTTTTTGAAAAAAGATTCAAACGCCATGGTACAAATTTGGATAAACCACGCATAATTGATCACTCTGTTATCCAAGATGACTTTACATCGAGTTTACTCTTGTAAAACAATATAGGACGTGATTTTGTAAAAGATTTTCTTCTGTACGACAATTCTTTTAAAACACAGTGTCAGCTTAGGGTGAATTCAATGTCAACAGCAAATTCAAGTACCATAGAAAACAATGTTAAAATCTGTCACTTTCTGAAAAAACAAAATGTCAAACTGCCCCTGGTGGAGACCAATGGAAATTAATTTCTATCAAACTCCATAGTAAGAAAATGAATAAAATTGATGTTGTAGCAAGAAATTCAAAATGTGGTCATTTCCCAGAAATACCCAACTATTCATGATTTAAGATTACACCACGTGCACAGAAAGTGAAAATACAGATCTCAGTGCTGACATTTGGCGCAGAACACCAGGGCTGCTTTTATCAAAACTCACAATGAAAATACTATTTTTCCATTAGCTGTTAAGCTTAAGTTACAATAACATTTGAGACTTACCTGGTCACTTTCATTGTGTTGCCAAACCCCATAGCCATGTTGGATCTTTCAAATCCATCCAAGTTACATCAACTTGTAGAAATGCTTACAATATTACTTTTAGAATATAAATTGTCAATTATTGTGGTGTAATGTCCAATATCTTTATAGTACATGTATCACCACCAATATTGCACCATCATTTGAAATACTAGTTAATAGTAGTTTATCATTAGAATGTGATCTTTAGATGAGGTAGTGATATCTAATGGACACATTGTACTACAGGTTCATGGGTGGTATAATGCTGGCCAACTCTGTTTATGGTAAATGTGTCACCACCAACATTGCACCATCATTTGGAAATGTGATGTGGTGACATCTCACTGGCACAATGCTGCCATCTAGGCATCCAGACATGAGAGCCACCTAGTGGATACTTTGTGCACTTGTGACCCAAAAATTTACAGTAGCCCTGCATAATGTTGTGAAATACCTATCTCAGTGCTAACACCTAGTGGAGAACACTTGAACTAAAAGTCATGATTAAAATAATCATTGATTGTGGCGCCACCTAGCGGATACTTCGTGCACTTGTGACCCAAGAACTTACATCAGACTTGCATAATGTTGCGCAATACCAAACTCAGTGCTGCCCCCTAGCGGAGAATATTGAAACTAGGTCAAACTAGGTCTACCAAAAACCATAGTAAAAAAACGATTGACGGTGGCGCCACCTGGCGGAAACTCACTGGAACTAAAGTTTTACCCATGTCACCCTCTAGAGACTCACTCTATACTACTGCCATATTCCACCTTGCGGTGTTTCACTTCCAATTGTGACATTTTATATCCAACTTGTGATGTAACACTGCTTGGAGGAATAATTATAAGAAATTGCTTGCGTTGGCGTTTGTACAAAGCCAACGCAATTGCCAACGCAACCAATTTCTTAATAGTTTTCTATAATTATGTTGCTTGCGTTGGCAGATACCTGTTGGCATCTGATATGAACCCTACTTTTATCTTTCGAGAGAACCACGCAAATACCCAAGGGAGGATGGAATATGGCCATGGCTTATTACATACCTTAAATAAATCGCATTTACTATGTGAATGCTATTTTTGTACAAGAAAAATGTACATCTACCCCCTCCCCCTCTTTTCAAAAGTCATGTATCGGCCCCTGGAGATGCCTTTATTTCTACACCCTCCGCTGCTCGATGCAACCTGAGTGTTTGCACCTAAAGGAACAGAGCAGTATGTCGTTATTAAACCGACTCCCTTCAGGTGTGCTGGGACGACAATCCCAATAGTGCAACCTCTGGGCAGAGACATTATTGGCCCAAGTAAATGATTTGTGCCGGTACGTTGCAGTACACGAATGACAGCAAGATTAAACCGCCAACATAGATCAAATGCCACAGGAAAAAGACATCAAAATGTTGAAATTAGTGCAATAAAATGTTGAAATAGGTGCCCAGTGGCTTAATTGATTAACTGTTGAATCATTTTGAAGCAAGCAGTTTGGGGAGGCAGTTCAAATTAGGTTTTCATTGTGTATGATGAAGTAGTACCGACTACCATGGTGATTTCTGATAAATGATCCTGCCATAAATCACAGTTAGAGGAGCTATAGGTTTATGTAAATGTCAATGAATATTAGCACTTTGAATAATATCCAACCCATCACGAAGGCTGTTGATTTAACAATCCCAAAATGCAGTTATCAGCCTTCCAGTGATCTTATTCGGCGAACTGTAGTCTGAATTCCGGAATCAACCGCATATTTCGCCTCATGGATAATGCACCACAAGAGTAAGATAACCTCTCTATAGGCCTAGTTGCATTCGCGGGAAAGCAGTTGATACTTAGTAATATGAATAACCCTTTGTTGGTTGGTAACTCTGAACGCTGAAGCCGGTGCTGTCACCTTGATATCACACCTATATTACCGTCAATATTTAATAGCATGAATCATCAGTTCTCCTGTGTCTATATCACTTGACGTAAGTGAGGAGTTTCTATAGACACCCCATTTGAAAGGAGGGAGTAAGGCTGCAAGGACGGAATGGGGGAAGTATAAATTCACCGAGACCACTGTTATTAGATTTCTTTAGGTGTCTCGGCTTCGGGACTGTTCGGAAATCCTAGACCTCTTTCTCTGATTACCCATAGAACAGTTCTATGTATGGGATAAGGATATTCGTCGGTGGGAGCAGCTCTGAGTGTCCGCGCGTGTGCTAGGTGCATACATAGAGCACATAAACGACTCGGGGGAAAGAATGTGTTTGGGATAAGGAGATGAAAGAATGGCTACTGTGCAGTCTTCATCTCAACAACAAAGAGTCCGTCTGTGGCCCGCGCAGGGATATTCATGGATATGAAGACATCTGCATCTATAACATGCAGCTCGATTGGTTCTCCCAGGGGAGGCCTCCTTTTTGTTCTCCTGATGACACCGCACACATTTCTTTGTAGAAATTAGGTTTGCCTGATTAGACCCTTTGTTAGGGAGAGAATTCGTGCAAGGACTGGTCGTATCAATCATTGTATGTTCTGGAACATAACATTCTCATATATTGCGTGCAATATAGTGTATGAACTAAAAATAGCAATTCTTGGTGATGACAATAATTGTTTTAGGACTACGCGTGCAATATAGTGGTTTTACTGAAAATAGCAATTTCTTTCGTGGTGGAATAACATCTATTTAAGCCTACTAATATTGTTTACAATTTCTCCAACAGTTTGTCATTCCCTCATCTCTTTCCTTAATAGATCTATATTTATACATGTCTGTTTGCATAGTTTATTTACTTTAGATTCACTACAGAAATTGCAGTGGTGATCATTTTATTGGAAGGGACGGATTTAGACCCCTTGCGCCCCCCTCCCTCTCTTTTTTGGGCCAATTTTTTTTTTTTAAAGGTGAAACTCCCCAAAGGGGGCGCAGGACCCTTTTTAATATAGGCATTCCCCCTTTTCAAATTTCCTGGATCCGCCCATGGATTTGGGATAATTATCTTGACTATGATAATACCAGTCACTGGGCAGAATCCTCGACTGCATATTGCTCATTATTCTGGCTCCGAGAATAATACAAAATTTATACTCCTTTTGTGTTCTCTCAGACATAACTAAGTGCTTTTCCATGTATACAAATTGAAATTATATCGATACTGTAAGAGATATGGGAAAGAACCTTGAATAATGTCAGATATCTCTTAAGTGATAACCTCTTTGCCGAACCCTAACTGAATCGGATGACGAAAATTGCTTGGCCAGCGCCTAATTTGGCGCCCGGATCGCGGGCGTGGTGTGGGTAAGATTGATGAATGGACTCCATGGCCCAGCTGTTGCGGATCACAAAAGTTGCGTTCCTTCTCAGTCTATCGGGTCGGACCAGCTGGGAAAAAGATGGAGTATGAGGCATCGAGTGTAGACACGTTCTCATCAGTTGCATATTTTTGTATATCTTGCTAGAAAAAGTGCAGTTCGGTTATATTAATTTGCGATCGGTTAGGGTAGGCCTGTCATTACGCATAATTATAGAAATACAAAGAAATGTGTAAAATAATTTAGAACAGAATTTTTACAAACAACCAACTATAATTATATCATTCAACTGCTAGATAGGGTCCCCATAATTACCCTAGCAAGTCGGGAACAGCCACTCTCTCTGTACCCAGGACAGCTTTCCTACAAACAGCATTTTTCTCTAGATTCATATTTCAAAATAAGGGGCTAGTGAGACAACGGTTAATTACAATATCAGGATTTGGTTATTGATAGTGTGTAGTGGGGTTTACGATCCACAAATTGTGAAAACTTGTATTCGGTAATTGGCCTTGGACATGGTTATTGTATTGTGGGGTTAGAATAGCTGAACATAAGTAAATCGTAATGTCAACAGTTAGCATGTCGTAGACAAGACGGGTTCTGTGTTGTCTCCTGTTGCCGTGAGACGCATGGCTCCATCAAAGTTGTATTGATTGATTTAGTATTGCATTCGCGCCTCCATATTCAGTCAACATTTACCAGGAATTGGGCTTCGGTTTGGCCGCGCCCCTCTTGGTATGCACATGCGCATTAATACATTGTCACACCGACGACTGGTGAATCTTATCCTCTGCATGAATGCAACTACACCGATGGCAATCCCTTTTCTTCTCAGACCTCCCCTTCCTCTGCCTCCCGCATTCTTTGATGGTAATTGAGGTATTTTTGTGACGTTCTATTGTTGTTATATTAACTGACTATACCATGCAGCTTTGCCTTTTCTCCTAAATTGATTAAATTATACCAATAAAGGCTAAGAGTATAACTAACAATGTTCTTATGATAGCTATATAAGCTAAAATTAATGTGATTGATATTACTTTCCAATACCTCATTATACGTGACTATAAAAGTGAGCTATCGTTTGCATAATTATGTGTCTATAATATCATCAACATCAGTCCAGAGAACTAGGTGTAAGGCATAAAATTTTTATTATAGTGGTACATCGTGGGCCGTGAGATCGGATATAAATAGTTGGTCACAGAGTATTCTTATGCATGACATCGGAAAGCAACATCTGATATTAACTTATCACTGCACTTTGCACTGTTTGCGTCACTAGCGACGTTATATCCCTGACCCTTAACGTTTTGACGTTAGTAATTATTTTAAGCTCAAATGTTTAAAATTATTGACAGAATTTGTAAAATTAAGAAAATCTGCTTAATATTCATAGGTTTAAATTAGGTCCCTGACGTATGCTGCTAGCCATTGAGATGAAGACTTCTTGGAAACGCCCTTTTCTTTTTAGATACTTTATAATTGACTATAAAAGTCAGCTTTTCTTTTCATATTGGTCTATTTCATTGGACAGTACGTCTGGATTCTACCAAGAATGTTTCCCGTATTCATTGCGTGAAGAAATCTCATAAATATAGAGCACCGACGTTGATGTCTTCCAAAGTGACTTGCCCATCACCAATTTGTCTATAGGTATTCGCTCACGGTCACAATCTAGACCCACACTCGTGGTATTTTTCTGAGAGACAGTTATCTATTGAAATGGGAAACGTACGTGGGTCTTCTGCTTATAGTATAAATAAAACGTATAATTCAAAAAAGAAAATTGCCAAAGCGATTGTCCATGCGTTTCGGAGAAAATAATACTCTCCTCAGCTTATTTGAAGAGAAACATAAATATTCATGAGCCATTTGCTAAATAGCCAATATCGTTCTCCTTGCACAATCGGCATTCAGCAAAGCGAAAAGTTCCTTTTCATCCAATATCACACAAAGAAACCATTGGAAATGTACTATGAGAAATACCGCAAGGCCAGATTGTCAATCAGGTCGAGAGGTCTATGGTCAGTAAACCCTGACGCCCCATTGGGTTATCATACGAGTCTGTCTCTTTATGAGAATTGAAAGACGCATTAAAAGGCAATACTATCCCATATAAGATAGCAGCGGCGGACGTCTACCAAAGGGTATCGCACCGTTTTGATCACTCTCTGAAAACGTCATCTGTAAAGAGGCCGGAGACTTCCTCAACCAAAGCAACTGTTCTCCCGAATGTTACATCAATAATTATCCTTATCCTTGCCCCATCCCCCTGGCAGTATTTAGTTTGTTCTAAGGTTATGTAAATCTTCGTCCAGTGAATATGATTATGTAATTGTAAATAGCAACTTTTCATCGAATGAGGCAAAAGTGCCACGGTAAGACCTCCGCTCCAAGCCAGGCAACGACTGCACATTTATGAGTGAAACATCTATTCATTTTATGATACATGCGAACGGTAATAGGTTTTCTGGGATCACAATACCGATCCAAATGTTATGTTTTGATGTGAAGAACAGCATAATGTTAGGCAAACAGGCATCGTTCATAATGGATCGTCTGAGTATTGGGGCCCGTTTATGTGATGATTTAGTACAATGTTTAGAATATTTTGTTGCTGAGGGGTATGATTTAGGGGGAAGACTGTTTAAAGTTGACGACGTGGACGGGCGGTGGAGTAGGTGCTAGATGCCCCGGGAGAGGGTATAGACTCCAGCTTAAGACTCGGGGTGGTCAGAATGTATGTGGCCCTACGGACCGTCTGCTGACGTCCCAACACTCTGTGTGACTTTAACCCCACTAAGTCCTACTTAATTTTACGAGGTTAACTCCATAGTGAAAATCCATTCATCCCATTTTAATTTTCATCCTGTGCTTAATGGCGAAATCATATTACGTAGGCCCTATGCTGAACATACGTATTGAAACGCAATGTGAAACGTAATGTAATTCGATATTGTGCCATCAAAATATTCTTAAATTCTGTAGGTTTCTTAAAGTTTGCGTGTCATATGTTTTGATTGAATTGTTAGAATCTAGGCCTATATAAAAGGAGTATATAAACTGGAGTCTTAAGGTAGACCATGTGTCAATCTCTCTATAAACTGACCAAAACTGACTCTCCTGAAAGTACATACTTGAATGACCCTAATCTGTTGCAGACATCCTCTACTTCTATAGATACAATCAACACTAAGCTTCCCACTTTTCATTTATGCTTTCTAATTTATACAGATAAAAGGGCAATTCTTTTTGCTTAATTCCAAGAGGTCAGCATTAACTATATACAGATTGGTCTGCGTTACACTGAATGTTAGGCACAATCCACAGAATGCAGCCGTCTACACTAATGCACTAGGTAGCACAACCAGCATAAGGTATCTGATTGGCTGATGTGCCACTACACTTCAAATTATTTAATGCTAATCTGCCAGCTCGCCACCAGTGGAGAGTGGAAAGAGCCAGCAGATGGTGTAGGGGTCACTGGAATCTTAAACCGTGCACCAAAATTAGCATAGTTGTACTGCAATATTCTGTCATACTGACCAATTCTGTTTGGGAATCAAATGACAAAGTGGCTTATTCCAACATACTTATAAAGCAACCTTCCTTCATATTCCCTGGGGACCTCGGGAGCCGGAGTGAACGTGTTTGTATAAGGAAGCTCGACTCACTACTCCAACATCTCAGACCTATTTCCTGTCCTTTCCTAACAAACAATATCTTTTGAATGCTGAAATAATATAACATACTGGTGACCTCCAAAGATTAACATGTACATTAATAGATACTCTCGTTTTGTGAATAAGACCATCTTAATGGCTGTAAACACCTAACCCCCACCAAGTCTACTGCCCTACCTTAAAGGAGACATTATGTTATCGATAAATACAATCATTTCATTTGAGATCAAAAGATTATTTGAGAACATTCGTTTCAACAACTGTTTCTTTAGGTTGGTTAATTAATTTGAATCAACCCAAAATGTTTTCCATTTCTGGACTGTGCCACTCATAAATAAACTTCCAACAATCAAGCAACAGAATGAATTTCAAGAATTATAAAAAAAGACATGAACGTCTTAAACGAATCAAAAACACAGCGGGACATGGAGAACTGAGTTGGAGGAGAAAGGATCAAATAGGCAGACAACTGAACTGAGAATATCAGACTTGCTCATTTCGAAGTTCATTTTTACTGATACTATTGATATTTTGAAATAATACTATGATGTCGGTAAGAATCTGAATTGACAGTCTAATTTCCCTGTTGCAAGAGTTAGTCTTGATCAGGAGATATAAGAAGAAATAACAGTCAAACGAACTGCCCCTAAATAGAAAGTTAAAATAGCAGTAAAGAAATCTTTGTCACGAAAAAGTCACTGATTTGAGCATCCGTATGTCTACAAATTGTTGTAACCCTGAATGTTTAATGCACTTCCCAGCACAAGTCGGCTTAATGACCCTCGTCGGAACGGATCGAACGAGCACCCACATGGGCAGTGTGTTTGTGCTGCGAATGTACTAACTCGGAAAATTGGTTCACCGAAAAAGAATTATCCACTCACAAGATAATCAATAGCGCCAATTCCTCACTATCTGGCTGGAAATAGACTAGACGGGTCTAGGAGGTGAAACGTTATGCAATCCTCACACTTCAAGGCTATGCACTTTGTAAGAGATTACGCGATTACGTTATCATGTTATTTCTTATCAATGCAGACAATTTTCATGAATAATTTGGGAAAACACTTAAGGGTTACATCGGCGTGGAAAGGGAGCGAGTCACGAATGGGGAGTGTGGTAGTGGAGGACTGAACGAGGCTACTGGTCACTGGTTGGAGACTGACTATAGCTCCTGTGGCGCATTCCCTATATTTGGCCGTATGGCACAGTAAAGTGCGTATAAATGAACGATTCTGTGAACACCACCTGCCACTTCTCTGTGATAGCCCACGGAATTCCCAAGTTTGTTGAACGTGAGTTCTTCTTCCCAAAAGAAAAATTTTAACCCTTTGGAAGCTATCGACATAATGAAACTTCTTATGTCCTTTATTGCCGTCTACATGGTTAGGAAATGATAGTCGATCTTGTTCATAGTGTTTAATGTTTACACGTGCATTTCTTAAATTAGAAAAAAAAACAAGCAGTTAACCGAAAATGTACAGAGTTTATGACTGTACGCTCTGGTTTCTTGAGAATCATATAGATCTATATCTATATAACTGTATAGATCTATATAATTATGTGTCAACAATAAAGAAAGAAACACAGAATGAAATAAAGGGGCATTATTGTTGATAATATCATTTTACACTGAAACTTAAGTCTGCTTGCTTCGGGCAACATACCATTTCGCCAGTAGACTGACCTAATACTGCCTGACAAACTGTTATTGACATTAACACATGTTTCTGTTGTTTCATTCTAATATAAGTTATCCGATCCCTGCCTAAAGATGAAACATACGATAGCAATAGACACAGCTGCTTTTATGATGGCCTTATATACCTTGTGTAGATATATGATCACGTGATCACATTTGGTGATGATCACTTGGTGATGATCACGACATGGCTATGTAGTAAATTCAGAATCCATTAATTCTAAGGGGAAATTATAGTTGATTATATTTATAACATGTACCGCGTTTGCTAGAGTGTCGGTATGTAAAGGAATATGTTAGATAACATTAGATAACATTATATAACAACGAGAACAAGTTAGATTGATTTGGACATAAATATACCATTAATATTTATTAATCCTTCCCTATTTACATCGACTCTAAAGCTTAAAATGTTGCTTTGATGGTGGTTGGAACGAGAATGAATGGTTGGTAAC
This sequence comes from Lepidonotus clava, assembly GCA_936440205.1. NCBI lineage: Eukaryota > Metazoa > Annelida > Polychaeta > Phyllodocida > Polynoidae > Lepidonotus > Lepidonotus clava. The sequence goes on along the minus strand of OW387134.1, from coordinate 49,617,240 downwards.
GCATCCCAATATTTATAGTGACGTGTCAACAAGTCTGCGTCGCCGTGGTTACGTCGCGGTGACGTCAGCGGAACCGTTAAAATAATTATTTTGTTTAGGTCTCGCCTCACAAAATATTACATTTATAACATGTACCGCGTTTGCTAGAGTGTCGGTATGTAAAGGAATATGTTAGATAACATTAGATAACATTATATAACAACGAGAACAAGTTAGATTGATTTGGACATAAATATACCATTAATATTTATTAATCCTTCCAAAGGTCCAAACCAAACCTAACGTAGTGAAAGAATTTTATCACATTTAATTTTATGATTAATTGAAGGCCTAATATATTTGTAAATACAATCAGAACTCCATTGGCCTCTTTCTTTAATATATGATATAGAAGCACCCTTGTTATGAAGGTATGTGGTGCCTCCCCTCCTTAGAGAATGGGTAGAAAAATTACCAATAACATTTGCTCTAGATAACAACATTTTGAAACATTTGTTAACACCAGAATATGTTAAACATTCCACCTTTTTGCTAGAAAATAGTGGGTCATCCCTAGACTTGGGATACCAATAATACATTTTTTCAAGCCAATATACCGCACAGATCTTTTTATTTTCTAATCTATTCAAAGGTATTTCATGAGTCTGGCCTGGCTTTTTTGTTTTAGAGGATGGAACTTTTACTAGACATCCCCAAGAGTAAAATTTTACATTTTCTCTTTTTAACATGTGAATCGACTTGACAGTGTGTCCCACTCTTAGTAGTGTTCTGAATAGAAATACTATTACAATCCATACCAGAATGCAAAACTCATCTGACCATTTCACCTTCCTATATAATTTTTCTAAATGTTTTTCCTCCAGTGGATCTTTACTGTCCTCTGGTAAATTTACAGAATTTTTTACACCTTTTATGGTCATCTTTACATTTGGGTCTGACCACCCTGCTACTGGGTAAGCCTTGACATTATGAAAATATATAACCGCCTAATAATAACTGATTACGGATGAAGGCATCATAAATTTAGATATATATGCTATATAGAGGCAAGCTTGAGAGGAATTACAGTTGTAGCGTTGCCAATTGAATTTTTTACATACCTTTTCATACATTTTCCACTGCCTTCTCCGCAAAAGTTGGGTGTTTTTCCCCACGGCGGACTCTTTCAACGCTCGCAGGCGCTTTTTTATCTCCTTTTTCTCTGCAAAATTCAAAGATTGCGTTAATACAACACAAATTTGAGCCGGCCAGGCATTTTTTGGCCTCTTCATCACTTTTTATATACAAAATTCTTGACAGAGTGTCAGCTACTAAATTATTTTTAGTATTAATATAATGAGGCACTAACCTGATTTTATAAATTTTACAAATCCAAAACAATTCCCTAAGCCAGCTCATACATGTAGGGTTAATACTAACTCCCTTCCTAATCATGTGATATACCTGTGTGTTGTCTGTAAATATATTGACACTATGGTTTGCAAGTTGGCTCAGCCATGCCTGCACCCCTCTTACTATGGGATATAGTTCTAACTCATTAATATTATTTTTGTCATAAATAATGTCTGTAGGGGCTTTGATTATATGACCACAGCTGGATCCCTCCAGCTCAATGCTATCGTCCCAGCTGCCTGCTAACCAGGACCCCCCCATGTATATGCCAAAGCCCTTTAACGATGAGTCTGACACCAGTGGAAGAGGGAATTCATTATAGATTAATTTTCTTTTGCCATTAAAATTTTTTTTTAATTTTTTCCACCATAATAAGTCATCCCTGCATGCTTGGCCCACCTTTATTGCCTTCAATTTATTTTTTAACATGACTTTATATAGGTTATATATGCGCCTGCAATATATTCTACCTCCATCAACCACATGAGAGCAGTGGGAGAATAAGCCCCCTAAGCTTTCCAATTCCTTTCTAGAAATTGTTGATTTTTTGACATGTTTTTCAAGGAGTTTCTCTAGTTTCTCTAGTTTCTCTTTAGGAAGTCTTATTTCCATTAGTTCTGAATCGATTTCTAGGCCTAAATATTTACATATTCTGCTAGGAGGGCTTACTTTTCCCCATGAAATATGGAAACCAAGGTATCTTAACAACTTTATGACCACATTTTGAGCCCATTCAGCCTCTTCTATGGTTCCAGCGACTACAATGAAATCATCCAGATAATTCACTGCCTGAATGCCATACATATCTGATAGAATACTATATATGAACTCAGATATTTCATTAAAATACATTGGTCCTAGCCTTAGGCCAAAAGCAAGGCGTGAATCCTCTATATATACTTCTTTATTGTCTATTTTCCACCTAAGCCCCATATATTTTCTATGGCCAGGAAAAAGTGAAACAGCCCTATAGGCCGACTTGATATCGACCACTGCCATATAATCCTCCTTGTTTAACAAGGCTAAAACATTTTCAATGCTTTTATATTTAAATTCTTGGATTATTTCGTCACAATAATTATTTACTGAATATTTTTCAGGCATTGAACAATCTGTGATAGGCCTAATGCCACCGTCTGGCTTTGGGACTGCCCCCATACTATGAATACAAGCCGGTTTTTTATTTACTACTTTTAAATAGCCTTCGGCGAGTTCTTTTCCGATAATTTTGTCTAACTTTGACTTATTTTCACCCTCAAAAACCGAGTTATAATTTTTGCAATCGTATTTTAAGCCGTCCACAGGCACTGAGCCGTCAACAATTTTGAAGCCGTCAACGATACCGTCAACAGTTGGTCTAAACCTTTCTCTGCATTCCTTCGTACCTAAAGACAATAGATATTCAAAACGACAGGGCCTAAGTTGAGCTATCTCGCCCCCTATATAGTGGATACATGTACAAACGCCTCTGGCACATTTTTCGTAGACAGTAATGTCCGCCCCGCTAGGCGAGCGGTTGACAAACAAGATATTATTTAGAGAAAATTCCATATCTTCGTTATTTACCGATAGATTTGTATCAAACTTTGTATTTTTGTCGACAAATAAACCATCATATAGATTATCGACACTAACCTTGGTTCTATCGGCTAATTCTTTGTTAAAATCCATAAATTCATCCTGCAAAATGACATATTTGCCCTCCTCCTCCGTAAGGCTATGTGCACTATGAGCACACGGATCCGTGACGTCATCGCTTTTCGTACCGGCTTGTCCGGTCAAAAATGCGGACGTGCACGAGTAACATTCATTTTCAAGAACAACTTTATCATGGATTACCTCAATTTCAGGCGTGAAATTACCATCTATGGGATTTAACTCGTCCTCAAGAACACGGAGGAACCCAACATTACCCTCACATTTGCGAATTACGGAGTAAAAAAGAACATTTCTGATCTCAGCAGCCGGCCGAGTTTCCCGCGACTGGGTCACTGCACTACAATCGATGACGTTAAAAACTTAAAATGTTGCTTTGATGGTGGTTGGAACGAGAATGAATGGTTGGTAACGCATCCCAATATTTATAGTGACGTGTCAACAAGTCTGCGTCGCCGTGGTTACGTCGCGGTGACGTCAGCGGAACCGTTAAAATAATTATTTTGTTTAGGTCTCGCCTCACAAAATATTACGATTTAGCAAGTCTGTTCTGAACAAAAGTGAAAAAAAACGTTTGTTCTAAATATTTCACAATTGTAAAAATATTAATGATGATAAATTGATTAACAATATGGTGGTCTGACCATTTTCGGAGTTGTGACGTCATCTGCACAACATCCATAGTTATGTGTCTCTGATTCCTACATCCTTTATAGGGGAATGAATATTTATATTGCAAGTTCTGCAAGCGAGCGTTCGTATCAGTGCTTTGGGAGAAACAGCATCACTACAATTTGATTTAAGTGGATAACCTTGAGTAGGGACACGTTCACGATAGAGCTCACATCGAATAGATGACTAGAGCATATTAAAGCAATTACAATAACTGTCCGGTTATATTCAGGAGTATAATATGGCTAACAGATAATCAAAAGAATTGCAAAAAGAAGCTTGTTAAGATAGATAATCCACACGTGTATGCATAGGCTACTCCTCAATAGTCTGAAGACTATGTAATAGAGATTCCGTATTCTGCCTTTTCAAGACCATCTCTGATATAATATCTCAACGGTACCATCGTTTCCCCATACAGTATAAAAAGAGAATTATTGCGTTTTTAGTTCGCAGAATGATGACAATACTGGCTGTGATCCTGTCATTCAGAATAGAGTTTTAAGGTCCAAAGATATTAAATTTTATGGGAGAGTGCAACTTCTAGTTATCAGTAGGCCTATGGCCGATTATTTTTACATCCTCAAGTCCTGTATCTGTTGATTTAATTCTCACCTCTTTTCCCAGTGGCCCCACCCAGTCCTTTCAAAGGAAGACATCAAAAATGAAACAATAAATTCTTTTTGAAATTCAACCAAGCATTTTGTTTGGAAAATACAAGAATTATTGATCTAATTTATTTAACATTCAAATAGCCCCGTTCTTCTGTTTGAAGAATGTTAAAGGAAGGCTGAAAGGCTGAAAAGACTTGTGGCTTCAATGGAAGATTGGCGAGAAAAAGTTAAAGTTGCATTGTTCTTACAAAGACACAGGCATTCCATTGAAATCCAGCATTGAGAACGGGCGCACCTGTTACCTATTACAGGAACAACTGTAAAATGCACTGACATTGGTGTACCAACATTCCAAGTACTTGAATTACAAACTTATTTGAGATTTGTATTCGGAGCATATTAACCGAGTCTTATCTGTAGTTGGTCTGTGTAGCGGCATGTGGCTGTGGGGGAGGACAGAAGCCTCTCGGTTCCGTTTATCAATGATTAAAGGCGGCGGCTGGGCGAAGTGTTGGGCCCCTCCCTGCCGCGGGCGGGCTTGGCGCCACAGGGCGCCGTCGACAACTGGCCGGCGCCTGGTGGGTGGGCGAGTGGGCGCCGCCTGCCACGCCCGAGAAAAAGGTTCATTTCTACACTACTCACGGACCAGGGGTAAAGATAACGCGCAGTTCGGGCACTTGCGGAGGATAAAATCGGAGTGGGCTGAGATTCTGATACGGGACTATGGAGTAAGTAAAGTGAATAGAAAATAGGTTTATCGGAAACATTGGGCGGGAGGGATGCCATGAAACACTGGAGTAGGCCCTAAGAGATTAGGTTTGAAAGTCGAATGTGGCGCGAATTGACTGTCGTCCGGATGGTAAGGACAACGTGGGTGGGTGGTGGTGAGAGGGAGGTGAGGTCGGTGACCATCCCACGGTGTCTGGGTGTTTAATCCACCGGCAGTGACCAGCTTAAGTCCAAAGGGGTTAACCAGTGACCAGCAACTGGCTGGTATGTAAGCAGCTTTTCCTATAGGGGCTCCGTCTTTGTAGACGTTAAAATTGTTAGTACGTACTCTACATGTATAAAGACTTGAACTGAAAGGTGGAACGCAAATATCATAATCTTTAGATTTCTTTGACTCATTGAATTTATTCATGAAATATCTAGAGCGTGTTCATATTATCCTTTTTAGAAAAAAAAAAGTCCTTCTTAGAGTTCAGGCGTAGAATTTTTGGGAATTTCCCGGGATTCGTTAGAAGCCCCGGGACCTCTGGCTTTAGGGGTATGGTACTTGAGAGTAGTTAACCAATACTTTTCAAAACGTTCCCGTGGATGTTCTACTGTCGAATAGACATCCCAATTTCAAATTGATATAACATTGGTTTCCGATACACAGTCTGAGTCACCGTTTTGTATAATCAACCTTCACACTGTCCAAAGGCTGCAAGTAACTAGATACAGACTTCGCAATAACGAGTAAAATTATATTTCTACAGCCGGTCTGTTCTATGGTGCATGCTTTAGAGACCAATTTCTGAATTAAACAATAAGGAAATGCAAACAGGTTTTCAATTGTTAAGTATTAATTTTAACGAGTGTTTCCACGATTTAGCTCTTTGCTTTATAACTATAATCCAATGTTCTGTATATGAACACTGATAACTATTTTTCTTAGCGGCACCTCTGTTTAAATGTCATATTTGTTTTACATTCTGCCATGGATTAATATCAGATAGATTATCGGATTTTGGACGAATCAGGTTCAGTGTGAAATATACCACGATGTCTTTGATACAATGAAACCAAGGATGAAACTTTCCAAAGTGACAGTTGCCCCCCCCCCCCCCCCCCCATTAACCTTCCAGTAGGACTTGTCCGGCCTCAGCCTCACCGACCATGGCTCGACTAAATGTGGCTCCCCGTCCCAGAACACTGAACCATAGCTACACCCTGCAATTTCCGTACCTTCCTCTGTCAATCCTCCCCAAACCCTCTGAACACAACCAGCCTGACACAAGCAACACACAAAAGTATTTTTTCTAAATTATTAGATATTGTTGCTTTCTACAATGTATAGACGTTCATGGACTTTCACCATTGCTTATACAGGTCTGGTAAGTCCATATGGGCTATTCCTTATTATTGTCCAATGTTAAGAGGAGGTTAAGACTGTGATCCCCCTATGTACCTTTTTTCCTTATTATTAGAATTGAAAAAATGTTTGTGATCAACTGGAAGACCACGTGTAACATGTGATGTTGAAATAAAACGTTTAGAAAAATCCAAAAAGCCAGGTTACCGAATTATGTTATCACTGCATCCTGGTAACATAAAAATGGGAGATTGCATTAAACTCAAAATTCGTACTTATATTTTTTTTTATAAGTGATCACATCTGGGGCTGACTTGCAGTATTTAATATCAGAAATGTTTCCACTCAGGTTTCATCAGACCTGTGACATTTACCAGTTATCAATACTACTATCAACGCAAAGTTTTAAGGTATCATATTTCACCATTATAAAGTTCTTTGGTTGTACACTAACTATTCTTATTGCGATTTATCGGTATCATTTTTTATCTTATCGAACGAAAAGGTCGTCTCAGATTTATCATCACAAAAAAAACAACCTCTATTAAACTTCTATCATCACAGAAAAACACACGCTCATTTGCCTTCAGATTGCTTTGTTATCTATCGACATGACTGTGCCTTATTGGAATGTATCTCACATCTGGTCTCTTTTACAATAAATCAATTTAGTTACTCCCTATCTGCTTCCGAAAGAGAAATGTTCCCCATCCTTGGAAAACATGGTGAAGGAAAAGGAGCTCAAAAGGCTTTTATGTAGAAGGAAAGAAGATTTAGTAATGAGCCTTTGAGGTCCATGTAAAATGGAATTAAGTTGATTCTAATTGATGAAGATGCTAAGAAATGCATTGAAAAGCAGTTTTTCTATGACATCCTTAACGTGGCCGTACAGTCTAGACAGAGCTGAGTTTAAATTGTATCAGTGGCATATAGGCCTACAGGACAAAGGTAATGACGGCCATCCATTCTGTATTGATAATTTTATGTAGCCCTATCATTTTTAGACATTAGTCGCTATAAGGTCCACTGGTTAAGAAAGGGCCAGTTTTGTTCATGATCCTGTCGTTCATGTAGATTACACATTCAAATAAACATAATTATTATGACATTGCAATCAGCTTTTATTACAGGGCATAACGCATTCTAAGTTTTAAGTTTTCCAGTCCTTTCTTGGTCAGCAGACTTTTTAGTGATCTCTAATTCGACCAGAATCCCAGCCGCACCGCTCAGTGGGTTTCCACCTTTAGATGTTGTCAGGATCTTTAATGTGTGATGTGAGATTGGAGAGCAGATTATCAGAATAGTTCTCTTGAGTATAAGGTCTCTGTCAGTAATGATGATCTTTAATAGCCTATGTGATGTGAGAAACTGCTGACTCGCCAAATGATTGTTTTTTGACTTGCTTCACTGATCGTATCATATTATATAATTTCGTAGGTATTGATTTGTATTTATCATGCATATACTGTGATTGATTGTGTTACATAATAATAGTTTATTTACACATACAATCTGAAAACTAGAGGTGCACTTGTTACAAAAAAATAGCATGGTGAAATCACCCTGGTTAATAATTTACCATAATAACCTCACCTGGCCGTTCCCCACCTACCGTCGCCCCCCCCCCCCCTGCTTGGGTGGAGAGGACGTCTCAGGAGGCGTGGTCCTCCAGGGTCCTCCAGGGTCCTCCATCTGACACGTGACACCAGCCCAAACCCAGGTCGATGTAGAGATTGTAATATTCAGTGCAGCACTTGTATATTTTACGACCGGACGAAGCTGGCTATTTCGGATGGAGGGAACTGGGGCCACCCCAAGGGTCAGCCGGGGAGAGGTCAATATCATGTAATATATATATAATGCATATACCATTCATTAAGGGATTGAAAATATCCAATATCGCTTCAAAATCTATGCTCTATATTCTTAGTTCTTTTGAATATTTGAATATCTAGGATCAATTTTCTATTCGAATATGTTTTCAAGTAAGTCAACTCAGAGGTATGGTAAAATGAATAGTATCGAAACACTTTTATTATTCTCTTCAATTGATGTGGCGAACATAAACCCACTTTGCCCACAAATTGGGTTTAAACCTCCTATTATTACATTCTAATAGGGTTAGGCTAATCTTCAGGGTAATTACATTGCCGTTAATGGTATCTAGATTAATGAAATATATTTTCTTCCAATCAAAAGATGAACAATTGAATAATTAAGGACTTGTTATATATGCTTAAATGGCGTGATCTATTTTCATCTTAACAGATGTGAAGTAGCTACTTCTATTGGACGAGCTACTAGTTCTGACCTCATAGGTACAACAGATCCGCTTACATTTGTATGTAGAGAGTGTACCAACTTCAGCGGAAACTAATATGTAGCAAACCATCTACTTGTTTTATTCTGCTCCATTTGGTGTATGCAAAGAATATTCCATGGGGTTTACACGGTAATAAGTTATTATTGCTGATAAACAAGTGCAATGTAAAAGAAGTATATATGGCCGTCTCGTGAAGTATCACCTTATGCGGAGATATTTGAAGATGCTTTTTTTTCGAACATGATATAGAGTCCAACATATTGCAAAAGGTTCATTGTGTTTTGCAGGTGCCAGGTCAGTCTGTTCACATACAAAAACCTATTATACATTTAGCCTTTTTGAATTATGAATTGTGGATTGTATGGTCAGTTGTATTCTAGTTTACAGTATTTTGTATACCCAAACATATGGAGGAGTATCCGTACATTTTTGATCACGGCATATATATGCTCCCGTAAATCCATTGTGCCTTTCCGTGGAGGTGTGAGGGCAGACACGACTGACTGTCACATCTCCTTTCAGGCTTGACTGTCTGCGTTTCCAAGGGAATCATACTCAAGTGTTTAAAAAGAATCTATCATGCCCAGTGAACGCCATAGTTATATTATACTGCTTGCGTTTTATAGGAAAACATACGGAGGTTGACAGAACAACCCTGAATACGAGGTGGGTGTAAAAAAAGGCCATTGGGCTGAGGGCTGTAATTTTTCTGACATCCCACCGAGTATACAGGGTTGTATTGTCAACTGAAGTAAGTTTTCCTTATATTATATACCATATTTAATATGTTATATAGAAACTAAAGAGAAAATTACCAGTGGAGCAAAGTGGGCAGTATCCCAATGTATTGACTATGCACACACTTTGACTGGTGTCAAGCAGTTTTCCCTAGTACTGCATAAGCCCCCTATGTGACGCCGAAGTCTGTAAGTTTGCATCCATCTTATGAGAAATAATAAGACTTTAATTATGAACTATGAAAATGTCTCATCTGAAATTAATCGCTGCGATATTAGCATTTGTTTCCTTATGAATCACTGATAGTTTTCACGGGATCATATTGGGAGTGATGTACTCCGTCGGGTCGGGTGGGCCGTATCTGGAGCAAGGTCAGGGTGCCGGGTAAAGTGGGGTTTACACAGGCCGTCAAAATTGTTATCATAATGGTTATCCTAGCCTTGTGATAGTCCCGACCGTTTTCCTAAGGGTCCCGACAGCCTTAGGATAGCCCCGACAATATTTCAAACAGTATAATATGTTCTTAGGGTTTAAATTATATTTTCTGAAATTCTGTCCTTCTCCCAAGTTACTATCGTAATCCTTCTCGTAAGGGTAGCTATTGGACTGTATAAACCAGGCTTTGTGGCACATTTAAGGATTGAAGACGATGTTTTGACATAGGTGTATTGCATAAAGTCCTACCACGGATTGCATATTGACTATTTCGTCGTAAAAACTGCATGAGTCTTTGACGTGCATATCACCCGATGTCAAACTTCTGGATTTCAAATTATTGCCATTTTTTTAAAGGGGGGGGGGGGGGGGAGTAATACAGGAAAATGAAAAAGAAGTGAAGTTATAAAGAAATAAAATCATCACTAGGGAATGTTGAACAGTTTAGGGAATATTGAGCATATGGACGAAGACTAGGGATTTCAGGTCACGAGTGGACGAAAAGGGAGGGGGTTATCGGTAAAACGATGCACAGCGAAGTATCCGCGAGACGGGTGTGGGATCTAAACAGGATCATTTCTAGGGATCAGACGTCAATATTTCAATTAGCGACGGGCGGTGAGCGGGCGCCCATCTTGTGTGTCAGGCGGTGATTCAGGACGGCTGGGCCGCCCGCCGCCCGCCGGGAGCCGATGGGATCAAGCCCCGGGCCATGCCTCTTCGCCGCCTCATCCCACCAACCCCGTGCCCCTGCAAATGGCAATGCGTCAGTGTCGGTGGGTCACCATGCCGCCGGAATTTATATACAGTGGTATGGAGGGAAAAAGCTGGAGGAGGAAAGCCGTCCGCCTTTACATATAGAGAGGCATATACGGGGGCTTTGGCGGTCTATGTTTTCTCTTGCTTTATTCTATTTTTAATAGGTGGCAAATGAACATAAGTTCACTTCATGGTTCATGCTATTTCCCAGATATACACCATTGGAGCATGGATAGAAGTCAGATCACATTTCAATCATTAATCATTTCAATGCAGGGCTATTGTGACTGTCTCATATCGTCTTCCTCCTGAATGCGGATGAAACTTTACAGTGTTTGAGGAGGGGGTGATAACAGAGGACTTGTTGTTTGGAAGATGGGGGTGGTGGATCTGGAGGGGTGCTGTGCATGAGGTAGTCTTGTGAATATTGAATGGTAGCCGCTGCTATAGCTACTGTCTTTCCGGCCGGGGACGGGAGCAGATTATACGGCAGAGCAGGCCGAGTCAGCGGCGACAGGAGAAAATCAATCGGCCTGAACAGACTATACATTCTGCTTGATTACGGAGACAAGATGTGGATCTGCTTGGGGCGGGGTGCATGGGCTGTGGTGGGGTGCATGGGTGAGCGCCCAGGCTTGGTGCACAGGGGTGGGATGCATTACAGGGTAGGATGCATGGGATTGGAGTCCTGGGGGGCATTCCATAAAAATTTGGCGATAATCCAGGTTGAAGAGATACCACGATACCAACAAATGTTATCACCACATAAAATTTTTGTTTTTCATTTTTTTTGTTCAATTTTTTTTCAATCAAATTTAAATTTTACAGGCTTCTTCCTTGGTCACATACATATTTTGATATATTAATATTTGTGAAAATATATATTTTTAAAACGGCGATATTTTGTAATTATCGCCACGATACTGATTTGAGGCATTGGCGATAATAATTATCGCCAATCTTTTATGGAAGTGCTTTAACTGGCGATAATTATCGCCAAATTTTTATGGAATGCATACCTGGAGTGCGGTGGAGTTCATGCAGTAAGGTTAGGTTATAGGGTAGGCATCCATGGGTGGGGTAGGGTGCATAGGGAAAGTGCACAGGAGGGAATGGGTGGGGAGTAAAGAGGTAGGGTGGGGTGCATGGGGTAGGTTTGGGCGCATGAGGTAGGTGCGCAGGGGTGTAGAGGTAGTCCAGTAAAGGTGGGGTTGGATACATGGGGTAGACTCGCAGGGGTTAAGTGGCATGCATCATGCCATGGGTAGTTGTTTAAGGGTGGGGTGCAGGGCTACGGTACAGGGATGGAATGGGGTGCATGGGGTAGGTTATAAGGGTGGGGTGGGGGTCCGTCTATGGAATCCCCATGCCCGGGGCTTCATTAAGAACTTCTTTCCGTTAACGGCTCGGAAATACGTCTCCCCTTCCTGTAGGAAGTGGACTAATTAGTCCTTCCCGCCTTTTGTCTCTGATCCCTCTTGACGGCTGACTTTTTTTGGGAACCTGACCATAAAAGAGGGTCAAGTTATTCAGCGGTAGCGATTGGGGGGGGGATGTGGGAGGGGAAGAGGGACGAGTGTGTAATAACCGAGCAGAGGGTGAGACTAAAGGCAGAGGGGTGTTGAATAAATGCAATTGTGTGCGTCATATTGGCAAGGGTTGGGCGTCCTCCAGCAGGCAGCTGGTCCTGCCTCTCGCTCTCCCCACAGATAAAGGCAGTGTCTGGAGGGAGTTATGCCCGACAACGCAACAGTCAACGCCTTCACTTTGTCCGCGTCTCCACGGCCTATATTGGAGAACTCAATAGAGAATCTTCAACCCACTTCACCCACTCGGCCGTCTCGCTGGCCCCATATGTGATCAATAACATTTAGCATCGCGTGAATTTCCCATACGCGTCCGGGGCCTTTTAGGGGTGTTGATTTCCAATTAGCATTGGGCGCCGCCAACGGCTCTGACACGGGTCTATAATTCATTGGGGGAGGGAGGAGTAATCGATATCGGAAAATGATTATTGTTGACAAGTTGGTCCAGATAAGGATATCCAATAGAGCAAATCAAGTTGAATTATTGTCCCGGGAGTTTTAATTTACCAGCCGCCTACCGAGGACAAAACCTTTACTTGCAGAATGATGTATGTATAAGGTTAGGCTACAAGGCTCTAGATAATATTAAGATTTAAAAGGTCCATCTGAATTTCGTAAGATGATACATTATTACAGTGTATTTTTAAAGATTCATAAGGATGGCCAATGTATTTTAACCATGCATTCGTCAGAGCAATGTAATTATTATAAGTTTAACATTTACCTTCCCTGCTAACAATTGAGCTATCATATAGATGTTGACAGCATCTTCTTGTAATTTGAGTACAAATAGAAGAAGCGTTGAGACGTAAAATAAAGTTATTAGATACATTAATATACATGCGCTGTCTTCGACCGAAATATCAGTAGAATGGAAAAAAATCCTCAAAACCACCCATTTTCGGAATATTATTCTAGTACAGAGAGGACAATGTTATTCACACACAGACAGGACACCTCAGTGTTATTGTCCCAATCATATTTTGTGATCTGTTTCTAGAACACCAGTAGCTTCAGCATATAAGTTATGGCGTTAGATTTTTCCTTGTCATTGCCTGTCAATTTAAAGAACATATCACAGAGTCTGTAGGCCTAATTGGAACTAACATCCTCACAACCATTCATCTAATAAAACCAATTATATTGTAGTCTTCCGTATAATTCCGAATTAACCGTGCCCGTGTGTGACTGCAGAAGCAGAGGAGGTAGGCCTGTATATCAAACCAATTTTCAGAAGAATAATTAGATTAGATATGATAGATTCCAATTTCATCCTGGGTCATTGAGCGCTAAGCACCCATACTAATTTGATACATGATCGGAATAAGGACATCGGAGAGAGTCCAAATAACTATTTATGAATTAATCTATAAAGACTCTTTAATCATCGGCCCATTTGTTCAGATATGAACGATGCAGTCCCCATAGCTGATTGAATTGTCTTCCTTCAGACGCAATTGAGATGTTAGATAAATCCTCCTATTGATTTTACTATTCGTGAACAAAAAGGGTCTACGGGCCATTCTCCGGAAAATTCCTCAATTTGCTGTAGAAAGTAGCTTAAAAATCAAATTTGAAAAAAGTAACTATTTTGGTTATAATATTAAAGGCATATGTGTCTGTAATCATTTTTTAAAATGGGGCAACTTTATGATCATTATTCTTCATTGTATTTGGATTTGAAAATTTTGCCTTATATTTCCTATGTAACGTACAGAACCAAGCTTGTAACATACAGAACCAAGCTTTTTTGCCAAATAAGCTTGGAAGAACACATCTTTTTAGGTCTGGTTACATAAGATATTACAGATATTTTGTTGTGCCTTGAAAAGATGTGAAATAAATTCCCTATAAGAACATCTTGAACAAAAGGCAGTGAAATTCCCAAAATCTTGGTCTTGTACATTACAAACCTTGAAACATACATAACCAAGCTTTTTCTGCTTAAGTTAGACTAGAATTACGCATTCTTTGGTAATTTTTCTTTTATAATACAAAGCAACTATATCCTATGATTTAAAGGAGAACAAAAAGAATCAGTACCATACCTATTCTTCTGCTAAAACAGCCTACTCGATCAGTAAAAGCTTGGTTCTGTATGTTACAGATCTTGGTTATGTATGTTACACAACTATTTTTAGGATTAGCAGTGCTTTTGTCTATAGTAAGCACACCCCTTTGCATATTTAAAAGAGATTTTTATCAGGTGAAGCCTTCATTGTCACCCTTTCTTTTATCATGTTTCATTTATAAAATCACATTTTTTGATGACATGAGGGGGAAGTAAACTTTGGTTCTGTACGTTACATAAGTACCTTAGATTAAATTTCAAGTTACTCTAAAAATTTTGTTAGACAAGAAAAATGAAAAAAAATTCTATTTAAAGAATCATACATATGCTGGTCTTCAAAGAAACAATGCTTTAGCTTACTTTCACTACATAATGATTATAAGAGCAGCCTTCATGTACAGAATTGCTAAAATGCGAAAATAAATTACCATGCAATATTCTGGCACTTTTCTCACATTTTGTTACATTTTTGACTATTTCTACAACTACAAACTAGGGAAACCATACATTTTCTGACTTGTCAATGTCTGATTTACGTTCAGGTTATAAGTAGATAGAATATAGGTGAAAATTGTATCGCACAGAGCACTCTGATTAACATTGATCCTGTTTTAATCAATTGAGGAGATTTCCAGAGAATGGCCCCTACGTGAGCCGTCCTAGCCCATGCCCTTTGCAGCGTTCCACCGGTGGCCCACTGGTACGACAATTGATGACAGTCCATTAGATATCCACACCTCCGTAACCTGCATGTACCTACTGCTTTGATTGTCGAAGGAGTTCTTTCGTTTGAAGGGGGGTCCGTTTGAGTAGCTTCGTAAAGGTGAAGCGTGTAGTGCCGTGACATATTGTTAGTGCCCGTTGGGAAGGAAATGGGTGGTGTTTGAAGGGAGCGGTGTACCTGTTACCTCTTCCCCTCACACCACAATGTACCCAGACGTCCTCTTTGTCTGCCACCACTGTGATGGCACGTTATAGGACGATTACCTACCCTGCCTACCTTTCCCATCCTCCCACCTTTGCCCTACACCGAACCTTCACCTTCCAACTATGCCTCACCGGCCTTTGCACTCCTACCTCAGCAGCCTCCCTCCTAGTAGCTCACAAGCCTTCACACTCCTACCTTTACCCCATACTCTCATATCTTCATCATCACCCTTTCTATTGTTGTATGTATCATATCATATCCAAGGAAGAACTTATTGTATAAGATTGGACTTAATAAAAAAAAAATCCCCCTTCAACCTCACCAGCCTCCACCCTACTACCTCACAAGCCTTCCCTATCCTACCTTTCTGGCCTTTCCCTTCCCAGCCAAGCTGCAACATAACAGAACCGTCTGCAACTAGACTTTTTTAGTCAGTCTGGTACTTACTAAGATGGCACGTAACAACTACGTTATCTATGGTTATGTCGAAACCTCACCAAATCAGAATGTTATTAAAACATTGTTTTGGGGTGAGGTTAGGACAGAACCAAAACAGAACATTATAAGAACGTTCTGTTTTGGTTGAATAATGTAACCAGAATGTTATAATAACATCGCAGTACAACGTCGCATCAGTACATTGCAGCAACGTTATTGGGAGCCATCAAAATAACATAACAAGAACCAATACAGAACCAAACAGAATGTTGCTGCAACGTTATAATAGCGTCACATGCTTGCCTGGGTTGCTACCTCATCAGCCATCCCCCTACTACCTCACCATCTTTCCCCCTCCTACCCCACCAGCCTTCCCTTTTCTACATCACCACCCAATCCCCTCCTACCTCACCATCCTTCCCCCTCCTACCCCACCAGCCTTCCCTTTTCTACATCACCACCCTTTCCCCTCCTACCTCACCATCCCTCCCCTTCCTACCTCACTAGCCTTCCGCTTCTTACCTCACCGGCCTTCCCTCACCTACGCCGTCACCCTTGCCCCTTCCTACGTCACCTACCTCCCCTCTTCTACCTCACCGGCCTTCCCTCACCTACCCCGTCACCCTTGCCCCTCCTACCTCACCGGCCTTCCCTCACCTACCCCGTCACCCTTGCCCCTCCTACCTCACCAGACTCCCCTCTCGTACCTCACCATCCTTCCCCTTCCTACCTCACCAGCCTTCCCCTTCCTACCTCACCAGCCTCCATCCCCTCCTATCTCATCCCCTCAAACCTCACACCCTCCTACCTCACAATGTTTTCGGATAAACGTCAGCCAAGCAGTCTAGTAAATAATGAAACTACATTGTATTGCTTACTTTACTGTTTTGTCACAACAATAGTTCCTGGTTTTATAAGAAATCTATTCTCAATTTTATTATTCAGTTAACTTACTAGTGTTTTTCATAACAAAGAAGTACTGGACTATAAGATGTAGTTCTGTTCACGTTATTATCAAGGTGATTCCGAAATCTCCACATTTAGATGCTACCTTGTGCCAAAGGGCCTTTATTACCTCTCGATGGAAAGTTATCCATAGATTTTGTCGTAAAATATCATTGATCCCACAATTCAATAGGAGACTCCGGATTAAATTATAGTACGAGGAAATACATACGTCGTTCATTTTTTCTCTTGCTTTTGCACGTTTGTGGTTTATGGCATAATACGTTTTGGCTGTTGACAGTATAAAAGGGAAACTTGATAAAAAGAAGCAACGACCCATCGACTTTCATATCAAAGATAAACCTTATATCACCGTATAAATGCACATATACATGTGTCCGTACAGAAACAGTCCAATCAGTGGACGCGCAGTGTACAAAACCCCAACTGGCATGTACATGTACGCAACGGTCCCTACATATTAGTAATCATATTTCTACATGACACCCCCAAACCCCTATTTTCGTATAGGTTCTACTACTAGCGGCCAGCCCCTCTCCATCCTCGCCAAATATCATACGTATAGATTCAACCGTTCATTAATACAATTGACATCGATGACATAGAAATGAACTCATCACATAAACATGTAAAGGCAACAGCCCAACCTGTATGCCTATATAGCGGATAAGATATGTACTATATTTTTCACACAATGTCATAGTGGGTGCTATCTGCGCCACATCGTGCGCAAGGCAGGATCCAAAATTAATTATCAGAGTCTCCTAACAAAAATACATGCCTTGTCCTCGCTTTGAATTAGCTGAATTAATTGATTAATTAATTAGTTATCATTTTGCTGTTAAGGTGACCAGTGACCAATTCCCATTTGTATATACTACTCACATGTCGCCTGAGATGTATGAGAGTCAATCTACGCGTTATATAGTCACGTACATGTCTACACGTACAGGAGAGACTACGTGTATCATGGTCTTGTTTCCCTTGACAGTTCTCCTTAATGACAATAGCAGTGAAGTATGTATTTTCCAGAATATTTCGCCAGAATTGCTAAGCAATATTGCAGTAATAGAACTCTGACACAAGCCTGCAATAAGATAAAGCCAAGGCAGCGTGATGTATATCATTGTAAACATTGCTTATAGGTATTTGTTTGCGGTATTGTGCTCCTTTGATGGAATCGTAAGGTAGCAACTTTACTTGCTTTTTGATTCACTTAAGCATGTTTGCATGATGTAATAATCAGCGGAAATCAACTCTAAACTGCTAAGCTAACGTTGCTCCGATGGTGCTCCTATTCAATCACAAAGGCGATATAATTGTAAACGGAATCATGCTGTAATGTAGTTTAAATTGCTCATGACATTTCTTTCAAGTAAGAATTTGGCACTGACTTCACGGGATTGCCAGCTGTAGGAGACATGCGCGTGCGCAACAGCTGTCAGGACTGTTCTAGTACCGGTATTTCACAGGGCAACACCTGGCGGAAACAGATGGTGTGGTTTTAAGGTGACTCTGGATCTTAACTTCATTGTTGTGAGGTTCAATTCTACATAAATTACTCAACTTATGAGCAGGATAATATCTATATGACCCATTGCGGTGTTTCATTTTCCAAGTAGGCCCACACAGACAGTAGCACATGTCATAATCGTATAAATCATTATTATATGTTATTTAAAGATCTGATTATCGCCACGAATACTTTAAGGATACTACAAATAAGTTAGTAAGACGGTTGAATTTAATGATGCCAGAACTTATTGTTCGACTTGATGCTTATCTGTTAACTTACTTGTTGGTTGTCTTGCTTGGGGAACAAACACTGAACTATGGGTTTAATTATGTTATGTGATTATAGGGTTGTATCTGTGATTATTTTGTTTACTTAGATTACTTCTTAAATGATGCTAGTCCAAGTCACGATACATCATCCTGTGGATCATGGTCAGCTCTTTATGTAGTTCCAGTCGGCAACAGTTGACAAAACACTTGTGTGAAAGGATGAGTTTATTGTGTCCAAAACATGAGTATAGGCCTATAGTCACCGACTTACTGTTAATATTTCACCAGTCCATAGGCCAAGTCCAGTCAGCTCACGCCACCAAAATGCTCCTAGACTATTTGCATCCTGCCTACAATGTTACTACTTTACCCAGTCTATCGCCCAATGAAGGTCCTTACTCATGGATGATCTGAACAACTCTGGTGGGCATCCTAGGCCCACCTTATCACCACTGACTAGCTGTGGCTTTACTCTCCACAATGTAGAAGGCCAGTTGTTTCTTGTCTATTTATTAAACAACAATGTTTTACACACATAATCTTAGTGTGGACTGATTCTATATCAGTACAATACAATGGAAACTAGAATAACACGAGGACGGGCCCAGAAGCAGGACCTGGAGCATTGATGACACGATACTACAATGTGACTGTTATAGTTACCCGAACACCCCCACGACCTTTTAAGCACATCTACCTGACATCGTCAATCCTGAGAGTGTTGGATCCTGATCAAACTTGACCATTCCTCGTTCCAACCTACCCCTTGGGACCAAATATTGATAAAATTTCACTACCACTATCCCCTTTTGATATTGTGTCTACGTTTTCCGCGCTACTGAATCCATTAATCCTTTTATGAATCCATATTTGAATAGCCTTAAAAGGTTCGTGGTACCTGGGTTCTTTTGCTCTCTGAGAAATTCACTTTTGCATTAAAAGATCTGAAGATTTATTGTTGAAGAATGTCCCATTGTTGTCAACCCCCTGTGAAATTATTCTCCTACACAGTACAGTCATACTTACTCTGGTTTCTCCAGAATTGGTTGCACGAACTGGATCCTTTTTTACCATCTGGAAGGTTCTGGCTCAGTTTCAACTGGACTTGCGAATTCAGGAAAGCGGGACCGAATGGGTTGCATGCTAGGGTGGGCTTAGCTAACAATAAGTTAACAGTACCTTTTTCCACATCATAGAATTTGAATTACTCCCCTATCATTAATGATAAAGTTAATCCCCATATTTCAGGTTTTATTACGTAATATTTTGTGAGGCGAGACCTAAACAAAATAATTATTTTAACGGTTCCGCTGACGTCACCGCGACGTAACCATGGCTCCGCCAACTTGTTGTCACGTCACTATAAATACTGGGACCCGTAACCGTCCTTTCATTCTCGTTCCAACCACCATCAAGACAACATCTCCAGCGCTCTCCCTTAAGGGGTTTAGGGAGTTATAGTACGACTATTTAACGCATAATTTAACGCATTATCAACGCATTAGAGGTTCCATTACGCGCCAGTCATGGGCAAGAAGCAGAGAAAAAACAATCTTTGCAAGAAGTGTGGTGTAAGACATGAAGCACCTACCGGCAAGAAATGTGGTCGTACGGATACCTTGGCAGTGTTAGTGGATTCTGACATTGCAGGAGAAAATGGTGGTGGAGCGAAGAGGGGTCGTAGCCGTTCTGGTACGATCTGGAGGTCCTCGTCCTCGATGAGCCCAAAGGCAGTCCGGCACCAAGTCCCGATGGACAGGATGAGTCAGAGGATGACAAACCTGGAGCGTACCGTTACCCAAATGGCAGCAACCGTGCAACAACTGGCGGAGGCCAGGGGAAAAGCTCCAAGAGATGTCCAAGGGTCGTCCGACTACGCCGACTCGTCATCGGAAGAGGCCTGGCAGGAGGTGAAGAAGAAAACCAAGCCAAGACGTCAACAGCGCCCTTCTAGACACAAGGAGCGTACCTCAACGAGTTCAGACCGTTCTCGGACGTCCTCAGGCAGCCCTTCCTCCTCCCCTGAAACAAGAAAAGGTAAAACAAAAAATTTTGCCCAGAAAAATTTTTGTAACAAGGGGGAAAAGCCCAAAAATGTAGAGGAAATTTTAGTAATTGGTTCAAAAACCATTGAGAAATTGATTCAGGAAAAGAAAGACCCTTAACCAGCTGTAAAGCACGTTAAGTTACTCGCAGAAAAAGCCTCAAAAAGGATGTATACTTTCGATTGCTTTAACAGATATGATGTGGCCGTTAGGGAACGGGCGGATAGGTTAGGTTACGACCAGTTTGGCGTAATTGAACAGGAGGATGTCTTCTCAAACTTCAGCTTTGATAATACCTATAAGGCCTCAGTTCGCAAATCGGGGGGCTCGTACAAAAACAAGCAGAAGTTCTCTGGGAGTTCAAATGGGTCAGAAAAAATATGTTTTCGATTCAATTCAGAGGCTGGGTGTTCCGGTAAGTGTGGGTTGCTCCACGCTTGCATTGTATTATAAATAACTAAAGGCTCAAATGTCTTCTCCTATTGTTACTGAGGTCAAATTTTAAAATGTAAAACAAATAAATCAACATTTCGCTTATTATTTGGCTCATTGTGTTCTCAAATATACATGTAAACATTATACAACACTTTCACCTTTTTGTTTCCCCTATCTATGCATTTTGTAAGGTGATGAAGAAGCTAAAAACTTGAATCAAGCTAACATTTTAATATACTTCTCTATTTTTATGCCCAGTATATTACATAAACTTTCAAAGTGATTTCTGGGCTTTATGTACATTTTAGGAACATTTGACTGCCAGGTTCGATCACCAGTGTAATGTCTGTGCAGTGTACGCTTGATAGACGACTTTAATGTCTAAATGTTAATATTGCGACAGCTCCATCCGTCCATAAGGCAAGACCCAATTGCTGTACAATAGATTATCAATTAAATACGTACATCTGTATCTGTTCTGTGATTTGACAAATTTTGCCTTTATTCTGTGTCCCATGTGAAAGGGTAACACTGTGTCCTCGTGAATGCCCTCTGTCAATACTTTCAAAGTCAATAGATGGCCTCTTGTTGGCCATTTGATTATCAAAGCCCCTTTTATCCAACCGTATAATCCTTTAATGACAAGCCTCAATCTGACTCTATCTAGTGTCTACCCATTCAGTACCGGCATATCAAATGAGCAATAAAAGTAATGTAATTAATCGTAAATGGCCAAATATGTGTAGTACTACTTCACATCAATGCACTAGTGTCCGTCCATGAAAGGCTGACTTGTCACGGTGTGATGGTTATTGTCTTGTTTGAAATACGATTTTGAACATGGTAGGTATTCCATTAAAGTGATTAATTATGGTTGTGTCAATGACTTTACAGATAGAAATCAATTTGCCTTAAAGGACTATACAAACATTCTAAATAAGTCATTTTCAATTTCATTTGAAACACGGAGCACAATACATTATTGTATTAATTTCCTTTCAAAGGGTTCTACGAAACTGTCCTTTATGATATCTGCTTACCTTTGCCGGATTATCTTGGTTGAATGCTGTCAGAGGATTAGAGTGGGCGATAAGCTCCTCGCTGAACGGGGAATGCCCGGATAAACGACTTCTGGTGCCGCTTTCATGTCATTGTAGAGGGATGCCAGACCTAAAGTAAACTAGGGCCACTCGAGCCCGCGGGGAAAATATCATAGAAAATACTGAAACTGTATTCGATTCCCTGATTAATAGATATTTAATGCTTGCCAATTAAAAAGAAAAATAATACTTTTGTAATGTCCGTAGCTATGGCGGGAAATGTTACCCGGTCTATCTGTACTCTAGATGGCGCCACTTGGGCGAGTTTCGCTGGTACCAGCCTGTTCTGTAATAAAACAGTCTAGATCTAACATTTGGCGAACTAAGATGGGATTAGGGAAGCCACAGCCCAAAACTAAGGAAAATAAGACTCAAAACAGGTTAAGGTGTCAGAAAATGTGCTGTTAAACCTAGATTACATCCTGTAGAAGTGATTTTGAAAGTTTCAGCTCTGAGCTAACTTTAGATTCTGAGTAATTTGGACTAAACTGTTTGTGCATGTGAAGTGAAACCAAACCCCATTTCACCCAGGGGTCATGCCCAAATTTTTTGTGTGAACAGTGCTCAGTGCTCAGTGAACAGTGACCTCCAGTGCAAGTGAATTAGTGCACAGTGACAACTATAGGTGATCAAAGCCATAAGAGTGAAAAGAAAAATGGCTACCTATGGATCTGTAGAGAACTTTGATATTCATAGTGGTAAATGGGAAACCTATTCAGAGAGAGTGGGACTGTTCTTTGAGGCTAATAGCATCCAGGAACAGAAGAGGGTCCCTACTTTTCTGTCTTTGGTGGGTCCCGATTGTTATAACCTCATTAAGACGTTATGTTCGCCGAACAAACCAGTTGACAAGACCCTAAACGAACTGTTTCGTATGTTGCAAGAACACTTTTGCCCCAAACCTTTGATCATTGCCGAAAGGTACCGTTTTCACAACGCAAAGCAGGCGGAAGGGGAAAATATTACGGCATACGTTGCCAAACTGAAGAGGCTCTCCGAGCATTGTGAGTTTGGTGGGAGTCTTCAAGAAATGCTCAGGGACAGGTTTGTTTGTGGGTTGAGAGACCTAAGAACAACCCAGAGGCTTTTAACTGAGGCTGACCTCACATTCCACAAAGCAGTCAGCATCAGTAGTACCATGGAGGCAGCATCAAAAGATAGTAAAGAGCTGTGTCAGACACAGGATAAAGCTAGTTCTAGTGTCAACAAAGTGTTTTCGAAGAGTAGTAGTACTGCCCAACACAAACCGTGCTACCGGTGTGGCGGAACCACACACGTGCCCAATGACTGTTGGTTTAAAGACAAAGTCTGTCACACTTGTAAGGAAGTGGGGCACATCAAAAAGAAGTGTACCACGAAGGGAAAAGGAGGTAATTTCAAGGGGAAAGGGAAACAGGAACATGAAAAGAAGGGTAAAACTCACAGTGTTGAAGAGGCAGGCCAGGAAGAGACAGTGAATACGATTCATGGGCCTAGCTTCTCCGAGTTGTACCAAGTGGAGGAGACGCTGACATGTCAGGGCAATGGGTCAGGTACAGCACCGAAACCCATCATGATCAGCATCCTCTTAGATGGCCAACCTGTAGACATGGAGTTAGACACAGGCGCCACACGTTCCCTTATGTCAGAAAGAGACTTTAAAAGACTTTTTCCTGGAAAGACCCTCCAAGAGAGTGACCTTGTGTTGCGAACATACACAGAGGAAGTGTTCAGACCTTTGGGGAAGGTAAAAGTGAAGGCCCAGTATGAGTCCCAAGTGCATGAAGTAGAGCTTTATGTGGTGCCAGAAGGGGGTGTACCACTGCTTGGCAGAGAATGGCTGTCATACTTCACACTCAACTGGCCCAAACTCGCTTTAGTGCACCAGGTAGAAGCTGCCCCAGAGTCCCTGCAGCAGGTGCTGAGCGAGTACCCTGAGGTGTTTAACCCTACACTTGGAAAGTTTAAGGGTACCCAAGTGCAGTTTCACTTGAAGTCTGGCAGTAAGCCAGTATTCCACAAGGCCAGGTCAGTGCCTTATGCTCTCAAGCCAAGGATTGAGGCAGAATTGAAGCGACTTGAAGAAGTTGGCATTATAGAGAAAGTGAACTCTAGTGATTGGGCTTCACCCACAGTAAATGTAGTGAAAGCTGATGGTGTTAGTATCAGGGTATGTGGAGATTTCAAGGTCTCTATTAACTCCCAGCTGGAGGATGAAGTGTACCCTTTACCCGTGATACAGGAGGTGTTCGCGAAGCTTGGTGCTTTCGCAGGACCAGAGACTAAGTACTCTAAGATTGACCTCCGTGAGGCCTATGCCCAACTGGAAGTGGACCCAGAGTCAAGAGAGCTTCTGACTATCAACACCCACCTGGGGTTGTTCAGGTACACCCGTCTGAGTTATGGCGTGAAGACGGCACCCGCCATTTTTCAGAGAACGATGGACCAACTACTTGGTCATATTGAAGGTGTCCAGTGTTTCTTAGATGACATTTTGATCACTGCGAAAGATGATGCCTCACATCTGAAGACTATCGGTATAGTCTTGGCCAAACTCCAAGAAATGGGACTGACTGTGAAGCAAGAGAAGTGTGAGTTCTTCAAAGAGTCAGTGGAGTACTTGGGCCATCGTATAGACAGTAAAGGTCTACACATGACACAGGGCAAGGTGACGGCGATTCTTGAGGCACCGCCACCGAAAGATGTTAGTGAGTTGAAGTCGTTCTTAGGGCTCATTCACTACTATGGAAGGTTTTGCCCAAACCTCTCCCAAACGCTTGCTCCATTGACTGAGATCCTCCGCAAAGACCAGAAGTGGATATGGTCTAAGAAGTGTACTGAAGCGTTTGAGGAAGCCAAGCTGGCTATTGCTTCGGATCGTGTGCTGGTGCACTATGATCCGACTCTACCTGTACGAGTTGCCAGTGACGCATCACCCTATGGCATTGGGGCGGTGCTTAGCCACGTGTTACCTGATGGATCTGAGTGACCTGTGGCTTTCGCATCTCGTACTCTGAACAAGGCTGAAAGTGGCTACAGCCAAATTGATAAGGAAGCCCTTGGAATTGTATTCGGAGTTAGAAAATTCCATGAGTATTTGTATGGACGGAAGTTCACCTTAGTGACCGACCATAAGCCTTTGACCTCTATATTTCACCCGCAGAAGGGTATTCCCAGTCTGGCCGCAGCTAGACTGCAGAGGTGGGCAATCATACTGGCCGCATATGACTATGACATTGTGTTCCATGGGACCAATGAGCACGGCAATGCAGATGGACTGTCGCGACTGCCGATGGGTCCTAGGCCAGGAAAGGACAACAGAGTGGATGCTGTGTATCAGTTCCAGGAAAGACAGTTTGAGGTACTTCCTGTGACCAGTGAGAGTGTGCGTAGTGAAACCAGGAAGGATCCTGTTGTCTCACAGGTACTAGAGTACTCTCAGAAGGGCTGGCCTGAAAGCCCAGATGAAGAATTTCGTGTCTATCACCAGAAGTCCAGTGAACTGACTATTTACCAAGGCTGTCTTATGTGGGGTATGAGAGTCATCATTCCTCCCTCACTCCGACAGAAGGTGAAGGACGAACTGCATGCCGGCCATATTGGCATAGTGAAAATGAAGGGTTTGGCTCGCAGTTATGTCTGGTGGCCAGAAATAGACAAGGAACTTGAACGTGTTGCTCGTGAGTGCCAGAGCTGTCAGCTCATCCTCAACGCACCGAGCTTAGCACCTCTCCACCCGTGGATGTTTCCAGAGAAACCTTGGGAAAGGCTGCACATCGACTTTGCAGGACCTTTCATGGGCCACATGTACTTTGTAGTGGTAGATGCCCACTCCAAATGGCCTGAAGTGATAGTGATGGACTCCACCACCAGTGAAAAGACTGTGGATGTGCTTAGAGAACTGTTTTCTCGCTATGGAGTGCCTACTCAGATCGTATCAGATAACGGACCCCAGTTCGTGTCCCAGGAGTTTGAGCACTTCTTGAAAATGAATGGTGTTCAACACATCAAGTCTGCCCCTTACCACCCCAGTACCAACGGTCTGGCAGAGCGTTTTGTGCAGACTATGAAACATGGACTGAAAGCAGCAAGGTTTGACAAGTTGCCTGTTCAGCAGAAGTTGGCTCAGTTTCTGTTGAACTATCGTCGGTGTCCACACTCAACCACAGGAGACAGTCCAGCAACACTGTTTCTTGGACGTGGTATCCGAACGCGTCTGGACATCATCAAGCCTGATCTTCGAACCCAAGTTCAGCATCATCAGTACCGACAAACGGAGCGTCGGGCCAACGCAAAGGACCGTCAGTTGCTAGTAGGCCAGAAAGTGCTAGCAAGAAACTACAGGGGAGGAGATAAGTGGGTACCTGCAGTGGTTAAGTCTCAGACTGGACCGCTCTCCTACATGGTGCTCACCAACAGTGGTCTTCCCTGGCGCAGGCACATCGACCAGCTACACGACCTTAGTGGGGATGGAACTCCGCTGCCTGCTGCGCCACCTGAGGTGGATCCACCACCTCTCTACCGTCAGCCAACGCCACCACTTCAGCAGCTGATGGACATGGGCAATCCGCCTGTGCCAGCTGCTGAGCCAGAAAGACCTGCCGAGCCGGTTCAGCTGCCACCTACTGAACCACCACCAACTCAGCAACCATCTGCTGGTCCACCCAGAAGATCCAGCAGATCACACCACGCGCCTAAGAGACTGATCTCTGAGATGTAAGAGTAAGTCAGTGGATAAGAAGTCAACATGGCCAAAATAAAGCCAGAACTCTTATCCGAGAAAGTGGTAGTCAACCACTTTCTCTAGCTAGTTGGTAAATGCTATGTAACAGGTAACAGTAACAAGTTGTAGTAAGAAAAAGACTTTTATTACCAAGAGACTATTTTATCTAGTATAAAAGTTCTAGAGTATCTTATCGATAGTAAAGACTATAAGTAACTTGTAAGGTATACAAAGAGGACATTTCAAAGTGACATTTATAGACCTATGGCCCTGGTATTAATAGACGAACTTTGAATTTACAAGGGAGGAGTGTAATGTCCGTAGCTATGGCGGGAAATGTTACCAGGTCTATCTGTACTCTAGATGGCGCCACTTGGGCGAGTTTCGCTGGTACCAGCCTGTTCTGTAATAAAACAGTCTAGATCTAACAACTTTTTACTCTGGAATTAGAGGGAACGGGTGGTTTACTGATATAATTACGTTATTTTCAATATAGGCTAAGGAACCAGAATTTGTACAATTGTTCTTGCACATAAAATAGATAAAGATGTCATAAAAGTGCCATAAAAGTGTAGCTGAATTTCAGTTTCATCACCTGTTTACATCCTTACAACTGTACAAAATTTGTATCCAATTTTTATTCCTTAAGAACTCTACATTATTTTATTGACTAAATATTTCCAATAAAACTGCAGACAAGTGATTCGATTTCGTTTCCTCGAGCTTCTTAATTTACAAATATTTGAAGTTAGCTTCATCCAACTAATTGCCTTTCTAAAAACATTAACTCGCAGCTTAACAACATAACTATTTGTTCGAAATGAACAAATCCTAAAATGTATTGAAATGCTGGCTTAACATAAATAAAGAGCTGGCAGATTCATAGAGGGCTGTAAAGGATAATATAACAGAAGAAAATAGCACAAACATAACAATACCTTCCACACACACATATCCAAACACACTTGAATTGCGGGACTTCATATGTCAGTTATTAATGTGCTCGGATAAACCAAGCTTGTAAGAGGAAACATAATGATAGAGTCTTGGCATTGGTAAAAACGACGGATGTAGTGATCAGACAGGGTGTGATTTATCTGCAGTGAAGCCATTCAATAAAAAACGGTGAAGATTAATGCCTGACAGGTAGGGCTATTCTAACCATAACTAGACTGTCGAGAATCAGAGGAAATCACAGGATTCTCTTTCGTACATTTTCATTTCCTTTTAATCAAATGGGTCATACTGAACAAAACTATACGAGATACACAAATATTTTTTGCAAAAAAAAGCTTTCATCGTTTTTTTAGATGTTAACATTATTTTCTTTATATAAATTATATTCTCCCCTGTCTAAGTTATATTTTCCTCGTACCATTTCATTCGGCTAATGGACATAATATTAGAAATCCTGTCACTATGACAACTGTTAATTAGCTTATGAAATTATAAACAGAAACTGGGATTTAAATGGACTTTAACCATCTCCCTTTATCCAAGTGCATCCATACAAGGAAGGAAAGCGAGGTAGCTGAACAGGAAATGTAGCTTAGGCAGTCAAATCTGTAATGCCCATGTAATAACGTAAGCCTGTCAGTGACAGACACTAAATCATGCCCTGTCTGCCATTGACCGTATAACAGTTGCAAGCTACTGTCTGATCCCGGCATGCATCTTATAGGAATCTCTCATCGTGCTATTACATGATACTCTGTAGATGGCAGTAAATTACTGACTCATGACATCAATGAAAATCTATTTTGGTCCGTCAGCATGGCGGAGAGACTTGCAATATAGTTATGTGCGTGTGCATGAGTAGAAAATGTATTCGACAGAGAGAATTTATAGTGGTCCAGCTGTAGGTCACAATGGCAATAGGGGACTTGGTATGACATATTCTCTTTGGTCCACCATATGTAAGGGGGCCTGCATTTAAGTAAGTATTTATTAATGGGGGGGGGGGGGGGGGGCAGGGTCTGATATATTTGAAAGCGTATGTACATTCCTGTATAAATGCAATACCTACTTTAGCGCAAAGGGGGTGGGGTGAATGGGGTGGGGCAGACATTTTCATAAAACATGCGCTTATATAAATTAAAATTTAACTTATATAAGCGCATGTTTTATGAAAATCCTGAACATGGCAACCTATATAAGTGTCACTATGGCAACCTATATATAAGTGTGGCAACCTATATATAAGTGTGTGTATTATGTAGGCGTGTGTACACACATGTATATGTCTGTCTGTCTGTCTGTCTGTCTGTATATGTATGTATGTACATCTTATAATTATGAGACGTCAATTAATAACAAGATACTCGGTTAATGCTACAGGTCTATATAGGTGGTTTTTTGATCCCAACGCCGTGTCCCTGTGAGCATTGCACCCCGTCCCCAACACTCAGTTCGATCCCAGCCAGGTTTGGGAGAGGCTGAGGGGTCCACCCGCTGTTGGCGGGCTGTGGGCAGTGTGTACAGGAGCAGACGACATTCAGGTGTCCGCTAACACTGACGAGGGGCCGCCCTGTCCGCGCTCCCTCCGACTGGCTACCTCGACAAGGAACTCCACTTACCGACCCCCAGATAATATTCCAGGGGCCGGAATTACAGCCCGTCAGGTCGGCCGGTCACTATCAGATGCAGGTAGGGCTATATGATACGGCGGGATATTAAGAGACAATCGGACTCGCGCTGCTCCGACCTTCATGACTCCAACCCTATATCTATTGCTTGTGTTTTCAGGAGGCAACGACACACAAGGTTTATCCAAAATCGTTAATCTTTAGCCCCTGCAATTTAGTCAAATGTAATAGGCCCTATGAATATTATGGTTGGATTGTAATAGAATGCTCAGCTATATTGTCAGGATATGAATAATAATTATAAAATCCTCAATATCAGAATACTAAAGAAACAATTGAAAAGCATTTTGAATTAAGTTTTCTATAATCCTAATTCAGTTTTCTATATCCTACGTAGTTAATATTATGACCAGAACAGTCTCTTATATTTTTAACACAGACTCTGCCTAATAAAACACTAACTATCCACATACACAAATTGCCTGATCATCCTAAAGGCTTAAGACACAAATGCAACACATTTGATTTCACGGCCGCAGGATTCACAAGACCATAGTTGTACAACTGTTTCCTTTAAGTGAAATGAGAAAAACAAGAAAAATGTGCATCATTACATAACCCAGTCTGCAGTTGTAGAGTAAAGCGTGAGCCATTGATGTATGTTTGACTGTTTACTGTACATGTCTCTCGTGTCTTCCGAGAAATGGATGAATAAAGAATGAGAAAAACCAATGAAATGTCAAACAATAACAAGTCATACGGGCTCTATCTAAATAGTCCTATGCAGGGAAAATACAAGGATTCTCCCGCGTCGTATTATTATATATGGAAGACTATTTCCAAAAATATCGACAGGGACAATTTTATCACAGAATATAATGTTTGGAGGAAGATTCCAATATGTACATTCAATACTTATTGCAGTCTGTTATCACTGAAGACTCTACATCACAGTGTAAAGCTGTCAAGAGAAAACCACTCCTGAAGCCATTACAGTGCACGAAGGCCCCTTAGAGAAGCCACCATAGAAGCCATTAAAGGTAAATCACAGCCAAGAGGATTTGCATGGTTGTACAAACCTATCTCCTCCATAGGCCTATTTTGTGATTTCACCTAGATCTACAACACTATAAATACCGTTGGTCGGATAATTTTGACTTTTCTTATCACCTGAAAAATAGTATTCAGAACCTCCCTATGCCATATTTGCCCAATATCAACCGCAAATTGTAATCTTGCATGTGATATATTTTTCTCAAAATTGCTATCTTAAGAAAACTCTCAAGCAATCGAAAGCCAATGGGGACTGGGTTTTACAGAATTGGCCAAGAGGAAGAAAGCTCTCAATCAGTCAGAGGATAAGTCTTTAGCCTATTAGCATCTGGGCCATTTTAACAGGAGAAAGCTGGGTGTCCTCGGTCCAAGTATTAGAACGGGAATCTTTACCACGCGCTGACTGCTCAAAAAAAACATTGTTCGCGAGGCGTGGCTTATATCATAAGAAGGCATTCATCCGTTTTTTTCCCAGTTTCTGACGGGTTGAGGAAATGCTGTTTCCAGGGAGTGCCATAGAAATCAGTATATTTCCGATATGGGTTTAAAAAAGTAAAAAGAAAAAAAAGAAACCATTATCAGCTAGGGGATGCATGGCACCGAGTCATCTCTACACACGGCCTAGTGTAAGCCCACTTGTTTGTCCCTCCAGGAAATATAGGAATATAGTTTTTGCCTATAATCATTTGAGAACGACCATCGAAATAATAATTATAATCAATTAAAGTTTATAGGTACCATGCAAGACTTATGAACTGTATCTTATTTATTGTAAATAATGTACATATATATATATAGAAAAAAAGACAAAAAAACAGATTGGTTGGGCGTTATTCTCTTTTATCTTTTTACACATTCGAGGTTCAACGTTAGGTATCATATATACAGGTTACAAAGAATTCCAGTGGTCACTTTAGTCCCAATGATGAGAAGACTGTATTTTACACTGTGGGGGTCGCTCACATAAGGTCAGTAATGGGAAGATAGTTTACAGAAAGTTGAATAACTCAAGCTCATTTGCAAGAAGCGTGCATGCAAAGAATTATGAAAGACATCGTATCTTCTAAGATATTTACGAAATACAATGTACACTGTTAAGTAGTATGTACGAGGCAAGTCTTCTTTGGGTACATGAAAGAATAGCTTTATAGAACAAACAGATCTTAGTTTATAAGGAACCATAGGCACATAGTTACGTACATAATAAGTTCTACAATTTGATTGGAGAAAAGTATGTTACATCATTGTACAAGAAATATTACACAGATTAATACAAGTTTAACGAACTATAAAAACACATATTATATATATTACAATTTATTTATGGTGGGTTTAAATACCGACCGGGATTTAAGGTTTCCTCACTGAAAATATACAACAAACTCGATCAATTATCACTCTTCGATTAAGCGGGAGGTGAAAGATGATTTGAAAGGAAACACAGGATAATGTAGGCTTCACGGCAGACAATAATGGTTTTTGGCTATATTAAACGAACTGCACTTTTCAGGAATTGAAACATAACAACATATAGAATACATGTTCGTTATGTAATGTCTCTAACAGGTAGGCTATGTGTGTAAGTTGTTCAGTACCGAGAATGTACGATAATAACATCAGTAAAGCATCATATTTAACATCATTTTCTATGGCTCAAAAACTTTTTTGTTGTTGCTTTTTTATCAACTAATTATATTCTCAAGACAGTTATGGACATACATTTTCACCACACCTACCGCCTCTCGGGCCTGAAGCACCAGTGTCTATCCTTAATGCTTATATTGACTACAGCTGCAGACACACAGCTGTAACTCTAACACCTCGTCTTCGTATCAAGGGCATTAGAATTGGTTTCTCAAATAACCAAGGGTCCATATCTCATTAGTGGCTTCAGCTAGACAAAGAAGACAAGGTCGTATAGAACGCATAGAAAGAAATCTCAGATATCGTTCGTTAGCAGTTGTAGATGTGCAGTTTATACTGTAGAAGCACCGTTGACGCACAATATTGTGATTGGATAAGGAAACGGTGTATGGATACGTGTATAATAAAGAGACCACATATGAAACTGGGTATAACTGTAAGCAATTAACCATTGTATGTTGATAAATTAAATATATATCGTTATTCAACCTTATCCACAAATAATGTACGTCTTCTCAGGCTATAGAAAAGTAAATTTCTGTCGGACCTGCTTCAAAGCCGAGTATGTTTTCCCATAATTATATTGACTTTTGATGTCGCTGACAAGACAATGTTCCTCGGTCTGACCTTTGTAACATTTGTAAAAGTCAGCTACGATATTTCCCCAGTTACTAAGCTTATTAAATAAGTATAATACGTAAGGTACATTGTCTGGGCGGGGTTTGGGAGCTTTTGTGTGCAAAAACGAAGTAGAAAGCAGACCTTTACGCTTGTTCAAGTTATATTCCATTTTCTGAATGGCGCGCACTAACAAAGGAGCTAATCCATAATCCATTGCTAAGAGCCCATGTTACTTTGACATGATTCATATTTCGAAGCCCACTTATGGACTGACCAAATAATAAAACACATCATTACTTTGCTATTACACATATATTGTTTCCACATCATCTTCTTTAAAGATGAACTTGTATTGGGTATCTTCTTATATCATTGCCAATCTAATTATTATTTGTTTAACACAACAATGCAGCTGCCTAGGCAACCGTAAATGTAACCACAAAGCCAACAGTAATGTTATGGATAAAATAAGTTCTGTTTCCACTCTTTTATATAAGATAATATGGCAGTATCCAAGGATCAACGCAATGATTCCTGCGTAGCATGATTAGCAGAGACAAGTCATAACCAAAGAAAAATGATTAAGATAAAGCAAGTAAATCTAGAAAAAATAAAGAGATCCTGGTAAAAATAAAGATAAAAGTGTGCGATTCGTTTGCAAGCTCAAATAAACATGATATAAATTCTTTGAGAAAAAGTGTTTTATGTGTTTCTCTTCCAATCTGTGTATACGTGACTTGAACCTATCATATTGCTAATAATCAAGTCCGACAATAATTCTTGGCTGAAAATTGGAAAACGCGTTAAGACAATGATGCGTGGCCCGAAAGTACCGTTTTGAACACTGCCCTTGAAGCTTACATAACATTATATTGGTTTATCGGGTGTCAGGTAAGCAAAGTAACCCTGTATATACAGACTAAGTAAGTAGTATGTTAACAAAAAAAACTTAACAACCTTTGAATACTTATGACTGTACTGTATATTGAATAACGACAAAAATACTGAATAACGACAAAGCATAACTAATGAATTACCGATACACAGAGCCTTGGATAACATATATGGCTTGCCTTACTGACAAAAGCCAAACCTAGCAAGGTAACCTTTGGAGAATATTGTGAACTGCTGACAACCGAAGTCGTGTTGACGAATGGACAACAACTCTGATGTGACGGGAACACGGCAATACGAGGCCTGTATCGGCGGGGGCCGGAGACCTCAGGACTTGGACAGCTTGGCCCTGATGCCCTCCACCTGAGTGCGAGCAGAAGGGAGTATAGGGTTTATTTGATGAGCAGCTCAAGGTTCAGACCCAGCAGACGAGCAACACGCGGTGTGCGCAGTCAATGATAAAAGAAGCATGCAACCCTCCATGTCCCACGGACTATACACCCTTGAGGCTATTGTTCTATTGAACTGTAACCATGTGGACATGACCTTGGGACCCTACATTCTATTTCTGTCATATTCAATGTTGCATGTTAAGAACGGTATTGAGAGCTTGCATGTTTAGGATTTAGTCACCCGTTTCTGTAGTGCACCACGGGATATTCCAACCCGTAAGAAACGTACTGTTAACGATTATATTAAAACGGTTCTTGTTTATCACATAAGCACTAGCCTACCTCTTGGAAATGCGTTATTTGGGAGAAAATATAAATTGAGCGGCCTTACCTCTTTTTCTATGATTTTCTTCTTGGTGACGAGGATTTGAGCCTTGTCCCGGTTTCCTTGTTTGACCAGCATTCCCGCCTCTTGTAGGTACATGGCTTTACAACGCTCTATGGCGTTAGCATATTCTACAAAATAGAAGACCATGATACAAGTAACTATATTAAACATTGCATTATAATGTATTCATATCATCTCAGAGTATGTTGTTAACTATCATCAAGGATTATACTTGTGTTAATGTAATATTCAACTGCAATTGGGACACTTGTTTATAAATTTTGGGTAACTGCCGAAATAAAGAACTCCTAGATCTGACATAAGATTTGTATACAACCTGAGTAATTTTTTTTTATTTTGGTTTGGTTTTGAGGACTATGATCACGAATAGCGTCATTCTCACAAGTTGTAACGAGAAGCGGGTCTGTGACCTGGGCAGTTGCCCTTATGCCTGAGAGCGTTGGCCCCTCCCTGCCTGAGCTGCTCCGTAAGAATAGGTATTATGTGGATCTGGTCTATGAACTGAACAGTTGGCCTTACCCCTGAGATCCCCGGAGCAAACAGCAGTGGTAAATCAGTGTATACTGAGTGGAGAATCAGTGTCAGCTTGCAGTAGTATTTCAGTGGAAATCAGTGGAAATAAAGTGGCTGAGCAGTGGGAAATCAGTATGTCCGAAATATTTAAATGAGCTAGGGTATGAAATCAGTGTATAATCAGTAATGTTTCAGTTGCTCATTTAAATATTTCGGACATACTGATTCAGGAAGTATACACTGACTTTTGCTCTGGGGAGTGTTGGCCACTCCCTCCCTGAGCTGCTACTTAACAATTAAATGTTATATGTGTTACGTGGATCTAGACTGTGGACTAAGCAGCGGCCCTTACCCCTAAGAGCGTTGGCCCCTCCCCGCCGGAGCTGCTCCTTCTGCTCCTCCGTGCGTTGACCCAGCTCCTGACTCTTCTTCTTCATAGCGTCCTCCTGGGACCGGGAGAGCCGACCAGCCATCTGTTGAATCTGTCCAGCACGAAAAAGTATTAAGTAATAATGTAAAATAATTAGCTGGTTTAAAAGAACTAAAACAGATAAAACTACAGACGAATAATCATCAACTGTAACGATTATGAAGTAAACAGATATTGATACTTTCTTTAAATATACCTACCAATTTACAGTGATTACAATTTCAAAGTTTTCGTATTGTCCTATTCGTGCCACGGCCATATCAATTTACATTTCATCCCCTCAGAGCAATAAGGTGTAAGAAACTCTTAGCACGATCATATCCAACTCAATTGAAATGAGGCGGATTGTTGGTTTGGATTACCAATGAGAGAGAACATATTTATGTAGTTCACAATTTTTAAGGGAATTAGAACCTCACGACTGATTAACGGTGGTGTCTGTATATCAGCTGAGTTACATATATCAACATGATATGGACTCAAGAAATACCCAAATTATACCAGAATGCTAAAACGACAGGCTCATGATATAGCAGATTCCCCACCGTATGATTAGTGCTATTCCCAAGGTAGCTGTACTAGAGTTACACGTTTTTTCAACCGAGACGGCGATCTGGAACGGTCTGGGGTCTTTCTCATAGCATACTCAAATTTCGTGGCTCTATGACTGTGCACATGCATCCCTTATTGTCGTATATATACATATATAGGCTGGGCAATCTGAACTTTGCTCAAAACGCTGATTGTTACTGAATGAGCCCGTTCCGTGACACTGGGGAGCTCACCTGTCTGTCGAGCAGCTGTCTCTCATACTCCAGCACCTTGATGCTCGCTATGGGAGGCGGCGGGGCCGGCGCTCTGAAAAAGAAGAGTGGAAGAATGCACATCTGTACATGGCAGGCGCCAAGCTTATAACTAAGTCGCCGGGCAAAGGACTGGAGTAATTGTTAAATGTTACTACTTAACTATCAGAAGGTGAAATGAATCGATATCTTTTATTCAAATAAATAATATTCTTAACATGGATAATTAAGTGACATCATCTATTACATACTTCAGGGATTGTAGAAACAGAAATATCTTTATAATCTATATATGAAATAATATTTCGGAAAATTGATAACTCTATTATGATGAAAGACGTTCTTTATCAGACCAAGGAGAGTGTCAGAACCTGCCAGTTCGATATCAAATCTGATGTTATTTTACAATTCTGTTTGTAACATTTTCTCTTTACATTATCATTTAAGACAACTCTGCATGCCGAGACACGTCTACGATTCTGTAACCTTGTATTAAGGAAGGTATAATGTACGACGAGACTTACTCATCATATTACCCACGTTATGGCCAATAACAACCATTATTCAGGAGTTTATGGTTTTTATTTCAACAGGTATCAAATCGAAGGCTATTCACCATACGACAGATGAAGACTAGGACAACTGATACCACAGTTTATACGTATAGGATTAACATTTTGTTTTATGTACGAGTCGGTTGGCAAACTATCACAAGTAACAGATCCCGCATAATACCAATGAGGTTGGACCTACAAATAGATTACCATGGCACTATAGAACCTTCATTGCAAGCTTATATCGGCAATGAATTAACATGCTTTCATTTACTATTGAAACGACATAATTTACAGACTAATGTAAAGTACACATTAACAACGTCGGGATTTCAATTATTATAACCCTGGGATAACACCAAGCCCGAAGGCTCTAACAAAACATCTGACCTTTGGATCGTACTCTGCTAGACGAAGTTATATCAAAGATATTTTGAAGAGAACACTCTTGTTGTTGTCAATTACATGCTCTATGTTAACCTATAAAGCAAGGTTCCCTTGGCAAAGGCTCTCTGGATATACGGCCACTGTTACAATAACATCGCATATATATGTATAATGAGCATGCCTTTAATTATTCTTGACATTTCTTTGAAACCAGAAACATGGCTATTTGAAGGCTAAAAAATATTAACACAATAAAGTTCACAATATCACAGTCACGAGACGATGCGTCTGGGGACGCCTAATTCACCACGCAGAGGCACTAATTCTTAAGTCCGACCGGCTGCTTTCCTACCTTTTTTTGTTTTTCTTAATTGTGAATTCTTTTATTCTTTGACTTGCCACCGAAGGACGTTTCTCTGCACTATAAGAGCGTATCAACAAAATATAAAATCAACAAAAATGAAGTGATGATATATTGATAAAATATAGTTTGGTTATTGGAACAGACGGATTTCACTTAGAAAAATAATGTTATGAGCACACATTAGAATTTGCTGTAGAATTACACGCTAAAAAAGACAGCGTCTGACTGCAGGAATATGATAGCAAAAACTGTTTTTCCTTACAGCACCACTTGTTATTATGTCTAGAGATTGGTTCATCCACCAATAAAATATCACAAGAAAGTCATTCAGAATGTAGTAGGCCTACACGCTTACAGAAGAACAGGGTGACAACTCAAAGTTTTTTCCTTTAAATTATCTGTGTTTTCCTTGTAACAGTTTCATGTCACATTTGAAGTATTTGTTCGGATTAAAATGCCTCAAGGGATAATGGAACGGACTGCATTTTCAGAATAAGAAAATCCCGCAGATTGGAAAACAAAATTCCATGTTCCCTGTGTTGTTTTTTAAATTAAATTCGAAATAATCGTTCTCTGTCACCCTGTTTCTTTACATATAGAATTAGTTAATAGTTTCCTTAACCTGCCGAAATACCGGATAATAATGTACACTGGTAATTTATCGTAAACATTGTTCACAAATGTTTGTTACGTTCTTAGAAATACCTATTATATATGATTACTACTCTAACATGCGAAAACTAACAGTACATCTATTTAGAATGATACTGACAATGCCTGAGTCAAACAACTGTAACAACAATATAATATGCACAAACATAACTCCATAACAGACAATACCAGTTTTATAAGTCAAAGTTCTAAAATACTAAAAGTAATTGTCTATTGCTGGTAAATTTAAAGCCCTTGACGAAATATTTCACATATTGATTAAAATAGAATATATACTTCAAGATCACAGTCAAGAAAAGATTGACAATACAGAGTTAATCACTACTTTAAAATGACTAGGTAGTTTCCAATGTAGAGATGACATACTGATAAACCAGTTGAAACTTGGTGATATTAAAAACGATCCTGTGGCTACATAAATGTCTAGGATTGTTGATATCATTAAGATGGCCAATGTATGAATGATACTAAGACTAGTTAGCCATGTGATGCACCTGGTCATGAATACTTCGGCAAGAGGGACGTTGATGAAAATATCTTCTGATATAAAGGATATTGGGACATCGGAATACATCAGTTTCTCAGGTTCAACTGGCTAACATTCAATCATACAGAGAATGACATATGTTTGGGGTTATTTGTTGGAAAGACAGTTATTTGTAGCAAAAGGTATCGTGCAGTCGGTGAGCTTTCAATATTTGACAGGCGAAATGTTGAACACATAATCGATTCTACAACAAGCTGTCACAATTGACATGAAAAAAGATAGTATTTCTCAGCTTTCTGGACAATCACGTTTATAAGGTTCACCAAAAGTGAAAAGGCCAACATGGAGAGTTTTAGATAAACGTTTTGAGTCTGTAGTTAATAGGTCTGCTACTGAAAGACTGACGTATTAGGAAGAGACCCTAATATAAGACATAAACTTGCCCAAGTCAGATAAATGGCACACAAAAAATATATTGTGTCCTTGATACGTTCATATTTGCAATCTTGTAGTAATGATCAGTTTTAACTTAAGTTTTTAGTCTTCAGTTCACTTCTGTAATATCCAAATGCGTACCCTAGAAAACCACTAAGGATGTTGTGAGCCCAGGACTAGAATTTATTGTAACTAGCAATGTGGGCTCAATGTGTTTGTATTTTACGATGTTTTCTCTTTAAGATGTTAACATTTATATTACAGAGTAAATGGATATCATTGTGTATAATTTATCGGGTTAATCTTTTAAATATAGGAAAATATACATAAAGAATATAATTATACTTAAGTTATAAGAAGAATAAAGAACCAAATGTGTTGAAATATTGAATTATAGGGAGCCGACCCTGTGTTTCAGATAAAATGAAACTAAAACTGTATACAGAACACAGTATGCTGTTTCAGTGAGATAAGAACGCCGGTCGTACAGCAAGAGGTACTAAACGTGACAAAAACAGCACTCATGCCGTGACAAATGACTCAATAACGTTACATCAAGGGAAGTTAGTAGTTAGATTGCTTACATTGAGTGATAGACGAGACATCCAGAACAGAGCTTACGCTCCCCAGCACATTAAACAGTTTTATTATACAGGGTTTTCATTATGACTGTTTTCTTTTCGACCTCGACCTTAATCTATTGGACGTACTTTTATAAAATGTATTTTTAATACCTTATGGTTTTATGGTCATCAAACCAGGTAATAATGTGCTAGGCATAATAAAGTGATGAAGATGGATATTATTACATAGATTACTATTGAATTAAAATATGGCCGAATAATTCAATATGCAACCGTCCAAAATTTACAATTCGAAATTTAAATTGTTGTAAATTAGAAATTCAACTATTCAAAATACACAAATTCGGCAAAAGTAGGTCAATCTATTAATTTCATCACGTTATAGATGGAACATTAATATATTGAAAATTTCATCATTCACTAAGTGACTGATAAACATTGTGTTATTCCATTGGCATCTACTAGGTAATAGCTTCTTCTGACACTTATTCGACAGCATGATGGATTGCGTGAAAGGCAATCCAGCGAGATGTCGCCGAGTTGAGGAATCAATCATTCAGTCGGAGAAATTCATTATATTATCACCTTAACGTCTGAGTACTTTTTAATTTGTTAAGAAGCCTTTTTAGATATTTCTTCATTACAACTTTCTTCCTGCATATATAGATACAAATTAAATATATAAAAACCTGTTCCAGATCTATCTCATGTAAGGAATCCGTTAAGACAGACAGGCAGTAGGCCTATTAAAGCTGGGCCGAGTGAGGCTTTGCGATTCAGAACCCAAAGTATATAGTGTCTACAAACGTTATTTGGAATTCCAATATATGTTTCTTATCGATGTATGGACGGAACGTAAATCAACATGAGGTTAATACAAACGCTTAAGGATAGACACCAGTGGTTGAGGTGTAAATGGCACGTCTCTCTTTGATCAGAACTGCAAGATCTGTTTTAGATTATATTATTTAAAAGTCAACATGATTTAATAGCCAATAAACAATCATATCTATTGGTATAACTTATATAAAAATAGGCAGAACAATAGTTGTAGAGTATGGCGGCAAACTTGAAAATCATAATTTTCAAATTTATTTTTTGAACATTGATATCTCACTTAATATTTAAAGTAGAGCTTTGCAATTTTTACTACACCTTCTTGACATATACAGGGAGGGAAGCGTGTCTCAAAATTTTGATATAGGTCTTAGTTATGTTTTTATGAAATGTAGAAAAAGAAAATGCATAAAAATCTAAAAATGTTTCCCGTTTTTGGCCGTTTTTGGCTCTAAAATCAAATCTAGGGCCTAAATCAAAAATCTGAGACACGCTTCCCTGCATATGGTTGTCATAAAGGTGTATGTAAAATCTTTTTAATGTAGGTTAAATATTAAGCGAGATATTGATGTTCAAAAAATAAAAGTGAAAAAATTGGTTTAAAATTGATGAAATCTCAGTTTTTATTTACTTCATAATTCTTTGGAAATCAGTAGATAGAGAAAAATATGAGCTTTAAAATGGTATAAGGTTTGTCTGGATCAGACCATTATTAAAGAATTCATTGATGATTTCTTGAAATGGCCGTTGACCACTGGTGTCTATCCTTAACAGTATAGCACTGCGAGAGCATAACGTGTCATCGCTATAATCCTTTATGCGGGGGAATGGTATCATGATGTACAGCAGCTCCACCCACAAGCGCGGTACAAAATGACCAAACACAACTCCCTAGATATCACAAGCCTGTGGTTATAGGTGCCAATGACCCTCGGATTTCTCCTGTTAATACTTGGGGCTGCTGGAGCACAGCGCCTACTTTACAGTCGGCCCGGGCGGTGGGTTAAGCACTCCTCTGGGGTCTCGGTATAGCGGCCGTGCCCAGATGACTACACAAGGACACATGCTTTTGACTTGGTTCTGTTGAGAGACGGAAAGGAGGGGCAACCCTGTCAAAATGTTGCGTATCTATGTCTACTATTTACAGAGTTTTCTTAGTTGGCTGAGAAGTTCAAAAGAAGCAGGATCAAACGAACACTGCTGGAGGAAAAACTCACAAAATGTCATCAGATATAACAGAGTTTGTCTGTGAGAGTCATCGAAATCCCAGTTCACGTTAGCAAGTTAAAGGCAGGTTATAATACAAAATCTGTCTTCGCTCTTTTTCTTTCATAATGCCCCCGTCCAAAATCCATATGTGAAACAGTCCTTTCTCTATTAGAATCTAGGGTTTGCAAAAGTGATGATGATAACTGACGATTAAATATCGGATATATCTTACATGATAATATAGCGTTTTCGCCCGTTTATTTATTTTGACATTTACATTAAATATCAGTGCATATTTTTGGTGTAAATGAAGCTTCCTCATGGGTCCAAAAATAACCAAATTTTCATGACTTTCATAATTTGGGTTATATATGTGAACTCAAAAAAGTCATTAAATTTTTAGGCTGCACTATTTTGGGATAGGCAAAAGAAACCTCATCAATCGCCTAGTTAAATGATGGTGCCATCTAGTGGAAGAATTACATCGTACAAAAGGTGCTGCCACCTAGCTACAGAATCAAGCGCCTATTAATTGATGCAGACCCCAGGACTTAAGAGTCTTAACACTACGGAATACCCCTATGTGCCTACTTTTCTGCCTTGGGCTTTTGCTACTGTGAACAGGTTAACAGTCAATATATAGGTACACACACAACCCGA
The DNA here is from genome assembly GCA_936440205.1 of Lepidonotus clava. Lineage (NCBI taxonomy): Eukaryota > Metazoa > Annelida > Polychaeta > Phyllodocida > Polynoidae > Lepidonotus > Lepidonotus clava. The sequence goes on along the minus strand of OW387134.1, from coordinate 49,574,985 downwards.
GGAACTTAACACGACAGTACAGAGATAGACAATACAATGGGGGTTATAGAGGTTACAAGATGTATTCTGACGTGAACATTATAACAGCTGTGCAGGAGAAGTTATAGGGAGGTTGATCGCATGTCACTCTCACTCCAGTCTTAGTTCTTAAGACCTACATAAAACACTTACAGATTACATTAATGTAAGTTTGTCAACGTACTACAAGTTTGCTTTTGGGTCGTTATTCACATTCTACAAACTCCATGAATTTTATGTATCGGCATCTGGGATCTGAGTGTAACTTTATGGAACTGATATATCTGTATGTACAATGTTTATAAATGATTACAACTTTGAAACACGGACAATATTGAAGTCCTACAAGTGACATATGGATGAACAGATTACTTTTACCAACTAATACATACACAATATTGACCTAGGATATATGCACTCTGCTTTGAGGATTTACGGATCGGTAGTCGCTTTCTGTAGAACAGTGTATTTTACTTGAACAGCTTTTAGAAGAGCGTGGACTTCACAGAGGAAATGTGCATTTCGATAATTTGTACCAAGCAAAGAGTCCGACACATCTAAACCAAACCTGTACTCAGATTGAAGCTTTCACAAACAACGTTTTAACACATTACTACCACAGGTGACAACCCAAATCACAACCACAAGCTTCACCTGATTGAGTGATGTTATAACAAACATAAAATGTTTAAGACTCATTAACCATGTGAGAAGTTCATATAAATGCATATTTATGATGCTTATAATATGCTCTACTTACGTTGTTTTGCTTCCTGTAGCCGTGTTTGAACCCTGCAAGGAAATGTCTTATGATTACATATACGAGCTGCGGTGCATGATACTAATGAGATTTTTCCCTTGATTATCTCACTGTGATAATAATTACATGACTCTAACACCAATAATTATGATTCTCAAGTGTTCTATAACTCTCTTAAATGTCATTGTCTAACCCAAATTGAAATATATTAACAAATCTTAAATTATAAAGTTTCCCTTCTTCGGACCTTCACCAACTGTCAACTGACATTCAATCTAAACCACACCCATCTTTTTTTCCATTTAGTTAATACAACAATTTTATACACACATTAGTTATTACACTCATAATCAAAGAATTTGTAAACCAGATAACCTGTTTATATTCATAAGAAGGACATAACGATTCCTTAGAAATAATTATGCCCGGGAACAAAATACAACCTCCGTTTATGTGCCATTCTAGGCTACTGTATTTTCCAAATACGTAAATAATCCTTATCAATCTAGATCTACGAGAAGATCTAGAACCACTTCAAAAACTGGATAACCTGTAAACCCCTTGTCGATTGACATGTCCTGTCCTTACCTTGGCGGCGGGCAGGACCCGGTCGAAGTGGTCGATGATGAGCCACTTCTCCTTCACCTCCTCCACCTGTTTACCCAGGAAGGGTTCCCGCACCCGCAGCTTCACCTCCAACTTGCCGCCCACCGCCTTCCGCCCGTCCGCCAACTGCACCAACAAACATCACAAACTCAGGCATTAACACAGGCAACAGAAAAATATGCCATAGATATTTATATCTATACGTGTAATTGAAATCTGCAGATCAGCAAATCATTTTAAAGTCTATCAGTTTCACTATCCATAAGTTTTCAAAGGATATGGTCACACCTGGCATTAGTTTTCTTCTTCAAACTTATCTAAAAAGAGCATTACCCTTTGAACAATGTGTTTTGTGATATAAAAATCGATGTCTATTTTGTTGTGCCAATAACAACAGTTTCATACAAAGACATTTCAATTACCAACGCTTGAAAGGTTAAAAGTCAAAATGTTTGAGTAGTAATGTAACGCTTACATCGTAACTTTCATGTACAACACATGCGTTTTCAAGTGGTTGCAGTTTGACAGTTGCCGCCCCAAGTAGCTTGTCGCCCTTAAAGAAGCCCCTAGGATGAAGAGGATGAGATTGAATAGATGAACTAAATAGCTTGTACGATGTACATTATATATATATATATATGTATATATATATATATATATATATATATATATATATGAATAATATATACAGATGTTCTCTTTTAATGAATACAACCTAGCTACATATTCAGAATAATCTATAGAGAATTTCTTTTTCACGTCAAAACAAAACATTGTTAGTGCTCCATTTGAACAGAAAGACAAACTGATTCAAAATAAGAAGCTAAATTTTTCTAAAATCTGGCGTGTTTAAATAGATTTTCAAAAAGTATCAGGCCAATATTCCTGTTCGGTTTCATGAATATAATTACTAAACAGACTGTTTTCCGTATAAATCTTTTTTGATGTTGCAAATTATGTAGTTAATGAAACTCACCTTTTGTAATAGATTTCTAATTTGAGAGTTTTATGTTTCAGTAATCGAAGGAAGGACCGGGACTTTCGGCTTATATTTACACTGAAGGACTGGTTATATTCTGTAAAATCAATATGAAACATAACTTGTTAGGTACAATATGCGTTTAATTCTATAAATGAATACTTTTTTAAATCGCAAAATTATTAAGGGTATTAATAAGTTAATTGAGGCTATCACCCAAATTTATAATAAAACTCCAAGGTGCGATGACCTACCAGGATTATTGGTTCCTTTGACTGTGTCAGAGTAACCTTTTTGAGGGTCGTCCTGAAAAAGAGAACGGAACATTTACCAATAAGTTTCATAAACATATATTTCTTACTTGGGAGATAAACCACTCTCTATTACCTCCTTGCTCAATACAATAGAATAATGAACTGTGAATACAATACTTTGACTTTCATTATCATACTAATATTATATACACTTGGTCTTCTATATCTGTATTAATATTGTACTTCGGGTTACTTACGTTCGGGAATGGGAACTCATATTTAATATAGGTGTCAAGGTCTGTAGGTGCATAGTCTGAAAATGAAAAAAAAACACTATATGAAAAAAAAGACAATTAGAACCTGTGAATTAATGACGAATTCAGGACGACAGACGGTTCGATGAAAATTATACCGGTACTCTGTTTACACAGGGTTCCCATGCTTTTTCAGAAATCAAAATAAGACCTAAATAAGACCTTTATAATACCTTGTCGGGTACAAAAATAAGACCTTTTCAAGACATTTTTAAGAACTTTTCTTTTCACCTTTTTAAATATTTACACATTCTACCATAAAGAGGTAAGATTGAAATGACAAGAGGAAATTTTAATCTTGTAATAATTTAAGACTGACCCAAAAATAAGACCTTTATAAGACCTCTGGACCCAAAATAAGACCTTTCCAATAGCCTTATAAATGGCAAAACCCAAATAAGACCTTATAAGACCTGCGTGGGCACCCTGTTACATCTAAGAAGTAGAACCAATTAGCCTAACGGCAACACATGAATAATCGGTCTTTGGTTTTCAAGTAAATTAAATATTGTAATATCCTGGTTTACTTCATAATACCATGTTATAATAGTGCATAATACACTTCTACTGGCGCCACCTACCTGAAGGCAGGTGATAGTTGACACCCCGGACGATGGTTATACCCAAATCGTCGTCACCAAGGTCAGAGCAGGACCTGAAAGAAGATCAGACAGTTCGCGTCATTGTCCATTCAAACTTATCTGATCGAAAACCCTTCATGTCGCAGAACAAGGAAGTTGATATCAGTTCGAGAACCCTGAAGCTTATGAAAACTATATCATACTCCTTCCTTCTTGAAAGATAATATTGAAGCTCAGCAGTCTTTATGCAAAATGAATAATGATAATACATCCATTCCACAGTTTATTATCAATATCGGTAAATAGGAAATAATCAAATCGTAAAAAGGATAGAATAATAATGGTGAATAAGGATAAACACTTCTACTCACTTTACCAATGTGTACGTTCTTGATTCGTAGTGAAATCGTGGTACAGGGTCGCCATGTTTAAAAGCGTTCTTCAGAGAATCGAGATCTTTGCGGGCATTGACGCAGACTTTATCGAACCTAATCAAGAAGAGCGAGTGTATAAATTCAATGAAGAAGTTTAGAAATTCTGGATTCTAATGGTAAGCTTGCTTCAAAAAGTCGACTTTAATCGATTTGAGTATTTCACTTGGATAACATTCACACCGCAAGAGGTGCAGTGAGGGTCGGGAAGGGATCAATGACTACTAGTACTAGCAAATATAGAGGTGCGGCAAGACAAAGCATTTTTATAATTTTAACTGACATTGTAAAACCTGGCAAAAAAGTATCAACTGAATCTGTTAGAGGGAGTCCTGACCACTACCTACAATTTAAAAAAAGATTTAGATGGGGCTCTCAAAATCAAAACTAATTAACTCCCCTAGTTCAGTAAGTAACTCCAAAACGTTTATACATTTCTTAACACATTTTAATTGAGATCCCTCAACCTATTCAATATAAACTTACTTCGATGCTGTACTAATGTCTCCCAGTTTCGTGAAATGCTCCGAATTAGTTGTACACGTCTGTATAAGAAACAATAAAACCGGAAATATACATTAACGCAAAATTTGATTATCATTTGTAAACAATATAGTGATGCATATATAGGGGAACATGTGTTAAGGTCGTTAAGGTCGATCATTTATATTACTAAGCTGGTTACATGTTCCCTTGTCATCGAATAATTTTTCAAATAATCAGATTCGAAAAGGCACTTAACATACAGCCACTAATTTCAATTCAAGTATTACATGAATGTATGTCAAGGGACTGTTTCCTGAAATGTCAATATTGTTCCGATTAATCATTTTACCAAATTTACAGCGAAAACAGGCTGACCCTTATTTGTTTGATAAGCTCTTGCTCCAATTTCTTATAGGTTTCATTCCGGTCCCCTTGCTGCACGTCCTTGTCACTGATAAACTCCAGTTTATCGTTGGTCGCTCCGGGCAAAGCTGGAACCTAATAACCATAACCTTTTTAACACGTTCTTGCATTGAGAAAACATAAAACGAAGCACTTTAAACATCAAGGAGAGGCATATGCACTACCTGATTTGGTATTTGTAAACCCAAGTAGATATATTTGTGCAATACACGGAATATTCATATTTATAACTGCCTAATTATTTTTTTAAAGTGTTTACAACGGTCAGGAACCTTTGCAAATTTTCGCACAATCTAACGCTCGGAAATAATAACAGAGGCAAGTTGGGCTGAAATATATCCAATACCACAAGAAACACACACCCCGAGGGATAAATACATACAGTAACAATGATATTACAGCAATAAATAACAGATATTAGCAATAAATATCAGTAAGATTTTTGTTGCAGCTCAATTCAAAAATTTCTTTAAAGTGTTTACAACGGTCAGGAACCTTTGCAAATTTTCGCATAATCAATTTTTCATAGCTCAAAACTTTTCACAGATTTTCAATGACTATTATTACAGACAAATTTTTAGTTTGATTATTTTCAATTGATTATTAAAAAGTACGTACCTGCGACATGTCTACGGGCAAACCGGACTTAGAAGCCTCTATCATTTGTTCAAATCCCTGTTAAAGATATCAACATTTATTTCGCAATCAAGTAAACTGTTGAAAACACATTACGACAACCGAACATCTGGCAATTTAATAAATAGTTAAAAAGGTAATAGTGTACTCTTTCAATATAACATACATATAGTTCGCAGGGTCACTGAAGAAATATGGAGGTATAATTAGATATAAAACATAGCCTCTAATGATACAAATATGTGATGTAATATTTCAATTCTGATAATTAAGTGTTTAAGTTTCCTAATACCATTGATACCTAAAACATATATCGCTGAGATTAAATGCAATACACTGTATTCTAAATATTGTATTTTCCGCCGCTCTTACCATTGCTTGTCTTAGGTACTTCTTGGCTAGTTCCATGTCCCCCTTCTGTTTAGCCTTCAGTGCCGCACGCTTAAATCCCAACTGTCGTTCTTGTAGGAACATGGCTTGTTGCTCGGCTCTACTCAATATTGACGCTGAGTAAGAAAGACACAAGTATCAGGTTCTGCAGGTACCTACGTTTTGGGCAAATGTGTGTTCATGAGATGTCTAATAACCTATTGAGTACAACATGTCAGAGAAATCTTACATGGACCCTACAGTTAAAATGACTTATAACAATTTCAATTGTGTCTATGGAAAACGTATAACGTATACGTAGAAGAAGCGCGAGTAATCAAGAAAAGTGAATTTTGAAGGGAAAAAAAAAACAAAAAAAAAACAACCACCAACCTAGGAAAAAATATACTTGTAAAGGTATATGATTATTGGTAATCAAAATACTACTGAACGAATTCTCATAAAAAGGCCTCAAATACTAACTAGTATGCTTTATTCATATCAACATTTTTCCAACCCTATCTTTTTTTGTGTAAAAGCTACTAGGTTTTGTCACGGTGACCCCTACTTTGTCTTTGTAGCCCTGGGTTTCTGGCGGCGGCGGCGGCGGGGCCGGGCTGAGCAGGGTGTGGTTGTTGAGGCGGTGCTTGGTAACCCTGGGGGGACCTGGCCGCCGGCTGGGGCGGCTGCTGAGGGGCGATCTGCGTGCTGGACGATGACGGCGACATGATGGGCGAGGGCGTCGGAGGGGGCTGCTTGGCAGGGCCGTCGGCCGGGATGGGAGGGAAACCTGTCGAGAAGAGAAAGTACCTGACCTATAGGCATGTTTAATTCAGTGATTCGATACGTCTTTCTTACATCAATTATTGCAGTTACAAGCTCTTATCGTTGCCAAACTAAATATTTTAAGTTTTCTTGAATAATGGAGGAAGGAGGACCTCCTTCCTCGCTTGAAGTGTGAATCTACAACTCTGTTATAAAATAAGCAATTTAAATGAGGCACTACTACCTCAATACTGCTATTTCGCGTATTAACGTTCCTGTACTTTCAGCATTTACATGATTTATTGCGATGCCTTGTAAACAAATTAAAGTAAGTGGTCTGAAACAAACCTGGAGGCGTCGGAAGTTCAGCGTAGTCTACCTGCTTTCCGGCCTTGTGGGCTTTGATTGCGTCTTCGTATTGCTATAAAAATAGATAACATTTAAATGGAACAACAACTTAAAATTGCAAACAATAGTTATGGTATTTAAGGGCAATGGCGCCATTTTCCAAATATCCCAAAAATGAAAGTCCTTCAATCTGTTTCAATCATATTTTGCATAAGTACTCAATAATATATGTATAATTCAGAAATGGAACAGAAAATGTGCCAGAATTTATAGTTTTGGTGCTAGAAATGGTAAAATATCAGAAATTTTATTAATATCATGCATGTGCTGAAAAATGATAAAAGGAGTAAAAACTATATTTTCTCCTGTTTCTCTGTGAGTATACACCGTAGAAAAGTATTTCATATATCCAAATTATTGTAAGGGTCTCATGAATAACATGGAATATTCAAAATATCTCTAGAGTAAATATTTTAGTGAATTTATGGAAAAACAAATAAATACCAATTTTAAGTCATTTTTGGGTTTTAAAATGGATTTTCAGTTCCACTGGTGAAATAAGTACGGTGACCCCCTATTTTTTTGGCTGATTATGATAACTTACATCCTTATGCATGTGATGTAAGCTTTTGGAGCAATTTTCAATGGTCAATTTTTTTGTATGGAACTTTATTTTTGAATTTTTGTAATTTTTAAAGTTTATTTTACATTCTTTCAAGTTAAAATTATATGTTAAATCATCAAGTTTTACCAAAAGTCTTTCTTTCTCACTTGAGAAAACATAAACACAGTGATACAAAGCATTTGGGTGGTTGTTTTATTATTTCTATAAAAATAATTGGCAAATAAAATCAAATTTAGAATATTTTTTTGCAATGTGATTTTTGAATAATTGATATATATCTAGGGTACTATAGCTGAGAAGTTTGCATGGTGACCTATGATTATTTTTGCATTTTTGGTGCCTAGATAGGTAGAACTTTCATTGTGAATTTTTTTATAAAACTGTCGATGATACTTCTATAATGGCGCCATTGTCTTTAACAACTCATATCGGCATAATCACAAGCATGCAGACTCTTTACTATGACCTTGCTTAATACCTATTTCTCAAGACTTATAAGTTATTTTGTATTGCTTAGTGAAAAATGGTAAGAGGTAGGATACCTTAACGATGCGTCCCATCCTGCGGGCCTTGCTATTGTTGCCCTCCTCCTTAGCCTGCAGACTTGATGCCCGGTACTTCTCCAGACGCTGGTCCAGGGCCTCCAACACTGAGTTTGCAGCCGTTGGGGCATTGAATAGCCTTTTCTTTTCTAAGAGAACAACATATCAAATCAAACCTAAGTAAAGCATTCAAATGTCGGTTTCGTTACCTTTCCCACAAATGTCAGACGCCTACAGTCACGGGATTAATTTAGTGTCCTTAGGTTATATTTATCTGTCTGCAATCTTTGAATAACTCGTTGTGAGTAATACTTATCCATCCACCAATTTACTATGACTTGTGCAAAACGGTCTACGTGTGCGTTATTGATATCTACGTTCAGGGCTCAACCTCAAGGTTCAGAGAACAACAAAAGTGGAGATTGTATTCAATATGTTTAAAACGAAAGTTCGTTCTGAAAAAAATAAAGAAACGTATGGTTGGTTTAACGACATGTACTCCAAGATTTTGAAATTCGGCCAAAACTAATGTATTTTCCATATCCTCCTTTGCAGTTCACACTAAGTTGCGGGTTGCAATATAACCAAGTGCCTTTAGTTATTTGTTTATCTAGTACATGTTTTTGTTGTTGTTTTTTTGCTGACAGTCTTTTGAAAAGAATAGTTTATAGACATTACAAAAAGCGTTGAGCCCTGCTATTCTAATCAATCAAATAAGCATTGTTATCCTAGTGCTATCATTTGCATGTGCGTGCTAAGCTTAGTGTATTTGCTGTGTTCATCTTAACTTAGACAATTATTGATTTCCTAACTTCAGTATACGTGCTTGCTTCATCTTAACTTAGACATAAATTTTATTGATTTCTAAACTTTAGGTTATATATATATATGAAAAATATATTCACCTGTATTGGGATCGCCTTTAAAACAAACGTTCGAGTCTGGTATCAATTTCACATTGTATAACTTTAATCTAAAGGTAATACCCAAAGATGGTCCATCCTGACTGTCAGACATAAAACCGGTCAAATTTAATGGTTTCCAAGTCTTTTTTCAAATTTTGAGTAAAACAATATCTTTTTTAGTTATCGTATCACGTGCGAAAGACGTGTTTGTAAAAGATTTCAAATAAATGGGAACAGTTGTTCTTGCTGTAACAATAGGGGAACCTACCTTCCACGGCCAGACTGGGTACTGGTATCTCCTCTTCTTCTGGCGACGTGGGGGTCCTGGCTCCGGCAGCTGCAGCGGCTGCGTGAGCCAGCTGGGCCTGGGTGGGCGCCGAGGAACCCTGCGACCGGTCAACCATACGGCTGGGAGAAGCACCTTCAAAGGAAACAAAATTAATTTCTTTTTTTTATCATACTAAAATTCTATTCAACAAAGCTGAACTATAATTCGGAAGGATGCCTAGAAGTACAGTTTCATTACTTGTGAAATAAATCTTGGCATCATTTACCTCAACAGCCTCGTCTAAGCTTTAACAGCAACTCAGCAAGCTATTTCATAGAGCCTTTTACGAAAATAAGAATATCGGGTACGCATTCACGGATTTGTTATAGGTAAAAGAGAACTCACCTCCGAACTCAGGGGGTGGAGGCGGCATCTGGGAGAGATCGATGGGCTTGCCTCCATCCAGGGCGGTCAGAACTACATCGAATTGCTGTAAAAATTAAAAACATCGCATTTTATGCTGTGAACGAGGCTAGTTCTCTCTGCTGATGCAAAAAAAACCATCGCATTTTAGTTTATGAATAGCTATTACATATCTGATCCACATTCAAGTATGTATTTGATTGAAATAAGCGCTGTTTTAGTTAGATAAATCTAGTATCAGCAATAACATTCCTTGGCTCCGAGTGTGACAGATCAAATGTAGACAGAAATAACTACTTGTGTTATTCATATTTTCACCCACTTTATGGTAATAAAGAACATTATTACGTAGAAACATATGGTTGATAGTATCACGAGTTCCTGCAGCAAAAAGAAGAATTAAAGCCCCGCATACTCTCCCTCTTACTGATTTCCCCGAAGATATATGTAAGATAAAATGTGGATATTTACCTTGGCAATTTTAATGTACTTCCTAGCCTTGTCCTCGTCGCCTGCCCTCTTAGCGTTCAGAGCTGCAGTGCGGTACTGGTCTCGTCTCCCAATTAACATACTGTGGTCACTACCTACAGGTCAAACAACAATTTTCAAATAGGCACGGAAGTATGGATTGGGTTAGAAAAACTTGGAAAAAATAAATATCCTATAAAATAAGTTGCTCGTACTTATCTTGAATATAAACAGTCGATAATTCTTAAGTAAAAGGAAAAGTCTGGTAATTCATAATCTCTGTATTTATGTGTTAAGTACCATTACCGTAATTATAGCTTGAAAACACTTTATTTTGAAGACTTTATCAAGGTTTAATGTACAGGTAAACCTACTGGTGTTGGACGGGGAGGCGGGTTGAACAGGGGACCGAGCAGGGGACGGCCCCTTCACCGGACTGCCCAGGGACGGAGAACCGCCAGGACCACTTGTCGTCGGTTCAAACACTGCCAAGCATAGAAAAAACATTTTTTTTATTTTTTTTTTTTAACAAGAAAAAAAATCTTGTCGTCATAACTTCCTTGAAAGACTTACCTGAATATACTCCGGTTACGATTTTACGAGGAATAAAGATAGTAGTCGTTCTAAGGATATTTCATACTGCTTTTTTGTTTTTAAAAGAGGAGAGGTAATATTTCATTTTTGTAAATGTATTATATCAGAAGCCTTGCCCTGTTTCAGGAGCAGCGAATAAAGAACCCATACCCCATAAACATGGTAAATTGCAGTTTAATTCTTAACATTCCCGACCTATTGTCAGTGTACTTCGGGTGTAAAATCATTCAAACACATAATGTTTTAGTCTGTCTGGCTTGATTGCCCATTCGGACTACTTTGCGGGATGACCCGGCAGGCCAACACTATTAGCATGGGTTTCACGTAGAAAAAAAAAATCAAAGGCGCAGCCCATACTGAACAGATGGCGACGTCCATAACCTTTCCTACACTTTTCACTCAAGTCTGCTGATTTTGAGACCATACATGTATAAATATTAAAAGAAAACAGAACTACAAAGTAAGGGCCTTTGTGCTTGTAAAAATATATATATATTTTGTGACTGATGGAATTTCTAATCATGAGCCATTTATCACAGACCTGATTAGCTTGACCAGTTACGAAAATATTGGGCTAGGTAAAATGGACTTTTTATATCTACAATTTCCTGGTTATACGAATAATTCTATTGTTCCTCTATTAATCTATATCCTGTCGACATAAATCAAGATAATGAATGTATAGTTCAGTTAAATGTAGAATGGCCAAAGTATGCCAACTCTGAGGTTATATAAAGGCATAGTTAAACCTGTCACGGGAGCTCACCCATTGATTCGCCTGTGTCGCTGGGTCTCATGATTTCTGAAATCAAGGTAAAACCTTGATCAAAGTCTGGCAGTCTCCAATAGACTTTTAGTGTGAAAGGGGTTGGTTTGAGTGGTGCAGGTAGGGAGTGAAAAGTGAAGGTAGTCTGAACAGCAATTTTAGTCGATAATCAGTTCTTTTTGATTATCATTCACCTTTCTTTTTCTTTTCTCTGCAAGTTAATCGACCCAAGAAAATCTGTTGACATATGCGCTGAAATTCATGGTCAAAAGTTGTACTTTTGCTTATATCTTACTCTTGACAGTCTTAAATTTACAAATTAGGTCCAGCATTCAATTCTTCACAAAAATGAGACACCTTTTACATATAGTGCTTTTAACTCCCGTTGGAGTTTCACGTTCTTTATTTCTTGTCAGATATTATTCATTCAAACTTAGTTGTCTCGTTAATGCTTTATACTAAGGATGCGAATCTTTAACATTTTTAAAGGTGTAACCATCTGAATTTCTGTTTCGATTCATAATAAACCATGTCTTACTTGGAGGTGAGGGTAACGTTGCCTGTTCTTTCATTGGTGACGATACAGGAGTAGGGCGGGAGGACGACGACACAGGAGGCGGGATGTCGTCTTCGGCTATCGGCTTCCCCGTCTTGGCTCTTCGCAAAAGGTCCCGCAACGTCTGCGAGGGTGGAGGAAAGAATCACAATCTTTATACTTGGACGTATGTGACGTTTTAATTACAATGTTCTACATATCACGCTAAAATTTCGGGATATACTTCAGAGGGAAGCTTCTCAGCAGTAACATGTAAAATCTCTAGGGATTACATTATCATCAGGAAACTATCAGTAACTGAGATGGTCTACCTTTATTCCCCTGTCAAGTCGGCGGGCCTTTGAGGTGTCGTTGTTCGACTTGGCAGCCTCCATGGCGGTCTGGTACATGGTGAGGCGGTCCTCCAGCAGGCCCACCATGCTCTGCCCGGAGGGCTGCTGGACGGGCTCCTGCACCGCGGGGGGCTCCGGGGACTCACTCTCTGTCGTCAGCATCTGCAGCTCAGCCTAAGGAAGTGTAGGGATACATAAGACCATGGGTAACATTTGTTTCATTCAGGGAACTTAAGCAAAAACAGAAAATATAGGGTACAGTAGTCGCTATTTATTCATTTCTAATACCTTTTTCTTTTTTTATTTTGCCTCACACAGATTTAGTGTCGCAAACTTGTTTTTACAATAAACGTCTAAAAAAGAATTTAGGGTAAGGTAGGTCGGTTTACTAGAATACAACAATTTTCTTGGTTTGGATTGAGCAACTTCACAAAGGTAATGCCCCTTTAGCCATCGACTCGAACTAAATTATATTTGTTATCAAAGTGCGTATGAACTATGATCGAAATATACAACAAATTTCTGTCTTATTGATCTTTTTTTGTAAGGTTTCCATCTCTCTGATTCCAGACCCATTCACCCCTTTATCCCTTTAGCCTCTTCACCTTCTTCACCCCCTTACCCCCATACAACAGCCCTAGTTTTGCAGCTGTGTATGAATGACCATGTCTGTGTATAAATGATCAGATCTCACGTTTTGATGATGTCACTACACAAATACTCTCAAACAATGATTTTACGCTGGTTTCGAAAATTTGGACCAACTTCAGACTCAGACTTGTAGGAGGATTGACAGAATCGACAGAATGATTACGGAGAATAATGTGGAAAGAAAATGATAATAATTTACGCTGCTGCAAATACTATAGTAACACTCACCAGCAGTTCTGGATCATTAATGTCTTCATCATCACTATCCGCCGTGTCTTTCATGCTATTTGCTACCATCTTATCGAGTGCATCTATGCTCACCGGAGCTGGGGAGTGAATAGAAAACAATTATATTTGAAAGGTGAAATGGGCTTTTAACATTATGATATGAGAAATGCGAGTTAGCTTTGGTAGATTTCCGGACACTGATTGTGATAATGCGGTTGTGGAGCTGTTTTTAAGTTAACCTCACTGTTGGATTTTCTCTTCTCTCTTTGGTTCAAGTGTGCCTGGTTAATCCAAATTGCATATCCCTTAAATATAAAAGACCTTTCGTTCTAAAAATGTGGAACAAATTGTATGACAATAAACTCTAAATAAGAAAAAAAATTGAGATAGGTCATTCTCTACAAAAGTGGACACTTTACTAATGTACATGTGTAACGGTAAGAGTCACTGTGAATTAGCGACATGGTCTCGATCAGTCTGTAGGACGCATACGTCATATGTCAGTGCTACTAATAAACATAACCAGCACTATGAAGGGATGGAGAGCACTTTTAGATGGAGAGTGAGCATGGCGGTCAATGTGACGAACTGACGTATTTAAGTAAGAACTTGGTGCAATCGTAAGCATTGAGCAGATGACGATGGATTATTTTATAAATGGTCGTATGAGAAGATCATTGTTACTGGTATTGAGTTGAGTGTGACACATCTCATAATTATCCCTCGAGTGATAAGCTAACCTTGGATCAAATAAACATCAAATCCTCATATTAGTGTATGCTATCGTTTCCCTTAGCCAAACAACTAAGGAAGATGAATCTAAAGATGGAGATGAGAAACCTGGTACATGTACTTTAATAGATGAAAGACCTAATCAGTAATGACAGTGTCTAAGGATTATTTTCATGCAGACAGCGGGTGCAAATCATGCATCTCGATGCAGAGTGCATGCTTAATGTCGGACACTGTAATGGATATGGTGAGTTGGGAATAAATCCCCATATAGTTCAATGCATCAAATAGGTGAAAGTAAACATTCCTAAAATGATGTATTTTATTCATTATTTGCCCTCATATTGTTTTTTTTCTAGGGAAGCCTTAGAATAATAAGTGCAGAGTTTTCATACCTTTTTTGGGAGAAGTTTTTGGCTTGGGAGCATCGCTTTCCCCTGCAATTGCTAACAACTCAGCTTCCAGTTCTTCGTCGTCGTCCCCACCATAGATCATTGCTTCCATGGACGTCATGTCGGTTGGATCAACCATTCCCATCTATAAATGAAAAAATAAATAAATAAATAAATAAAAAAAAGACATGTTGATAAAAGGCCATATTAAAGTATTGCAACCTAGATCAAGCCAACCATTCAAACATATTTGTGTTTTTTTCTCTTGGGGGGGGGGGGGGGGGGGGCATAGGTCTATTCTTAAAATATTACGAGTTAAAACTAATGTCCCATCTCTGAACCAGGTTTTTATTGTATAAATACCCAGTGTACTTTAACCGAAATACCAAATTATTCTCTGTGGTGCTCACTGGTGCTAACTGTGCAGAACTACAATGTTACTATTGTGATGTTCTCTGTGGGGAAGACTTGTGGTTTCCCGACGGTCCATGTCCAAATCGTGCTCAGTCGGCTGACACACGAGTGGGACGGGATTTCACGAACACTCGTCCGAACCCCTTATAGTGTAGCCTGTGGACGAGTGGTCAAGAGTGTCTCAGAAACGTGCCCACTCGCAGGGGTTGGTGGTGGATCGGTATGGTCAGAGGGGTGGGCGCATGAAAAGGGGCTAACAAGAGTCTCGTGGGGGCAGAAGCTCTGGGTCGGTCGACCTTGGGGTCGACCTTCTCGTACAGCACGCCTAACAGATATCTCAAACAGTGGTTCTAGTGCTCACGATGCGGACCACGCCCAAAGAATTAAAAAGGTGGTAGCGTGTAGGCCGAGGTCCCATCACCATGTCGTTGTACCCGTTAACCTCCCGAGTTCGTTCATACACATCTAAGGCCCTCTTTTCTAATCCTGATCAAGTGAAGTTAGTGTGTACAGAATTTTTAAACAACTATATAAGGAAGGCAATGATGGTAAAAATAGCAAACTTTGAACTATTGTTAGTGTTTGATTTAAGACTGCGTGATGTGTATAATTGATTTATCCATGAGTCGTTCATCCAAGTTATTGAGCCAGTCAGACTGCGCTCAAAGTTAATTCATCCATCCCCCAATAGTTCAAAAGAAATGGACGATGAGGGAGCTCTTAAAGTGAAAGGGTTTTATTCAAGTAAACATCTCATCCTGAGTCAAAGCCACAGTGAATAAGTCTCAATCTGTCCACCTTCCCATCTCCTACTCAGTGATCAACCACATTAGAATACAAGTTGTTCCAGCACATCCTAGACCACCCTAGCGCTTAGCTCTATCACAATCCTTTGTCCGAGGTAGTTGGTATAGGTAAACTCCAGTATACTCCGCAGTAGCCGAATCTTCGACGCCACTGTTATTGCAGTAGCGTCGAAACGCGGTCCATACGACCAGGAATAAAATCATGAAAAAATAAGTTTGGCGACACATCTAGGCATATCCAAGATAATTTTTCAATACCTCCATATATCAGCCACAAGTTGGCATCATTAGTTCAGAAATGGCACACTCTTTCATCCTCAAAAATGAATTTGTTTCTCTGAATCGACAAGTCTTCAAATATGGCGCCTAGTGCTTGGAAGAAGAAAGTTGTAACTGGTTCCGGTTTTTGCAGTGGGGGATTTCACTCAAATAAGCACTGACCAAGCCAGAGCCTTCCCGTACAGTATACAGGGAAGGCACCACAGAGCTAACTCCGCAGGAGCTGGTAGGCATAGCTCCGAGCAGCTCAGCTAACTGAACTCACTCAACTGACTTTCTCACTAAAACTGCCTCGCTCCCCACCTTGCAACACCTTTTATACTGGTTAACAGGTGGCGCTAGGAGCGTAAAATACCTCTTCTTAGAAGTAGACTTGCTAGGCCTGATCCTAACTAGATTATAAAATATGATAATATATTAAAAGTACTAAGCTATTAGTACAACTTATCAATTATTTACAATAATTGGGACCTGGGCCCATACAAATCTTAGAAATAAATAGATAATCTGTTTGGATTTTAAGCATATAGAATCTTAAATCAAATTAAAGTTGTACAAAATGCTAAAAAGAAGAACTCAGAAAAATCCATCAGCAGAAAACAATGCAACTAACAGTAACACCCTTTGACTATGCCCCTCACCCAACTAACTGCAAAGTATCTCAATGCGAATCCGTAATGCAAATTCCGAAGCAAATCCGAAATGCGAATCTGGAATGCGAATCCAGGATGCGAATCTGGGATGCGAATCCGGGATGCGAATCCAGAATGCGAACACGGAATGCAAACACGGAATGCAAACCCGGAATGTGAACCCAGAATGCGAACCCGGAATGTGAACCCGGAATGCGAATCCGGAATGCGAATCTCTTTTACAAATTCTGTGGCACTTCTCATTGGTTGAAATGTGCCTTGGTTACAGTCAAAGGATCTCACATAGGCTAGGTGAGCTCTGACTTAAAGGTGATAGAAAGAGAAATGATACGAAATAATTTGAACCAGTTTTCACAATAGCCATATAATCAATAAACGTATTCCTTGTATTAGATGAACCATTTAAAAAATGCCCTCACAAATAATGGGTTATTTATTCTTGGTAACCCATTATTCAGCTTTGATTTCAGCTTGCAAAATGTTTTTTTCCTTTCTCACCAGTCGGCGCCGGGTATCAAATCTAGTGACGTAATATGTGCCATACTGATAGGGTAGCAAAGAGCTATGCTGGTGTGAAAACTACTCTAAATATAACCATGTAAAGGTGGCAAAGTCCGCGAATTTGGCTTAAATCAGCGCCAGTCATGGGCCCTCGTCATGGGCATTAATACAGGGACAACAAAGTACGGGTGTTGGAAAGAATAATGTAAAACGAACATGATTTACTTTGGCACCCTATTGGTACCCCTTGCACTAAGGTGCATGTGTGCGAATTTTAGCCTCCTATCTTCATACATCTGGTAATTTCTGGTTAAGAGAAGGGAGCATCAATTCATACTTACAAACTTTCATAAACAGAATGAACATCACTTTGAATTCATACACGTATATATGAAGCCATACAATTGCTGCACCCAGTATATGCATTCTTAGTATATAGTATGGCGCATGTGACGTCACAGATACCTCTCACAGTGCTTATCAGGCAGGGTATTTGTCTCACCTGTGTCACTGCTTGCTGTGGGCAGGGTTATTTCAGGAAAATGTCAATAACTTTGTGAATTTTTAAGTAATTTACATAATTTTTTCAATGCATACTAAGAGTACAACAGTGAAGATGTAAGTGTTTTCCAGCGTTCTCTTTCTATCACCTTTAAAGTGTAGAATTTTAGTTTATTTAATGTAGAATATGTTTAAGAGGACAGTGGTTTCGATCCTAGGACTCTCATCCGATGTCTGTATGTCCTATTTTGATTTTTGTTAATCATTCCATATTCATATATCAACGAATGACCACGCAAAATATTTAGGATGAGGGATTTTTCTAAGAATGTGAAACCCCAATGTAAACAAACTTTGAAAAGTTCCGAAAATCGTCGTACCGAGGTGAAGGTTGCAGACCTCCATGGCAGTTTTAACATCCAATCAGAATAGGTTAACTCGGCGGCGGAGTGTAGGAGCTTACAACCAGCTTTGGCTCACCAGCGTCACTCTGGTTTTCCTAAGAGGTGCCAAAACTCAAAAAAACTGGAGCATTTTGCAGCATGAAGAGGGAGATTATTGATGGAAATTGGAATTCTTTGAGTTAAATGCATAATATGGATTATTCTAAACATTGAATGAACTAAGAAAGGTATGTTGACAGTTTGGGACAGTGACATGGGAGGATAAGGTTGTTTCAGAGGATTTGTTGTTGTGAAAGTAAGGACAGAACCTATCAGAACATTGCCCATGGATTTTGGACAGGGGGTAGATCTATATCAATCACGTCGCTAAGCTCCGTTGCGCCTTCGGCGCAGATCGCTTTAAAAAAAAAAAAAATCTACCATATGCATTACCTGTACAATGTTCCTAGCTCCATTTTACTTGCTTACTGTTTGTGGATAATAAATCCATAACCAACCTCGATTGATAACAAGTGGCTGCAGTGCAGCTCCTTTTATTATAATTTATAGTAATCCAGAAAGTGCAAAATGTGGTCACAGTGTGTACGGTGTGCATATAACTGTGTTATAAAGTATGCACTGTGTTAGTGTGTAGATCTACACACTGTCACTGCGACACTAATGTAATGTAAAAACTCAATTTTAAAAAGGCACAACAGAAGGGCAGTTCTGCTACATTTATAACACTGCCAGCAGAGAACCGGAAACTGTTCCAAAACGGCAAATCGTGAGCGATAGCGTAATACGGCGAATGGTCCCATGATCACTCCTACTACTCAGTCCTAGTGTTGAAGTGACGTACGTAGACTCGTAGTGGCAGTGACAGTTCCAGTTGAATTCCAGGCGGAACTCAACTCAACGTTACGTCGACAGACCACAACAACAAACACAGGATAACAACTCACTTGTGCCATCAATTTATCTCCTCCTCCCTTTCGAGGGGCTGCTGGTGCTGGAGCTTTCTTGCGACCAAACATACTGTACGTGTAAATCTTTCTTTTGAGAACTTGGGCGTTTTCTTCTAAACTTGCTTCCCGAAAAACGATGTCATTTGCTTGTTTTCATTCCCCGGAAACGACGTCCGAGAATCTGCGAGATGTGCGGCGAGATTTCGAAAATTCGGCTGCGAGGGCCAACCTGTCCCACATCGGCGGTTCGCGTACGTTTCCCTCCCTCGACTCGGACGGAATCTGAGCTGTGTTGCAGTTTGCTGCGAGGGCCAATCAGATTTTGTTGTGTTACGACCGTATCGGCTGTTTTGCCCGTCTTCAGTCCCTGTGCACGTCAGGTAGCCACCATACAAACTACTTTAACTAATGAAGTTTTTTGTTATTTCTAAATAGAATTCCATTGATCAGTATCACGACCACAGAGCGTGCTGTTACAGCGGACCGATGCCTTTCGAAGCGCACCTGTTCGGCGCCATTTTGGCCTTCTTTGTTCCCATTGGTGGGGGCTGGTCCAACTTGATTGGTGTTCTCTGAGAGGTCCTGAAATTATTGGCTAGAAGTTGTGGTTGATCGAGATTGACCAGTCAGAACTCTGTTTATATGTTAGAAGGCCACGTGGCCTAGCGGGATCCCCTCAGTAGTCAACGTGTTGATAGAAGATAATCCCCTCTTGTTTGTCTTAAGTCGGTCATTGTTTGTGGGGCAATTAATAAGAAAATTTTAAAATAGAAAAAAGGAAAGAAAAAGGGGGGTTTGGGGGCACAGCCCCCGATTTCTTAACAATATTGACAACAAATGTTCAACCAAACCCAATAATCACATCAATATTCTTGTCTAGAAAGTATTTTTGTAATTCTTGTATAAACTTTGACAGGCACTGCCACCCGACCCTAATCCCTGAGTGTTGTGTTAAGTTGACTAGTGGATGGCAGCCGGCCTAGCTCCCCTCGTGTTGATCGTGATTGACGTTTCATTTCATTTTAGCCCTTCAGTTCTCAGACTCAGGGCCTCAGTCTCAGACTCAGAGAGGGGTTGACTGTAAAGCCTGGCAAAGGCAAAGACCAACGACAAAGTAACTTAATAAACAAATTCCAGCCTCAAGATTACTCTAGGGCATAGAAACATTCTGTGTCTATGAAAACACTCTTTGAGTTTTGTCACACACATTGACACTTTGATTGCTGATTTATAGAAGTCACGTTGTTTAAATGTGTATCTGATAAAATGTTGTTTCGATGTAGTTCCTTTTTCCATATTCTCTAAGACAGGTGTGCCATATCCTTATCTAGGTTAGGTCGTGTAAGATTTCCGCGGAAATGCGGAATTCCGCATTTTTTGAACTTTTTGGATCATTTTTGAGATTCGTCCAAATCCGAGGAGAAAATAATTTTTATGTAGGGGGTGGGGGGTTGCTTCAATAATTTTTACCAAAAATTAGAAAATATAGATCTATAAGTGTTTTTCTGGCATTTAAAATGTATTTATCATATTTTTCTTTAGTAAATATGTGATACCTCAATTTCCCTCATCAAAAATAAGGTTAATACCTGTTTCTTAGCAATTTTATTATTTTTCCGCGGAAATGACTTTCTATGACTTACATGCCTGTTAAGACTAAGGACTGTCCTTAGTTATGGTCATGCATGGGTGATTGTAACTAAGGCCAGAGGGGGATAGGTCAGGTTAGAGATAAGGACTGACCAATCAGAGCCAGATAAAACTGTCCCCCTTGGGGTTGCTAAGCATCTCTAGCTAGGGATTCCCCCTACCCTGTCCTTGAGAATACAGTGGTCATAATGTTTCTATATTTTCCTATATTTTTTGGCACTCCTATATTTTGCAAAAAAAACTTATAGACTATTTCCTATATCTCCCAGACGCAATTCTCTGGATTGTTGTATTTTGGTGTCCCTGCAGGCTAAATCAAGATGCATTATGGGAAATACGTCGACATGTCCATTTCCTCTTCTAAGCGCATAATCATATGGGACATTATCTTTTGATTTTAGATAATGAACAGGTAACCGTAAATTAACATATACACTGCACAAAAAAGACCTTTAAGTTTCTGTAGAAAATGGAGCCATTGAGGTGTGCTAAAGGTAATGGAAAGGTCACCATTACAATACCTTTCCAAAACTTTTTTCATTTACAAAGGTAATAAGGGTGTAATTTCGCTAATGATACTTTCTTTTTGTTGCCCTATGTACTTCATATAGATCTATCTGGAAGTTGATTAATTTTCATTAGGTATTTTTCATTAGGTATTTTTCTATTTCCATAAGATGCATTATTTCCATTGTTTTTCCATTATTTTGTCAATAAAATACGCCATAAATTAGCCTGCAGGTGCATAAATTACAGGGAAATTTGGAATTGTGTCTGCCTGAAATAATGTTGCAAAATCTCATGAGAAATGCTTGGGGGTCGTGGCTACTAATGCACATCATCTCAAAAGTCTTTACAGTAGGCCCAGCATGATTTCACATCTCCTTGAATAGTTGATTCCTTGGTTTGATGTATGATTCTACTACATGCATCATGGTATCATAATTATTACAATGGAGGACCAATGTTAAGAAGAGTGCCATGGTGCGTCTCACAGATGTCAACAAGGATCGTGACTGAAGTAATTGATTTGAATGTTATCGGTCAAGATACCCCCATCCGCCCCGTGGGGGTCTGGGTAAGAATATGCCCTCAGTAGCTCCTACGAGGCGACAAGAGGGGGGACTCTGCACTGATCAAGTGGTACTTTGGGTTCAATTCCTGTCAGTGCTTGGTTCACTAAGGGATGAGGTACAGCAAAAATGATTGCTAGGTTTTGATCCCCTGCTGTTTGCCCGCCCTGTCATCTTCATCTCATAGATTCAATCACCAATGACAGAATTCGTCCCAACTGTTTTTCGCCATGAAAATGACCCTGGCTGTCAGAACGGCGTAAAACACCCAACATTCACTCTACCCCCCATCCTGAACCTATAGTGTATGGGAGTGGGGTAAGGGTCGACTAGAGAGAATCGGAGTTCAACAGAGTATGGGATAGGGGTCAGGGTCAACTAGAGAGAAGTGCCAGAGAATTTCTCAGATACCATGAATGAATGGTAATTTTTTTCACGATTTTCGTGGGGGAGAGGGGCTACCCCTCCCACACCCTCCCCTTTGTTGGCTTTCCCATCCATAATACTCAACCTTTTTAAAACTCCCCCCCCCCCCCCCTGGATCCTGGATCTGCAACTGGTGTCCCAGATTTCATTATTGTGAGGTATAATTTCAAAATCTTCCTGGAGGTGACCCGTCATACCCCCCGATGAACAGGTATATTCAAGGGTAAAAAATAAATCTCAACAAGTAATTGCTATGTTTAGTAGCTAAGAGTGCCCGAAATTTAATTAAAGAGAAGTTATTCTCCTCAGATTTCATTATTGTGAGGTAAATTTTCTAATTTTATCTGGGGGTGGCCCCCCAATACCACCCCACTGAACTGGTATACTCAAGAGTTAGAAAGAAATCTTATCAAGTGATTGATATCTGTAGTAGTTAGGAGTGCCCAAGATTTAATTAATAAGACGTTATTCTCCTCAGATGATAGATATATCTAAATTCACTCAGAGTGTCCCAAATTTCATTATCGTAAAGTAAGTTTTCTTATTTTTCCTGGGGGTGGCCCCATATAGTTACAGGGATGTAAGTTTTCAGATTTTAATCTGATTTCAGATTTTTTCACATCCTCACTCAAATAATGATTTTCAAACTGAATTCATTACATGACGTTTTATGGCATTTTAAAGTTTATTCTAAATTTTCTCTGGGGTTTCAGATTGTTTCATTAACCCTGACTTACATCCCTGTAGTTATACCCCCTAGTTAGAGGGGCCATCCCTCCCACACCCTCCCCTGGGATAGCTCTGCCGTCCACCGTCATATCTTGATATTGCACTAAATCTCCCTCAAAGCAATTCTCAAAGTTGATAGGTTGATAGTAATAAACAAAAATAATTGCAAAGTAGGTTCCACTTCTGAAATATCTGTATTATTTTTATCCCACTCATTTCTAAATTGAAGTCAGTCTGTAAACTGATACCAAATGCCTATGGAATGGCTGTATCTAATATAACTTTGAAAAAGATTTGCCAAAAATTCCTATATTTTCCTCTATTTTTGTCCTGAAACCTCCTATATTTTCCTCTATTTTTTAATTAAAATTCCTATAAAAAATCCTATATTTTTGCCAAAGGCCGTTATGACCCCTGTTGAATGTTAGATTTCTATTCCTAAAGGTTATTTCCCTCCTAGTTGCTTCTAGAAAAAAAACTAGGAAAAGTGTTCCCTACTTTTTCATCAGTCGGGAGTGGCATCTCTGCCACAATCATTTGGATGCATCATACATGTGTTAAAAGAGAGATAGAAGGAAATTTCACTCTGGGACAGTGGGAGTGGAAGAATACTGGAGAAATCCAATCCACTCCCAGGGTAATAAAATGTTTCAAAAAAAATTAATAATAATTCATATTGCCAAATCCATTTTTCAGCAATTGCAAAGTTTTCTCCAAATTAGTTATGTTTACCCATTTCTATCTCTAAAACTGTTCTTTTTAGCCAATTTTATATTCCATTTCTGAATTCTACATATACAATTAGGTATTTGAACAAAATATAAGTGAGATTAAAGAACTTTCAATTTTGAGATATCTGGAAAATGACGCCGTTGTCCTTAACATCAATGACTTAGGTACTTCCTGATTCTCCCCCGTTACCTTAAGGAAGTTCCGTCTTCCCTGTATGAAGCAACCAATTTCAACTACATGTTTATCTGTGGGTGGAATGATTATGACGAATTATGTTCACTTAAACTGACGGTATAGATTTATAACAACCTCAATCATTGTTCGTTCCTGAAGAGCCATGGCCAGCAAAGACCCGGCCTTCACGTCAGGGGGCTCCACTTCCCAAGAAGCCGCATCACTTCTCCGGGGTTTTTGGGAAAGGACAATGGACGAAATCCGTGATCTGACACAGGTAACTATTACAACCCTTTTTTACATTTTCTTAATATTACTCTGTCTCTCGCTTTGATTGAACATACAATCTTGTAGTAGAAGTAGATCTAACAGTATATTATCAAAATATGAATATGAAATTGAATATGATAAGTAATCCACTAAAAGTCCCTAGTCTTACGATAATGCAATAATCCAAATAGTGCGTTCGTTAAGTATGTATGGACGATAACAATTTTTGATTTGATTTTGAATTGCAGGAAGACTTCAAAACACAAGAACTTCCTTTGGCGCGAATCAAGAAAATTATGAAGTTGGATGATGACGTGAAGGTACGTGAAAAATTCGTTTAAGTTTTGACCAAAAAAAAGTTATTCTTCAAAATGTAACTATGATTCTATAAACGCGTTCTCCAAAAACAATATGAGCAAGCCTCCCCATGGAAGCATCAAACAAATTTGCAGTCCTAGTTATAACATGTTTATGAATCGCCTGGAATACTATGATTTAGATTAACATTCATCATACCTCTTTTATTCTGTTCATCAACATTTCACATAAGGATACAAAAAAACTGAAGAAGTTGACTATGGCAATCGCATATACAATATTTACAAATGACAGTTGTTTTTGTTGTAGATGATCAGCGCTGAAGCCCCTGTGCTGTTCGCCAAAGCAGCAGAAATCTTTATAAGCGAGCTGTCCCTACGAGCCTGGATACATACAGAGGACAACAAACGCCGGACCCTTCAGGTGACAAAGAGTTAATATTTGCTCCGATTCTCACCAACATTTTGTGGTACTCTGATTTGCTTAGAAGTAAATTACAATAATCTTAGCACCCAGTAATATCAACAAAACATTTGATATTTCAGAGGAATGACATTGCTATGGCCATTAGCAAGTTCGACCAGTTCGACTTCCTCATCGACATTGTGCCACGTGATGAGCTAAAGCCTGCCAAAAGAGCGGTAAGAAACAGAATTTCTGAATAAAGGGAACTCTGTTGATTTGAGGGTCGGTATAGTAAGGTGTACAGCCAAGAGTCTTGTTTAAAATTTTAATTAAATTAAAAGTTAACCTTGCTGTAGATTCTATTAGCAGTTTAAGATTTAAAAAAAAAATAACAGCAATACTTTTATCAATTAAACGCTGCATTGATATTTATCGTACAGGATGAGACGGTGCAGCGGACGTCGATGATGCCAGACCAGGTGCAGTACTATTTCCAGCTGGCCCAGCAGGCGCAGGCCGCCCTCCAGCAGCAGACACCCACAGCCACCGCTACCACTGCCACTGCCGCCGCCCAACCGGCCGCCCAGCCTGCCCAACAGGCCGCCCAGCCCGCAGCCACCCAGCAAGCACAGGCCCAAGCTATTCAAATACAAGGTGAGAATAAACTTTTGTGAGCATAGATTATACATTTTTGCGAATTTGAGCCAAAGGACATGCGTAGGATTAATGTTGCGTCCTAATGAAACTGAAGTTTTCTGTGGTATGTTTAGATTATGTGATATTATAACAAACTTGGAACAACATTAAAAGTATATTCAATTGTTTTAGAGTGAGTTTGTCTTGGTCTTCGGCACCATTTGAAACGTTGCCACTCGGAATAAAAAAAAAAGTACGACATTTAGGCAATAGATCCAGTTGCCATGTATTACGTCTCAAACATGATGGCTGCAATACATGAAGGGATTTTAACGAATGTTTCTCTTTATTTTAGCAGGACAAGTAGTACAACAGGTGGGACAACAATTGCAATTACAAGTTCAAGTAAGTATAAGACCTCTTAATGTTAGTCGGGGTTAAAGGTGTCATTCGACTTCACGACGGAGCCTCAAAAACAAACAAATATACCAGGTTAGCAAAGATGTACATTGTAGAATTTCAGACTTGTCAACCAGGTTATACACATACATGAGCTTGTATGCGAGGTACCACAGCAGTTCAGGGAAAATTGTGTTATTGTATCAGACAATCATTCTGGTGTTAAGGCCCCGTCTAAACTAAACTAAACAATAAAGTTCAATCTTGTTATACCAATTTGCTTGTCGTGTCAGTTTTGGATAGTTAAACCTAACGTTTCGATTGTCTAAACTTCTGACATAAAGAATGTTAAATTAATAAATTATTATATAAAAAAGAAATGTTAATTATCAAAACTGCCAATCGAGGGAAATTTGGAAAATATTTTATGTTAAATCAGAATAGTTAGAGTAGCATATCGTAAACGTTAAATCTTGGTGCCACCCCTTTAAAGGGTTTCAGTGAGACTTTCTGAGCATCTAACCAACAACTGCTTGCCTCCTTGGACGCCCAATTCTTTAATGAATTTTAACCGCAAAGATCCACCGCCATAATCCACTCTATAGCCGACGATCGGTGATATACCATACACAAGTCAAATGAGACTAGAATACCGTATGAATAGCCGATGTAGTCACGAAAGAACACATATGTGTCCGAAGCTTTATCTATTAAAATTTTCTTTAGTTAACTTCACTATTTATTTATTGAAATATGCTCGTCAATTTCCAGGATCAAAATCAAGGTCAGCCACAGATTATCCAAGTCCAAGTACCTCAGCAACAACCACAGCAGCAGCAGCAGCAACAACAACAACAACAGCAGCAACAACAACAATCGCAACCTCAACAAACTACCCAAGTTCTTCATCAGATAGTAACACCCTCAGGAGATGTACAAAATATACCCGTAAGTAAAGACATGTATTTACAAACACTTACAACCTATTAAAATGGGTTACCTGTATACCCTAGACAGCATAGACCACGCAAGTCTCTAAAGGTCTCATACTGAATTTTTCAAATTTAAGGCCTCAACAATGTATTAAATTTCACATTTTTCTTGCATGAGGTCCTAAAAATGTCTTACACTGGATATGATTTGAAAATGAAAATCAAATGATGGGTTCAGGAAAATGCCACTTTTTTGCCACACAATCATACATCGAACCTTATCTGAGGAAATATTCTTTGCATGTGGCAAATAGGTCTTGAATTTGTCAAATTTTGGTCTAAAAAGGTCTTAAATTGAGTATCGAAAAAGCGTGGGCACCCTGATGAGATTACCCCTAGCAGAAAAAGGAAGGAGATTTTTGGAAAATTTGGTTGGTTATTTTTGCCACACCCACCGGATCTGACTCGGGACTTGTAAATCCTTAGAAGATATGGGCCCTGATGTAATATACAAATAAATGTTACCCAGAATCACAACAGAGTCATCATTACTTGGCCATAAACTATTTACTTAAACAGCACCTATAGTTTACCGTGTCTCACTGGCTTGCTCCGTTACAGATCCAGCTCACCCCTGACCAGCTGCAGGCCATCCAGCTCCAAGTCCAAGGCAAGCAGCCAGGTCAGCCCATCATCATTCAGACGGCCACCACTCAGAACACCGACCAGTTCCAGCTCTCACAAACACAAGTAAGACTCCATGTTGTCCTGTATTTACATATATTTTTTACAAAAACATGGGAAGACCTGGAATTCCAGTCAATGTTTGCTACAAATACACGTCTGTTTATAATATTTTTGCATCACCTAAAAAAATGATGTCGTCTTTGTATATAGATACTATACCACTATACTCAATTTTAACTTTGTGACACAAAGATTATAAAAAGATAAATGGTACTGTGGAAATTGAAAGATCGTATGCTAATCCGTGAAAACTAAAATACCGCCAATTTTCTAACTATAAAATCAAATAATTCGTCACTGTCTTGCTTTTCCAGCCGATGTTCCAGATCCAGCAGGTGGGCGGGCAGCAGGTGTTTATCCAGCAAGCTGAGGACGGCCAGCCGGCGGACACCCAGGACGGTTGAGACCAACACAACCTCACCGACTGAGGCTCATAAACATCACAATATTGTACATACTCATAAAACAGTCGGCCATAATAAACTTACTGCTTAGGCGGTTTCATGTTTATTCCCTTGCTCAACAAAATGTATAGATCTAGAGAACCCAACCAAATGTGTGCAATGTTTCTTAGCTACCAATTTGGTACGTTCAACTTGTGCGTTACCATGATTGACACTGATGTTAGGTTTGGTTTTGTACATATATCGCGTTTCAGGATCAGTTTCATTTCTACAAATACACGTAGATCAGGGGGAAAAAAGCTGAAATTAATGAATCTATGTTTGGCTACTTAGAACTACTCTCATTAAAAAGAAATTGTAATCCAGAATATTTTGCCGAAAGCCTCAAGCTGCCGTGCATATCTGTTTGTGAATGTATATTGACTGTCAATAAAATGCAA
Source organism: Lepidonotus clava (assembly GCA_936440205.1). Classification (NCBI taxonomy): domain Eukaryota; kingdom Metazoa; phylum Annelida; class Polychaeta; order Phyllodocida; family Polynoidae; genus Lepidonotus; species Lepidonotus clava. Next base: position 49,546,693 of record OW387134.1, on the reverse strand, counting down.
GACTTCAAAAAATTACTAGTTATTTTTCGCCCATTTATTACAATAGTAAAGAGCTTGCTCATATGATTCGCAGTAGATCTAGTGCCACAACTTTTTTTTCCCTCCCACAGGGATGAAAGTTTACCGATTTTAGTCTGATTACAGATTATTTTACTTCAACATCTCTTACGATAACTTTCAAAAGTGAAGTTTTCTAACATCCTAGGATACTTGAAGGTTTTCGTCATGAATTTTCTGTATTTTTTCATTGCCCCTGCTCACAGTGTTGGGATTTTTTTTATTATGTTAGTAGAGATTACTTTTTTCCCAAAATATTCAACAATAGTTTCCAAATTGTAATATTTTAGATTTTATGCCTATGAGGATGCACTTTGGTGGCCTAAATTGAGAAGCCACCCTCTGTAAGCTCTGAGTTGTGGCGCCACCTGGACCAACAATATGGTATTAATATAATTATGGTAGTGAAATATTTCTTAGCGACACCCATTGACTGAAGCTGGTTTCCGGTGTCCTGCATTCAGTTCAACCGATCGCTTTGAAACCGTCAAAAGCCGGTCGCGCCGTGACACAAAAATCATGTCTTTAACAACGTTTTCTGTGGCTTTACTACTGTACACGCTGTCTATTTCCATCCAGACTTCAGCTGCCGAAAACAAGTTAGCCCGAGGTAAGATTTAATGCACCATTTCGGGTAATTTCGAGTAATTCACCAATGATTGGTAACAACCAGCTAAGTGTTGACGTGTCTACATGGCCACGGGCCAGGGCTGATACTTAACACTGTCTAAGGGCCTTCAACCGTAGATCCGATATCAGGGATCTAGATTAGCTCTGTTACTAGTGTTAGCCTTCCCTGTATATTGAACGGGAACCGTTACCGTGAGCCGTGGTGTCAATCGTTAGTCTAGGATCTAGTGGAGGGTATTATCGGCAGTCTTGTATTATCGGCACCCCTGAGAGTTATTCAGATATTACAGAAACAATATGAGCTTTTTTGGCAATATGATTTTTATATATCCAAAGGGAACTTGTATTCTATTATTTACCACGAGACTTATATGATACAGGCCATAAATACCCACCACTATTCATCTACACTATATATGCATATCATCACCCAGCCAGAAATGACCATTTTATGAAGCTGGATAATGAACATAGACGTATAGAATTAATCTATTGACCCAAGAAATAAGTCTAATAGTTTAATTTTGGTTTGTATGAACTAAAATATGTCTCAAAAATAAATAATTAGTAAAGAATAGTTTTAAAAGTAAAAGTACATGTGTGCCGAAAATACACTCCATTCAATGCCCATGTCTAATTGTCTTGTATTATCGGCAGGGGTAGATCTACATCATCAGTTGTCTTATTAGACTGGAAAATAAAAAATAATGGTTGAAAAACAAAAATTATAGTCAAGATTGAAGAAAAATAAGTTTGCCAAATTGCTACTTGGTGATTTTGAAGTTTTAGTTTTTTTATTATAATTTATTGTGTATGAGAATATAGAAACAATGAATATGCATAAAGAATCAGTTTATAAAACGATAAGAAAACGATTAGTTAATCAAATTTTTGGGCAACTGAATTTGTTCATTTCTAAATCCAAAGATAGACTTGAAATCGTTTAGGGAGCAAAGTAAACATGTTGACCAAGCTTTTCTAACCAAAAATATCAATGTATTTATATCAGCCTCAAAGTAATGATGATTTACATTTTAGGGTGCTGATAATACAAGACAGGTGCCGATAATACCCTCCAAAACATGAACAAATAATCAAACAAATATTTTTCATATAAATATCTGAAATTGACGTACTGCAATTCTAATGGATGTTAATATGTATGAACTATCTTTTGGGACACTTTATGATTAGATTTTAGGGCAAATAAACATACAATGATACATTATGCCTTAAGGTGCCGATAATACCCTCCACTACTCTAGATCTAGATCTAAAAGCTCCCATTTCACTGCAAAATTTGGTCACAAAAGTAGACGATGGCAGTTATCACCCGAAGCCGGGACCCTGATATCAGCCTGAGGCCAGGGCCCGAAGGGCCGGCCGAGGGGTGATATCAGGGTCCCAGCAAGGGGTGGTGACCACCAGAGTACTCCCTTCGAGGTCAGCCCTCTACTTTAATTTTCTGTTAGATCTGAGCTCCCAAGCCAAGGACGGATGCACAGCAAACACTGATGGTGGGGCTGTGATGCACATTTTTTTAATATGTTTTTTTCATATACCGAGTACACGGGTTTGGGGCATCTGTGTCTTCGAGGCAACGAGAGACCAGAAGTTGGGGGGAACAATCTGCGTTGAGCGTCTTTTTTTCAGACGCGAATGTACGCGAGTTACGCGATGTCGCAGAGCGTCATTCTTGCCTCGTAGGTACAGATGACCCAAACCCGCATACGGAGTATAGTCTAGAGTAGAGGAGCCAGTTTCTGCGCATTAAGGGGTAGAAATTAAGCTTTAACAAAATATTTTAAGGAAAAAAATAATTTAATATCTTTTCTTCTATAGATCTATGCAGGGGAATGACCTTTACAAACATAATCATGATAAAAAATATTAAAGTTTGAAAAATATTTTTGTAAAATCTTAAGGTTTTAATTTCACATGATAATTCTTCAGTTTCCACGCACCTGTGGCCCGTTGCACAATAGAATTTCGTTACTAAGATAAAACAACGAAAGCACAACGAACTTTTGCTTAACAACGAAATGTTTCGTTGTTACGAAAATATTCCACTCTTACTTAAATAGTAAAAATCTCGGCTTCTAATGAATGGAATTGAATTCTGTAAATTGATATAAAAAGGCAAGACATTGGAGAAAACGCATTAAAAGTTACAACTCATTGAGGGCATTCTAACTATAGAAAAAAAATTGTTAGATAATACTTTCGTTGTTACGAAAATACCTGCAAATAATTTATTAAGCAACAACGAAATGTTTCGTTGTTTACAATATTTTCGTTGTTACGAAACCCATTGTGCAACAGGGCACTGGAGCCTATTTCCGCGCATTTTGGAGTCAATTTCCGCGCATTTATGCATATCTTAGATGTTAAATGAGTAAAACATTCAATAGAAAGAAAACATAATGTATGAAGCATCAGAAAAAGATTATCTACTCATATCTGTAATGCAAAATGATTGTTGAATTCTTAGTTATTCATAATATGCATATAAGAAAAGCTATGTTGTCTGACAAATTCTAAATAAAAGATGCATGAAAAGGAGTAGGAAATACACATATTTGTGCATTATCAGTAAATGACAAACGCATCAATTCGCCCAAGCAAGAGACAAAAAATGTATGCATCAACTTTTTGGTTGATATCACCTTAGGAAAATATCTTACAAATATACAGAAGCTTGCTTTGAAAATTTTTGGAAGTTTTTATATTAAAAAAAGGTAGAAAATTCGGAAATTTCGGGAAAATATGTGGAAAAATGCGCGGAAACTAGCACCTGCCTAATTTTGTGTCATTAGTTTCCACGCAGGGGTCAATTTTCTATTTTAGACATGAAATTACATGTTTCTGACATTGAAATGATGGTATATAACTTTAAACTAATATCTCTGATATTTCTGTTTAGTAGGTATAATTGTTTCTTTAAAAAATGACCTTATGTTCAGTATTTCATAAAATATCGATTTTATAAGGATCCCGCCTTATTCCTTAATAATAAGGACATAAACAAATATTTTTGGCTGTAGAATACCTAAATATACATGAAACATTACAAAAATTTCAAATTTATTCCACCAGAACGTCCCTACATGCATAGTATTGAAAAATAACATCTTTCATATCTATAGAAAAAATGCGTACATAAAAATGCGCAAAATCCGCGGAAACTAGAGATTTTTTTTTTTTATGAATTTTAGAAAAATAAAAAGTTTCTGTATCGCCATGCAGGGCAATACAAGGCTGGTATTCGCCCAGGTTTGTATCGCCCTTTGTTAAACTCTTAACTACTAAACTTGTATCACCCTAAGGCAGTGTTGGAAATTAACGTCAGCCCGTCAGCCCCAGGCTGACATTTCCTGATCAAGGCTGACAATTTTGGGCAAAAATATCAAGTTAGATCTATCAGCCCGGATGGCTAATAGGTTTTTAGGAAATAAAATCTGCATTTTTGTCAATCTTTTCCAATTTATTTTACTAGATACTTTTTTGATTATTATCCTAACCCTGTTTCTGAAGGTAACTAGTTGTAAAACTGATGGTCATATTTTCAGGATTTTCATTGTACAAAATCTGGGCTGGAATTTCGTTGTCAGGGCTGACACTTTTTCATATTACGTCAGCCCTGATGGCTGACTTCAAAAAAAGTTAATTTCAAAGACTGCTAAGGTATAATAAAAGTCTTTATCATTTCTTCTGGAACATACAGGAGCCCTATGGTAGTTTTGTTTTGTGATTATAATAGACATTCATTTATTTCTTTGTAGGTTTTAATGATGACATAGACTGGGTGTCAATCGATGACGCAAAAAAAGTGGCTGAAGATGAGTAAGTTAATTTTCCTTGACTATTGCTGCAGGGCCTAGATCTATTCTTTTTTTAATGTGATAAGGGGAAGGGCCCCCAAAGTTTTACCGACGGATGTTCTGCACTCAGACTGCTATGTATAGAATTAGAAAACTTTAAAGGTTCTATTTAAAGGAGACAGGTAAACATTAAAGCACTGGGTTTCCGACAGTGTAGAGTTTATTCGCCATCAGCAATAAGTACGACGGAAACTACCTCCCATTGGTAGGTCAATTATCCCTAAGATAGGACTAATACAGATATTTACATAATGATTTAGGAAAGTACCCTTAACGTACTATTTCTTTTACCTTTTACACATTTACAGGAACAAGCCGGTAATGCTGCTTATCCATAAATCTTGGTGCGGAGCATGCAAAGGTAGGATTCTCTTCTGACTCATTGACCAGTAGATCTGCCTATTAATTAAATTCGCGAGAGTACCAGGTAGTTTGCTATAAATAAAGGAGATAAAAACAATTGTTGGCAATGTTATTGACTCAAAGCCCACCTATTGATTGCTTATAGATGTACCAATATTGCACACCTGGCACCGTGTCAAGTAACAAAGTGTCAAAGTCAAGTAACATTAATGGACAGGTAAATAATCAACTGGGATGTAAATAACCTCCCGAATCTTAGCGGTAGTACTATGATACTTACGAGACTGCTCTCAATAGGTTTATAACAAGTCCATGTTTGCAAGACTACTTTATGTGATATAATTATGTAATGTGCGTTCTTTGTGGGGACGGTTTAATCAAAATGTTAATTTACAATTTAATTTCGGAGGCCCTTGGCTTCTCATCACTGCATTTATTCCAGTAGACATTACATAGAAGAATTGCTTTTGATCAATCTTAAGCATATCGTCAAATTCAAATAAAGAATAAACCTGTGTAATGCACAATTAAAACGTGTACTTTTATCCATTTTGGAGTCAGCCTCTGTTCACACGTGTACTCATTTTACTCCGCTAATCCATGTTTTGTTATACAAACGGTTTTCTCCCATTTTAATGGACGTCTATTGATGACCGAAATAAAGCAGAGAGTACCCAGGTGTTCTATAATAATGACCCTATCAACAGCTGTTACCGGATGGAAGGACAATAAGACACATGTGTGGCAAGGGGGCCCAGACTTACCTCAGTTCAAATATGTCCTACTGTCAAAGTGATTCAATGATCAGAGGGTCTATTCAGAATGGCTTTGAATTTGAAATTTCCGATTGTCCCAGTGTATCGAATGATACCTCGTTTGATTGGTTTGACCCGGAGGAAGTCTCACGTGCCAACAACGCCAAACTGCTGTGAATACTTAATCAGGGGATAATTGCGCAGGATGCCTGGGCCTGTCTTGCATCAATTGATTCATTCATCTAATGTTTGTTAATTTCAGCCCTGAAACCCCAGGTTGCTTCATCTCGTGGAATTGAAAAATTGAGTGAACATTTCGTTATGGTCAACACCGAGGTAAGACCATTTTTCATCTCCATATAAGCATTAATGGTTCATGTCAACTACATTTTTTCTGAAGTTTTAAAGCATTTAAATCTACATCTCATTAAAAAAAGAAACTCTTGGCTTCGGTTTTGTACAGAAGCAAACACTATTCGAATGTTTTCTGATGAATGAATGTTGGGTTCAGAAATTGGTTTTGAAGCACATTGATGGCCCTTGAACTACTGTAATGAAGAAAGCTCTATTTGTATCTCATCGTTGAATGTAAAGGCAGATTAACATTTATGCAAAATGTGCATGAATTTCATTTCAATTTTCCCCACATATACTCTCATTAGGACGAGGAGGAGCCCCAAGGATCACAATACTCGCCTGATGGTGGATACATCCCCCGCGTTCTCTTCCTTGGTAGGTGGCTTTTAACAAATTATAATTGTACGTTACATCATAAAGACTATAGTACTAGAGAGAGCGGCACATCTGAGAGTTTCAGGAGGCCTTATCTGTACTAAGTAATGTGTGAAGTACAAAAAGTACATATTCAGGACATCCGGCCCTCTTTAAGCCGTTTCTCCAATCCTCTCATCTCCGTGGTTGCATACAATACACAAAACAATTGATACACAACACATTTTTCTTTTCATTTTATTTTGAATTTAGAAAATAGAAATTTATAGTTACAGTAAGGACTGTTAATTCTTGTTCTTCATCAAATTTTACGATTAAAGCTTCAATGACTGAGGCCGTTTACCTCTTATTAGTTATCGCGTTTCATGACACAAGTCTTGCACCTATATTGTATTTTCTTCTTCAGATCCTAAGTGGAATGTAGTTAAAGATATTTACAACGAACAAGGTAGCGCGAGCTACAAGTATTACTACCCCTCTGCCGAGAGCCGTAAGTAAACGTTTACTCTATTCTCCCCTTTATGGAAAGCTGTATACGTCATGTGTATTTGGCAGTAACAAATAATTTATGGAATGTGCGTGGAAGAGGATGAGGGATTATTATAGGCAAAAATGGCCAATAAAATATTCCCCGAAGGTCATAGATTCTTCCATGCTCTTTGCTATGATTTATGGTTGACTGATTGATGCATGCAATTGCCATTTTATAAAGGGAGGCATCGATAGATTGGTAGGAAAATAGTTTTGTTAAAAAAAAATGAAAAGAAAATATATATGTATATAAATGATTGTAAAATCTATCTAGAGATAGGCCAATTATATGGTAGGCTCGAACAGTTTTCTGTTCGTATTTAACCTCGATAGTAATAAGCCACGTAATAGGGAATTACTGAAGTTCTATTATCTTATCTTGAATTGTCTTTTTTTTCAGTTGAAGATGGAATGAAACGAGCAAAGGCTCACTTTGAGAAGGCTAGTTTAACACCAGACAAGGAGCTCTGATCTGAGAGTGTTTATACCTCTGCCTAGAACTATGCAATATTTGTGTGGTAGAGAAGAATTTAAGATTTCCTTGATCATGTAATGCTGTAAAAAGTGTACAATGTGTAATGTAATCATAGGTGTAGTCGCCAACTAAATCCATCTTTTTACAAATGATTTAAAATTGAAATTCCCTAGCAAATTATCATCTGTGTCAGATATTTCTCTCAGAATTTATGTTTACTGCATTGCTTATGCTCCGTCACCTGCTGTTGTCTATCCCACGAAAATTATGGTTAATCCTACATTTTGGAACATCACGGGCTATTCCTCAACATCTAGAATTGTGTGATTTAAGGATAACCATTTTTGGGATCAAATACATATCTAATTCATAATTATCTTAAATTGAATTGAAATCCAATCCATACTGTATCGTTTGATTTAACATGTGTTAACCATTGAAACCAATCATGATGCATTCCATGACCAGTATAACTGTATTCCTTTAATTTAGTTGTGCTTGGAAAAGTTGTAATTTAAGGAATTATTCAGCGTATTGATATACATGTACAATGGTTTCACATGCCGGTACTATTCGTTTTGAATACCAGTATATATTTTCACAATGTAGGGATATTATTAGGTTACTGAATTGAGCAGTAGAGTCCCACAATATCATATATAATGTGATATTCTATTTACATAAATAACTGTTGACAGTGTAATGCAAAAAGTAAACATGTAAGTTCCTAAGTTATTGAGTCGAAATAGCGAATGGAATAGGGAAAATGATCTACAAGAATGTCGTGAGATGAATGTGTACAGACTAAATACATATTTGAACAAATAAAAGACAATTTTAGACGATCTTTTGCTTTGTCTCTCATATCGCCTCTATATTTAGAAAAGATTATTCGTTTTCACAATAGATTTAGAGACAGCAACGCCAATATAGATTTGGTGTCAGATTAACATAATCCTTCCAAGAATAATTTCCACCCCGCAATCCACATAATACATGATCGTATCATAGTTCGCCTTTTCTAAATAGACTTAAAAATCTGTTACAATTGACACCATTGAAAATACACATTCAATTTGTAATTGTTTTGATGCAAAAAAAATCATTAAAATTAACATTTCATTGACAGTTGCATTTGAGCAGCAAATGTCAAAGTATTTGCTAAGTTAGATAGTCCTACAACATACATTTTTATACCCAAATTCGGAGAAAAAAGATATGGCCCAAAAATAATTAAAATGTCGCCCAGTATATGGGCTCCTGCCGAGCCTCTCTTGGAGAGCTATCGACCCACCTGTAACCCCAAAAAGGTGTGGTGAGGCACAATCTCTATCAAATGGCATTAGAGCCACTCGCAAGGTTTGTCGCAGCACCAGTAAGTAGACCCTGTTCCCAGCCAATGATTTGTGATTCTTGACCTCTTAGAGAGATCACGGTTATTGGTCCTTCTGTAAATGTTAGGAGTGTTGTGTAGTCACTGCAGGGATGGATTCAGGGGGCGGGGGGGGGGGGGTCCTGACCCCACCCCAACCCCACCCCCTTTTGGTGGACCCCTAAACTACAAAGAGAGGGAAATGCCATGTGTGAATACGCACCATTTTAGTACTGAGCCTTTTAGCTGACACCCACCCTTTCGAAAATCCTGTATCTGCCCCTGCCAGTCACCCATCTTTGGTGGTGTATATGGGGGACGCCCATGTCATGCGTCGAATTTACACGTTTTTAAGATCTTAGATTTGATTTTGTAATTATTTAGTGTGTTTTTAGGTAAACGAAGAAATTACACTCTGCGACAAGTAAAACTTTTGAGAAAAAATCCTACTAATAAGTCTTGATAAGGATCGTCTACAATAACCTCGACGAGATTAGTTTGCATCACCTGTCATTACTTTTCGAGTTTTTATTCTCTTCAAAAGGAGTCTAAGGCAGGCCCGTACCCAGGGGGGTTGGGGGGGGGGTGCCCCCCCCCCCCCCCCAAGGAAATCTTTCCAAAAGTTCCACCTTTCCTTCCAAAATTTAATTTAAAACACCCAAAATTAGTTGGAAAATATTGAAAAGTTCCACTTTTTACTGCTCACCACCCCCCTTATCAAGCTAAAATTGAAAATACAGGCAAAAATTCCACTTGTTGAACCACAGCAGCCCCCCCCCCCCCCCCCCACAGCAGAGCCTGGCTACGGGCCTGTAAGGAATAATGTATATAATGACAAAATGCGGTTTATGTGGTCTTTTCGGGTATTTTAACTTATAGAGGAAATATAGATATTTGATGCATAGATTTATTCAGTATCGCAGAAAAAAAAAGATACTTCAGAGTTGCAATTATAGTTTTACTACAATTGCCCACCAAAAAACGCTCAATAGACCTGTCCACTTTGCCAGCTAGCCCACCCCTTATTTCTAAGGTATCAACATTTTGAAAAATTTTGATTCACAGTAATTTTCCTATTACTATTACCCAAAACTAAACTTTATAAGCTTTTACTTATGATATTAAATATGTAGCTGTAGGACTGGAAAGCAAAAATGGCATTTTGCCATAGGGGACAGTGTTAAAGCCCTTCAGCTTTGCCCACGCTGTCCAACCCTAAAATCACAAAAACATATCTTATTTTGGTTCACCTAAAATGGAGGTAATTACCCAATTGAGAGAATATAATAATTCATCCTCATTTATCAATACCTTATGACACAAGTACTAACTCATTCACTCAGATTTGTGCCAGTGCCTGACTTTGCAAAAACTGCAAGTATGTCCAACCTCTGTATCGACATGCCAGCAATACATGTACATCCCAAAGTGGACAGGTCTACTACAATCGTATGGCGCCACCTAGTATGACCCAGCAACACTTTCCTTCCTCAGGTGTTCAGTGATTCCCCCAACGAGCAAATTTGGGTCACTTTTCGAATTAAGTAGCTGTTATTTGAATATCCATGTATTATATATTATGTTCTCTAAGATCCTATAAATGATTTTACCCACCGGTTTAAGTAATAATTGTAAACAAATTAGACGCAGTCTGGAAAGAACCGATAAGGGTTGGCCGGACGTTAAACTACCCCAACAAACAAAACAAATCTATCATTATTAGGAGGGAAAGTATTCTGGAAATAATCAGCACAAGTGAATGTGAAAATCTTTTGAATAAAAATAACAAAATTATGTTTCCAAAACGATAAAGCTGTAAAGCTAAAGACGCGGGAAACAATAACATGTCAGGACTTTATTAAAAGTCAAAAGTTTATGAACGCCTTCTTATTTTATCATCATCTCGAAAGGTCATTAAAAAAACTTTTATTAAACCAAACCTAGCTGTCTTTATTAGTTTGTAGCTCCATTCTATACCCTCCCTGCTTAGAAATTTTGTCTGCAGACAAATAACACGTTAAGAAGAACCCCTTGTGTGTGTAGTAGGGTAAGTAAACAAACAGGGCTGGGTTGTCATTTCCGTATTATCGGTGCGTTGACATAGAAGGTTCAAGCCGCCACCCTATAAGTAAACTTAGGCCACCCCTCACTACTAGAAATCCTCCTACCGTTCTAATATTAAAGTTATGTGTCGTCCCAGGCCCGTAACTAGGGGGGGAGGCGGGGGTGGTGGGCCACCCCCCCACAGGGGGAATTTGTTAAAAAAAAGTTCCACCTCTCCTTAAAATTCACTGTAGAACCCCCTAAAAAACAGGAGAAAATATTGAAAAGTTCCATTATGGGAACCGCGCCACCCCCTTTTTAAATTTAAATTATTGCAATTATAAGCAAATGTTCCACTGAGGGATTCTCGCCACCCCCCCACAGCAGACCCTGGGTATGGGCCTGCGTCCTATTCAACGTAGTTTTAGTTACCGGTATGGAATTATGCATGCTTTGGTCCAGCTATGTGGCATACTTTTCCATTAGCAAAAGACATGTTCCAGAGCTTCAAAACTGATCTAATATTACACCAAATTATATGATTGTAGTAGTTGGTAATCGACTCTTTCTCTCCGCATTATATGTGTAAGAATACATATTGCAGCTCATATGAAGCTTATGTGCCGGAGTTGGGGGCGAGGCTACTGCTATATGCATGTTGTGTGCAATTTCTCTGCGACACCATCATATCGCAGCTTAATTCGTGTAGTGTAATACACGTTTTTACCAGTTTATGCTACGCTAGCTATTTGTCGGATCTACTTCATGCACTCTAGCACAAGTATACTAAATTACTATTGTTTTTCCTTACCAGTCCACACATGTAAGGCTTATTATAACGGTTTATATATAGTTATCTTTATTGTAAGAATCGTCATGACTTTGAGAATAATAATAACGAAATGTCACTCGGATACAAACATAACAGTGAAGCACTTCGACGAATCAGAAGCAAACCTTAAGCCCAACCCTTAACAATTAGCCTATATGAAGCGATTATTACTAATTTAGGTTATTCTTATGAAATATGCAATTTATCACAGAACCGTAAACGACTATTAACACAGAAATGGAATTAACCCCCTTATAATAATTTGAAAAATGTATAGGAAGAGCGTCAGTTGATGTTTTGTCGCAGCATGGGGCAATGGTTAAATGTACTCGTTGAACAGCAGATAGTGGGCTTAGACTGCAGGCATTGTTTCTGGTAGAATCTGCTTATGCAAATCCCGACCCTCTGGGACAAACAAAATAATATGAAGAGGGATTGCATATGGTTGTGAATAAACAAACATATTTTGCACACGGAAATCCTATATCTCTACCTAAATGAGTTTGTATTAAACAGTATTGTATTTTTTTAAATCATAATCATCAGGATATGACAGCATTGAATACTGTTTCAACACATTTTGTTGACACACTGTGAGCTTATTATACTTCATCATTGAAGATGTTCAATGCTGCCAAATGAACATAATATTCAGTACTAGAGAGAGATAATTTGTTTTCAAAATCTAATTGGCAAATTGGACGAGGAAGGGGCGGGTTTTTTTTGCGTTTCTTTCTTTACCCGATTATATTTACATTTATTAATTCACTCTACACTTTATAGCAATATCTATCTCACTTTGAAGCAATGTAATTCTCATTCTGTATGTAAAAACATCAATAAGAAAGTCTTTCTTAATGATTTACTTTTCTTCTGTCATTATTTTGCTTCGCTGAGACACTAAAAGGCCGTTCAAAACAAAAATCAATTGTGGACTTTTGGATTAGCATATCGTCAGAGGAAATGTGTAGTGGTTATAGCAGGAAAACTTCGATATACAGTTGAATTACACCATCATGATCCATAGATCTTCCCATACGTATTTCCTTGACTAAAGTAGAACAGTACCTGTCTTCATGCATATTGCAGAAAATAAACTTAAATTGTTAATCATTAGGCCTTAGTCCTTAAATTGCATTATCCCGAACCACAATAGCAATGAGAAGTATTTATTTCAAATGCATGTGGGTTATTTCTATTTCCGATGTACCTTATCCATCTCTGAACATCCTGTTCGTGATATTAAAGGGGAGCAGATGAGGATTATGAATAACCTCTTGTCCCTCTAGCAATAAGTGTGATGCCCATATGGATTTGAAAATTACAATGGACATAATCCTTGTCAGTCCTAAAGGCTGGTGTCGGCTATCCTACCCGACCTGTAGACCAGGTTGCCGGCGGCCGTTCCCATGGTCGACTCGGGCCCTAGGGTCATGTGGTCCGGGAGTTCATCGTACTCCGACTCAAGGTCCATGTGGGCCGACCTGACCTCGTCCCTCGCCTCCCGTATGGTCGACCTGCCGTCCACAGTCGACACGTCCTCTATCTTCATGTGGGCGCTCCGCGTCTCAAACTTGGAGGACGCCCCTGAAACGCTCTCCATGCCAAAGTCCATCTGGCGTTCCTGCACTGCCATCTGGCGGGGAGGCAAATAGAGCTGGGGTCGGTGCCTCAGGACGATGTTGAGGTTCAAAGGGCCAAACCGAAAAGGTTGGTTGGGGGCTCGTGCAGGTTGTGGGGCCGGCACCTGGGGCGCGGGCTGGGGCGCGGCAGGCGGCGGTCTCCAGGCAGGAGGGATGATCTTCAGTATGATGGGCGGGAGCGGCCTCCTGGGCGGAGGTGGGGGCTTCATCACTGGAGGACCGGTGAAGCGGCGCACCTGTCTGACCAGGACCCAGTTAACCCGGGCAGGTCCTCCGATACAGGCGACGATTAACCAGATGAGGAGGGCCAGCATGATGAGGCCGGCCAGCAGTCCCCCTACTATACCAGCGATTCGACCAGCGGCTAAAAGGACAGGGCAATGAGAAACGTGTGAATATATCTTATAGGCCTATAGGTCTCTCAAAGGTCATGGACCACTTCATCTAAGGCTGTGTACCAGTTATGCAAAAAGAAACGATTTTTCAGAATACATGTCTGACTCTACCTGCCATTGTCTACCATCCAGAATTGCGCCAAATTAATCATGACACTTTTTGTAGTAGACTATAGCTATCTGAAATAGCTGGGTTGGCAATATAAAGCATAGCCCTGTAGGCTATAGCAACATTATCTCAACTAGCGATATAAATTCTTAGTTTGTTTCCAGAGTGTTTTGAAGTCCGGAAAATGAAAAGAGCAATTTAAGTCCAAAATCAAGTTAAATTGTGGTAACTTAGTCCTGACAGTCTATCTGATAGTCTTCTATGTTTAACAATTAATCATAATTCTACTAACAGAAATCGTCATATAATATAGCCTATTTCATAATTCAAAGTCGTTCAGGGAAAGGCGATATAAAATTCATACTCACTTCCTGGATTTGGGTTTGCATTGGGCCCAGGGGCAACCTTCCTGTAGAGTATGAGGAATGTGAAGTCACAGGATCCTGAGCTGCCATTTCCGCTGACCTTGATGATCAGTTGGGACAGGTACAAGGGGGAGAACTTGGCGGGCGCCGTCCCACAGAAGGGACTGGCGATGGGCAGCCTGGTGACACCATTGAACATCTGAATAGCCCCCGACACACACTGCCCCTGGTGGTTGGGGCCCGGGAAGGTCAGGTTGAGTACGCTAACCTCTACCATGGAGCCTTTCTTGCTGTCAAAGATGTGAATCTCACAGGAGGAGTTACAGGTGCCATTCTCAAGTGAAATCCGCAGGTAGTTAGCGTTGGTGAATGTAAAGATTTGGCCCGAATGACACTGGTTCGCGTTGATGAATAATATTGCTATTGGTAAAACAGGAAATGCATGATTATTAAGGTGGGCCATCAAGGTATGGAGGGATGGTATTAATTTTGAAGTATTCACGTATTTTCATTTGTATATCATACATAATCTTAATCATCTTCCTTAATATGAAAAACACTATGAGATGGAATTCTAAATTCCTTCATCATGCGACATCTTCGGTTCATCCAGTTCTTACTGATGATTATCATTGAAGATATACTATCTAATTAGAAAACCATAGAAAAGTATATATACTTACGTGCTGATGAATCAACAAGATAACCTAATTGCAGAACAACTGCAATGCCTAAAAGGGCGGCAGCTCCTGTAGTCGTCCCCATGGTTGCCGCCCTTAAAATGGAATAAAGTGACTAAACCCGTCCGTGGATAAGTCCCATGTCTCCAGGTAAGGTGTGCCCTCCGCCAGGGCACAGGAAACTGTGAATTAAAGACTGGAGTCGCACTTTGAGCCCTCCACCTAAACGGTCACACCCATAGAGTACACAGTCTGTAGTGTGGAGACTTCCCCCTTTTTAACATTCTCTACCTGGTAACCATGCCACAGCCTTACAGCGTGTGTGAGTGACTGCCCTCCTTTTAGTACACCCCAGGCAGGTATGGGGGCGAGTGGCGGGATTTGCAGGGGTATACTGGTGTAGAGGGGGTGGGGGTGAATGTGTGGTCAGGTTGCAGAAGCTATAGATCCCTGGGTAAACTTGCTTATGATTTGCATGCATGTCTTCCCCAGATTTCCAAGTTCTCGTGCCTTTTTTTTCATGATATATATAATAAGATTTATACCCACACCGGTTCCAAATGCAATAGTTGGCTTTAACATAAATGAACATAGCCCGCTTATAGGATAAGTATGTGAACCTATTTGATACAACTCGCTGTACTATGTACATGGTTGTTAAACTTCTATAGATGTAACTTATAATCTTTAAGTTGAAGGAGGACCCCTGGGTCTTTTCCTTGGTCCAATAGATTCTAGTTCTTTTTCGAGAATAACAATTCAACGAGGGCTATGTGCATAGAATCTGATCATACTTGTATACGTGTTTACTAATACACGGTTAACCACTAGACATAAAATACATAAACAGAGTAGACAATCAACCATTCTTCTTTTGTGGATGATATTAAACAACTAATAACAATGACCATGTTGTTTGGTGGCACTGACCGTATTAGTAGGCAAATGTAAATATGGGTACGGCGAGCATTCAGTTAGAGGCATGAATAGTAGATTCTGTATTGCCAATGTTTGGTTAGCTCGTTGAAATACTATATGGCAATGAACAGCTACAAAGCCATATGAAGGGTAAGATTGCCACTTCACCTTGATTTCGCAGTTAACCTAAATGCATAGATATCGGTTTGGAAAATTATACTTGTACTCGTTAGAACTAATGCCTATAATATTGTGTATAGGCCCTATACGTTCTATTAATTGCCTGAATATATTTTTGCCACGTTATCGTTACGACATTCTATTTTATGGCTTGCTGTTAAAATTAGCATCAGGCATTTCAGTCAAATTTAAGAAATCCCCTTACATGTCATCAGCCTGGTCATGGGTTAGTTGTTTGGGTTACTCTGCCGACACGTGAGGCCCCGCAACTTAACAAACCCCTAATACCCTCAGACTGTGCATCAAAGATCAACTCTCTCAATACAATGGATATTTTGTTTTCTATTTGGGAATGAGAAAATTTAAGAAATCCCCCAAAGTTAATGAACTTTTCGAATACCATGTCTTTTGGAATTGGATCGGTCTTCAATTGCATCCTTAGCTGCTTCTAAAGGGGTAATGAAGGGCACGTTGTTATGTGCAACCCCTTGTGCAACCCCTTGTTTTATTATAGGAAGATTGTTCACCGCCAGATCTAAATTCTTCAGAATAAAATTAAATTTCCATTCACAGCGATATGAAGCTATTTCAGCAGCAGGGGCATCTCGAATGTGGAAAAGTTGCGTTTTAGATGTAACGTTTGAACAATAGAAAACACAAGCTAGGTATCTTTCACTTGGGTTTTTATAAGTCATGTCAGACTATCAATATAATTATATTATCAGAATTGCATTACTAGTCAAGTTAAAATAATACAGTGACGTATGAAGACTCGTGTTGGTTTCTTGGACTCCTTACTGCCAGAAAACTGTGTCGTGTCTGTTCATATCAATGTTTTTATTGTAATCTTCAGAAACGAAGGCATTATCACCGTACAAATTCTCCTTATCTCAAATAACCAGATAACAGCATTTTGTAATGTCAAACACTCAACTACAAATAGAACATGCTGGTTACGATCATTCAGTATTTATCATAGACCTAGATACATAACATTTACATTTCTGTAACAGAAGGATGTGTGTTTTTCTGGCAAGATATTGGTGCTCCTCCAACAAATACTTTCAAAAAGTCAAAGTTCAATCACAATCATTATCGTTTACGTATAACACTGATTTTCTGTTGCTTCATAATCAACCGGAGAGCATAGTATCGTCCAGTTGAGATGTACAGAATACTTCATTTAATATAGATCAATCTCTTGAATACCTCAACCTACTGAACCATCAGGATAGGAACAAGACAATTTCGGCAAGACATGTAACGAGCGGAACGTTTGTTGCCCTTCTTCACGATCTACTGTTTGCAAGAGACATTACTGATTACAATATTTGGATGGCAACCTTCGCAGGTAACATGACATACTGTACACTATAGATTATGTAGAACAGCACCTCAGCAAATTAAGGTGACCTGTATGAGTATTTTCATTGACATCCCCTCAGCAGAGAACACAATCCTGTCATTAAATAGTTTATTAGGAACAACACCCATCACAATTCATCTAGAAAGAGGACACTTCTAACTTAATCATCACATTCTTGTCTCTTAGAATACGCAGTTATCGGTACCTGTAATAAGGATTGATAAGTTGATATTTCGATATTGACATGTAATTTGGGACGCAGCCTTATTAACAGCTAGCATTAGCATTGAAAAATATGGAATACATGTATATGGAATGTGGGTAGACAGTATATATCCCAGATCATTATTCTAATTCAGGATTGATCATTTAGTAATAGCACTCAATTTGCACTGTCTAAGGTTATCGGTTATAAGTCTGCAAGAAATTCATGATGGCTTAATGATGTCATTTTCCTGTAAAACATATCTTGCATCAAAATTATGTCAAAGATGATTCCTTTGTTTATTGCTTCGAGTCAATATTTGAACTTATGCTGTTTATGCTACTCTGGACGCTGGTGAATTGAAATGTTCATCATGAATAAGTATTAATTGAATATACCAGACTAGTAATGTGTCAGTGAACGGAGATATAAAGACAGAAGTCTATTATGGTAACCATTATACAATCATATCTAGGCATAATCGAATACAATAGAATCTATACATACAACATAAATATAAGTATGCTTTTTCTCTCCATGATAATTATGTGAAACCAAAGTTTGGTCTTGAAAAAGCTTGGTTCTTAGAGCTAAAGTGATAAAGATATAGCATTGAACTACTGAATCTAATACAATGTTTTAGGCAATTGGGCTGGCGCACTATCTGGCAACTCAGCTGAGTATGTGGCTCTGATAATTGTAGTGATATATCGCTCCTAATATGAGGTCCTTGGGGAAAAGGACGAAGCAGTCTCCAGAGTATAGTCAATATTTCCGAGAGGATTTCATCAGTTCACTCGACAATAAGCGGTATGGGTTTATAGTGGCAGCTTCTTGGGACTTACGTTAATCCTTCACAGCAGTTGGTTCTATACCGGGGAGTTGGGTAACGATTGACAGCAGCTTATTGGGAATGCGCGGCTCTGATAAACCATGGTTCCAATTATATATACCTTTATTAGTTTTGGCATCTATGGACATAGATTTGTTTCCCTTCATCTGCTGTTAGTCGTAGCAGAGGGCAAATACAGGAACATCGGGAACGTTCAAAGGGGCAAAATGATCAAAAACAAGGAACTTGGAGGTCTACGCCATTTCCCAATGTGTCACCGCATGTTAATCCCAAACCATCGCTCCCTGTGTATACCTACATCACTTTGTGATTAAGTAATGGTGGGCCCTTTATTCATGTATGATAAAGAGTGACATTGCCTCCCATCACCATCAGTCAAAGCTGAACCCTCGCGCCGACAGCGGGTAGATGAAGAGGAGCACGAGGGACGACACGATGACTATCAAAATGAAGAGGATCAGAAAGAAGCGATCCAAGATCTTGGCCACTATCTTCCACTCCGCCTTGAGCGAGTCCTGCTCATCCTGCTCCTTGATCTTGCAGGTGATCTGTCTCAAGTGTTTGACCACCTCCTCCAGGAGGATTTTCTTTTTGGCCGAGCCCTTCATGATATAACACATGTGGTCGCAGCTGATGCCGTTGTCGTCCAGGGACGTCTGGCCGCCCGCCTGCTGCTCGCGTTGCTGCTCGCGTTGCTGCTCGCGCTGCTGGTCCTGATCGGCGTGGTTTTCGTGCAACGTCATGGCGTAGTCCTTGGCAAACTCGCACAGCTGGTAGACGGTGGACCCCCGGTGGTTGGTGTGACTTCGCATGCACACCATGGGCGCCATGATGTTGTAGGTGAGGTGCCGCAGCCAGCGCGGCACCGGGGCGTTGGGGTCGCGGTGGTGAAGGTTGAGGACCACCACGCAGATGAGAATGGAAGTGGCTGTCATGGCCATGATCAGCGTCAGGTAGATACCTGTTGGAGGGGAAGGAGAGAAAAACGGTCTAATTAGTCCTGTCGCAGCGTGTTGTTTTAGGTACGGATTGGTAATTAAACATGTCAACATGTATTATCTAGATGCTCTGCAAACTCCAAGCCATCCTTTCACATTGAATCTTAGAATTGGACAAATAAAAGTATGAAATTTATACATGTATTTGTATACAGTGATACAGGCATGTATGCCTTTATCACTGTATAGGCCTACATGTAGACCTACAGACGACGAATGTGCCGTTAATGGTTGAATAACTAGCATCACCCCACTGCTAGAATAAGTAGAAGGATGAAGGAAGAGTGAAAGGCCGTGAGAGGTATTTTCTGAGAGGAGATCCACTCAAGACGGACACAGAAGTTAATCATATTCTGTTGAACAATCAAACAATGACCTCCTATTTAACTAATTCATGTTTTCTAAACTTTATCCCTTTTCTCATGCAAAAAAAAACCCTCAATGCATTCAGTCTCCAGTTTATGTTCATATGGTGATAGAATATATGATAAGAGTAATACATTTTGGGCAAGAAAGAACATCTAATCGTTTACGAAAAATTTAATCCTAAATACAATAGGCACTCAACACAGTTCCCACAGTAGGTATTGTTAAGGATTATACCAGAATACCGAATTTTACCCTCCTACCGCTAAGGTGTTACTTCTGTAGACAGATTGGATTTGTTTATATTGCCGTTCATCAAATATTGGACAGACCGACATAGGGCCTCACCTACCCCAAAGAGAATGTAATAATTATTCTATGAAGCAAGCGGGTGCGTGCGATAACGCCATTGGTAATTTTCTTAGTTCATTCGTTTTTCAATTTCTAATCTTGAAATTTTATTAATGACATAGGCTATTTCCAATATTGCTCGAGTCCAACACATGCCATAGAGGTAGGCCTAAGTCAAACCTACCAGTAACACCATGACCCCAAACACAATTTCTGATCAGGAAAAATAGACCAAGGACGTGCCTATGTTGACGCCGCGCACACATGGGGAAGGTGGGGAACCTGTGACGCTGCACTCTCCCCACCCCACTGTGAGGGTGACCCCCTTGTGGATCATGTTTGTCTTGGTACAGGTATACGCCCTTTACCTATAGCCAACATAGACCTTCTCCAGGCCTGAGCATGGCTGGTCCGTATTGCTGGCAACGCTACAGCCCCTTCAGTGGCAGACATTTTCACTTGAAATGGAGGCGTGATTTTGTGAGAGTAACATTTCTTTTACCTAATTTATCAGCCATTTCATACAATTTTTATCATTGGTGATCCAGCTAATGATATGTGACCAGTCACGGGAAATGGTAACCTAGAGGGATATTAGTCATTTTGCTCTAAGTCCATTATTAAGTGAGTTATTGATGAAAACAAGCTAATAATGCATATTTTCCTAGAAATTGTGACCCAAGCAGAATTTTCCAGAGATTACGATTATGATCAAAAAAACATTCTATTTTTTTATGAAAGTTGCATTATGGGTAATTTTCCAAGGAACATCCTTTCTAATAAGGGTGTTACAATGAGGAATGTTCTCATGTTACCATGGCAACAGAAAAAGGAATATTCTGATTGCATAAAATATTTGTGTAAAGTTTGATAGCAAAAGTCTTTCACTTTGCAGTAGTGAAAAGTGTTGTTGGAATGGAGATCTGTGTGAAAGGTTATTGTATTTTGAATAATTGTGATAGTTAAGAAAATTGTACTTTTAACTATACATGCTTTGGTTCAAGAAGCTATAATTTGGAGATGGGGCACAAACGGTAAAACTGGGGTGTGTGAGTGTGTACCGCATGGGCAATTTCAAACTCCCATATCTCAGCCTCTAATTGGAATATTTAAAAATGGTTTGCATTGTATGAAAGGTATAATTTTAAATTCATTTTCATACTTTCCCCCTCTAGGACACCAAATCCCATGATTGGTCAAAGCTGAACCCTCACGCCGAATTCCTTTTAACGAACGTATGATAATGTTTGTAATAATTATTAGAACTCATTGAATGTTATGGCGTCTAGTAACTTTCCAAAGAATAGAAGTAATAACAGCTAAATGCGTATACAATTTCTAAAATAGGATGGTTGAATCTGCATCTTAGAGGATAAAATCAAATTTGTAAGCCAAACGTATACACCCCGTTCACTATTCCCTAAACTAGAGATAGACCTTTAAACGCAAATAATCATGAGAGGTATTCACAACAAAATTGTATTCAAATGTTCAGAAACAATATCTCGATGACCATAACACTCATTGTAGACAAATATTTCGTCAAGCTGTCCCTATGAAAGTAGAAGGATCTTTGAATCAACACATTATTTTATCCTCCAAAATCAGTATTATTGCCATGTTGTCATAATATAACATGTTTTTTTTTATTTGTGTCTCTTTATTGAGAATCTGATAGTTTCTGGTAACGGTGGAAGGTTATATATATCTCGTGATACGTTTGGTTTTACTGGCATGGACCAGGTGGCAGCACTGTACCGTAAGCAGTTGCAGACCATCATAGATTGATTCCGTTTCTAAAAGGGCCCTTTTAGAATACCGAATTTAAGCATGGGGAGTGGATACCCGATTCCTGGATACTTTTGTATTATTATGTAATATAAAAACATGATGGGTAGCAACCCCTCTTTGATAAAATATTATTTGTATATTTTACTTCTAAAGCTTTAGTAGTAACAAGACAACTGTCCTTGGCATAACTACATGTAGATATCTATCTAATTTAGAGACAATAATTATGGCAACTACCCATTGGACAACAGTTTGTGACCCAACAGGGGGAAAGGATGCTCCAGGCGGGAATTCAACATTTAAGAGGATGGAATAAGCTTTCAAATGATACCAAAAATGTGAAATTGTGTTGATTATCAAAGAAGTTAAAGGTTATAGAACATAGGAACGTCAATGTTCCTGAAAATGACAACAACATGAATTATTTAGTATTTACTGAGTTATTTAAAAACAAAGCATAATTATTGAAAAACATAAATGGCTATTTATAAAATACTAATGTGATCATAACTCTTGACCTAAAAATGATATTGTTTATCTGTTTGAAGCCGTAATATTTTCAAGTTATATTTTTCAACATGACGTCACAATTTTTCTAAGAAATCACTAAAATTATTGTCTCCATGGCAACCCAATTACTATTGTTTGGTAAATTTTGGGTATAAAATGTTCCATTGACATTCCAAATAAGGATATTTTGGAATGAAATAGAATCTTTTAAGTAGGTCAGC
Source organism: Lepidonotus clava (assembly GCA_936440205.1). Taxonomy (NCBI): domain Eukaryota; kingdom Metazoa; phylum Annelida; class Polychaeta; order Phyllodocida; family Polynoidae; genus Lepidonotus; species Lepidonotus clava. The sequence continues at coordinate 49,524,071 of OW387134.1, read as the reverse complement.
TGAATTGTACACAAAAAGTTAGTCTAAGACAGTTTTAACGCTATTTTTCATTAAATTACTCATATCTCCTTAAATATTAGTCCTAGGGCATAGGAAAAATCCCCCTCAGAGCATCCTTTCCTCCTGTTTGGTCACAGTTACTTTTTAATCCCCTTAGAAAAGTACTTGTACTTGGAATTACATCCATGCCATTCGCTCACCGCAAAATAAATGCCTTTAATTCCATTTGACATAGAATTCTTCAATTATATCAAATCGGCCCTTTCGAATACATCAATGGGATTTAGCTTGTAGTTAAAAAAACTATTCAAGAAAACAGATTGATGCTTGCGCCCAGGTCCCTGGTCATGTATAAATAAGAGAATCAGTGTCAATTTGTGCCTGATAGAGGAGACCTGTGGCCGGCTCTGGTGCCATGTGGGCCCGTGGACATCTCCATTACTGTCCGATCTATATGAATCATGCAGCCACCTGGTAAATGCTCACTGATTTGCTTGGCAGAAACCCTGAACAGACATGGCATAACAGCTCCGGCCGCGGGGCCACGCCTATGAATATACTAGGCTATTTGGCATTGCAGATTCCTGAGTGGGTCAAATAATAGATACATAGTACCAATCAACTGTCTCTTGTTGCCGTCACCACGGCGTCAACAACACATCACTCACTCACTTCAACTCTATTTTCTTGTACAATTGGAATAGCAGAGGTTATGTCTAATATCGTGACAATATGATGGCCATTTGGAGTTTATGGGTTTTCAATATTTGATTGCAACTTGACTACATCATGCATGTCAATATCACCAGGCAGCCTAGCATATTTAGTCCTACTTGAACTTGTTGTTCTGGGCGTCTGGATGATAATAAGATGCGATTGTTGATAGCTTTCGCCTCAGGTTTTAGAGCTTGGATAGATAAGGTTGATTACCTATAGAAAACAAGAAGCACCGTCTTTTGGGCAGATGACACACAATGACCTCATCACTCTGTATCTTCTTCCGCAGTCGTTGAATGCATATTCCTATACGCCTTTTTTTTAATAGTATGGCGCCCTGCATGCTAGCGGATAGACTTGTTCAAACCAAGCGATTGGGATATGGGTTCCTATGGGCCCATGCTTAAATGGTTGGAAATGAGGCATCTATGGGAGGGCTCACAGGCAGGTTCATGAAGAGGGGTATAAGGATCGGATAGTACATTGAACATAAAAATGGTGTACTGATGCAGGCATCAGTCTACTAGGTAACTATGGCCAACTTACAACTAAAGCAAAACTCAGGGCTAAGAGTGGCTCTCTGGTAGGGATGGAGAATGTTGAGGCTATGTCATAGGTATGGGGAAAAGGGGGGTTGAGCGCTATCAGCATAAGAGTAAACACGAAAGCAGATAGCTAAATATCTCATTCAGTAAACGGCACCACAAACTCGGGTAACTGTTGGGCAAGTGAGCAGTCTGACAAGTAGGAAGGTTTGCAGGTTAGGAGCATTGGCTGTTTGGGTTGAATGGATAGCCTCTATGGACCGGTGATTGTCAACTTGAGCACAGTGACATATATCATATATTTGGATTTGAATATTCATCATCCTTTCATATGAGTGTTCTGTCACCCCTCAATGATGAGTTACATTTTGAGATGACCTGCAGCCGAGACAGGAAGGAAGACTGTGATTAACATGAGCAAGAGCATTGGAGTTCTTGATACAACCTAACGTTTAAAAGCACCCCATCACTTAATTGTAAATTAAATCCCTTTAGTTCAATGGTCTGTTATCTAGTTCGACCGACAGCGATTATCATTCATACGAAACACATTCAGACTTGAAAGGGCTTGTCTGTGCTGCACGTAAATAGCTGGGAAATAGGTAGGGGGAGGGTGGTTATGCGCGCGACTGTCGCGCCACCACTATTGGGCATATACAATTTTCGGCCACCTGCTGCCATCCCCGCGCATATATAACCCCAGCCGGGTAGGGGAGGAGGGAATATAATGTCCGTGTTTGTAATGTGTCACAAACACATGTTGCTAAAGGATATCGGGATTTCAAAGCTGGCAGACAGATATTGCTGTCCCCTAGTTGTTTGTGGTCGGGAGATTCTCCTCCCCTTGTCTCATCTTACAAAGAGCCTGGCGTATTCAAACCGCCGATAACATCTGCAACCTCTTTAAGATGGAACTCCCCAAATGGGAGCTGAAATCCTGCCCGCCGCTTACCGCGGCATGGCCATGGGAAATCCTTAGGGTGAGGAAGAAGAAAAATCATTAGAAAAAACAGCTTGAACAATTTACAGAAGACCTCACTTATCGCCGGAGGCAGTGGAAAGAGGTGGGTGGCTGGGGGCGCTGGTGGGGGAGGGTCGGGAGGGGAGGTCTATGGGCCGCCGGGTGGAACCAGTGAAAACTGCATCATTACATTTTAGCAGGGTGCGTGTCATTAGCATTATTGAGCAGGACGAGGACGGTTTCCTTTACTTGGCAGGATAGACTACACATTGATGTTGCAGGCACAGGAGGTTGTTCAGATATTCTCCAAATCCTATAAACGACACATGGTTCGTTGACTCATCATGTTGAACCTCAGTTATTGCACAGTCTTTGTGAATCCGGCTGAGACAGGCACATTGTGTTTTTAAAACGAATTCAACAGGTTTCACATGGTATAAGATAATATGAAAGCGGCAATGGCTGCATGGTTGGTTTTAAAGAAACTCCTCCTTGGGTGAACTACTCGTACCCATAGGGGACCCAGTCCGCGCGAGCAGCTCAGGCCTGGGGTCAGTCCCATTCCGCCCCACCAGGTGGGCTGAAGGCACGCGCCCTTCTGGGCCCTGTCTGACAGGGTTGCTGCCGCCGCCAACCCTTTCTATGAATGGGCCATAATTTTGTCTTCTGAAAAGAGGACTATGGAGAATGTCTTGTGCATATTCCATTACCGTGGAATAAGAAAAGGGAAAATTATGTTTCCCCAAAAACAAATAGACATTTTAAAGGTTCCTTCACTTTCGTGAACGTGCTTTGCCTTACAAGTTGTTGAGGATAGGATAATATATGAGACTATGGCAGTTGTTTCTTCTTCTCTTAAACATTGGTTAAAAATTAGTTTATAGAAAATGTTACTCTCTTGTCTAAAATGACAATTCTAATACTGTGTACATGTGTCGGGGGAGAATTCAGTACACAGAATTTGCTGTTCCAACTAAATTGTTGACAGAACTAAATATTATTCATTATTTAAATCTGTCGATATTTTACATTCTTGTCATGCCAAGACGACAAAATCCAAGACAAATTCCTCGTTTTAAGTGTTTCTGAATGCCCAGATAACGTTTTCTTTACTTTTTAGTTCCTTTTCCTTCAGTGATTCATACAGCACAACAAAGTATTCTGTTTATCTAACATGTCCCGTGAATATATTTTATAAAGGTAAGATGCAGAATGTAATGTATTTTGGTATTTTTTCCCTTCAACTTCTACATCTGACGTATTCCTACATCTTTTAATTTTCTCTTCTTAAATTTGACCAAATCCATTAAGTACATTCCAACGGCCTAGGAGCTTCCAGACAATACTTTGCATCTGCCCAGTTCAACCAAAATTATTCTAAGATTTCTGTTTTCCAGTGTTCCTTTCTCAAAGGGCAACCTTTAATGTTCAAGTCTTTAAAGTCAGTAATTAGCGAGGGGTGGCCTCAGGCCCTTAGGCCGGAGCCTTATTATGTCTTCTATAAGAGCTAACTATCTAACAGGCTTCAGTATAAAGGTTTCCATCGGCTAATCCGGATCTTTGATTTGAATAGATTTGGCTCTGCACTGAAGAGTCGGCCAGGTTACAGACACTTCCAAAGCCCTTTGTCTGTATTATGGTCTGAATTCTCCCAGGGGCGACTGTCTATTTCCTTGTATTCTGGGGGTGCCTCTATGGTAAATCATGCGGTTTTCCCTATATACCATTATCTTTCACCGTGATTATAACAATTCATTATTACTCTTTATATTGCACGTTAGAGAAGTAGACATGAATGTTTTTTCTCTTTGTGACGCTGTACAATTTATAATTTTATTGTGGCTGACTTCACATATAAACTTCATATAACCAATGTTTACAACAAAACCCTGGAATTTTCTTCTTTTTTTAAAATGAAACTTGTGTTTGTCGGCAGGTGAACAGAACATAATTATGGAAACAGGAACATTAAATTCTATTTGGATACTTCGTCATTCTTATCATGAATCGATTATTCGGACTGCTATCAGTGTTCGCAGCCAATAACCAATGTAAGTATTGCGATGGAAATCATGAACTGTCTCTGATATACTGAGAAAATATTGTCTTATCTATTGTCTTCTATTGATGGAGCAGTAGATTGCCAACTTATTTCTAGATCTCTAGAGTAGGAACTGAATAATGTCAAGATTGAAACATTGCTACAATTGCAAGACTCTTTCCCACTTTTGTTGCAATACTGGAAGGACAAGAAGACGGAATAGATAAATCTAGATGAAAAGATGTTATTCCTCAGTTTGAGGAATGGCGTTTGCTGATATTGATCAACAAGGTCAACAATGTTATTGAAGACGGGGGCTGTGAATCTTCTACCATGTTATCAACTGCCAAAGCCAATTTCTCCTTTAGGATGATGAAATTTCATATCGCATTTACCCTCAAGCAATCCTAACGAAAGCACAGTGCTGATTGTGTCAGTTATTTCTAAATTGGATTCATTGATTGGACAATTAAAGTTGACAATGGGTTGTCAACGGATCCCTATTATGCTACCCTCATTATGCTATCCGGAGGGTAAGAAAGGAACGATGCACACTCATTAGAAATAACTAAAGGAAGTGGCTTCGTAATTCCATGTACACATATATAATCATGTTTACTACCTACATAATTATTTGATTTCGCAGAATTGCCTACTTATTTACAGAAACAATACTCATAACATATCTGTACAATCTGACATTAATGTCGTTATTGAATGACGGTCTTGGAAAAAAAAGGACATAGAAGGATGTACACAACTCATCCTTTTTAATCTACATGTAATATCAAGAAAGGAATATGCCTAAGTTTTCTTACCAAGGAGCGGGACGAATTCCGAGGTTTTTGGCACGTTCTCGGCAACAAGTAGGAGGAAGACTGAAAAGGACAGAAGCACGGTGATGCCCAGTGACACCTTCTCTCCTGAGTCTGGGGGCAGGTAGAAGACAAGCAGGGCCAGCAGCGACATGGTGATGCAGGGGGTGATAATGTTGATGGTGTAGAACATGGGCTTGCGGCGCAGGTAGATGGTAAAGCGCACCCGTGGGAAGGGTACTCCAGGGTCCGACTCATAGTACTGGTCACTGCTCTGGGCCACGGTTCGCGTGATTTCCCACTCGCCGCTCTCGGTGAAGGCGTCCAGCCCGATGCTACTGGAGCCGTTGACCAGTTTGACCTGCAGGCCATGGTAGGCCCAGTCCACCAGGTCTATGTGACACTCTTGGTCGTCGAACGGGTAGTAGGTAATGTCCAGCTGGCAGGAGGTGATAAATTTACCGCCTGGCACCCAGTTGACCACGCCGTCGTTTGTCACACTCACTCGGAACCGCTTGAAGAAAAGCTCATCGTAGATGGACTTGGCGCTTGAGAAGGAGAAAAAGTATAGATGGTTACCCCTTTCACCGCGGAAAGCTACAAAAGTGGCTCTATACAATATATATATAGGATTGGCGAATAATGAAGACGATGAATTAAACTTTCAGGAACTGAAAGAATTTTCTCAAAATACCAATTGGAACCAGAGTTATGGCCGTTTGAATATCCTAGCATCAGTTCATTAGAAAATAGTACAATTGCAATTGAGTAACTTTATAGGAATATACATAAACATGATTTTGTCATCATCATTAAAATTCAAAGAAATTAGTTATTAAGTAGAAAAATCATATTATTGTCAAAAAATGTAATAACTTTGGTTTCATTTATCATAACCACATACTGTCAACCTTTTTTTATCTTGGAAATTAGTAAAATCAATTTTTCAACAAAAATGAATATTTGCTGGTTACCATGGAAACCATTTATTGGAATATAGTGTTGATATTACCAGCAGAGATAAGTTTGGCCAATTGGCAAGGTGCCAACATTTGGAATGTTTTCATCCAACTTACAGAAAAACTAGTTCTAACAAAAGAATCTAGAGAAAATTTGAGTTTTAGACAATTTTTAAGACTAATTTTCACATTTTGGCCAATATATTAATTATAAACTGTAGAATGCCATATTCAGCAGCGAAAGGGTTATTTCTGTATACGTATGTTGCCATTTTGAATGGATCTAATTAGCATTATAAACGAGGCGGGCAGTGGTGTTTAAATAGATATGAGTAAGGGTTGGTTCAAGGGAAATCAATTTAACCATTTTAAGACTTCAAAATTAGTAATTTCAAAGCTTCTCATCTTTCTTTTCTTTCCAGAGGAGAGAGCAGAGGTGGAAGGGACATTCTTTTGCAGGATGACCCACATTTATTGTAAATCCATTAATTATTTACTCATTATAATAATGCGTGAATACAAATTTTGGATAAGATTACGTCAGAGTATGTATACAATGTCATGGTAAAATCGCTTTACTGGGACGACTTTTGATCATGTGCAGGTTCAAGGGACCGGGGAAGGGTAGGTGGTGCCGGTGCCGCATCTACGTAACCATTGATTTACTCTCTTAATATATTCTTTATGCGATATACAAGGACTACAAAAACTATTTAGATATGCATGTGTATGTCCTTTACCATGTCTCCATTTACTTCCGATGTAATTAGCCAGTTGGGTACTTATACTCGGCTTGTATCCACAACTAGCCTACTTGTAGCATATACCCGCCATGAATACATATGTTTGTAAGTAATTGGATCGGGGAAGTAGAGGTTGGTGCGTGTGCGGCGGGAATATGTCGACCGCCACTGCAACCGGCCAAAGGGAATAGTGAGGTCCCAAAACAGTCTCAAATAGTACTACATACTATTTATTTACATAGCAATACTCGGTGAGACTACTAATTTGCGAATCTGTCTCTATACTTATCTTCGCACTGCTCGATCTTCGCTTTCGTGGAGGGGAATGACTCATTTGTAACTGCCTTAGATTGTCGCATTAACACCTGTGTTTTAGGCTGCTATAATGTCTGACTATAATTACAATCATTTGTCTAAAAGATGTGATAGTGGTTATTAATGCATACACTAAAGCGTTTATCCATTCCGACTAAATCATATATTTGTACATTCTTTGAAGCATCTATTAAATGTAAGTAGTATATAGAAATGGCATTGGCCAAACAAATACAAGATGTCCATATTAATTAATTTTACTGCCTTCTAACATTTATAAAGCTTTTGAGATGCATCAAATGCATAACCGAGGTTCATCAAAACTAACCAATAATATCTCATCCCTGCTTTAGATGCTTTAAAGTCCCTGATGTACGGCACACAACTAGTCGATGCGAGCATATCTCTGCATTACGCAATTAGCGGTGGACGGTTGACGCGGCTACTGATTACTTGATGGGAAAGGGCCGCGAGCAATACGTCCCTAACCCGAGCAGCTCGCCTGCTGGTTTACTGCCGGGGCCCAGCCCAACGCCTGGAGTCCGGCTAAGCTGCAGGCCTTCAGACATGTCTGGAATGTTATATCCTTAGTGCCTGAAGGGCATCTGCCTGGACCGAGCTCCCAAAAGTCTCAGCTGGTTCTCATTGACTGTCTACAGGGAGCAGAGAAGGAGGCAATAGGGGCGATGTGAAACGTTACTTTATTGATGGGTTCTGGCTGGTGTCGCAATACACCTGCATTCTAACTCTCACCAAAGAAGCCTAATCTGATCAAAAGCAACACCTCAATACTGCCTACGGCCGTTGAAGCTTTAGAAATTGATGTAATCTGGTAATTACTGGTCTGTTCTGGATTCTAGGACGTAGGAAGGAGTCTGAATAAAGATGATGACATGAACATAAAACAATAGGCATTCTTTAGAATAATGCATACGGTATCCAACAGAGAGAATTCAAACAGACAAGGGCGGCGCCAGACACAGAGGGGAGAGGTTCAGCCTTCATAGATCATGGATCTAGTATAAATACTTTTACTTTCCGATCCTCCCACAACTTTCGCTTAATTCCGGTCACGTAACGACATTTTGGGCAGCGTATTGACTGACCATTTGAACCAAATTAATGTTAGGCATTTATGATTGTGATGATCGACTGGTTTATCATACCGAAGAAAGGTGTACGGAAAGCCTCTACCTGTCAATGGAACCATACTTCTTTTTATAAGTATTCAAAGCTCACTTTTGTAGCAATCTGAGGAAAGCTTTAAAACAACTTTTGGAAGTCTTTCGAAAGACATGTAGCAAAATAGAGCTATTAATTTAAAAATAGATAGGATTCCACAAGATTAGCAGTAAGTGCTCTATAGTGCTCTACGAATTAAAAAGAACATCGTATATAAGAGTCGCTAGTGATAATCTCTGTGTATTTGGCATTTATTCATGTAGCGGCGCAATTACGATGGTTTCAAGATAGTGTCAGACGAAGGGAAACATATTTTCTTTAATATCAGTTCAGATATCAGTTCAGATATTTTTGGTGTTGGGCACTGCTTCTTTAAAGCGACAAAAAGTGCTCTGGGGGATAGCGCAACGTCAGGCCGTGATGTTTTTTAAATGTGCATTGGACTAACCATCGAGGCGAGATCCTGCGCCCCTGCCAATGTTTGTTTTTATTCTATTCTACTCTATTGGTGCCTCCTAATAAAAGATTCCAGCTTACCACTTCGTAATTGAAGCAATTGACGGATGGGAAAAAAAGTTCCGAAACAGAAATATCACGCGCAGTGGAATATAAGCTTTATCACCTTCCTAGGGACGAATTTAAAGGTCACCGAATGGAAAACATGGACAAAGAAAAGCATAGTTTGAGCGATCTTTCGAAGTAAACCGAGTTTCGCCTATAGAATGAATAATGTAACTTCCCCCAAATGATTCGGATAAAGTTAAGCCAGTCAGTATCAAATAGATTGTCTATTGTGGCCTTTTCACGTATGACATCGTAAGTATGTTTAGAACCGATGTATAAATAATAAAACAGATATGAAATAGTTAATAAATAACTAACAATTATTGTTAGTTATTTGATGGCAATTAGTTATATTGATTTGATTGTGTAGAGGTGCTTTTTGCTGGAAGTCAATTAAAGGGAGTCAAAACCAATAAAATTGATAAAAATTAATTTTCAAAACTCAGAAAAGAATAGAAATATGTTAGATGAGTCTACTTAAGGTCAGTGGTAAAATATTAGCTCTGACAACTAGCCCAAAACAAAGTAGAATTCCAAGAAAGATGGTAAAATTTCCGTTTGTTTGTAAAAAAAACAAACAAAAAAAAAACCATGTTTGTGGATACACAATAATTAGATTTTAACATAGGCCAGACATAGGCTTATTGAATGGATTTCTATGATTATTTGAGTTTTGAAAATTGAATAGAATTGATTGGTTTTGGCTCCTTTTAACACACTATCAAAATTGATATACAATAAACGTTAAATATTAGTTGCTTGACGCAGTGCACTTGGATAAAACTAGTGATTTTGTTGTACTTTAGGGGATTCAATATTGAGTCCAATCAATTGTCTAATAGAACGGACGTATTTCGGGAATGTGGACAAAGTTTGTGCAATTTAGAGGAAGCCATTGGGTGAGATCTCTTTGCTATGTGGGGGATCATTCCTTACGACGTTACCAATTTCCGCTTTTAGAGCAGGGCATCGTTCAACCTGTGGAATCGGGCCCTTCCACTGAGCCTGCCATCGGTGGGACATAAAACTGCTAAGTAGAATCGATCATCACCTTATTTGACTCCCACGGGAGAAAGCTGTTTGGATTCGGATTTGTTGCTGCGCATGAAAATTCAGGCGGACGTTGGGAGGGATACAGAAGTAATGAGAAAGGTTAGGGCAGGTATTATCGGTCGTGCAAGGAATACGAAGGCATTGAAGAAAGTTTGGGCGCCAAGAAAAAAGGTAAGAACGTTCGGTTATCTTTAAGAACTGATATGGGGTATTTCATCCTGGCCGATAGCCTGATAGATGGTGGTTTATTTGGTGGAAGGAATATTGGGATGTAGTATGGGACAGGGCGTGTCGAGCATAGCGCTAACGAAAGATTGTGTTACAGAAAAGCAGGTAGGATCTTTATATAACCTTTCGGGCATCCACCTTCTAAGCAAATTACTTTCTAAATCATCCTCTCAACGTATAGTTATTTTATTCTTCTCTTTCTCCATCCCATGATCATTCATTTATTCATGCCCTTATGCATGTGTCCAATATTTCTCTCAATAGCTTACCCACTCACTCAAACGCTCAACCAATGTTTCACCGATAGAACAGAAGAGTACAATGCTTCGGGCGTTGGAGTTTCTGACTGCTCGTTGATCATTATGAAACTACTAGCCATCTCCCCACTTAATCCTTGTCCGAATGGGCCCTTTTCACATACTCTGTCTTCCAGGAGATAAATGGTTTAGTGGGAGACAGCCACAGAGGACAGATGGATCTATGAGGTTAGGGCATTAATATAACGTCTGTGCTAGGATTAAGCCGGGTCACTAAGCCTGTTCTCTGTGACCTAGGGTGTGCACTCAGATAGCCACTATCTGTACGATGCAGGACAAGTACTGGCCCAACAGCATAGATGTCAGGAGACTAGTGAACCGTAAGATTTATCTTTATGTTACCAGTTGGTTGATTGAAAGGGTTGGATGTCATGTACATATTGTAATGAATTACATTGCACTGATATCAATAATTATTTGAACCCTGACAGAGTATACATTTCATCGCAATAATATGTGTGTCTCTTTTCAAGGAATCTGTATGCTACACGGGAAGGTATATAGTAAATTCAAAATGTTGTTTCAATGCTATCTTCTTTCTTCTTTCAGAGTGAATACTGATCGATAGAGCTTCGCCACTCAATGGTTGTAACCCTAAGTAATGACACGTTATATTTTCAAAAGTTCTGAAATAAATCATTTGTCAATTTCAATTAAGTGCTTTACCTCCGTTTGGGAGCCAGGATGACAGTATAATTTAGGAAAAACAGAATACAACGCGGGAGACCTGTCAGGACTAGAACAATCAGATTCTCCCCACTGAGTCGCAAAGGGAGGGCTTCATGTCTAGAGTTCCACGGTGCAATGACAGTGTACACAATTACAATTGTTTGCCTGTCGATATAGCTACACGTGTGCATGTTACAAATGAATAAAATATGTTTTTGATGAAAGAAAAATAGGTTTATGCAAATGAAAGGCGTCTAAGGCTATGCCTAAATTTGATGATAAACTATGCCTGACTAAGATAAGGTTTCCTCGAGGGATATCAGGAAGAAATCGCCATGTAAAGTTTTGGAGAGTCAAAATAATTTTTTGTGGGGCAATTGAATGGTTGCCTCATAAAGTGAAAAGCAGTGGAATGTTTCTAACAATGATGCAGTGAAAAGCAATGGAGTTCTCGAGTTCTATACTAGAAGTCGAATGATACTAGGCTGTTTGAATTAGTATTCTATAAGGTCCCATTTTGGCCCGTCACTGTTCCATAAAAACTAGGTGAAAAAATATTAAGTCTACAAATCCATCTTTACAATATTACCCTTCCCCAACCCCCTAGCTTCACCTACCTACAGCTCCTATCTTGATCCAAACGTTAACAGTCAGGTCTGGTGTGGCTGGGGCCAGACTTGCCTACTGATACCTGATCTCCTCCAGGGTCAATGCGTCCCACGTGTTTGGGGTCCTCTCACACAGGAGGAGGGGTGCGATCAATGAGGCGTGGACCCAAACACCTGTGATGAGCCGCCGACCTCCTGGGTGGTGCCAGGAGGCCGAGGGGGAATCAATCCCTACTGGAGGAGGTCTGGGGGTCTGAGGGGAGCAGGGTTAGATTGTGAATATTTCTTTTGTTCAACTTGTGTATCGAAATGCTTTATTGTTATTATACAAATTTGAAGACATTTGGAATCACAGTAAATCATTTCAATTTGTCATTGAGTACCGCGTTTTCTAGGTTTATGTTTAAGAGTGAACGGCAACTTTTGTCCAGAAGAACGTTTTCCTTTTAGGAGAGACTCGTAATAGAACAACCGTCTACTCGTCCTCCTTATACTGAACGTAATGTAGAATCAATGCTGGTTTATGATAACGAGGGCATTCTTTTCGATTTAAAGATAGTATTGGATTATTGGTTGTAATTTTCTCCTACGAAACTGCTAACGAATTGAGCAACGATAAAAGGTAACTACGGCAAAGAGTTCTGTTTATATTTTTTAAATGGACGGAATGATAACTCTTTCAGCTGGTAATGTGCTTCCTGTGCTTCCAGTGTTGTGTCTGAAAACCAACCACCTTCTGGAATGCGCATTTATAAGTACAGGTATTGATAGACTGCTAATGCGTCCAGTTACACACTTGTTTCTGTGACTGATAACTAAAGATTCACTGCGCATTCCCAGGTCTTGTCTGAAATCGGAAGTAACAATATATACACTGTACAGACTAGCACAAGAATGTTCACTATGACTGTAACTGTGAATATAACTCCATTCTGAGCCTAGTCTGTAAATGGTATTAGTCTACGAATGTTCCCACTCATTCCCTTGCATTTCTGTGAGGGTTGAACTGCTGAACGGGGTAAACAAAGATGACATTATGAACAGATTAATTTTGTAATTGTTAAAAGTAACAAAACACTCTTACATTTGGTTTTGCAAGGACCAACCCCTACTGTTTCGCGGATTTTTGAGTTCAGTCAACACATTTCCGCTGTTACTGTATCCTGGTATTTGGGCAATTTGTAAATATTTGTTGTCATTAATGTTGATGTAAACATTTATACTATTTCAAACGTAAAACATAGTGCGTATTTCAAAAGAAATTCCATGAGTTCAACCCTGATCAATCAACAGCAAAACTATGCCTAGAAATGAAAAACGAAAGGACACGAAAATTGCCCCGAGCCACTGACCCTTTACAGGAATATGGATTCTAATGTCTTATTATGGATCCTCATGCCCGCTCTCCCACAGAAAGAATGATATCTTTCCGCAGCGAGAGCTATTAACTGCCGCTATTTGTGTGGGTAGAAGATAGCCCGGTGGCCCAACCCCGCGCCGGCCGACAAAGCTGCCGACATCCAATGCTCATCCCCTTTTGTGGGGCTCAGCAATAGGCATAGAACGCGACCGGTCCATCCGCACCAGCCCCTTGGCTGTGGTCTACCTGATGGTTTCCCCTCACTAGAATCTTAGCTGTATCTCGCACATACACTCTATTGCCGGCCCTTACAACAGCTTATGTAAAGTTTAGCTACTGTTGCCCACTGGCAGTTTCTGCTCCACAGTTCTTACGCTTATCTTAATCAGGGTAATGTATTCAATGGTGAACCAGCGAGTAGCAAAGGAAGGGACTTTCTGCACCATACTAAGGCAAGTGCTACAATTTAGGATTACAGGGAATGGCACTGACGTAGTTAACTAATAGTTCGAAGTTAGGCGTGGATACTACGCTTTGACATCTGTTTTACAAACCGATCAAAAACGATTATTCTATTTGACGGCAAACCAAATGTTATACAATCAGATAATAGGTGTGACCTTTGCAGATGATCCTTTTTATAAAACCAAAGAGCCATAGCCATTAAGGATTAACATGACGAGTTCCCGTACTAAGTAGTTTAATCTGCAACGCTAACATTATTATAAACTATTCGGAAACACCAAATGAATATAAAAAGGAAGATGTTACCGTTGGCTTAATTCACAGCAGTGAAATCAATTTGAAGTCTATATCTAAACATAAATTTGTAAACTGAATACAAATACTTACTTAAGCCTTTAGGACATCATTTTTCGAATCGCTTGTTTTAATCGCTGGCGAATAAGTAATATGGAATTTATGTATATACCTTGATATGTATAAACGAATGTATAATTATACATTCTAGTCGATTGGAAATGTAACTCCCTTTATAGCCAGGAACATTAACTATTTGTCTAGTATTTCGTATGTGGAATGTCATGTAATATCGTCAAGCATAGTACACACTTTTAACAACGTGACCGTAGTTTCTTTTGGAAAGTCAATAGAGGCGATAGATATGAGATTCTTACACAAAGTAAATGTACCAAAGGTGTAACTAATAGAAACATAATAAGATGTAGACCTATATAAAACCTCAAAAGTCTCCATGGAGAAGTGATTATGGTTGTAAATTAGACTGAGCTGAAAATAGCTATAATGATGGGGTGGAGACTGAACATCTGAGATTGGAGTCAAAGTCTGCTGAAAGTCTTAAGGTTCTCTTTGATGCCATTAGAAAAGGTCCATTTTTACGGACTCCACTAGTAATGAAGCAGACAGCGATGGTTCTCCTAGTATAGTGACAATGGCGGGCCAAGAAGAAGGACAATGGCAGAGAGCGGGAGAAAGTCCGCGTAATTAACTCTAATTACAATAGAATCGCTTCTTAAGTGGATAAGTTCTACATACTGCAACAGGCTGAGGTTCAGTCGATGTAAGTAGTACATCAAGACTGTAATTAGAGTCTGGCTAGATATAGGCCTAGTACGTCATTTTTTCACTCTGTCCACTTTTACGGCCAGAGACAGACACAGGGCGTTGATTTGGTATTTATAACGTACATCATGCCTTGATGCTGCGTGGGCAGGCTAAAAGATTTGAAACAAATTGTAAGTCCTTCAGCTGTGGGTAGAATACTTTCAGACAAGGCGTTTAATCTCTAGTTAGGAAGTTTTCACAGTCTGCAGGAAGGCTATCCCAACACTACTCACGTCTGAAATGTCGAGCCGCAAAGAAGATTAAATTCGTTTGTGTTCTCAACTGTAGAGAAGATGGAGGTGGGGTGACCAAGTTCCCGGATGTGCCGCCTAAGAGGGACACTAAAGGGGAGGATTGTGTTAAGACGTCCATCCAAATCGGCCTTTTGTTTCCTGTGAAATAATCGCCTTTCGTCGCCCAAGTTCTAACGCATTTCTATATTACGGTAGAGGAAGGTCATATCCTGTAAATCTATTCAGCATTTATGAACGTGTCCCTTAGATAGATCACTTACCCAAAAGCAAAATTATTAGAAAAACATTGCTTGCGGCTGAGCAACCGAAACCAAGGAGTTGGTTGTATCTTGCCTGGATACCGCCAGCTTAAAATTACTTCATATCTAGGAAACTCGAGAAGAGTTCTAGAATAGTGCTTAGTGCTTAATGCTCTTATATAGTTTTATGTGTACTTCCCGCAATATCTGTCATATCGGCACCGGTCTATTATTGATCTCATTGACAATTATACAATTTCCATTTCTGTCTAGAACACAGTGGAAAACAGAAATACAATAGCCCATGTATAAACACGTGTGTAGTCTATGCATACAACCGATAGAAATAACCTATGAGATCGGTAATTGGGGGGTACAAAGGAGAGAAGCGTTATTGTCGGTCTGGAGGGTCGCTCGGTAGGCGGCGGATGTAATAAGAGTTGCTCTGAGCCTTCAGCAGTGATTAATGATGACTGTCAGGGGGGACACTGTCGTCACGAGCAGCTCGCATGGACGAGCTGAGCTGAGCTGCTCAGGCCAAGTGGAGAAGCGACTCATAACAGAGATCATTCATCCGGGCTCAAACTACATAATTTTGTCGGCCACCTGTGACAAGGCGTTTTTCCCGCTGTTTTCCTCCCTCTCTCGGCTGATTTAACGCACCGTCTTGATTACCAAACTCACACCAGCATGAAAATAGAAGGCGTTAGTGCTTGGAGCTGCTCATTCGCCCCTTTAACGCCTTCCCCAACATGGGGTTTACCATTTCCCTGACGGAAACTGCTTGCCTTAGCCGACGATTCATCACGCGGGTGGCATCCATACAGTTAGTGAGAAAAGAACGTAAAACGGGGGAAAAGTGCCTGTACCAGGGGGCCTTATTAGTATAGTCTTGTTCTGTTATTGCCAATAAAGAATCCTAACAGTGGGTTAGACAGAATTCCTCAGGGATGAGACTGCTCCTACGCTTCTTGCTCTGTCTAAACTACGCAGTAATCAATCTTGCTGATTACTAAATAGCCATAGGATAATTTCTTGGAAGTTTGTTTAGTGTTATCTGATGACGACTTTGATTACTTCCATTACAGCTGTTACAAAGAATGTGCCCACCCAATTTGTCCGTAAAAGAAATGAAAAGCTCCTGTTCCTATTATTAAGATTAGGAAATGGTTTAGCTAAAGCACTTAAGATACAGAAAAGGATCGTTTATTCATGAAACAGGCTGCGGGCAGCCTATGTATAACAACTGCAGCACGCAACATGGCGGCGGAATGACCCTCGGACACCCAAGTCGCTCCTAATTATACCAGCCACACTCTGTACATACACACATTCATAACTAGTTCGTGCGCATCGTCGAGCGTTTCCGGGAGAGTTCTACCGGAAGCGGAACCTGGCTGCCCCCACTGGCGCTCGGCGCCCCCTGTTGGCGGCCTGTGGGCCACAGCAGGTCATAACTACCCCCAGTGGCCGCCAGGGGCCCGAGAAGGGGCGGGGGCAGTAAGGACGGACAGACCGCTAGGTGGCAGTTCGGTGCAGCGGAAGAAGCCACCCAGTCAATGTAGCTCGCCAGACATCGATTGTGTGGGAAGGGGACATGGAAGAGAGGAGTCTTGGAAGAAGGGGGTGTAGACGGGGGCCAGGTTTGAGGAGAATCAGTACATAGGGGAAAATAGAGTAAGCACAGAGCCAAGAAGTCACTGTGGCCATAAGCTTATGGGTAGTCGATTTTAGTGCTTAACTGTTGGAAACAAAGAGACTTTATGGTACTAGCAGGTCAAAGCTAATCCTGCTATTCAGTATCTGAAGTCTGAGTCGTCTGAGTCGGCGAATCCGATGGTAGGACCCATTTGGTCTGAGAATGACATCATGATTTATGGAAAAGCCTTCCCTTTCTGAACATTATACTCCATTGATATTCACAACTTTAAAATTTGAATTAATGAGAGTGAGCTGCCTAAGCCACGCTGTTGTAATAGTTAAAAAGAATACATCTATATACTACTGGAAGAAGTCATCTATATACTATGAACGACTTTAAGAGACAATATTTGACCATAATTGACACAATAATTTGCAATATGAGTCTACACTATAATCTGCCTGCACTGTCGTAGAAATCCACAAGGTTTACCGTGGGCGCTGCCTTGGCTTTCTGGCTAGCTACAGTCAATGCTGCGTGTAACCACCCAAGCTACACTGATGGAGCCGGTGGCCACAGTGGTAAAAAGGCTAGATGGTTAATTGGCGCCTGCTCGGGTTGTCCATTTCCTGTCTAAAGGACGGGAGAACACCTGAGTGGCCAGGAGAGGTTGGGATTCTGGTCACGAACGGCTGACAACTGGGACCTAAACGTAGCTGAAACAGAGACAGTAAACAAGACACATGCACAACAATTGGCCGGTAGTTGGGGCAAGCGGCAGCCGCCTGGATAGCCACAGGGTTCCTAAACTTTTATTTTGTACTATATTATTGGTAATAATAATTATATATTTAGTCAGTAGCCTACTTTATTTGTGCTCAGAACAGTCATGTGCTTTCTTAGAATGCCCAAAGGTAGGTAGTTTACTACCACCTGCTGTACTTGGTGGCACTATTCGTCATGGGGCACCATTATACATTCTATATAATAACTTTATCTCTTCCTCTTAAATCCCTCTTATAACTATCTCTTTACCAGGGCAACTTGTCACAATGGTCCGCAGTGGTCATCCAGCCACAACAAACTACCCACAAGGTGTATTGGACGTGTTCGTGTTGGCTACTGGGATTGGTCACACTATACTGGATACTCGAGGGAAAGTCACCACAGTCCTTCGTGCCCCGGTGACATGTGAGTTGGGTGGGAGTAATTGAGAAGTTCAATGGTTTCCTTTCTATGGGACAGAATGAAGGGTTGGCGGAGGGTCAATTGGGTTAGAGTTGGCCTTTCCTAGGAACCACATTGTCAAATCTGAGTTTGACCAATTCCTCCATTCAGACTACCTAATATTACTTGACCTCTAATATTGTCTTTCAGAAACTCATGGCAAGGGATAAGGGAACTGGAATTGCCATTGCCATTGCCATGATATACTGGTAGAAGGCATATTTTATAAGCAACCGAAAGTTTAAGGAGAGGCCAGACAAGAGGACATTTGACAGCTTTTGTGAAGCAAAGATCGCCTAGATAATATCTCAAATCCAAGAGAAAGTTAAACGGAAGGAAGGCTTAACAAAAGATATTTTACACCACTTTTCCACGGTTTTATCCCGTGGGATCATTGCTATGTAAAAAGCTTCCCTCGAACTTGCAAAAAGATGTACGATTCGATACACTACTGTAGCTATTGCAGCAGTATCATGTGAACCATTTGCGCTGTATTGGGAAATTCGGGGTATTTTTTTTTATAGTTTTAGCATTGAAGAAATTAGTGGTGAATTTATATGAACAGATATGTATGCCAACTTTATTTGACCACTTAATTGTAAGCCAGGAAATTATGCATTCACCTTTATTTCATACTTGTGTGTGTGTAAATTGATATGATTGTTGATACAAAAGTGTGATGCAGGCTTACTTGGAACGTTATATGCGTAGTAAACCTGAACATACATCCTGTGCTGCAAACTCTGTTTATGAGCTATTCATAACACGTGGCTGATGTGTATAACAGCGAAAATAAATGGTAATGATAATATCGCTGCCAAAAACATTCGCGCTCTAGAGATAATTCCGTTGTCTAGACGGTTCATTTGGAAACCACCGAATTGTCTAGCTATCATATCTGGAAAGTGGTGCTTTGGTTTCTGTACCCCATTCCTAAGGGGCTACGTACCAAGATGGCAAGTAGGAGCCTTGCAATAAAAGAAGGTACATCTCAAGCCTCTCAGATTCTATTAATTGCAACACTCCTGATGGATCCAATAATTATTCGAGGATTAAGTAGGCTTGGAGGGAACATGTAACCTCTCTGAAGGATGCAGTAGTGGTTTGATGTAGATACCTGACGGTGATTATTATGTTAACGTTTTCGGAGTCTTCCACTAAAGGGCTCGGGAAATTATATAAGAAGCTGATAAGGAAGGTTTTCATCAGTGTTCTCCCCGTTGAGGACATGTTCTTCAATGTAAGACCCATGTAAGATTAAAAGAACGATTGCTAAACCAGTAGTTGAGAGCTGTTTTAATGGAATGCGTCTATTCGTCATAACTGTGTTCTCACAGATAGTCCAGGAGCCACATCCTGAAATCAGTCAAATTAAGGATTTACCCTCCACGGTGAGCCCCCTGGATTTTCTGAGACACCCACATGAAGGATGTAGGTGAAGCATTGAAGCATTGAAGGATTTCTAATTCCTAAGTGGACACTCTTGGGTCAGATAAGAGTTCTTATATTGACATTTGCGACACCCAGATTGCCGATTAGTAATTCATAAGTACCTAGGAAATAGATTATACAGGTGCTCTGCTACAGGTCCGCCATGTCCTTTGGTTGAATTATCTAATTAGAAATACCAGACAGTTCCCCCAATTAGTATGACAGTAATAGGTGCAGCACTTCTTGAATCAGTAATGAGTCTCGACAGTAATCAAGACGAAAAGCCTGCAACCACTGTGAATACTCTCCATTACAAAAGGCCCAGTATGAATATCTCTCCAGGAACCCTTTAGGTCGCCCCGAAGATTGCACAGGGAGAGAAGGGAGCTTGGATTAATATCCCGAGCTGCATATGGTAAGCCTCCGACTTACCAAGGCCGTTATTAGCTTCACTCAAAAACTAATCACCAGTAAGGCGACATGCCGGTGGGCGGGGATGGGCGGGGTGGACGGGATTAGATATGGTGCCGATTCTGCTATTTAATGACCACGGTGTCACCCTACCAGGCACTGGAGGCGAGGGAAGACTCATCAGTCATTGGGCAATGAGCTGGTAGCAGGCTAAGATGGGATGAGGGACGGGTAGAGTGGCCGTGGACAGACAGGACCATCCGTCACCCACCGACGGCCACCGGCAGGCCATTGTAAATCTGTCCTAGGACGCTGAGTCTATATAGATAGTGACACGCTGCATAAGAAAGTCGTGGTAAGGCATGGGCTGGTGGGGGTGGGGGAGCTACTCTCGCTTATTTCGTGCAAGACAGGTTCACAAACCATAAATTCATGACCTTTTTTGTTTCATTACATTTTACCTCATATTCCATAGAGCCTTCTTCGCCCATTTGATTTCTTATTGACAAAAAGGAAGGGGATCCTGGCTCTGAATCCTAGACGTTGTCAAAAGCTCAAATGACTTTTGGCCTCAATATTACCCTTTATGTACACCCTTAAACCTAGAGAAGGACGGTGGATTAAGGCTGGGCAAATGTAAGGGTAAAATTCAAACTCTTCAAAGTCTTGGAATCCAGTGAGAAAAGATCACTTAAGGTAATAATCCAATTGGGGAAATTTTCTTAAACCTGGCCTAAACCTGGTGTACCTGGAAAACCTGAAAAAATAATACAGTCTCTGTTTAACCATACCACGATGTAAGGCATAGCTTGGGTAGTAGAACACCATAAAAACTCCCTCCAGACTGGAGGGGAAATTGAAAATCAAACATCTAAGTGAGGGAACAACTCAGTTCTCACCATCGATCGCACTGAACTGGGCCGGGGAACCAAAACTGCACAGTAATGTGTTAACCGTCCTTTTCTATTGACTACCCTACCATGGGGGAGATAGCATTGGTCTGGGGGCTGCGGTCAGTGCGCTCAATGATCGAATGGATTAACAATTCCTCCTGGTCTGCATTTCCCGGTAAACGTGATGACTCGGCAGGTTTACAGGCTGAACAACAAAGGGAGCTGCTCAGAGCTGCTCAGGGCGGCCGACGATGGGGTATTGACCAGCCTTCCCCGTGACCAAGATTGGATGAGCCGACTTTTTGGGGAGGCAGGTCTTCAGGGGACAAAACAATCACCCCCCATTAAGCACAATATGGAAATGCCCCGAAATGGTCTGCTAAATGAAGTTATCGTTATGGCTCCCTTAAGGTTTACTGCGGTGAGCGACTGCACCAAAACATGTTAAGTGTTTTTCTTACAAACGTCATCGTACATCATTATTACTTCCCAGAAGCCATGTAGCTCCACCCTTTCTTCTCCGCTGCTCATTTGCAACCATCCCGCTAATTACCCAAAGAAAGAAACTGTAATTAGCAAGATGGTTTTGTCCATCAGAGTAAGTTGAGGCAGCTGTCCAATCATAGGTAACGTGGTGCTCGGGGTCTGGACGAGGCGGTCATGGCGTCGCTTGGACCCACTTAGGAGTTAGGAACGACTTGTTGTCGCATCCCGGCTAACTCAAGTGGGTCGTAGCGCCACCACCCAAGTGGGAGTCCTTCTCTTGTAGGAACCTCAGGAACCTTGACGATCAACTGACAGCTACATTGAATATTAAAAATGGTGTGTAAATGTTTGCACTAGTATTATACACGTGTTTTGACGCAGAAGAGGAAAGCAAGAAACGACAACAATATAATCATTAAAAAAGATTACCATGTATTAAATTCTAAACTTCACCCATTCATTTCAGTTTTGATCCATTTAGTTCCATTGATCTGTTAATAAAACATTAGGCCTATCCCCTTGTACACTCTAATTAAGTATTACATGAACACTGTAACAGGACCCTTAATGTACTATTTTATAGATATAACTTCTTTGATACCTAACAGAGCTCATTACTAATTATTACAACAAGCAGCACACTCTTGCCTACCCATCCTCTTTCTTCAACTTTGAACAAAAAGACTACATTACAAGAAGTTTTTAAAGCGTGGTCTTTTGCCTAGGGATGTTCATTAACAAGACACCAGTGTGATGTTTGGTCCATTCGTCTAGAGAAAAACATGTTTGTCTGGAGGGGTAAAACGTGACATCATGCTATGGAGCTGAGATGTGAAGACCAGGAACAATCAAAGCCAAGTAAAAAGTCACAATTTAGCCTTAGCATGCATGCCGACATCAGTAAGCGCGTCGAGTATATTATATTAAATGGTTGAGATAGAAGTTAACTATGTAACATTAAAGCTAACAACAAGCAATTTCTTATATTGCATAGATAATACTATGTCTATGACCCTAATGGCCAATTAAATTGCCGCCTTCAGCGTTTTCCAAAAAGACTGTCACTTTAAGGACAATGCCATTAGCCTAGACTCATATTACTGAGTTGTCTCCGGCAGCCCTTCATTGTCAAGCTAAGCCTTCAGCTACATAAGTTTGGTGATGGCATCACTTTCTCCATTGTCCATGTGCATATCCAACGGACGGGGATCCACAGAAATAGTCATAGAGTTCAAAGAAACACGTTTTAACCAGGGACCCGAGGCGACTATACGGAGAGATTTATACTGTCCTAAAACTATACATAGGATGGTATAAAATGCGTATGGTGTGGAGGTGAGGTTAGGGGCCACATCGACCTTGCACTGACATTGATGGGTTTATGTGACCTTTCCTGCTGTCGTTAAAGAAATGCATTTGATTTAGAGCAGGATGGCGCTACTAACTCGTCCAGGGTGGCCCCACCGACACATTATCCGAGGGCCATCGACAACTGATTTAGACTTTAGCTAATCAATCGTGAAGAACTGCATGGCGGATGGGGCTTTAGGCATCGTCCGTGGTTACTTTACAAGGATGTTCTCCTTTTGTACGTCTTCCCGGGGTGGTCGTTGGAGGATGCTTGAGTGACAAGGTGTATAACTTTATTACTTCTGAGTGCAAGTTTTATGAGGGACATGCCTCTCAACCCGTTCGTTTTATACCCAAAAAAAAGGAAATTATTCTTAAGCACTAGTTTTATCTACCCTTTGAAACTGAAACTGAGGGAACCTATAACTGTGATATGAGAACCTATCAAATTTGTGAGGGGTATATCTTGTATACATGTCTTTTATAACATGCTATCCTTGTGTCTTTGGTGTTGCTGCCTTTATGAATGCTATTCCTGGCCAAGAAAAACACGTCCTGTTCTTTTCAAGTAGAATAATAAAATATTCCAAAGGAGCTCTCTTATTACGTCTACTTTTTCCACGATGACTCTGATAATGTGGGAATCAGTAAGAAGTTGCATGATGGCAAATTGACATTTTTAATCCTTAAAGACGTGGTGGCATGCGTGGGAGCGGTGCGGGGTGGACTGGAGGCAATCAAGGCAGTTTCCTGCCTCCAGGGACTGGCGACAGGCACTGGGGGTCTTCCTACGGCCATCAGAGGGAATCCTTGCGTGTGACTTTCACACGTGTACTTAAGAAAATTGCGTCCCGTCCTTCCTGGCCCCAATAATGTTGATCATCAAGACGAAGACTTGTCGTGGACCTCACGAGTCGCAGCCCGCCTGATGCGATTTGAGGCCTCGTCTGTCCAGGTATTTCGGTTGAGGGCTTGGGTTCAGAGGATATTGGTGGTGAGATCTACTCAACGCCTCAGAGTCCTAATAGTGGATCCTCATGTTGTCAAACCGGGCTGTCTAGAAAGTCATTAGCAATCTTAATTAGGGCATGTTACTTGGCATGCAAGAACACTGCAGTGATCTAAGCGCCCGGCACCCATTGGAATTAATGTTTAGTTTGTTATTCCGGGCTAATCCAGCCAATCTCCCCCCTGAGGGAAAATACCAAATTAAGTGCGAAAAT
Source organism: Lepidonotus clava (assembly GCA_936440205.1). Classification (NCBI taxonomy): domain Eukaryota; kingdom Metazoa; phylum Annelida; class Polychaeta; order Phyllodocida; family Polynoidae; genus Lepidonotus; species Lepidonotus clava. The sequence goes on along the minus strand of OW387134.1, from coordinate 49,500,254 downwards.
GAACAAACGATGAGCGTGAAAATCCCTGATTGAAATTGGCAGTTAATCGCTGCTTTTAACCATTGCCTGGTTATGTGAGCTGTATTTTTGTGGACTTTTGGTGTTTGTAAACCAAACAGAAATTTCTGATTAGTAAAAATAATCAACGATGTTATTTCTAAAGGGCGTAATCACAATGCTCAACACGGAAAATGAAACCGTTGTTTGAAGTACCTGTTTTGGAGGCAATGAAATCTTGTTCTCAGAAAAAGGGTATTGTATTATTTTATTTGTCTCTCTACTAATGCACATATTAAAATTGTAACGTTTTACAATCATTTCGGATTAATCTAATTTGATCACCCATACATGCCCAAACAGACGGTTTGACTGTTCATGTTCCTAAACAAAGTTGAGCCATATTTTTCACTTCGGGCAATCAAGCAACGTAGGCCCACACGTTTCCAATTGAGTGTATCACAATACTGTTCCACAGTGTTATTTCTACATCCCCATGATCAAAAAAGTAGCAGTCACAACAGAAAGGGAATACCATAGCTCTCATAACTATGGAAAATAATCCGGTTAAATATGCAGAAAATGAAACCCAGAAGGATATCATATATCAGTCTTCCAATGCACAGATCTATTCATGCTGTGGAAAGCTTGCCTAGTGAGATCTCACTGGAGGGAAAATGATACCTCAACATTGTCAACAGGGAATGTAGATCCTAGTCTGATACTAGATATCGTCGCTGCACTGGCTATATGTTGTGGGATGAAGAATTCCCTCGAGTAACTATATGGAGACACCTGTAGTGGGCAGACAGAAATCAGATGCATGATAGCTGTGGCAGTGACCGTCGATTGGATTGTGTTTTCCGTGCACTTCTATTACTTTTGCTCGTAACAGAACGCGATTGAAAATATCCCGGGGGGAGGAAATACCAAGAAAATGGACCCAAACCCAGTTCGATTTCATTTAATTTGCAATGCATTGCACGGCGGCGGTCGAGCAAACAGCGGGCGGACGATACATTAGGGAGAGGCGACATATGGAATGTGGGCGGCATAGTATTGTGCAAGAAGTAAAGTCGATAAAGTTGGGAGAGATCTGTGGAAGGCTGGGATTGCCGGTGACGATTGCCTATCTGCCATCCTCTATTACCCCGCTTAAATGGGAAACGTGGGATTTCTCAAAGATGCAATTAGAGAGAACCTCGATAAGCAATGTGTCATATTCCGTTAGTATAATCAATAGCTCCGGTTCCAAAGTAACGATTTTTTGTTGGCGGAAGCATCCATGAGCAGCCTTGCTATGGACCATCCAACAAATTAATATTGATTTCTTTTTTATGTTCTGGGTTTATGTAGGGACGCGCCTTGATGTTATCAGTGAGTGTTCACTTAAGTCTCCCTAGAAATTCGAAATTGTGTCCCTTTATTTACCCTTTTTCCATGACAATTACCAATTACTATCAAAGCAAAATTAAGATTGGTCGGTTTTAAAATCATTTGGTTGGGTTCATATTTTGCAATATCTGAAATTACAAGATATACAATGATTCACCGATAGGACGACTATCAACTTGGCATATAATTTGTTTTATTATGCCCTTCTCGCGATCGAGTATCTGATACCTCTCTATTCCTAGATGTAATACACGCATCGTAGAATGTCCAATATCTGAAAGGTCAAGGTACAGTTTTAGAGCAATTGTTCGCCGAATAGCCATGGCCAATAGCGGAGGGCGGAGATACCTGATGAGTGTGTCCGGGCCGCTTCTTTATTGCTTGTGCAACTCAGAAAGATGAGAGTTTCAAGCGGTGTCAAGCAGCAGAGCTGTAGGGAATATTTCATCCTACTGCCATAAACCTCACTATTTCTGCAACTGCGAAAGTCCTCCCGGAGGTGGCACTTCTCCGAATACCGAAGTCGGGAGCCGTGGTTGGGCATCTGGAGTGGTGAGTCTGCAAATATTCCCCTCAGTGATCACATAGTCTGCTTGCCCTCCTATTCACCTGAACCAATATCAGATATGGACGGCGCTATAAAGCATGGGCAGGTCGTCCTATTGTGGCTGATATTCCACTCGTCTTTTTTTTGATGATCACCGACTCATTGTAGATCCAGTCTACACCGGAGATGGATTTATAGCACTGTCCGCCGTGCAGCAATACACGTAATCAGAGTCTTTGGTGGGGCAGAATGGCAGTTGTTTCTTTTAATTTCGGCCACACATAAACCAATGTCCAAAACATGTATTGATTCCAAGTTAAGGACTTTTAACCGATTAAAAAAACAGATTGGTCATTGGCCTAATTAAGAATACAAAGTAAAAAATCTGTAATTGATATTGCTGACTACACATGATCTTTCCTCCTCAGACAGAAATTGCTATTGCATAGTGTCATTGCAAAAGGCAATGGACAGATGATTCACAAGTTGGGATAGAGTTTATTTTCCATATGTAACCCCTTGCTATGTTATTAGGTATCATAACTGTCTGTTAAAATGATCAACTCTCAGTTGCCATAATAAAAGTGTACAAATTATTTAAGCTGCTCCTGTTTTTCGGACATACTGATGCTAGAATGTTTGGAATATGGTATTTAAAATAAATTATAATTCTGTAACTTAATGAGGCATATTATTCCCAATGTCTTTTTTATCGAGTCCCATTTGAAGCCAACTGTCATATTTATTTGTTTGCAATTTTCTTCCTTTTCAACGTTTTTAACTGTTTGGTTTGCAATCTCAGCAGTATATATCATTTTGAGAGATAAACACCTAAGTGACAGGATACTATACTTCTATAGTGTGCTCAAGCCCAAGAAATAGTGGGAACACCCCGGGGGTGTGAGTAGAAGTATTGATGTAGGTGGCCGAACACGGACCCGTCCCCGGCCTCTCAGCCAGCCCCCCTAGCAACACGGAAAGACCATTAGGTAAGCAGAGGGAGAACCTAATGAGGCTTAAGGTGACGAAAGGCCGCTCGAACCACTGGTTTAGGGCGGCCAATTGCAAACAAGCTCAGTGATAAAATGATCCCTTGTTCCCCTATCCGTTCTGAAGGCCGGCCTACGTGCACGAAGGGCCCGGGGACCCAGGTCGTGCCAATCAGGATGGGAGGACTACGTGCGGGGGAGGAAGCCTACAATTCCATCTAACAGGATCTAATGTCGGTGACGACCAACTCCAAATAAGGAAGCCACTCATTAGGATACCTACCTAATCTGCTTTCATTCCAAGTATTTTTCTTTTAAAAGTGAGCAAAGTTTTCTGATGGCTTCAGAAAGAGTAGATAAAGGGATAGTGGAATAATTTCCTCTTTTACAACAGACAAGAGCAATGATAAAGGAGCCGTACGTGCCTGTAAGAAATATAAATTTGGATTCAGATGCAATCCGATTCTTGTTTTTCGACAGCCCTGGTTTAGTTTATGGCTGCATCAGACCATTACCCACGTGATTGAACGTTTTGGAATGGACTGAAGCCATACGTAAATGTTGAAACTGCATAAATGTCCACATGCGTAATTGTTAAATAAATCTCAGAACGGCATAGTAATATAATCTTTTTCATTCAAACTTGAAATCTACTACATCGAACAAAATTAATACCAAGGCGCCTTCTGTGATCAACACATCGTTATACCCAAAAGAAATAACATATTCGGATCACAAAATATGAATCATCATCCAACAATTTTCAAGTTGAAGATTTTCTAATCACTGTCAGAGTGATTTATTTGGCTTCTACTAAAAGTGGAGGACTTAGGACTATCTCGTCTTCCGTTATCCAATTGGAAAGATGGCACGAATTAGTGAAAACGGATGCTATCGATTTTCGTCATAGCATTTCAATCACAGTAATCAGCTAGGTCAAATTCTTTTCCCGAAATCTTCATTTTTAAGGTGTCACCTTCAATGCAAACACAATAATTGGTTAGGAATCAATTACGAATTCAAACCTTTTATAATCACGGAGCTCTATGACAAACAAGAGTACCGATAACAACGCTCACTTTAAAACCGCTTTTTCTGTTGTAAATATCTAAAATTCACCTGATGATCCTTTAATGTTGAAACCACTATGTACAAAACTAACTTTTTTGTTGAATTACAAGATACGGACGTCAGTGTTATGGTCATTGAGACATAACAATCTCATCTGCAGTTTAATTCATTCGAAGGTTGACATCGGAATCTACACTAAGCAAATTCGCTTAAGCACATTAAGGACGGTGCAGGCCGTATATGATAAGCGCAATACATAAAAGTGTACAGCAGAATTACCATTTTACCCCATCCTTCTGCATGTATGTCTCCATAAGATCTTTACTCAAGGAAGGAGACTGTTGATACATCCATACAATGTATGATGTCATCAGGTCTATATTGAATTGTATTGCTCGTGCTACCAGACTGCTGGTGTACCATTTCATCCAGGGCTTAGCGTCACGGTCAAAAGAGGAAAAATGAGTGTAGGTTATCCACGACTAAGATACATGACTAAGATTAAGATAAACTGATTCAGATACGTATAGCTCTGTGGGTGCGATATGCGCATACATGCATCCTTCGGCATCCATGGACACAGTCATGAACTGAGGAAGTAACATTTGATTGGCCGTTCGCCAGCAATATCAATTGGCCTTTGGCATCCATCATATTCGGGAAGCATAAGCTGGGAATCTCATAGAATTACCTAAAGTCAATCAGTCTGAGCATTCAAGATCCACCACAGCCGAGGCCAGCTTAATCATACTAATTACGTCTATTCCCTACAGCGCTGTGCAATATCATTGGCATGCTGTAGTAGATATTAACTATTGATTTTGAGGGGAATTTGTAAATGTACTATTCATGAAGTGAGTTCATCGAAGAGTGTGATGCTCTTGCTCATTGTCGGCCCTCTGTGGCAAGTCGCTGGACAGGTGCTTCATATGCAAAAGTTGTGACAATATGAGAGGGAAACCTTCTAGATAATTGACCCTCTTTGGCACCGGGCCATCTGAGCCTAATCCCCTACGTTCACTATAATCCTATATGGTAATACAGGGCGTGGCATCTCTCGTTCGTTTTTAAATTAGTTAACTTTATCTTCAGCGCCAATGTTTAATCTGCAACATTGGAGTATGCAGAGAGACGTTGTTCTGTCCGTAACATTTTGAGGGACGGCTCAAACCCTCTTAGATCTAAACCCGGCCATACACGCCCATGGCTGTACTCTCCAAATTAAAGAGCCTAAAACTACCAGGAAAAGGTCGCCATTTTCCCATACATATCATAGGATATATTCTAAAACAGTAAACATGTAAAAATGGTCAAACGCTTATCTTTGCAATGACAATAATCAAAGTTGGCAAACTCATTAACCTTGGTATAGGCCTATATACATTTAGATAATTATGCTGGATTCCGCCATAACTAATCAACTTTCATTGCTGTAATATGCGACTCAAATATCAATGAATACCAATCAGATCCGGTTCTTGTCATTCATGCTGTCTCACCCTACCCTGCTGGACATGTCAACAGGTCACAAAAGGTCGGAATCGAACAGAAACAGGAGTAAAAAAGGCTCGTAACAAAGGTCTAATGGGAAAGCCTACATTGCTGAAAAGGAGAAGCCAGCCGTCTGGCGAAGGCGGCCTGGTCACTATTAGATGACGCGGGCACCGAGTCATGAGCGGGGTAGGGGTGGATTGGATTAGGACGGCCAATGCCGGAGGGGTGTCGGGAGGAGGGCTGAGGGCACTGTGGGGGGAATCTGAATAGGTTCACTCACCTGTTCTCCACGCCAAAGTCGGGCAGCCACACCAGCTCCGGCGACAGGACGATCTGCGTCAGACCGCCGAAGTCGGACGCGTTCCACGTCAGGTACTCATCCATCCAGTACTGAAAGGCAGAAAAGGGCTGATGGATGAGCTGCTCCGAGCACATGGACGGTTCTGTAAGGGGGGAATGGAGGGGAAGCAGAACGCAGGTCTTTGTGAAGGTTGAGGTGCTAACGATGATTGATAACCGCCTACTGGAAACAATCGGCGGCAGATAAAACGAAATAAAAGAAAGGGAGCAAGCACAGGAAAGTATTTGGTAAATATTAGCTAATTAATCGATGAACAATTATTTTTTCGGTTTACAGTGGTATCTGTTTGGGTTTATCAGTTTAAAACGCGCTACGTTGAACTAATGTTGAAATGATATAGGAGGGAATTGGGAATAACTTTAGCAAATTCATGTACCGTGAATAATTAATTCCGTAGGAGGAATGACGTCGGGTATTTGACAGTTTACCGTACTTTGCATTCTATGCATCTATAAATGATAAATCTCACTATTAAGTACACCCATAGGAATGTTCTCCCTTCTTCATTTTAAAACATTATACGTAACATAGGGTAGGGTATTTAATATATAGTTCGTTTCTTAAGTAGAGTTACAATGTAAACTCCAAAGTGAACTTTGATGACTTATGGCACCCAGTGTAGATTGTGCAGATAAATGCACTGTCTAGGCATAATAAATACGATAACAGTTTTACATCCTCTGTCATTATAATCCCGTGCAGCTATTTTGATGCTGACTGCTACTACGCCTGTCGTCCAATTACAGGAATTCCAGTCCCATCACGTTTACATTATTCCAAACGGACAATATCGAAGGATTATCTAATAGTGTTGCAATCTATTACTGCGAATGATGTTTTGCATTTCTGCTTGGGGACAGCAACGCCTATTCCCATTTCTAGGCATCCTTAAATTTCTGGTGCGTCTAGGCAGATAAGACAATGTCCTTTTTCTCTCTATCCTTTGGTTGTTTTTCAATTCATCTGCAAAATATTGCGCACTAAATCACCGGAACTGTGTGTTTTACCGCTCGCTTTATCACAGCCAAGGATGTGACGTTGCAGAACGTTCTAATAACAGAACGCTATTAGAACGTCGCAAAATGTGACCGTTATATCGCCCCTTAGCTGGAATTCTAGTTTGCAATAAACAAGACAATGAGCCTCAGTTTGTCAGGTGGGGGGCGTTTGGGGTGATATCTCTGTTCATTGGATACAGGGTGACTGACATGGTAAGAGGCATTGCAGCCGCCCAAATCCACCAAGCTAACCCATCCCTCTTTCACACCCAAAAGCTCCCAGCGCCTAACCAATGGAGGGATGGGCTCACTGGCGTTCATCCCGGCTTATCGCTGTCAGATTTTCTGAGCTGCCCCGAGCAGCTCGGTCGGCCCAGTAAATGGGCGGCCTATCGAGAAAATAAGGTGGTGGCTAACGCTCTCTGAGATAAAAACAGTATCGCCTCTGATCAGAGTAGATCGGAATTTAAAAAAAAAAAGAGAAGCTGGTCCCAGGCCCCCAAATTAAACGGTTCATAGCCGTAACCTGGAACAATTTGGGCGCGCGAGGCTGACCGGTTAGCCTATGCACGTGCCGTACATCTGCAGAGCGGCGCGATAGGGCGCAGAACAAAATACAGTTAATTCGGTCAGAACATTATTGGCCACCCGGATGCCTTTGACGGATACATCCACTCGGAGCTCAGTTTTACTGTAAGACTATAATATCGGTGTATAGTACGCGCTTTTGATTACCTTTCTCTTATAAACACGGTGATAATTATATAATTGGCCGTAGTAATCATATATGGAAATGGTCATCTCATATCAAACCAACTTGTGACATAATTGATGTTAAAACCACCTTATGGTTATGATTGGTGTAAATCACATTATGCACACATACAGCAGTTCTTCAAATCTTAACCTCACAAACAAACATCTTCTAAAGACACCCTGCCCTATATCAAAGTTATATAGCCCCTGCGAGGCACATGTGGTCTTCTCTGGTCCAGCCATATGCCACCCTCTACTTCCCGCGTGTTAATCTGATCGAGCATCCACAGTCTGGCTTCCTACTCAGACCGGACCACTCCAGATAACAGAATTACATCACAGCTAATCTGATTCTTATTGTAAGCTAAATGATATTCTGATGGCTTGCATAGTCTTATGTGGCTGCTAATGACGTTGTAGCATATGAGGCAGAGGGGTTTGTGATCTGGGCCAGTGGTAACCATGTTACACCCACGGTCTTCAGGTTGGTAGATCAATCCTGTTTTATGTAACTAGTCCATTCTATCAGCTGTCTGGTGGAATCACCTGTTCATATATCTTCATGAACGCCGTGTTTGTTGCTTCGTGAGGATGTGTCCATTCAAGGTTACCAGAGTTCAGCATCGGTGCAATGCAGTTATCGTTTGACCCTAGATGACGTACATCTGTTTCGAAATATGTCATTTCCTATCAATATGCCCATCCCAGTTTCTAAAAACAATAAAGTCTACCATGAAATATTATCAAAATTGCTTCAGTGCTTATTACCAATTATCATTCAACAGAAGTGCACAATACAAGCAACTTGATTGACAAATTGCTCCTAACATTTCTAGAATGTGACCTTACATTTTGGACTTTTCCCCATAGGAACCAATGGTAAAGCCTGTCAGCTCAACCCGTAATGTCCAACCCTATTTTGCCCTGAAATACAGTATTTTGATTGCCTGAAAAACCTGCAAATGTGTCAATTGATAAAATTTAAGAAATCATAATTTTTAAGCAGTACTTGGCAGCTTGAGGATATAGAAAAACACAATTCTTGCTTATTCAAATAACCCCAAGTCTTGGAGAGATAGACGGCTTAGGGCCTATACATCAATTTTGTCCAACCATTGCCCAGCCCCAGGATGTATCCAATGTAGGATGGGCTTATTTCGACCAATAATTAGGATAGGAAAAACATAAGCATGAAATTCCTTGTTAAAAGGGGATTACTTGACCCACTACACATTGGAATTCATGTTTCAGCGTACAGTGCAAGCTTCACCACATCATGGGTTTTGGCCAAGTCCAAATTTGTAAAGGTTGAGGTTTGTTCGCTATTGAAACCCTGCCGTATGCTTGGGAATGGTAATGGTAACTCGTATTTTCATGATACTTTTCATTTTGCTGCCGGCGCTACACTCCGACGATCCTAGCGTCAGAATGACATGCCAGAAAAATGCATGAACTTTTCCGTTGGGATAATAACAATGGGGTCGGACTGAAAAGGCCGTCTGATACACTTCACTTCACTCTGTCTTCAGGTAAGGGGGGGGGGGGGGACAGATTCCGGCTGTTTTGATATTCATAGCCTATAAACTCATGCTGATTTAAAAAATGAGGTTAGTGAATAAGGAAATGTGGTCATAAGCCATGTATGGCTGCTGATGCAGAGGGCACCAATGTCACCAAATCGTTGCTGGGCTGTGTTACGGCATCGACCCCTAGCCGACCCCGGCCCACTCGGTCACCCCCTGCCGTCTCCATTGTCGGATCCACTCACATACACAGAGCTTGGCCCCAAGCCTCAGGCCTGGCTCTCGTGACTGCAAATCATAGCCGTTGACAGCATCCTCGCCTCTCTCTCTTCTGCCAAATCATTTCACTGTACAGCACCGAGCTTAGATGACATTATGGGTTTCCTTATAACTAAGTAAATCGATTTAGCTATGGTTTCTTTGAAACTGAAATTATTTTAAATCTGAATTAATCCAAAGGTAACTTCGAAATGAAATTGGCTCACTGCCCCTAATCAGTTATTGAATCATATTCATTTTGTTAGAGTACCCTTATGTGAGCCATTCATTGGAAGATAAGGTATATCCTCCCACGTAGCACAATATGAGGTTTAGACTCTACACCGGCACCATGTAGTTATGAGACTAACTAATTCCTGAGTAAATTGAAGCATAATACATGTGTAGGCGAATTACAGAGAAAGCATAATAAATTTCCTGATTTATTGATCATGCTTACAATATGGACTGTACATATATATAAGCTGCTGATTTTATTATGTGCCTCGTTTGTAAACAGCGAATTCGCGAATAGCAAGTGCCTCATAATTCACATGACCTTCAACCAGCCAGGAGGGGAAGGCGTCGTAGGTGCAGTCAGAAACCCTGGCGGCCAGCTTTGGAAGATCGCATGACGTTTGTACCGATCCCAGCATCCCACTGCCCTAGCAGCGAGTCACACCACAGAAAAGAAAACATTCAACGCCTTTACCGATGTCTTTTTTCAAATGTCGCGTGCCGAAAGGATATCATGTGGGCACACCAGATCCGACCGGAAATATTGCAATAAGACTGTTTTGAGCTCTTGTGGTCGAATTCCCCCGAGCGGAGGAACAGGAAGGGATTTCCCATGACCAACTTATAGTCGACTATCTAGTAAACCTACTTTTTATGCTTCTGCACTTTTCACTTCAATCTTAGTTTACGTTTTATCAGAAAAAAAGCGATGTGACCCAATAAACGTCTGTCCCAGTAGTTAGTTGTGTGGGTGGATTCAAGGATAGGGGTCCAGGGTGTCAGGACCCTACTCCCTTCTCCTCTACACACAGGTTTTAAACATGTCACGCAGGGAGCTCCCAAAGATCTCTTCATACTCTCATCTTCCTACTAACCTTCACCGCCTCCTCTCCCGATATCCCAAGAGAGGCTCGCTTCAGCTGCTCCCAGCCGGAATGCTCCATAAACCCTGGCAATGTTTCGGACAGTTTGCCGGTCTTCGCCCAGTAAGTAGTCTTCTGGGCACACTTGGCGAGGACGATACTGCCGGATGGCCGGGTGTGGACGGGGGTCAGAGGGGAGGACGTCATCAACCACCAACAATATTGTGGGCAAGGTCCCACTGCTTAACGCCTGGGTAGGGGTGGTGAAATGTAAGATATCGGGGGTAGGTGTTGGCAGGAAAGAGCAATGTGGGCCATTTTTCAGCATGAGGCAGATATGAGGGTTTGTTTCCAATGTGTAATAATTTATGACAGATATTGCATAATATTATGATGCGGTGAGATGCATTGTCGCATACTGAAGTTGGATGTATTTAGACTGCAATAATTGGCTTTTGGATTAGATCAGATTAGCAACATTGAAACCATGGAAAGATTCTGTGCCTTATTGCCTGTGTGTATCCTGGTTTCTTCAGGAATACACTCAAGGTCAAAGGACACATTGGTCATTCAAACAATAAGATACCTCTTCAAATGCAAAGAGAATGATTAGTGGATTTCCACTTAGGAAAGTGAGTGATTAAGACTTCCTATACCTATGGCCATCTTGATAACACCGAAGCGGCATACTATGTGCAAGAAACGATGGATTGAGGTATAACTATGTTATGAAGTCGTATAGATAGAACATGCTCGCTTAGTAATGTGGCAAGGACTATAGTAAGAAAACAACCGGGAAAAGGAAGAGGAATGGCCTACTGAGTTGCCTACACCTCATGCACAAGTGCACGCTGATTTTAGGTGTGGTTAGTGGTTGGGCAGAGGCAAGGAGCAGCTCAATAAACCAATGATTGGTCGGCCACACGTCGTTACGGCGACGGGCCCGTATTAATGGCAGCCGCCCATCGAGCTCGTACCAGGCAAGGTAAACGTGTTCGCTGACCCGAGAGCTGCTCACCGCCTCTTTTTAACTCACTTACACGGCCATAAAACTCACCCTGTCAGGGCTGCAACACACGCCACTACACACGCCACCACATCAGGGTTCCCTCCAAGATCGTGTCCCCATTTCTTGACATAGTATATTCATAACGTTTTTTTATTACCATGGCAATAATTATTCTAATTACAGCCTGCTACCAATTATAGGCCCTGAAGCATAGTAAATAGAACAAGCAATCACCTATCGAAAACAAAAGGTGAAAATGTTGCCGTAATTGCTATTGAGGGCTTTCAGGCATAGTGCTTTTATTAGTTTTACTCTAGTTGCTTCGATGGTTACATCATACATCGTACTTTAACAGTGTTACCATATGACTTGTGATTAGGACAGACAGGCTGTTGCCTAAAACACTCACTAGATCTGACATATTGACAGTGTTCTCCTTTCCATGTGCGCATTGGGCGTTGATCCTTAAACTGACCTTCACTCCCTTACTCTTCTCAGTGGGTCCCGCCGCCAGCAGCAGTGCCAAACCCTCTCCCCTGGGACCTACCCTAATCCCTACACATCATGTCTCACACCAATTGCTCCCCTTCTAAATCCCGGAGTCTGTAGAGAAGTGTCAAGCCCCCACAGGGTCGCGTACGTCGCCCATCATGATAGCGTCGCCCCTGCGGCTTCGCACGGTGAGAGTTGAGCGGGGGATGGAGCGGACACGGCTGGGTATAGGATGTGGGGCATTGGGCATGGGGCATGGGGCATTGGGTGGTGGGCATTGGGTGGTGGGCATTGGGCATAGGGCGACCGTCTGGTCATTGATCTGATTACTATGGCAGTATTACCCGCCGGCAGAGAATTGGCCCTCTTCATCCGGCCGCTGCCACCCCTCCACCCCTTCCCTACAGCTACACCGCCCCGCCCCCACCTTCCTAACCATATAGCGCCATGTCAGACATCTTTGATAAGGGAATGGCTTCAGATGCTCATTAGGCAACGTCAGTTTAACAGATTGATATTGAATCATTGAGGACTAACTCAGGAGCACTGTAGATATTTAGGCTGCTGAAGTTACAGTCTGTATGAGCAGAAAATGATCGATAAATCCACTTACACGATATGCGGTCCGATTCTTTGTTTCCTATTTCGTCCAATTTGAACAAGGCTTTAAAGAACTATAGCATACTTTACAGTAAAAGAGAAAACACTCAGTTGTAGAGCCCCTTGGGATTGATTGTCTTCAAGTTGTACCTTAGGACATTACTTAGGTTCGATCATCTTTTCTCTGTCGCTTTGCAGCCGACTGCTCGTTGTTCCTAAAAGCTGCTTAATTTGTCTTCATCTTGACATGTACTCAGGGGAAAGACAGTGCTAAGTAGTATATCGAAAGTAAAGCTTTTTCTGGCACCAACTGCGCTGAACAACACTCGGCTGAAACGAAGACAATGACAGATGGTGCTACGAAAACATTTGTTTTTATTTTCATTTTTCCTACACTCAGAAGCATTGAAGTGCAGAGGAGGCTAGCCCATCAATAAATACATGTTATACGGTTGGTTAGAACCACTTCTCAGAATCGGATATACACAGGCCTTCTGCGGTTAGATGCGGCAGAGGGGCTCTATTTCAACACGGCGCAGGACCACAACAACTTCTGTCCCCATGGGATATATATATCATCCTTTCATGGTGTCCATGCCCCTGTCAGTATCTGAATGTTTCATGTCTGGCAGCAGTCCGACACCACTGACCCCCACATCCGGCGACAGGAGCCTTAGCTTGGGGTGTCGAAGGGGATGTCGGTGTTATTCACTGGTAATTGTGTCGCCTCACTCAGGGACCGTTTTTGAGAACGACCTGGCAGACAAACAATCTCATTGGGGCTTACAGGCCGATAAGAAAACTGGCATGGTCGGCGATACGATGGGACCCCTCGTACTACTTGCTTACGAAGACAACAGCTCATCTTGGCAATTGTTATGTTATGCAAGCCCAAAACATTTACGCATATCTGTTCAGCAGGTTAAGGGTGTGCGCATCTTTATGTATCTGACTTCTGTAACCATGTTACCTAAAAGGTTGTTGGTTTTTGCTAAACAAGAACACATTATAAGAGTAATGTTATGTGTAAGAGGATATCAGGATATGGGCCGCTAAGATGTGGAAAGGTATATGTGGCGAACTGTTGCCATCTAAGGCCATGGAATAGTGACGCTGCTTAGACCAGTTGGGTGCAATTCTCCAGGCCAGATTCCTATCCACAGATCCAGGGTTGCCTACAGAACGTGCTGTCGGTAGAAGAGATAAGCATTTGGGCTACACCACTGTTGGTTGGTCTGCCGGATGGGGGCCTACGATAGCGGGCCATACAATGGTGAAGGACCGGGCCCCGACTGCGCTATTTAAAAGGGGTTTGGCCGATCGGTGGTCACTACAGATAAGTGGGACGGCCATACGGAGGGTGGACCGTGAAATCTGCTCTACAAACTGGGATCATGGAGAGTTGACAACTATTTATCGCCTCTCCATTGTAGGCACCCTGATTCCGTAATACAACACACTGCTAATTTGGGCTCATTCATCGATGACCAGTTTCTACCCTATTTTACCTGCAGAGGAATTCCAGAAAAGGAATCGTTATTCTAAAAGTTGATAATAAGAATCACTCGGATCAGGTTCAACAGATGTAATAAGCGTATGCTTTTAATTGAAAAGAGTAAAACGTTTTTCCGTTTACGAAAATAAGTAAATAGTACACAATAACAGTAAATAAACAGTTAATGTTTGTTCTGCGCACGTTTCAAGGGATATCTTCCGAAAGTATTTTACTATTAAATTTTGAGCTGATGCGACCATGGCTTCCGAAAGAAGAGTAATTTTAGAGCAAGCTTCGGCAAAAAATTCGATTCACACTTAAGGCGATCTTTGGAAAAGCACTACCTTTTTATCAGCCCCTGCTGTGAAAAGTTGCTGCCAAACATTATTTGAATCATTACAGAGACTTCACAATAAATAAAGACATGGTTCTCCTTGAGAAGCCAGACCATGGTTTTAATTACCTTATCCTAATTTGGCCTCCGTAATTCAATTAAACGCATTGATGATATTTTGTGTATTGTTGGCAACTGGTCGGCATCAATTCATCAGATTAAAACATAATCGGTGAGAGGGAGGGTGTTTCAATTCGGACTTTCCACTGGGAGTTTCTGCATGGGCGCCTGATATGCGCCAGATAATTGCATTAGGTATTCCTTCGGGAAATAAAACAATCTTTTTGAATTAAGCTTTACATGACTTGTATATAGCGGCTTGCTTAGGTGGCTCGACCTTTGTAAGCAATTTAGTCTTTGCACCACATATTGGCAAATCAATAACACATCAAAAGCCAATCAAAGGGTATTCTGTTCAAAGCAGTTTTTGTAGAGATTGACGTTAAGGCTCGTTCCTTTGACACCCTTCAGGTTATTTATTACTCCTCCTTCTCTGTGATCTAGACTCCCCTATTCCCTCTGCTACTGACACTTCCGAAGGCTAAAAACACCTTGTACAGACCTCCCCTTGCCCTGGAGCACCTTAGTGTTTGTAAACTTACCCTACTGTGGTATGAGTTCTCCAGATACTAAACCAATAACACGCGACGACCGTCGAACATGAGATACGAGCACTACAGGTAGGTTTTGTACTACCGTATGGGTCTAGAGATGCGCTGCTTTAATATGGTACATCGATGTTTGTATTGAACAAAACCAACGTCCCTCAAGGAAAAAAAGAAACAGAGCTGGCGATGAGAGATGAGAGATTTGCACGAGTTTGGGTAATACATGCCGCCTGAATGGGTTTTGTTTTTTAATCAAATAGGTTGATTGATGGGCTGAGTGTTAATTAACATCGACGATAACACATGTAACTATTCAAAGATGGATCATTTGGGAATGGTCTATTGGAGTTAAAAAGAGCCTTATTTTACTAGGGTAACTGGAAAGTGGAATTGGTAAGTAAGCAGATGCGCAAGCATCTGTTCACATAGATCATACACATAGACGCAGCTTTTATCAAGACTTATGAATATCAGAGGGTTTATAGTGTGACAGACCGTTCGATACTTTGGGAATCGCCTGAATATCTTCATTCGTCAGTTAAAGGTTTCGAATATCGAAGCTTGGGAACACAACAGATACATGAAAAAGACGAGGACCAAAGTCCTTGATGAGGAAGTACTCGATTGCTCTGTAGCATAGGTCTGGCTCGGTCTCTTTTACAAAGTTCCCATATAGACTTACCTGACTGTGTGTTACCTTAGTGTCTGTATGTGCTAGCCCCCTTCAAAGCGCCTCGTCTACTTTCAAGAGCACCTGATGCAGCATATACTTTCAATGTGCTACTACCACGCAACGTGCCTACCAAACAGGGCGTTGGGTTCACATGGATTGGCTGGGAGCCGGAAGGTGGACTATGGATCTACGTACAGGGTTAGGTTGGTACATAGAAGGATGGAAGGGTAATGGAAGGAGTGGGTGGGATGTATATGGGTTGGACTTATATAAAAGCTCCTTTGGCGGCCGTGATCCCATTAGGTAGCTGCCCGGGCACTGCCTAGCCACCTCCTGCCGGATGATGGGTCAAC
This sequence comes from Lepidonotus clava, assembly GCA_936440205.1. Lineage (NCBI taxonomy): Eukaryota > Metazoa > Annelida > Polychaeta > Phyllodocida > Polynoidae > Lepidonotus > Lepidonotus clava. The sequence continues at coordinate 49,484,141 of OW387134.1, read as the reverse complement.
TGCATGTCAAAAAGGCCCGTGGTATTAACACTAATTACACAGAAGACGTGATAATTATGCAGTGAGTAAATTTGCCCATAGTTATGCATAATCCAGTAACAGGGGTTACCCGTTAATTAGGAGGCTGCTCCCAGGGGGAGGGAAACACCGCCGGGGAAATGCCCACTTAAGGACTGGTCAGCATGTCCATATGCACACCCTCGTTAATAATGACATGCCTCAGTGTGCAAACAGAGGATTCTAAAGAGCTGCTCCTCGGGAGGTGCTCACAACGGGGGGCTGGAGCACCTAATCCGATTGGTGGGCACAGAGACAGCAACAATTAGGGCCCAGTGGGTGGTGGGCTGAATCAAAGGCGGCATGTAGGGGGAGGAGGAACGGGTGGTGAATAGGGAGATGAGGGGACGCGCGCTGATAACGTAATGGGGATTACTCGTGCTCGTGGCGAGCTACTCGTGGGGTTGGGAGTGGGGAGGAGAGTGTGAGCAGCTCGCTACGCCTGACTGGTCGGAAGGAGCATCTCAGCCACTTAGTTACATGTTCACATGCCGCAGTCCTAATGGTAAAATCTCCAGCACGCTTGGAACATTAAGGTTTAGACACAGGCCACTCTCACTTTGCAGCCATTTCATATGCAATTAACCCATATTCCTATATTCGAAGGTTCACGATAACAGAAACCGTGAACCCATTTCTAGTTCTTTAATGAAATTGTTTTCAATCGACACGTCCTGCTATTTGGTTTTATTGATAGCCACACTCTTTATTGGCATTTTCCATTTAAAAAATACGTCTTTTGTAACCATCAATCTAATTCCAAGTGAAGCTGCCCGAAGGTGCTGACTAGGTCAACCTGCTTAGAATTGAGACACAGCACCTAGAGGTCTACAGTAGAATTAATCAGGGCAATGTATAAGCGGGGCGCGAAAATCTCTCTGTCGGACCTTGCACATTTGTTGCGTGTCCAGTGCTTTTAACACCTCGAAATCTGTTCCAAATGTACACAAACACTTTCTATTTAGTGCCTTGTCACGACTTATTAAAACGTGACTATGCCATCGGCACTAACACAAAAGATAGGTTGCAATATATTGCGCTTCTACATATCTTTAACTAGTACTTGTACGACCCGGACTGGACAAATTGGCAAAACAAGTGTATTTTAGTTGCATTTTTCGGGTTTGACTAAACACGGCCATCAAATTGAGTCTAGCAATTACCCGAGCCCTACATATTGTCCGATCACAATATCCTGATTAAATATGTTCCACGGCCTGGAGGCCGTGGTGGGGCTACCAGTGGCAGGAATTTAGAATGCCGATTGGAGCAGACAGGGCCATCCAGGGATGTTAAATATAGAGTAGATGGGAGAGTAATGGGTGAGGGAGCAAACGTAGTGGACGCAATGTAGGGCGCAATGTAGGGCAAACTGGGTAAATGTCAGAGTACAGGTAGATGGTGCAGAATCAGAAAATGCCGACAGGCAATATTATCTCATCTTTTTACAGCTTTTGTTCTTTTGATCATACATGCTTCATTGTTTACTTTTGTAGGAGAACGATGTTGGATAGCCGACTCCAGAGATCAACAGGAGTGAGCCCCTGCAGGCAGCTTGAGCATACAGGTGTGGCTGTGTGCCTGGTGGCTCAATGTACACTGTCAGACCCAGGAGCAGCAGGTATATCACACAGACCTTGGAGGTTGTCCCTGTTTTGTCGACCACAGGATCCTCTCCATCCCCACCAAGTACCGCCCCGGCCCCGCCCCGGCCCCGGCCAGCCCCGCCCAGACACGCCCAGACACGCCCAGCCCGCCCCCAATGTTTAAGGATCTTTGCTTATTGTTTGCAGAATCCGCGGCGTGTTTGGCTGGTCTCTTGCAGGTTGGCAATGACCTTCTACGGTGCCCGCCGGATACTGACCCAGCCGACCGCTGGGTCGCGGTGTGTGCTTAGTGCTGATGATGCATGTGATGACGGCGACCAGCCTAAGAGGGAATGGATCCTGCCAGAGAGCCATCTATAGATAGCACATTGTAAAGGGGTAAGATAGATTGGCCATATAATCAGCTATAGTGGATGATGAAGGCACAGCGATGTAATCTAAACATGTAATTTCAATCCACATAATAAAGCTATTGAGATATTACCAATTTATTCACTGGTCTAGGGAAGTCACAGACTTCCAAGCTCTGCCAAGTTTTGGACCATCCTACTACTGTAAGGAGGTCAATGGGTATCGTAAAGGTTACAATGTAAGTTGTAACAAATAGATTTAGTCGATGTCCGCTGGGTTGATTAACCTGATAATGAAGCTTTTACAGTAATATGATGCACCTTACTTGATATCAGACCAACTTCATTTGCAAAACTGTGGCAACACAATCTACAGTGCCTATTAATGAGCATTGAACTTACTTTTCGATCCCGGATAGATATGAAAATAGTACTATTGTTCGAAATGCACGATATGGCTGAAAAATGAGCTTTGATGTTTTTCTGCCTTTTTTGGTTTCATGTGCTGCTCATGAAATGTGGTCGGCCGTGCGACAAGAAACTAGACAGGGTATGGATTTCACCCAGATCTTCCTCTGGTCACGCAGTTCCTCCAGCTGTTCTACACGCGGTAGTGCAGGCCAAACATCGCGAGGTATTTCTCCAGTGTAACGCTGATAATTTGCTCATTGCCTCGTACATGACAATTATAATGGTCCATAGGCAACTGATCAGAATTACAAATATTATCCAGTCAGCCCCTGTGACTCTGCACATATTTGCTTAGAGATCTGCACTAAATGATATTGTGATTGTTGCAGCAAGCAACATGAAATCGGAATCTTTTTAGGAACTGAGACTAAGGGAGCTCTCGTACAATGATTTGTACAGGCAGGCCGACAGAGTTCCGGGAAAGGCGAGTATTGTTGTTGGGATTAAGAGGTGATGGATACTGTAGTAAACCGATGGAAATACGAAAAATAGGTAATATTAAGAAATGGCACCGTTGTAATAAAACAGCTTGGCCGGACTGCTGAAATTGAAATAACTGAAGGCCAAGGAAATATTGAAAATGAAGATCATGTCTTACAATTGGAGCAAACCTGCTCTAGGCAATGGTACATAGCATTTTCTACGAACCAGCGCAAATTTAACGTGAGCTAAGCCATGCAAAATTAATAAAATTTAATATCAACGGAACACAAAGTTTGCATTAAAATACCCAGGAAAACTTCTCAACCATAAGGCCCTATATGTAAACATCGATATTAGATATGTATATCGCCTTACCGTTTCTAGCCATCCAAATGTGGTGAGGACTTGGTGTTTCTCCTCCTGAAAGGGTAATGCAAAGGTTAATATTAAAACCAAAAGGTTGTACACTGTTAAAGCACAATAAATAGTCAAAGCTTTCGTTTCATTATTAAACTTGATGATATGCAGGAATCAGGAGTCAAGTGACATACATATCACATTTCCTTTAGAAGCTATTACATACAATGGATTTTTGTCGGCTGATTTCAAACGAATCCGATATGCATAATGATTATGATTATCTATAATTATTATTGCAGTGCATGCATTGGGTAAGCCTCCTATCTGAAGCGTAACAATGGGATTTGCCATACTTGCCATGTAAATGTAAAGCTTTAAATAACATACCACCAACTTGTTGCCCTTGTCATTGCAGAGAACAAATGATATTGATAAAGCCTGGGGATATCGATTAAATGTTAATCATGCAAGACTTAAAGGAGGCCTGAAGAAAATGACTTCTACTGGAAATAACCTTATATATATATCCCTGATCCAGCTTCGCCTATGGCCCTTGCTTTCATCAGTAGATGCCCAGTCTCTTTGCAGATCACATCAAAGAGAATAAGTTAGCGGCAGAATAACTCTATTAATCATGCCTATACAGCGGAACAAAGAATTAGATTTGTGGGACTAGGAAAACTTGAGTGAGTAATGGTGTAGCCGGTACTAATTAAGTCTGGGAGAGGGAAGTGGGAGACGGGGCCAGGGGGAGTGACCATCTGGCACGTTCATCCATCAGGAGACATACATATGTCGGCCCGTGGTCATATACTTTGCCACCTATGGTACACTGTATAGTGAAGGCGCAGAACCACCCCCTGTGATTCAAATCACTCAACCACCAGTTAGTATTGAACAACCACAGCCGACAGACTGTAACGAAGACTCACAAAACACAGGCTATACATTTACACCAAACTCGCAACCATAGCCATAAATATTCAATCTGACGTAATCTACATAATATATCCCTACCCATCGGTATGATTCCAAAGAGCATTGATTATTTCAGTAAGCCATTTGCTCGGTATGTATAAAATGCGACTCCGTGCATTTACGTAGGCACTAATGTGCAGAAACTTTCCACTCGCAGAACTCTATACAACCCTATTGGAATCACATTCTCTCTCAGTTATTGGAATACAAAAGGCATCTGGTCGAGTGCGTAATAAACGCCATTTCAAAACAATGGCCCATGGACTTGCTTTGAGTGAGTATGGATAGTCTATGTACCTCCCTCATCAATTATGAGAAAATGGAATCTAGTTGTTTTACAAGCAAATGAACCAAGAGTGATTGCGGTACAAACGATGGAGGAAGTTGTGGCCATTATGCGACAGCCATCTCATAAAGTGAATTGTACTCATGGATTGCATTATAAGGTGCAGTGATAGCTCAGTAGATCGGTTTTTTTTCAGAACGCACATATTTCATGATGAACTGAAATCAAAGATTATTCTTGCTCTGAATGCCGTCTGCTTGTCAAATTCATTCGGCCATTCCCCGTTGTTCGTTTTTCATCGTTTATGGTGGATTGTAAATTGGCTGTCTAGTGTTTCAGGGCACTTTTAATCTGTACAATATACTTTTTGGTCATCAAAAACAAGGTGGAAAGAAGTAGCAATGTGCTTTGAGAAAGTGTAAATCATTTTGCCTAGGGACAAGAAAGCAGGTGACATGCACAGTCAACAATTGTTATGCTTTTGAGAGAATAAAAAAAAAACCAGTGAAATTATAAAGATATCAAACGATTTTAGTAAGCGTGATTGTTCTTATTTCCTATTGATATTTTACATTGGTGCAGTTAGATGCAATTAAATGTGGAGTTGGAATCCCCATGCTTTCTACACCTACAATCTATTTATCATCATTGTGCCACGTTCAACAATTCTGTGCATCAATTATGTACATTTTTATTTACTCAGATATTTATATATTTGTGTCTAGATTATTTAGGGTAAAATTGTTGATATGTATTCTCGGTGGTGTAGAAAAAGAAACAACATGCAAAAAGCGTTATGTTGCGCAAAATTCAAAATAATGAAAAAGCTGTTCATGAGCAAATTTGTAAACAAAAATGTTATTTTGTAGCTGACACAAATATATAGATATGTATTCCAGTAACAGACAACATCACTATACTGATTTTTGATGACCATTGTCCATGTGCTGACTTACACAGAAGGCATCATTAAGTTGTACTCATAAAACAATCATAATATTTCTCAAACAAAAAGTCTGCTTGGGCTGAATGAGCAGAGCTCCATTATTTGGATCTCTAAAACAAGAATACGGAACAACAGTTGATAGACGAGGCTATCGGTATAGGGGGTGAAGAGAGTTAGTACTCACTGAAATGGCCTGTCGGGCATACCGGAAGAAAGGGGACAAAATGTGAGTTATACGCTTCTGGGTCCAGGGGGAGGAGTTGGTATCGGACTAGGGATGAGGCAAAGGGGCTCCAAACGTCGGGCGTACACCATTTTAGGACTTTACACGCTCTCATTTATGACACACAAAGAAACGCGCGCAAACAAACAAACAAAATTGTTTAGGGTAACTTATTCATAATTACTTAGACCATGAAACAATTCAGATGAATTGTATGACTTGTCAACTGCTAACTATACTGCAAAATTTGCATTTAATGTTCATGTAGGTTACTCAGTTGTATATTTCGATATAATTAAAAGAAATGTGTGGAACAGAACCGCTGCAGAATGAGGTAAAGATTGTTTGAATCCAGGGATACTTTATCTAAGTTATCATTGGTCCAAAAATATCACTATTTACACATACATCTTCTCACCAATAACAATTCTAAGCGACTGCTTCTCCCACTAGCCTCAGTTAAACTTTCCCAAAGGACGTTAGTAGGGCAGTGGTAGCTGGGTGACGAGAGGAATAACTGTCACCTCAAACCGAGCCGCCGTGAGCTGCTCCAACTATTGTTACACCTCCCTGTACCTTCTCACACCAATAGGCCCCCTGACAACCGACACTAATGTATTTAGACCATACTCCTACAGCTATTCTCACACTACAACCCAACCCCCGACCCCCACTTCTAGCTAACCCTGATCCCAATCGTCCTCTTACTGTACATTTCGGCCTCAGTGCCTCTCACCCATGAATGGTTTGTGGTGTATAAAGGCTTTAGCACTTTCTCTGATCAATAAATGCTTTGACCTCTTGCCCCGCTTCAAAACGCCACACGCTCCACCCTTGTTGTCACCGCGTCGTTGGCACCTCTTACGTCATCAGGCGCGCTGCGTCAGGGCATTTGACGTCATAACAATACCCCCAAGCTACCTCTTACGGCTGATGATGTCACCCAAACATTCCCTTTCCCATTTGTATTCACAGTTACTGATTACAGCTATGCCTTTCACTATGGACGGAAATGTAGCGGAAGTAGCGGATTTATGAGGGCAAAGGCATTTGCCTGGGAATATGGACTACTCAAAGAACACAGGGGAGGCTTTGTAGGTTAAAAATGAGTGTGTTTGTGAAGCCGGTAAATAGTGTTTATTGGCATATATTTGACGGGTGAGATAATCCCCCCTCCTCCTTCTAGGACTGCATGCGCTGACCATATGACTTGGTGAAATTAATTCCATACCAAAACTACTCGCAAACAATCGAAATCATGCATGATATGTAAATGCCATAACCAAAGGAACATAAAGTAAATATGTCATATGTAATAAAGTGCAACATCTTCCGCAAATAAGGACTGCTAGAGAGAGAGTCAAGTGCGAGCTGTTACGTTACCTTGGGGGGAAGGAATTTACAATTTATGGGCACATTCCCGTCCCGTCCTAATACATCACCATAAATAACAACGAGCAATCCTCGAGAGCAAATCCATTCTCCTAATAAAATAAATAATTCAGTAAAGTGGGATGAAAGCCCTGCTAATCGGGACAAAATAATGGTGACACCTTCAGTCACACAGCTCCGACGTGAGCAGCTCATTTTTGAATACTTCATGGAAGATGAGCGGCACCTACCAGCGCTCTGCCAGATAAAATGCTAAGCCCTGCTTCTAGTCAAAGCCCCCAGATCTCACACCTTAAATTTATCTAACATCCCCGGGGCGACAATCTAGATCCTGTTTGCATGCATGCAGTAGGCAAGAAGCGAGGGCCGAAAGTAATAAGGGCTATTTTGGGAAGGTTCCAACACTCAATCTATATAATGAGCAGCTCACACTGCGATTTTCCCTTTAGGGTTGAGCAACTCACCAAACTCATGAGCTGGGTGAGGTAGAAGGAGATGGAGACGTGGACGGGCCTGGAGACGTCGGAGATGGGCCGGCCGTAGCGGCTGTAGTTGGTGAGCAGGCGCTGGATGAGTTGGTTCTCCACGCCCTTTGGGTTAGCCGTGATGGCCACTCGCGCCGGGGGGTGGTCAGAGGACGACTTGGCCGCCGAGATACCTGTCGGACAAGAGGAGCAAGTCAGACCAGGGTTATAAACTGTCCACTGGGCACAGGATTCCCCATCTATGCATGCATGATCAACGGTTTAACCACAAATCTTAAATGGCTTGACATTTTAAATGCATTATGGTATTGTTTACTGCATATCGCAATCAAAAATATTTTTCACAGAAACATTCTATGTGTGCAAACTCGGCTTTTCTAATCATTTACTGAGGCTTTTATCTATATTTCACATCACTTGTGCATTGCCATTACAGTGAAATAAAGAAAACGTCAATGGAAGTGTAGGCTTCTACTTAACTTAATTTGTTAGGGGTTAGAGTGTTTCACTCTTTAAACAAAGTCAATAGCATTTTTGTTACAGTTATAGTTACTTAGCTTTATCTTTAGATTAAGCTCCCGTGAATCGGAGACACTATGCAAATCAGAACCAGAAGAATTATCTTAATGAATAGAGTTATGTATAATAAAGGTATATAAATTTAGCATGTCTCTTCCTGATTGTGTACCATTGTCACTACCGTAAGAAGAAAGGATACGGGTGGCAAAGAACTATATTAAGTATGCTCTGTATAAAATTAGTTATCAAAATATTGCCCGGACTGCTCGGTCATTCAATGTTAACCATTGGTATAATACATTCAACAGGAAATAACGTATCACAACTCAATGAGTAATTCTTACAGATCAACTTGGCGAACCTTCTAGAGGTTATCCACCTAAATAAATTTGTTTCAAAGTACTTTTATTAGAACATCAAACAAAAGAAATCATCCACCATCCGACCAAAGCAGGCTTAGTTTTGTAATGAAAACTGAAGACTAATCATATCCAAAAAAAGTCCATATCTGTTATCTGGAAAGGATGGCCATATATACCATAGCCATTCTAGTGTCATGATTTTGGAAATCATCTTTATACGAGTCATATACAGTGGAATTATGTTTTCATTATCATGTGAGAAAGGAGGCAAAAGCGAAAGTACCAAGACAAAGAAGGCAAAGGAAAGCTGAGGTGCAAGTAAAGTATTGAAACACAAAGCCGAACACAACAGGACCAACAATGTTAATACATCAGTCATCAGTCTAATCCCACTAAAAAGCTATAGCCATTGTTAATTTGTCACCGAAATGTAAATTCTCATATAAAAAAAAGCACCTTTAATTTTTAGCAACTTATAAAACCGTTCTCGGTCATTCGCGCCGTTCCTTGCTGCACCTAAAAGACCAGAAAACCAACTTAAAAAGACATTGGAAGCAAACAGTAGTTCATTAAACTTGATCCGTAGGAGGAAAGCCTGCTTGATTCCTCCATTCTTTCCGCGCGTTCATCCCTCGGCTAAGGATCTGGATAGAAATTCAAAAAACATCATGGCCGACCACAAAAAAAGAAGAAGAAAAAATGTCTTGCCTTCCGCCTGCCTTCCCGAAGAGCCCACTATGGAGGAGCACTGGGAAGAGTGCGGACTGGGCTCCCATTTGACAGATTAAGCCCGGCTGGCTGAAAAAATGAAACCCTACAGCTCAGCCCCCTTAAGTCATTAAGGGACGTTGAAAATAAAACCTACTCTTAAGGATCCTTTTTTACCATAGCCAACTGCTAAGTAATACTGTTATTTCTCACTTCATTGATCCCTATTCTAACTTTAAGTGGAATTTTGTATTTGAGGCCTCATTTTCTTCCAAATCAAAATTTTGGAATGTTCTGAGCTAAAGAGAAATCCATTGCCAATAAAGGAAACCGAGTGGTCACGTCATGGAATAGATGCTACGATACATATTTGACATCATAATACTGGTTAAACACACTGTTGGAATAGCATTATTTTTCTTCAAATCACCTAAAATGAAGTTTGGAAGAGAATTGCAAAGCATTTGGCTTTCTTTGCATGGAGCCATACCTGACACTGTTGCTTTTAAATAGATAGCTGCTTAAAAGAACCAACGATGCTGGGCGATGAATAATGTAACTGTAAGAAGTGTCATTATGGTCCCCTCTTCTCAGGAACTTGACATTTCTCCTGCTTATTGGATGAGGCTAAGGACAGCGATCTGGGCTCGCCGTGTTATTATCGTGGGAGCTCCATGTCTAATGGGACAGATAAGACAGGGGCCACAGAGCCGGCTGCCCAAGCCACCTCTTATCCTTACATAATAGAGTGAATGACTATTTAAATTATATATTCCAGTGAAAGTTAATATCTGCCCATTCTTTTTGGGAAATCCCTTAATTAATGTGGTGTTTCATCGTCAGATCCCTACCAGAAAAAGGAAGCGTAGGACATCATAAGAGAATTTTTGATTACCATAAAAAGAGTGATTATTCAACACAAAAGGCTTCCAGTTCCTGCAGTGACTTAATCTAGATTATGGAGATTACTTGCCTTAAGCCAACAATATTCCTTTACTCATAAGAGAATGATAATTAACCATCTTTTAACCGAAATATGTCTAGTAAGAAAATGATAATTAATTATATTTTTTTTCTCTGAAACATGTCTCATGTGACATGATTACTTTTCTAATGGCATTAAACAGAGATTATGTTGATACAGAGGAATGTGATTTTCATAGAGGCTGCAGCTTCTATCTTATGACTATCTATGATTGATTAGAAATTGAATCAAGGAAGGGTGCCTGATGTGCATTAACCGAACCCTTATTAAGTATCGGGTCCGCGTTGAGCCTTTATTGAATTTGATGGACGGGTTCCCTGGAATTTTCAACCGTTGCATGGTAGGCGATCGCGAAGTACCAAAGTTTATGGACATCTCCGAGAAATTACACCCTATATCAGTTGTAAATATAGATGATACACATATATGCAAGGTCTATTTCTTTAACAAATCTAATCCCGTAAAGATTACTCTAATTCAATAAATAGCCAGATATGCCAGCATACAATCATTCATTGAGAGTTAGTTTTCTTATGCTACCATCTTGCAATTACATCGTGTACGCGTTGGAGCCTTTAGTACTCAAACAACCTGCGCCATCTTTCATCATGTGCATCTAGGTGATACAGGGGTGTTTTTCTTTGCATTAATTCACCCATACTGTCCAACAGCAGCCATGCATCCACTAATTGCACAACCCTATTACAGGCCCCTTCAAAGCAGACCGTGAGCGTTGTATACAAACCCCTACACTAAACCCATCTTAGACGCACCGGCTCCAACAACCCCACACCAAGGGCTGGACACTGCCAGGCCACAAGGGGCACCACAAAAGGTGATTTGCTCCGGGATGAGACTGGGGCTGGATCAAAGGAAAGAAGCCCCCCGATCGATGACGGGCGAGTCTTTGGGTTCGAGAGGAGTGCAAGGATATGACGGAGGAGATGGGGTATGCATGGAAGGTAGGGGAAGTAAGATGAGACTGTAGGAAAGGTGAGGGATGTAACGAGGGAGGCGGGATAAGTGATGGTAGTGATGGTGGGAATGGGCAAAACGGAGCGGGAAAATAGTGCACGCTTGCAAGGAAGGATTTGGCGCCCCTCTTCCCATATTTGTATGCAGCGGATGGAGGTAGGTTGAGTGATAAAGCTGTATGTAAATGCATGGAGATAGTGTGACGAACAAGTAGTGACCCTGAGAAGCAACAAATGCGCCATTGGAACGATAAGAGGTTAGGACAAACTTTCAAAGTAAACAGTAACAATAATAAAGATTGAAGAAGGAAAACAGAATATAGATTGAAGTAAATGTTTGTTTCAACACGATGGAGATAGAAATGAATATTGGAGGGGATTGAACAAAAAGAGAGGATTGGACGAGGGAATGAGTGGAGGACGTAATACAGTTGACCTTGAATGGAAACATGAAATTCCCTTATGTCATAGGTGGGAGGTGTGACAATGTTGGAGTGCAATTCAATATTCACCATGTTCCAACCACAAGAACTTAAGGAGCTCAGTGGGAAAGTGAAGTGGCCGATGCAATACATTTCGCTATGTGAAATGATATCAAACATAGCATAGGACAACATGCTGATGTCACAGAGAGATAGCATTAACTCCAGAACATAATTGGACTTTAATTCGTCTTTATATTTTAAAATTCTTTCAGGTTGTTCCCGTAAGAATATCCATAAAATTCGTCTTTATGTCTGCTAGTTAACACACATACATCTCACAACCTCTGTTGTTGAAAAGACTGTTCCCAATGAAAGATATCTATTCCTTATTCCTTATTTCTTCCCTTTCCCCATCCGTTCATCAAAAGCCTCGTCCATCAGTCCATGTCCCAGGTGAGTGATCCAAGTTAACGGAAAGCCTGTCCGGCAATATGCCATCCTCACCATACTGCATCCACCACCAAAACACTGAATGCTTTGCCTATTCTCTCTCTGTATACAACATTACATACACGACCCAAGACGTGCTGAGATCGATCAGCCTAATCAAATATTGAGATCTACATTATTGTCAGGATAGATGCTTCTAAAGGTAATGTCTCCCTGCCAGTCTTGACGGCTTCTCTATATCCTTCAGCACAAAGGTATATATTAGATACAAACAATTCTATTCAATTAATCAAAAGCAGTGAAACTCATTAGTAGACGCCTACCACCGAAGATTCTGCCTTGGACGTGAATCCCGCATACTTGTTGAGTGTATCTATAATTATGTTTGTCTCTAACTTTAAGTAATTAGGTTCAATTCCTACCTATTCAAGTATAATAAATATTCAAATGTGAAGCACCCATTTCAGCTAACTATGACTGTGTTAGGGTACTGTATTGTACATCTCTATGACTTATGTATTGGAGATTCTACGCATATTTACTGGTCGGATGGCCTATTTTGGATATAAAGTTATCGCATTTTTCTGCCTTAAGATATCAAGGTGATAGTCCTTTAGGGTCTCAGAAACCGAAGCCTTTGAGTAAAAGACGTGATACCCTTCTACAAGCATAATAATGATGCTTCAGCAGGCGTCCTCCCCCGGCAAGATGCTAATACGCTAATAATTCAATCATGTCATTACCCTTTGCCTACGACTACATTCCTGTAAATCGGATATGGCTCGTGAAACCGTACAAAAGTGCTGCTGTCAGGCTTCACTTGACGTCAGCCAGAACACATTAGAGATAACTTCTGACGGGATTTACGTTTATGGGTAACTGCAATACCATACATTGCAATAGACTGGTACAGAAGAAATGACAACTAAAATTCTTTTGATCATTTTGATGAATGATATCATTCTAATTATACAAATACACGAGGAGAATAGTAGAAACGTTCTCATATGACCGTACGGCATACAAATAAGAAAATAAGAACATATTAATGATGATAGAACATAGGCAATCCTGACATAGATTCGTTCCAGATGTTATAGAATGTGAGGGGCAACCATTTTGTTATCCATAAATTATGTGCAATTCAATCTCATTAGGCTTTACATCAATGCGTACGGACAACAATACTTCTAGAACAGAAAGCCAGGTTGTGAGTTGTTCCATCCATTATGGTTTTGATGATAGCTACTTTTGTTAAATATTGATAATGCACATTGGTTATAAACCAAATTGATATTGTATTAGTCACGTTCACGAATGGATAAATAAAATAGTCAATTGAAGTCGAATATTGGTATCCGAATGATTAGCTGTTATAATAGCATATATATGAGAGATGACCATATGAATGCCTATAGTCATGTGATATGTCCGAAAGGCCTTTCTACTGTTCCATGGACATGAGCATAGAGAACAAGTATATACAGTAAAGCCTGGAATAACATCGCCCATCACGTTCTTGATAATAATGGTTGTCATTGAATAATGAGATAAGATTTGTTCCATTCACAGATCTAGAAAGAATTTGACAATCGTATCATTACGTAGAATTATATGGTTATGCTACTCTATAGGCTTGTAGCATCAAAAGACTTCTTGATTTGTATGAAAGGATGGATGATGATTAAAATTAGCAATTATCTTAAAAGAATATAACTTCTCTGTAACTGTAGGCTACAATATTGAGGGACTTCACACAGAGAAATGAGTGAAAACTAAAGTCATTTCTTAAACATACAAACAGTCACCCGGTACAGTTTAAAGGCTTGGCAGAAAATGCCATACATTTTCAATGTGCGAAGACACTATGTAAATTATTCTACGAGCATCTTAATTGAGAATTACGGGAGGGGAAATTTGATAATTCAGTGTCGGTGTTGACATAGAAGATATGGATACAAGACAAGATCAACTTACCAAAATGCTGACAGAGCAGGATAAGAAGTAGAAGGCCTGTGGTCATGTAGTAAGACGCCGGTCGTAACGTCACTCCAGCCCCCATCCTGGTCGTGCACTCCCCTCGGCCACTTTCTTGGTTAAAAAATGAATAATGCATCGACATGTTGACAGAGTCTACAGCAGGCCCCTGCAGGTATTGCAGAAATTAGCATCCATTGGAGACAGAAGGAGGCAATATGGAGACAGTCTATTGGAAGTAGCGTGTTGTTGGGCTCGAGGAGGGTTGAATGGGATGGGTGGGGGAAGGTTGTGTGTCATGTATGGATGGCGATTTGTTAGTAGGGCCTGGGGTGTTGGACTTGAAAACGATCTACTCGATGGTTGATGATCTAGAGATAAGTCGGCGATGGCACATCCATACTTGAAATATCCAGCGGGTATGGGCGCAAAAGCAAGCGCCCTCACCCTGTGAAGTGCTTCTTGAGTGGCCAGGTACAAGGAATTAGTCACTTTCTCCTATAGAGAACGAGCACAGATGACAATGCGAGAAGCTCATACATGGGTCGGCCGTCTAAAACCCTGGAGCAGCGGCAGGAACGGTCGGCAGCTTAGAACCACTGGAGGGGCGGCAGCAGAAGTCAGCTGGTAGCGGTCAGCAGTGTGAGCCACTGACCTTGTATGACCACAACCAAAGTCTGCAATGTAACGGACCAGGCTACATCCACATGTGACTATACTCCTGGCGCCAAATATAGAGCCCTCCTGAAGAAGATGTATAGATATTTTTCAACTGATTACTTGCATCACCAAACTCCTTGTGAGAAAAAAGCGACCGTTATGAAGTAATACTTCTGAGAGAGTTGTATCGTATACCAACCTGGAGGAAAGAGCTTTTGTCCTGGTCAGTCATGTGGGTGGGAGCGGTAAGGATGTGGAAAACAACACCTGCGAACAACTCATCATCCTATGGAGCTGTAATTCACCAGAAGCCCTTTCCTCCAGGGTGGGCAGGTCCAGGCAGGTGGGCGGGCCTTTCACTTTCCGACAATGACCGGCAGCAGTATGACAGGTCCGTCTACCATCTGCGGGGGGTGGGAGACAAAAGTGTCTGTGTTCTACTCTCCGGCGGTCTATAGATGATCAATCCCGCCTCCGTTGTCGTTGACGCCGCCTCCCCACCACCGGCCCGCCGCTGCCTCCACCACAGACCACTGGGTACCTACTCCAGGCGCTGATAGCCTCCTCCAGCTGCGGCAGGCTCCCGCGCGCCCCCTAGTGGACCATCGAGCCAACAAATATATCCCCGCCAAGAGGTTCAGCTGTTGTCGTCTCCAGGGGAGGGATGGGAAGATGGGGATAGGGAGGGACTGGAGGATGATTGGAGATTAGAGCCCAGGATTGGTGTGTTAGAGACAGACAGAATAGGTAATAGTTACCTTAACTATTGAAGAGTCTACTTCCCCCGCCAAAGACCACATGCGTATAGTTCTATAGATGAATGTTAAAGTAAACGGTAAATATTATACGATATAGAGCAGTAGGCCGCTATAGATATGTCTAAAACCTGTGACGATGATAATAAAATTCATGTCCTTTAATAGAAATTGAATGTATAATTATCTTTGTTGTTTACTGGTTCGAAATGGAAAGATACTTGTATTATAAATCTCTTCAAACATGCAAGTGATATCTTTTAAAGTCTTCAAATCAATATGGGCACCTCCGCTTGGTGTAAAGTGCGCCTTCTGTTGCTAGTTTATAGGAATCTAAAGCGTACTTCTTTTTAATCAATAGCGGAAAGATAAGCGCCGTGCAGCCTGTGCCAGAACTTTAATAAGATAGGACAAACTCAATATGAACCGATCCATATCGGAAGGAAACAGGTGCGCCTTAGTATGCCTATTTCTCCCTATAGGGTTTACGTTGTGCCGAGTTGTTTTCAATATTGCAAGTGGGATTCTTTTAACTATGAAATTGAAAGAAAAGTATGCCTGTTGTTAAGTTTAATTCCATAAAGACCGGTTTTAACGAGATATTACAAGCTCATAGGTTTATGGAATTGCAACTAATATGATTCCGTCCTAGGCTCCTCCCAATTGCCCCCTGACCCCCGACAAACTGAGCACTGATACCATGCATGATGAGTACTCCGACTCCCCCTCCCTTATTCCATCCCAATCTAGGCAGTTGCTACAAATATTCCTCGTGCTCCTCCCTCCACCCCTCCCCCTCCTCCCTTCCCCCCTCCCTTCTCCAGGGGGTGTGATTGCTCTTATATCTCCCCGGATTTGATATGGTCACGTGAGAGGGCTACCAACGCCCCCTGCTGTCCGGACGACTGCCCTCTTCAAGGCGGTCTGCCCTCCGTCGCCCAGGGTTTATCGGCCTTTGCCCACAGGTGCTATTTGCAGTGCCAAGGCACCTTCCTCCAACACCGCCCCGCCACCCGCCGTCGGACGCCGCCGCCCACCATGGCTGGCCGACCGCGCGAGCGGAACCGGAAGTGGAAAAGACGACTGAAATTGGCACATGCTCAGACGCTCAACTCGAAGCGATTGATTCATGGATGACTAATCCGACTTTGGTTGTGAGGGTTATACGCCCTTCGTGTCAAAGGTTGATTCGGCTTGTGTGCAACGCCGTGTCTAAATTACAAAAGGGGCAGGATTTGCGCTGGATGTGTGTTTTAGAGGGGGTATGAACTCTTCTAGTGCTATGTCCTCTGCAACTCAGAGTTCCTGTTTGTGTCTCCAAACAGCATTCTAGACTGTTGTTATTAACTATAATGGTGTATTGGGCTTTGATATCGTTATTCAATTTTGAACGAGACCATTCCAAGACATGGTCAATCACGGAATAAGTAGGCCTTAGCAGTTTCTATCATCCTAACAAGCTATTCTTTCAAGCACTGATATTGAATATTGCAGTCGGAAATTGCCCTTGACAGTTGCACTATGGTTACGGGTTATACCTGTGTATCAAATGGTATAGTCATTATATGTAATTACAATTACCTTATCCTAAATGACAAATCTGAGAAGCTGTCAACCGTGTTTGTAGGATTGGAGATCTTTTCAAATGCAATGCTTTGTTATAATATTATGCTAATATCATTATCTAGACAAAGATGAGAGAAACACCCAAATGTTCACTGTCCCTCGTACGGCACTTTATGACACATAATTATGTATTTTTAGTTAGCAGTGAATGATTGTCCTCTAGAGTAAAGGCGAGCAATCCTGATAGATTTTGTCGATTTTATATGGAGACTAGAAGCATATTTCAACTAAGTGAAATAGGTTATTACTGCTTTTCCACCCCAGTGATCTAATCTATTAGATGAATCCAGGTTCCGCAACAGGGAAGTAAACCAGTCTTCTTTTTATGTTACTGATCATTAAGACCTCAGACGCCACAGAGAATGAAGCGGGACAAACCAGTTTACTAGCACTGGGGCGCAACATTTCAGGCAAGATCTCCAGGGGATACTCCAGTGGATACCTCTTTGTGACAGGAGATTAACGAACGTCCGCCTCTGTATACAGCAGTGTACAGCTATCGTATGAAAAGTATAAAAAACAGGATAGATCATATATCACGTGTGGTGCTTATATACATTCATATATGGTCTATATTGGATTATTTTCGTTTTATCTCTATAAGAGACTACTTTCGATGTCAGTGATAATTGATATTTTCAACGCATTTAGATTGATCTGACAATACCTCAGAAGCTTCTGGCGTGTTATAGAGAAAACCTTCCATAAATATAACGCTTATGCTTTCCTCTTTGTAGGGAACGAGAACTCTTCTAGGCCTTACTTAGCAGATCCAATAACATGTTGTTTAAAGGGATAACTTTACTGCCACGATATCCAGACGGACCGGAATATCTTTTCAAATCTGAAAATAAAATGTTATGGTACCTAACTAAACACCAGCGTTATTCCGTCCAAATATTTTTTTAATTTTATGATATGTCAAATAAAATAGTCTACTTCCATCACTTTTCCTATTACAATCTATGCACACCTATGTAGCCAATAGCAGACTTGGGAGTCGTACTGCTTAAACCCCTCTTCGGCTTGTTATTTACCGTTCCTTGTGACGTTCCCTAGTTCCCCCTCTCACCCAGTGATGGGATTACACGACCGATGAGCATTCATCAAAGGGGGATGAGGACAGAGAGCAGCTCGCCATCCTGGGCCGCCCATATCGCCCCTCGTAATGACTCCAAAATAACTCGTTTTTACTTTCCTTTTTCAGTCTGCCTAGCGTGCCTGTCCATGGGTAGTGGGACGAGCAGTATCGATCAGCTCGGCTCTGACGTCATTAACTGCTCACACCGACTCGTTTCATAACAGACACTTCTCCGGGTCTGTACCGGGCAGTCGGCTGACAAGGCCATCATAAAGTATGATGATTTGGTTTCAATGATATATATCGGTACTTATGGAAATTACCGCGCAGTGGAAGATATTCCTGGAACTTCCAGTACTTCCTCCGCAATCTTCAATATCTTTCCAGTTGTTATATATAGGCCTAGTTATTGGAACACTTTTGTAAGTGTCTCACGTGTATTGCTGAGACCAAATTGGTGACTTCGCTTTTCTAACACTCAAACTATTTTTCAAATAACAATTGACCATTTTAGCAGCAATTCAGATCCAACACATATATATTTCAATATTGCATACCGATGGATGGACCATCACTCGAATAGCTGACCGTCGACGTCTTAATCGACCATGTATGTATGGGGCTTAACCTTAAAAAAACATCGAGTACCTTATAATAGGTTTTGCTTTCTTCAGGGTTTGAATTGTATGCCCAACTGTAGCCAAGAGGCACAATTGTTAATCCCTAATATGTGTGGAGAAAAGCTCTTTAATGATTAAAAGGAAGAAATGCATAGACTTAAATTGTCGTCAATGAATAATGTCCTTTCTTATGTTCAAAAGTCATATTTCAAAAAAGCTTGTTATACTCACTGTTCTTATCGTCTGTATTTATGAATTGTGCATGCATCTAATTCGTTTCGAATACAAGGACAAATTGCCATTACCTTCATTTATTTTTCGATGTGAACACAATTTTATATCAAATAATTTGAATTGAAAAGGTCATCGCCACAGACACTGGGGAGTTGGATGGTGGGAATATTGAATTATTAAAAAGTGATATGCTCCACAGCAAGGTAATTGCAAAAAAAGTAAGTCTGACCTTTCAGGAGTAACTTTCCTTTCGTATAGAATTCCATGTAAAATCCCTACATTTTGTTGGTAACCAGAATTAATTGGCAGGCCACACCACATGCAATGAAACCAGAGCATTTTTCATTACATTCTACTTATGATTACTCATGCATTGCATTATTCATAGTGTACATGCATGACATTTTCTTATAGATTTCTCTTAAAGAGTAAAAGCAGGGAGAAGGTTTAATAGCACACATCATTGCCAAGTACTTAAAATGAACTTACAAGGAGAAGTGTCTCATGCCAGCATCACAGCTGAGTTTATAAAACTTTGAGGCTGTCCATTATCAGAGATAAAACCCTCGATCGGTTCTGTGATGTGGTTGTTGTCTAAACGGATTGACAAATAGACCAAAATTCAGACAGAAAAATCCCGTGAAATGTCCAGACTCTTCAAATAGATGGCTTTAGTAGCAGTCAAACAAGTTTGAGTAATTGCTCTCTCTAGCCTCTAATGTCCTCCAGCCCAGACACCACCGGCGTCTACTAGGCCCTTCAATTTCCGGAGACTGTCAAAAAGAAACGCACGCACCAAAGTTGGTGTCCTGTTAACGTTAGAGCCGTCTAAAACGGGGCCCAGGCCGACCAATATTCAAGGGCGGCAGAGCGGGAGGGGGGTTTTGGAGGAGGTTTATTTGCTGGGTGCAGAACGTCTAACAGCAAAGAGTATATACGCAACTCTCGTGTCTCCTAGACGCCGCTAAGCTCTCTAACCCGGGGCTGAAACCTGCAGGCTTATACTAAACTAATCCATCCCGCCTCCCCATAACGACAATACAACCCCTACCTCCCACCACTGCTGCACACCCAGTTGGATTGCCAAAGGCAGCCCTGACGCATTACCAGTTTCAACCTGGGATGATTTGTACCGCCCCCTAGTGGTTCCAACAAGTACTACCAGCGGACGACACTAGGGGGAGCCAGTGTGGAAGGTGTCAGGTTTTTGTGACTAACAAGACGAACACAGAGTCCAGGGGTGTGACGGCAGGGTGCATTATGACTGATAACTTACAGACTAGTAAGGGTGGGAGGGGGGACGGTGGAGGCCTTACATCTCAGACCTGCAGTGAGGGTAACGGATGATGGCTCACATATAGGTACTATATAATAGATTATATCGGAGTAGTTTCGACTGATGGTTTTAGGTGCTTCCCACATATACTGTCCCTTTAAATATTCTTCTACGAAGAGGATTAATTTGACTGATACATGGCTCTCGGACATTTTGGCGTTACAGTGCAAGGAACCTCCGGATTGAAAATGGATTAGGCCTATATATAAATATCAAATGTATCTACCTCTAGGTTGTAGGACACTGAAATGTAAGGATGGGCAGAGTATTTGAAGAGATGGGCTATTCCATTAACAGCAGGCCACCAGTTTTTGCAAGCGTTATTTCTAAAGCAGATAACATAACGCTGGCAACATGGTGTGTATTATGATAGGGGTGGAGTCCTTTCCTTCGTTTTCCAAGTAGGGTCGTTGAACGACTTAAGTCGAGTAGCGTGTCTATGATATTGTATACACGTACATACATTATCTTCAAAACGCTCTTAATCACCAACTATGGCGTTTTGTTTTTCCATTACCTTAAAGTGCACTGGACCCGGGAGCAGTCACGAAATTAGATAATGACAATCTTATTCATATACCCATATTCTTGCGGTAAAACTAAAAGTATCATGCAAACTGATATAATGAAGTTTGGAATGCTTGTTAAGAATCATGAAATGCTACCTGGTTTCACTTTCTGGAAATGAAATATGTCCAAGTTTGATATATTTTCGATGTAATTGAAATAAAAATTGGTTTATTTGTAGACTTGCAAGGCGGTCTACAAATTGACTGTCCATATTTTCAATAACTACATACTAATATAGAACTGCTTTTGGATAAGCATTGTAAAACGAAAATATGTACGGATGGAACATTTTTGAATTCATTATACATACACCTAATTGTTTGATAAGACCCACACCGCATACTACACATAGGTGTTTTAGGACTCTGTATAAAAATGTTTCTGTATTAAATGGCTTTCATGATTTAATTGCACCAAAAGGCCAACAATTAACAATTACATTTGCTTTGAAAGCACTATAGTCCCATTAATCTTTTGAAGAAGCAGAGACATCTTGTTATTCATAGTCCGCCATTGCCAAGTATTATGATGTAAGGACTTGAAATGATTCCTTGTGATTTACATGACTTTAATAACTAAGGGTTAGCATCACTTTGTGAGCAATATCTAAAATACACACTGGACGGCCCTTGTTATATTATGTGGTAACACAAAGACTGACTCAATCGTATTCTTTAAAACAACATGTTAATGTCTTGTAATAGCAAAGAGACATCTCCAAAATACATCTGCGGGATGTGCAAATTGACCAACCTTCCTTTGAAATGCAAGTCATTTCCAACGTTTTCAAAATGCCCTAAATCATTCCTAAGCTAAGGGTATCATTTTGCAACAAAATATTTACCACAACTCCGGAATAGCAAGACAGCAATTAAACTGTGCATACCGCCTAGAAGTATGACATTCTGAATTAAACCATTGACAGTATGCAGCGCGCCGATACGATCTCTCCCTGCAGCAGCTCCACCATGGAGGCCTGCGATGACAGGGCGACGCTGACTTAACGCCAGGGCCGCTTTGCATTGACTGCCTCCCTCCTCCTGGGTATAGTCCTGGTTGACGGATGGGGCGGCCCAGACCACCCCGTGTGTGTCCCCACCCCTCTCCAGGGCTGCCGGCTCTACTCCCACCTCCCGGTGCCTTCAAACAAAGCTGATTATTACTTATCAATAGACAAAGGCCGAGCCGGGCTGTGGGCTATATGGGCGGCTTTCTACGGCTTGGTGTGCCGTGGTTTAGGGTTGGCTGTCAAATCTTGTCGTTGTGCTGGGTCCTCCTAGTGGTTAGGATCAATGTGTGGGTACTATTGTGTTACCTGAACTCCGGGCCTGGGACCCCATACGAATACATTATGTGCTACTCATAGCAAACTGATTATTTATATCTGTAAAGGAACAGCCGAGAAAAGCAAGTCTTGGGATATCAAAAATATGTTTGTTGAATATCAGAATTCTGAAACATTTTTAAAGCCATGAAAAACAACTTATTATGACAGGATCAAAGTCTATGAATTGCTTCCAGTCAGATTGCAAAAAGAACGGTCTATTATCTATAAATAATCTATAGTCTGTCATCTCGTTTGGTAGGCAAATGTTTTGGGAAACAACATCTGTGTAAAAAAAATGCTTCCAAACAATTTCCTCTCTAAAATGCCTATTATCTGGAATGCAGATGTATTCAAAGGGTTCTGTATTGGATTTGCGTTGTTTTCATCGCCACTATTTGACATGAATCTTTAAACGCAGTTTTAAAACATGTCTGTGTTGATGCTAGTCCTAAGAAGACAAACCAGCGTTCTGTAATAGCCAAGACCTGCTGAATAGTAAAAGCTTGAAAGGTGAATGGGTTTAAACCTATAAAACTGGGAGATTGTTTACGAAATTTGTTTTCACTGCAAATCCTTTATAATGAGACCAGAACCAGCGCATTTGCCAAATCGGACATTCTTGATTCCTCCTTGGTTCAATAACAAAGGTATAACTGCTGGGATAACAAAAACCCTTCTGTAAAGTGATGAATCACATTGATTTTGTAAAGAAGATTTCACTACAAACACCTTCCTTCTTTGTAATGAGCAGAAGACTAAATGCAATCAAGGAACGGTTTTTCTGAATTCCCAGCTCTAATGCAGTCCTTTTGTTTAGGTGTTTACAGATCGAAGTTTATCTCTGCCTTCCAATGGGAAATCCCATACACGTCCCTGCTGGAGCAAATATGTCCGGGAATAAGCGATCCACCGAGGGCTTAATATCGGGGACTGGGCACGCGGTGTATTGTGACTGATTGATTCCTGCCCAGCTGTGAATGTGGTGTAGGGGCCCTGAGAGCAGGCATCATTATTGTCACCCGGTACAAATGTATCCGCCAGGGCTCCCCTGGACCACTTATACAGGTCACCAAACCCTGCACCACCGCACTTAACGAGCCAGACAGTGGTTCGACTTTCGATCGGCCTCAAGCTAGATAAAATATACCAATGATTTATATTGTGTTTAGCTTCGGATTGCAATAGTACTACAATGGCAGTCCCTACTTGAGTTTAGCCGTGAGGGAGGGTAAGCTGTAGACAGGTGGACATATGACTGTAATGTATAACAAGAAGAGTAGCTTACTACATACCTGTGTAATAGATGGATGTAATAACGTTCCGAATGCCGTTAGACGTTCTGGGGAAGAACCTGAAAATATATATGACCAATCATGAGAATTGTTGTCCTAGAGGGGGGGGGGGAGTATGAAAATGAATTTGAAAAGGGACTTTTCTAACCATTTTTAATCTAACCTTTACCAGCCGGAAGAAATGGTGTGTATGCCATGGATGCGTAAAAACGTATGAGCAGTTTTCCCTTCCGTACTCCTTCTACCGAAAGTTATGATGGATAGAGCAGGTTTTATATGTGCGGGTAAAGTGGTCATCAATCAACAACGCGCTATGTACTGCCTGACTTACCAGTCGGCTTTTAATGCACTCCGCGGGTTTAGGTAATGCGCATCTGAAGGACGGATGGCTTCTCCACGACCAGAAGCCAAATCAAAAAGGCCTTTTTCTGAAAAGAGACCAAGCATTTTCTTTGTAATCAGTCATAGATTTAATTACCCAAGGGCAGGAATGACGTTATGACGGACCAATGTTTACCAATTAACCCTTGCAATTATTAAGATTACAAGAAACTAATTAGCTGCATTAAATGAAAATGAAATCCGACGAAACAGAGTGGACTCACTTAGGGATCATTGATAATCGTATTATTTTGTGAAAAAACATTAGTTTTTCACTGAAACAGTTACTTGCATGTCTGATTTGATGAAGAGCAAGTGTGCGGCTGGGAGCGCTGTCAAACTAAGGTACCTTATTATTACGAGTTATTGTTACGTGATGATTCTCCCTGTAACCCTCGTAATAAATAGGCTATAGTGGTATGTATAGTGGACAGATCGCTTGCCCTCTCAGGATCCCATTGCTAAAAGGGTCGAATTGGAGAGAGGACAAAGTGACCATTTCCAGACGTTGACCTTAGTATTGATACCGCACGCTCGGCCATGTTCATGAAGATTAGTTCAACTTTTTTCTCAGGTCTTCACTTATATAATGGCTCTACCATATCGTACCAATGTAAACAATTCTTCAACTATCGCATTCCTATTTAATGCTCACAGAACAACACATGTATACACAGTTTCCTGTATACATTTCGGCTAAGAATTGACATTTTGTAACCACAAAATAACAAATGACATAGGCCTATCAAAAGCTCCCTAGATACGGACACGCCCTTAATAATGATACATGGATTTTTCATTGTTAAACAGCTCAATTTTCTCTAATATGTAGAATAAGTGTTCCCTATCAGATGGGCACCATTCCCCAACTGATGCTTCTTGATATTTTAAAATGTGGAAAGGATCTGAGCAATTATATTTTTCACATAGAAAAAAATGGGTAGCTCAGAGATTTGGCCCAATTTTTTTAGAATCGCCCCTTTACACTTGTAAAGCTCAGAAATTGAGGCAAAGCCCTACTGATACTTCACCTCCCTTTTTATACTACCCCTTTACATTCGATCAACTGTCAAGACATTGCTCTTGTTGCAGTCCATCTTGACACATACTTGTAATCTTAGTAACTGCATGTAAATCAAACACTTAGAATCGGCAGTCAACACATTTCTACTACCCACACATATTTACCTACTCCCACCTCTGGTCCACGTGTAGCGGCTTTAGGTCAGTCCAGAAGATACAGGGTAAATGCTTCTCCATGGGCTTAGCACATGAGTAACTCCTTAGTCTAATACTTCACTCGTATTAAGAAAACCACTCAGAAGCGTCAGGAGGACGTTCAAGGGCCCACTGGTAACTCCCGTCTGTTACATAATTCTGTTAAACAAATGAAAGCTTTGCCATCAGGGAAGTACATTTTCACTCGTCTATACGGTATCATGCGCGCTACAACTATGTGCTCAAATTTCAGAAGCGTGATACATTTCACATATCAAAGTATTTTTGTCATAGACATGACATACTTATTTAAAACCACCATATCGTAACGAGATAATTATCTGGTGAAATTGAAGGTACCACTAGATGGGATCAGCATATAGGCCTATTATGGACACATGACACTGATAAAATCAGAAAGGTCTGGTCATTGGACATAACTGTATGGGATATTCTTGACAAACACTTATTAAGTAAATCTGTATCTTAAGTAGTTTGTACTTGGTACAGGGAGGAGTAGGGGACGGTGTGCGTTCTCTGTCGGCTAAATAATAGAACTGTTTATCTTCAAATCAGCCCCCATTCCCAACCCTTCGATTTGATACCGTAGCGTTTCCCATGTGAGTTCATGGGTGACGTTTCCCCCAGGGACGGACAGATAGACATACAGATAGGCAGAGAAAACGACATACAATTGAATGGCTTATCACTTGTCCTTGCATGGATAACATC
Source organism: Lepidonotus clava (assembly GCA_936440205.1). Lineage (NCBI taxonomy): Eukaryota > Metazoa > Annelida > Polychaeta > Phyllodocida > Polynoidae > Lepidonotus > Lepidonotus clava. The sequence goes on along the minus strand of OW387134.1, from coordinate 49,458,331 downwards.
CTGTAAAATGACGGGACATCATATAACAGCCCATTTCGTGCCTAATCATAATACTCACAAAAATACATATTGCAAATTGAAAACAGAACCGTTAATTCTACATAGCAGGGGGCTTCATTTCCTCGTTTTCATTTCTCGAACAGCTCTTATATAAACATGATTCTAGTAGAGATTTGAATACATACTTTGTTCAAGAACCTTATTTGAATCTGTTCGTATACGTCTCCCGGATACGTCCTAAAACAGAAATATTATTACACGCACGCAAAATAATGCCATGGTATCGGGTGGGTATCCTGAGTGTTAATTCTCTCGATTGAAATATACAAAATACCATCCCGATCTTCTTCAACCTACCTTTCCTAAACATGTATCGCTGTGCACTGCCCTTTATCCGTGTAACTGGAGTATTCAATCAGAATCTAATATCTTGGGGGGAAAGGGCACATCGTCCTTGTCCGAAAAGAAGGTAAGTTTGCGGTTTCCATAGGGTAACCAATGTTATGTTAACACATTATTTACTGTAGTCAGCATACCTTGTATATAGCACCCCATGTAGAGGGTCTGTGGGGGTCTGAAGGGGGTAAATCCTTGAGGAGAAGTAAAATCCAATGAAGGTAATTTAAGCACAGTCTTTATGGATAACCATTCTGAAGGTTCGAGAAGACTGGAGACAAAGATAAAGGAAGTTTATGAAGATAAAGGTACACGTTTAAGTACATATTACTCTGCTGCTCTACTATTAGAAATGATCTCTTTGTTGTAATTGAGAGAGGCCCGCATCCCCCTTATAGGATAGTACACGTTAAAACGGTACGCCTAGGATGTGTAACCAATTGCAAGTGCATGCCTTCTGAGAAACATAGTTTTAGTAGATTCACTGGTAAATTCTAAGACCTCGACATTATGTGATGATATTGTATTTGAAGCTGTAGAAATTGAGAACCCCATTATAGGCAGACTTAGGCTATCTGTCCATTGATTGTCGTTAGCGTTATTGAGTGATATTCTAATAATGTTGTACTAAACTGTAGTAAAACTTGTGTAATTTCCTGAATCTTCAAGTTACTATTCCGAACAGTATATTTTAGCTGAGGAGGGGTATCAACTTCAATCTCAGCTGGGCACACTGTTTTAAAGGTACAGCTCACCTCGCTTCACTGCTCGCACTATGGTGCACGGCATCAGGCGGCCAGTGCTAGAGGGTAAAATGCCTCAACATCCCTGTTGATGGATGGGCTTCTTCCAAAGGCGGGGTTCGAGGTGCCTCATAAAGGGGTGGCTTTATTGTCAGGGGAGACGTAGTAAATGACGGAGGTGCTATGTATGAGAAGTACCGGCACTTCTACTTAACGTATCAGAGATCATTCTATACCTTCACCTGATCAGAAACGTTTTATAATTCTACTGCTTTAAGGCGGATGTCGCAATTGCTTCCATTGTTATTATTTATTTGTCCCTCTGTAATCATACATATATTGAATGGATCTGAGCAATTTGAGGATCTCTTTAAGGATGTATCTTTTTTTTATATAGATATTACCTATATGCTATAGGCCTATATGACGAAACCAGTATGTACGATGCTATTCAAGTTGAAAATTGTGATTGTTTATCAGACTGATGTATGGTTTCATTATATCGTACCATTCCAATTAAGGACATTGCTTATCACGTGCCAAATGAATATAGAATTAAAGAATCCAAAGGATTCCCTCTGAGACTTTCGCGGCAGAGGAGAGGGTTCTGTTTAACAGTCGCTGGGGGGAAATTGGTCCACAGGCTGGAACTAGTACTTAGGTCTGTGAAATGGGTGCAGCAAATGTGCAATGTCCACATGTGGGACTTCAGTTGTCTCTTAATGGCTAGATATCATTCTCAATGGTGGTAATGTTAACGGAGTGAAGATTGTGAATCAGCCTTCTGGTCCCAAAATAGGTGAGACTCGATATCCAACCTGATTATTTGACATTATCAAGAAGACATAGATGCTTTACACAGCTGTTAATTAAAAAGTAAGCGAGATTTATGATCTAAATGAAACATTGCATAGTTTCCATTAGGGGTGAAGAAATCTGTATTATGCATTATTATTGCCACAGTAACCTAGCAATACTACTTATATTAGGTTTATATGGTTACCAAAAATTAGGCTAACGAAATAGAAGTTAAAAATCATAGATGAAACCTTTTCTGATTGTCTCCAATAGAAGGTACACGTAGTAGTTTTTTGTTTTTACCTGTTCAATCTAAAAGGGGGTACCCACTGAGCGACTAAACCAAATTCTGGTCGTCCCTACTGGTTCTGGTCGCTTAATTCTGGTCGAAAACGACCAGAACAGAATTGGTGTTCCCAATGAGTGGTTTGACCACTTCTGATCGTTTTTGACCAAATTCAAGTAACCAGAACTGGTCAAGACGACCAGAAATTTGTTTAGTCGCTCAATGGGTACCTCCCTTTACATTGTATATTTGAAGACTGTAACATGTCGTTTATCGAAAATAATGATATTCCTTTCTTATTATAATCTAGAACCCCGAGACATCTATCTCCTTCATTCGATGGTCAATTTGCAAAGAACGTCATTGGAATCGTCACCAATGATATTGATAAGATTTAGCTAAATGTCCGAATGCCTCACTATCCGTCTGTCCAACTACTTGAATGTACCTAATTTACAAACTATCTACCTGATCAGCTAGCTGGCAGTAGGCCACTGGATGGGCTGACTGACCAAGCAATTGACTGATTGACTGGGTGACCCACTGCCTGACCATATGATATACAGTTTTCATTGAAGAGATTCTTCTTTAGATTAACTGCTAAAGTAACATGCATGTTTTTATCTAAAAAGAATTATAAATATTAGTTTCCTTGTCTTTCTTTTCATTGTCATTTAATATCGATCATCCAATGATTATTATGATTATCTAAACTGGTTTATTGTTTAGAATATCAATTTTAATTGAAGCAAAGCACTCCGCCATCTGCTACCTTGGTGATAATACTTCTAGACACGCGACATGAGCGATAATAAGCCACTTTTGGCCGTTGCACAGCCCATCGTGTCGATGGATCTGTCCATTGTGAAGGATGACTGATGCCCATATCCACAGAGTAAATACCATTAGTATCGAAGGGCGACCCTCTTTTGACCCTGAGAGGGCGGGGCATGTCTCTGTGGGCAGGTGATGGGAAGTTGTGGTAAGACCATGGGGCTTAGTTATTTAACACTGACGTGGGTTGTGGACGTCAGCGTGCACTTTACCCATACATCATTGTTTACGGGTCTAGGAGACGTAGGCCTAAGTAGGTTTAATAGGCAGTATATTTGAATGAATTATCTTATAAGCAGAAAAATGTCTCGGCATAGGTCTAAGACAGTTAGTTGAACCTTTGACAGTTGAGGTTCAACGGTATGGTCGTTGATTCCTATGGAGATTCCAAACTAAAAGGCGGTCTTT